>JAJTUV010000537.1:0-600000 GCA_021653895.1 Mastomys natalensis
CCGGGGTCTGAGTCCTCTGTTTTGCTGAAATTGGAGGTTTTCCTTTTCCTCTTGGAGTTTCCCCTAGCTCACTCAAATATTTATATCAGTTGTATCAAGGCCCACTTCCACATGGTGTGAATATCTGAGATCAATTCATTCAATTGAGATAATTGGAGAAAAGGGTCATTTGTGAAGAAAGCCACCATTTTCCTTCCTCTAACCCTGAGACAGACAGCCATAATACCTAGCAGGACCAGCTCCATGGAGACTCGTGATAGCTACCTGTTTCCAACAGAACCCGTACCACGTCCACCTTCCCGAACAAAGCCGCTTCGTGAAGAGCACTCCCCTTTTCTGTCTGAAAAGAAAAGAGAAAGAAAAGACATGGCTGCTTTCAGAATTCCCACAGATTTGCAAGCATTTAGGTACAGATTTTCTACAATCCTGAAGCTCTGTGTCAGAGAAGCTGTGTGTGTGTGTGTGTGTGTGGTGTGTGTGTGTGTGTGTGTGTGTGTGTGTTTGGATGTCCAGGAACAAAGTCCGAAGACCTGTGTTTGGAAAGCATCTCTACTTCTGAATAGTTATGTTATATTAAGGAATTAACTCACCTTCTCTTTGCTTCAATCTTGCTCAAGTATCAACTAAGAGTGCTAATGCCTATTACACAGGGCTTTGTGAGTATCTACTATACACATTATTAAACACAGAGAGTAAAAGGAGTTATAAACACAGAACTATCATCTGGGACCTTGCATATTCCCAGTACACTTAAGAGGACAAATATGTAAGTAGGCATTTACACTGAATGAATTCTAAATGGTTTAAAGTGGCATCTGCTTTCTTCTGCATACCCCTAAGCCTCTGGCTGACCCATACTCTATGCTCCACTGGCCTGGGTTATATGGCATACTGACCTTATTCTTTATCAACACTACTGCTGTTCTCTGCATTTCTCTCCATGGACCTCAAAGGCCCATTCCTTTACTGGTAGGTCCAGCTCCTAGCCCTCTAGATCTGAATACTGCAACTGCTTGTTTTCAATGGTCAGCATGAATCATAATCACTAGGAAACACAATTGTGAACCACAATTCTACCCATGCATAGTGACACATTCCTGTAATCCTAGCATTTGGAAATGAGAAAAGGTTACCCCAAGTTCAAAGGCAGCCTGGGCTACACAGTGAGCTCAAGGCCAGTTTAGGACACACAGTATGACCCGTGACCTTATCTTTTATAAAATAAAGGACAATGGAACTGGAAAGAACAATGGCCACTCTTCAGGATAACCCCAGTGGGATTTCTAGTATGCTCATGGAAGCTTGCAACCCTTGTAAGTCTAATTCCAGGGCATCTGATGTCCTCTTCTGTCCTTCTCAGACACAACACACGCATGGTGCACAGATACACATAAGCAAAAGACTCACACATATAAAATAATTTTTTAAAAAATGAAGGAAGGAAGAAAGAGAAGCCAGGAATAGGAAGAAAGGAAGAGGAAGGAAGGAAGGAAGGAAGGAAGGAAGGAAGGAAGGAAGGAAGCAAGCAAGCAAGGAGGGAGGGAGGGAGGGAGGGAGGGAGGTGAGGGAAGATAAAGGAGAGAAGGAGGAAGGAAGGAAAAGAAGGACGGAGTGGGTATGAGGTACAGACTGGTGGAGGGAAGGAGGGAGGAAAGGAAAGGAGAGGAGGGAGGGAGGGACAGAGGGAGGGAAGAAAAGACCAGAGGGACTAGGTACGGACTGATGGAGGGAGGAGGTGAAGGAAGGAGGAGAGTTGAAGGGAGGGATGGGGAAGAATAAAGGTGGATGGAAGGAGGGAGAAATGGGGAGGGAAGGGGAAAGGGGGTACGAGGTATGGACTGATATAGGGAGGGAACCAGAGAAGGAGGGTGGGTTGGAGAGAAGCGAAGAGACAAAAGGGAAGACTCGGCCATTAAGTGTCTGGACCCCATTTCCAGTTTTTACTTCTGTGGCCAGAAAGGAGAGGTCAAAAATTCCAATTTCTTCCATGTCCCCGTGATGCTCAGAGTCTTAAGGGTCTTTACTTTGAGACCCACTAACTACATTACACAGAGAACCTTAGCTTCATGTAACTTCCTTAAGGAAGCTGCTCTTTGCCCTGAAATCTACTGCTTTTCCCGTGTATTTTACCCATATTACGTATTATACCATACGTATTTCTTCCATAGCAATCATAATAACACATTACAATCTTGCTTCCTGAATCAACCATAAACCATATGCTCAGTGGAAAGGTAACCAATATCTTTTTTAAAAATTATATTCTTCCTTAAGGAAAATCAGAAAATATTTCAAAGAGGAGGGCTTTGTTGAGCTAAACAAATATCCTCTGTTTTGATTTCTCTTTAGAATCTAACAAATGCCTAGTAGCTCCTCAATGCTTGAATAATGTTAATTTGACAATTCTGTTTTCCTGTAGCATAAGTAACTGCTAGTTTGATATTAAAATCTCAATCTGAAACAATATTACTATAATAACATAAAGTGTAAACGTTTCCTTAATTACTAAGTGGGTACTTTAATAAACATATAGTTAAAACAACCTAAAATAAGCATATTGGAAAGAAGGCTTGAGAACACTGAAGAGCAACAAGATCTGTACGTATTTTCAAGGCAGTGTGATTCAAGTTCTCTGAATTATAATGTGATTGGTAGTATAGGTGATAATAAAAATGGAAATAAAAGAGTCTATAAATATACAGTTATGTACTGAAGGAAAAGGAAACTGTAGAACCAGTTTCGACTCTTTTAAAAAGTATTTCTGTGTGGACAAAGACATCTTCTCATTCCTTGAGAGGAGATAATAAGCTTACATTTTAATCTGTATGCTATGGATTGGATATTAAGTGTTTCTCAATGGGTCATGTTGAAGGTTTGGTCACCTCGTGGTGACTTTTAAGAAGTGGGACCTAAGAAGAATGTCTTTGAAGGGTATTCTAAGACCTGACTTCTTCTTTTAAGATTCATTTATTTATTTTATGTATGTGAGTACACTGTCACTGTCTTCAGACACACCAGAAGAGGGCATTGGATTCCATTACAGATGGCTGTTAGTGCAGTCAGTGTTCTTAACTTTTGAGCCATCACTCCAGCTCTGGGACCTAGCTTCTTCCTCTCTCTCTCTCTTCTTTTTTTTTTTTTTTTTTTGGTATATATGTATGTATATGTATATTGTAGATAGATAGATAGATAGATAGATAGATAGATAGATAGATAGATAGATAGATAGATAGATAGATAATTTCTGTGTGTGCACAAACCAGAAGCTGGGTGAGTGCTAGGATTCCTCTCTTAACCACTTCCCCATCTTATATTTTGAGATGGGTTCTCTCACAGAACCCCGTGCTCACTGTTTCCGCTAAATTAGCAGGTCAGCAGACCCTTCAGATCTGCCTGCTTTTGCCTGCCAGCTCTGAGGTTATAGCTGTGGGCAGCCATCGCTGTTTTTTAAGTAGGTGATATGCATCCAAACTCATTTCCTCATGGTTAAACAAGAAATACCTCACATTGTGTGTGCTATCACTCCAACCATTTCTCTCTTTCTGATGAACTAGTCATCATGAAGTAAGCATGATCCATGCAGGATTCTCAGTATGATGTGCAGCCTTACCACAGACCGAATGGCAACAGTTAAACAGGCAAGATCTGAGCCCTTTGCAGCCATGAACAAAAATGAATGATTCTCCAAATAGCTCATTATCTCTGATATGTTGCCACAGCAGCAGAATACAACACAACTTAAACTGGATCAACTGCTCCAAATCTAAGGCTGATGTAATAAATAATCTTATTTGATAAGATACGATAAGAACTGTTAAGATAGAGTTGTCCTAACAATACAAGAAACTATTTACTACAGTGATATCACAAATTCCAGAGTTTATATATGCCAACTATGGGCTCTGTCCTTTGAAAATGTGATTAATTCTAAAATAATTATACACTTTCACCATAAGTTACAAAAATTTAAGAATTATTTACACCACTCCTTGGCATATGACCAAAGGACTCACCACTCTACTCCATAGATACTTGGTAAGCCATATTCATTGCTACTGTATCCACAACAGCTAGGAAATAGAAATAACTTAAATGTCCTCCAAATGATGAATGTATATTGAAAAAGTACTACATAAATATAATAGAATTCTATTCTACTGCAAAAAAAAATGAAACCAGGAAATTTTCAGGTAAATGGTGAAATATTATATTGAGAGAGGTGATCTAGATTCTGAAAAGCAAATGCCGGATGCATCCTAACTCTGAAACTTCAGATGTATGTGTATAACCTGGAGTAACTACAGAGACAAAGAAAGTAAAAAGGAGCCATGGGTGGGAGAAGGAATTCAAGAGAAGGGACAATAGGAGTCAGATGCTGTAAAAGAGGTTACAGGGAAGTAGCACACAGAAAAGGTGTGTGTGCATGCAAAGTAGATCTGAGCTAACTGGTCTACCTCCAAATTTAACATTTCAACCACAACCTCCTAAGGCCGCCATAGGAGACCAAATAAAGACTAGATCTTGATTTTAGGCAGAAATAAAGGACCAAGATGATAAGATAATAACAGTAGTGGTCGTGATCAGCAGGAAAAAAATTGCATATGTTAGAAAAATTATAAAAGTAAGACTCACAACAACTGTAAGAAGTAATAACTAGTAGATAAGTAGAACCCTGATGGAGATCCAAAGAGGAAAACACTACTAGAACAGTATTTTACTCAGGAATAAAAGTGCCTGGCACCTTGGTTATTACCATGACACATTATCGTATTATCTCTGGATAAAAGAAAAGTTCCAGAGATCAGAACAACCCAGTTTTCATGAGCAAGGGAAACATCTATATGAGCTACAGGGCAGTAGCTTTTCCTTTCTACAGATGTGTCTAACTTTTGACATCACAAAATGACATTATCATCCATGACATTTCACACCAGAATTTCTTGATCAAATTGTCAAAATAAAAGTCTTTATTTTTTTTAAGATTCATAACATTTTAATAAAGCTTAGGATTTTGTGTGGAGCTGCACTCATACCTGTCTTTACCTGCATTCAGGTTAGAATACAGGCTGGACATATGTACTCTTACCTCAATCGTGTTCATCTATCTACACAGTACTGACCTTTTCAGGACTACCATCAAATTAGAATGTGTCTATAGATACATTAAGATTAAGAATACATGTGGAGAAGAGCTGAAGTTTAAAGTCAAGGCTGGGTGGGGATAGCAAAATAGGAATATAACAAGCATTCAAATGACTCAAAAATAATATTCCTCCCATTCAAAATGGGAATGGATACCTCCTCTTGCTTGGAAATTATCAGCTTCTTTGTCTTTACCTGTTCTCTCTTTATCTTGTCTCAAAGGAAGCATCCTTTCTCCCCATTAAAGATAATCAATCATTTGTGTTCATTATTGATCTCTGCTTCCTCTTGAATTTTGCTCATCATGTATATATTCACAATTTCTCTTACATCGGCAACCTCAGTCTCTTCATCAGATCCTTCCACTTTCCATAAACATATGCACCTTTCCATTATCCAAAAACAAAACAAAAAAATCAAAGAAACTTCTTGTGAAGTTGCTACTACTTCCAACTTCTAGCCAAGATCTTATTTTTCTTTACTCCATTTTGTCAAAGTCCTCTTGCTGCTTACTGGAAGTTTTTGTCTCATTTTCTTACTGTTATAACCTTGACACATGGCACTCAATGAATTCACAGAGAACACATGATTGTATGAAGCTGTGCTGTTGATATTCCTCTTGTAACTACTTTACAGAGTGTTTTTCCATTAAATATTCTTATGTAACTCTATGGTAGTAGATGGTTACTCTACTCTTTCAATTTTTTGACTATTCTCCTATAGGGCGAGCCTTGACTAAGTAGTTAAGAGATTTCCCTTGCCCTTCAAATTCAATTATAAGCAAATCTCAAAACTTTATAATACCAAATCATATGAGATAGTGTCCACCACATGAAGAACTTTTACATTTGCTCTGAGGAAGATGGTAATACAATGGAGTTTTATGAATAGAAAGGTGAAATGATCTGACTTCATTTAATGGCACCATTGCTAGCTACCATAGTGAAACCAGACTAAAGAGATTCTGTTAGAGACTGAATGTTTATATCTCCCCAAAACCCAGATGTTGATGTTTAATCCATACAGTGGATTATTTGAACAAAAGGTTTTTAAGGAAGTGATTAAATCTTGAGGAAAGTGCTAATCTGATGGGACCAGCCTCCTTTGTATTCAGAAGAAAAGTCTCTTGAGAGAAGATATTAACACTACAGGAAGAGGTTGCTTACCCAGAGCAAGATTGGCTGAAATCCTGATCCTAGACTTTGTAACCTGTGAAAAAAATTAATTTCTCTTACTTAAGCAACTCAGTCTGTGGTATTTTGTCAAGGCAACTTGAACACTAAAGAAAGGAAAGGGGAAACCAAGAGAAGGAGAAAGCAAGAGATGGTGAGAATCTGAGCTAAGGTCATAAAATGGGAAGCATCATTAAATAATGACATTCTCAACTTGACCTCGAGCCTGTGGGATCTGCTCTGAGCAAGACCAGTGTTCCTGGCATTTGTTGAAATGGGGAAGAGAAGATGTTTGGGAAGCTTAGGGAGAAATGAATATAAAAGCTAAACGTTGAGTTTGAGAAATATTGAGTTTGGGATTCTCCTTATTTATCTGATTATATAGCCAATAGATCATTATACACACTAATTAAGAGTTCAGAGTGGATTCCTGCACTTAAAAACAAGTAAGAGAAAGAAAGAAACTTGGTGGGTATTGGATAAATATATCATTGGAGGGAGCTAAGGGGTTAAATGAGGTCAACACAGAAATAAAAGTGGACAAAAAGGAAGAATATCTGAGTGCAAAGACATGGGCCCTGATGGATGGGGATTTGGTCAAGAGGAGGCAATTGTGGGGCCCTGATGGGTGGAGACCAGGACAAGAGGAGACAAACTTGGAATGAGAAGGCAAGAAACTTCACTGCCTCTGATTGCCTTCAACATAGGAGAATTTGAAGGTTGTTTGCAAATTTTATGTGGGAACCACTAAGGACAGCATTACTAAATGACTTCGTTCCCTGTGCTACTGACAGCACGTTAAGTCTGTGGCCACCTAGACTTAAGAGCATGTCTTATTACAAAGTCACATGAGAACCTACTATGCCTTTCTTGCTGCCAGCTCCCACTCCAGCCTTCCAGATCCTCTACATTGTTAATTAACAGTTCTTACATGTGACCACAGTGAGTTGATTCTGCGTTACTAAGTAATTTTGATCATTTGTGTCTATCACAAACACATATTACAACTTGTCTTTTCCCTGTTGAAGCTGCATCTCAAATATCATGGAATCTGTAACCTAATAATACCGAGTTCAGGTTATTTTAAAAGGTAATCACAAAACTAAATAAATATAAATGGAATCAGAGAAAAGCGGTGGCAACCAAAAGGAATTACAAGATCACAAGGTTTTTTTTAAAACAGACAAATCATTATAATTTCATTGTATCCTGATGGGAATGATACAGTTGAGAAGGAAAAACAAAGTTTAAAGAAAAAGGATTAATATCAGAGTATTGTTGAGGTTTGGTCTGTTGTTATGTACTGTAATGCTAAATTCTATGTTCCAAGGTCTAGTTGCCTCAAGATAAGTGAATTCTCACATATGCCAGCTTTTATTGTGCAAACCTGGCTCTTTAATTTAAAACTATTGATTGAATAAAGGTGTCTACACATGTAGCTGGGCAGAAGAGAGGTAGGCTGGGCTTCCGTTCCTGGGCTTGGGGTCTGAGGCACAGACCAGGAGGGAAAGAGGAGGACAGAGGAGGAAGGCACCATGTGTGGGTGGATCATGAGTACAGGGTTGGTCAGTTGGAGGAGGGGCAGCCCAGGAGAAACATGGCAAGTGGTATCTTGGGGTTACTGACAGGGAAGCAGACAATAGAGAATTGATATCTGCCTCGCTCTAAAGCTTTAAAGCGTTTTATAAATACAAAGAAAGGTTTTGTGTCTTTCATTTGAAAACAGAATGATCGAAGCTGGGGTGGAAACTCCCACATAATATTTACCATGACAGAGTAATATATCCCAGCAGACAGAGGAAGACAGGCCAAAATGTACAAGTTGAAGAGCTAACCTTGGTTATAAAGACAAATCGTTCATTTAAAAAACCCAGAGGGAAAGAAGGGCCTATGATATGGCTCTGGGGATAAAAGTGATTGCTGCCAAATCTGGCAGCCTGACTTCAGTCCCTAGAACCTACATGACAGAAGGGGAGAGCCGGCTCCTCACAAATCGTTCTCTGACCTCCACACGGTCCATGGTGTGCACATGTGTGCACACACATATGTGAAATATTTCTTACTTCTCAATGAAATAAAGGTAAAATTGAGATAAGAGTGCAGAGAAGGAAGTGTTGAGATCTGGTGAAGGTGTTTAATTATCTAGAGAAGTTAAGACAGTAAGAAGTTTATTTGATGGTGATATATTCATTATGTGCACTTACCTCACATCTTGCCACTGTGAGGCGCTAAAATCAAACCATACTTTCTTCAGGTTTACATTTGAACAGCTCCCTGTTTGGCAACTTATACTTTTGATTATCAACTTTGGGAAATTTTTCTGAATATTCATACAAAGTATAATTATATTAATGTTGTACTAGTGAATGAACTCTTCAGATTTAATAAAAGAAATTTATAAGGAAGATGTACAGTTAAAGGACTAGCATAGTACAAGACTTTTGCTTTCTAGTTACCAAAAATCAGGTTTAAAAAGAAATATAGAAGAGAATGATAATTCTAATAAAATATTGTGATTTCATCCCTACTTTCTTAATAGGGCTGACTTGATTTAAGAATTTTTTAAGATTATTTATATACTTAAGACTTATATTTATAAATAAATATAAGGCAGGCTGGACATTCCTAATATGAAAATTCAAAGTCTGAAAGACTTCAAAATCTAAAAAAACTTGAGAATTTACATGATGTCATAAGAAATTTCTACAGCTTCCTCATGGCAGTAACGATGCAGGTACATTAGAAACCGTTTGAAATCACCTTCAGACTCTACATAGAAGGTATAGACAGAACATAAGTAAATTTTATATGTGGCCTTTGGTCTTACTCCCAAAATATTTCCTTATTTATGTGCAAATGTTCCAAGATTCAAAATCATCTGAAACACTTCCCTTATCATTTCAAATAAGAAATCATTGACTTAACATGAAATTTAGCCAAACAGAAATCAAAGAATTTTGTTAATAATACAAATGGGCTGTAATTTAGAATTATTTAGAGAGAAAAAAAACTCAGAAAACAAAATTTCCAGAGAGAATACTAATACAATGTTACACTTTAAAGACTCTGGGAAGATGGCTCAGTGGGTAAGGTGTTGTTTTTTTTTTTTTTTTTTTTTTTTTTTTTTTCAAAAGCATGAGGACATGAGATGAGATCCTCGAAATACACATGAAAGCTGGTGTGGTGAGCCCCGCTCTAGATGTGGAGGGGCAGAGATGGGTCTATCCAGGGGCTTCTTGGCCAGCCAGTCTGCTGAGACAGCATGCTGCAGGTTCAGAAAGCAATGCTGCCTCAACAGATAAGGTAGAGAAAGAACTGAAGAAGACACGCTAACATCAAACTCTGACCTACACACAGGCTAGCATGAGGTAGGGCATTCATACACACATGTACATATATGTAAACCACATGCATACACATGTACACTCACAAGGAAAGAATATGGAAAACAAACACATACAACCCAAATGGATGGAGTTTAACACTGCAGTCTTCGACTGTTAGGCTGCAGCAATGTAATGAACTTTCAACCCTCTGAAACTGTTAAAGCTCACTCTTAGCCAGTGAGCATACCTGCAAACATTATCTGATATTAAAAAACAATGTAGAGTGAATCCAATGGGGGAGAGGGGACTAGTTAATTTGGGTAATACAATTAAAATCCTTATTCAAAAAATAAGAGGCAGTAAATGGGGGCTGGAGAAACAGCTTAGTGGTTAAAATCCTGTTGCTTTTGCAGAGGACCCACATAGAAACTCACAATTCTCTAAATTGCAATTCTAGAGGAATATGGCGCCCTCTTCTGGTCCCTACAGGCATTGCATACACATGGTGCACAGACAAATATGCAGGTAAAGCTCCATACACACAGAATATATATTTTTTAAGCAGTAAGTCATCCCCTCAAATTTTGAGCCAGAATATTACTCACTCTGTTGCTTAGACTGACCTAAAATTCACTATGCTGATCTTGAACTTGGGATCCTTCTACTTTGGCCTCCCAAGTACTGAGATGTCCAGTGTGTCCCTCCATGCCCCACCAACAAAACTATTTTATAAAGTGGTCTGTGTGTGAACAGTAATTCTAACAGCTGAGAAACCCATAACTCAACTTCTGTACAATTCTGTACAACTCCCAGTAATTCCATCCTAGAACACTATTTCTACACAGAATTTGTAGATTATATGTGAAAATGGCTCTCTTGTTTCTTTTACTTAAACTCTTTTTATAATTAGCATTCTCCTCTAATCTACAGGCAGAGACCATTTTCCCACTTAAAGAATTTAGGTGACCTTTGTAATTTGTTCGTGCCAACCAAACATGGCAGGATCAGCAAAGTGCTAGGATTAAGCATAGATCTCAAGGGGACCTTGAATATTTCCTTTCTCTTTCCTTTTCAGAATCATACTCTTGCCAATGTTGGCCCTAACTGACCAAGTGCATCTTGATAGAGCTGAAAGAGACAGGTAAATTAGTTTACAACACAATGTACACAGCCTATGTTTTGGATGCAGAAACATAGAAATAAAGTCAGAACTGAGACGGAAACTTCCTTTGTGTTGGTTAGCTTTCACAGTGCCAAGTGTGCTGTGCAGGCTGCTGGGGAGAGTTGTCCTCCACAGTCTCTCTAGCTGTCCACCCTGTATGCTGCACTACTGTGGTAATTGAATAAGAATGCCCCCATAGCCTTGGATATTTGAATGCTTGGTCCCCAGTAGGTGGAAATGTTTGGGAAGGATTAGGAGGTGTGGCCTTATTGCAGGAAATTGTTACTGGCTTTGAGTTTTCAAAAGTCTACACTATTCCTAGTTCAAGCTTGTTCTCTCTCTCTCTCTCTCTCTCTCTCTCCTCTCTCTCTCTCTCTCTTTCCTCTCTTTCCCTCCCTCTTTTCCTCCCTCCCCCCCCCTCTGCCTGGTGGTTGCTGTCTCAAATGTGAGTTCTCAACTTCTGCTCCAGCATCATGCATTCCTGCTCCCAAGCTCCCCACCATAATCGTCATACAATAAACTAATCCTCTGAATCTGTAAGTGCCAATACATGTTTATTACGTTGCCTTGGTCATGGTGCCTCAGCAATAGAAAACTAAGACAACTATCCACCACTCATGCAAGATGTACCCACTGGTGTGACTGTTATAGGGACAGCCAACCACTCTCTGGCTGTTTACAGGAAGAATTCACGCCTGGTGCTGCTAGTTCGGTAACAGGACAAAGCAGGGAAACTACCATTGCTATTCTGCTAAACAGACAGGATGCTCTAGTCAGAATACCTTCTAAATAATGGTGCTTATTCACATACACTGGTGTTTCTGTTTATCTTCATCAGAGAAGCTTCTTTTTGCAGTGAGCAGTGGTAACTGCACAGACTTGTAATTGGTTAAAGTCCCGAAAATAAGTGATTATTGATGGCACAGCCATAAAGGGGCACTTACATCACCCCTTCCACACCTCTGGAATATTCCCAGAGAGGGGAAACGTGGACTGTGAGAGCCAGAGGAAGGTGGGGCTATGGATCACTGTCCTCTGGGCATGACGTGGCCGCTGTGCTCTTAAAAACAAGGCAGCTTAGATCACCCGCACAAGACCTACATGAGAATGGGCATGCAACCTTTCAATCATGGAAGGAGGAAGGGCTAACAAGGCCTGACCCCTCCTTGGAGACTTTTAGGCAGCTAACAGTTGCTGATGGGAAGTACAGTCTAATTGCTTCCTGAGGATTTATAAATAGATAATGATTATTTGGAGACGGAGAAACATTTTATCAGTGGTGTGATTGCAAGTAAGTTGCCCATGTTGCTGTAGATAACCCTTCACCCCGACTCCTGTAACTAATGGACATTCATTCTCTCTCTCTCTCGCTCTCTCTCTCTCCCTCTCTCTCTCTTTCTTCCTCCATCCCTCCCTCCCTTCCTTACACATATATACATACATACACACACACACACACACAAACACGAATATGTTCATCCACATAAAATAATTTTTAAAACACTCAAATCGAGATTTTTTTTCAATACATTTGTTTCAGGGAAGTGATTGGTCACTACTTTGTACAGATGGCAGATTACATTGGAAAGAGGCCTAGAACTTAATCAGTAAATCGTAACTGACATTCTGGTTTTATCAGCTGTGTCTGAGACAAAATTTTTAGAGCTAATTCCTATTCTCTTTACTGGAAATGGATAGAACTCCAGCCTGTAAGACATTTGGGACCACTGGATCCTAAATGGGTTGGTATGCTCAGCATTGTGAATATAACACTAAAAATGTTATTGTGGATATATACTAGATATACACTAAAGATGTACTAAATATACTATAAAATACATTGTGAATATATACTGAAAGTATTAACAGCTGAGACTGGAGAAATGGCTCAGGCATTAAGAACACTTGCTACTATAGTAGAGGACCAGCTTTGGTTCCTGGCACCCCATATGGCAATTCATAAGTATATATAACCTCAATTCTGGCAGATCCAATGCCCTGTACCAGGCATGTACACACAACACAGTTAAAACACTCATATACATAAAATAATAATAACAATAATAATAATAATAAATCTTCAAGGAATACAATAAATAAGAACATTAAAGTTAAGTCATTCACTAAGTTTTGCCTCGCTCTGTAAGTGAGCCAGGCTATAGGTAAAACACCAGAAAAGAAACCAATGACTCATGGTACTACCTACAACTTCCATCTAATAATCATCACACAGTTAGAACATATGCTTTAAATCCCCTCGTGTTCCAAAAGGGCGCGGGACAGCAGCATGGCCTTTAAATGCACAGCTTCCAAACTCACTTGACAGCTCACGTCCATCCCCGCCTCCAGCAGCACCTGTACCACTGCCTTGTGACCATTGCGGGCTGCGAGGTGGAGCGGCGTGTGCTTCCGAGTGTTGCAGCTCATTAAGTTTGGGTGTGCACTGATAATCATCTTCACCACCCTCAGCCGCCCATAGAGTGCTGCCAAGTCCAGCGGGGTTTCCAGTTTGCTGTTCCTAATCGTGGGGTCCGTGAGCTCCTCTAGGAGAACAGCAACTACTTCTGAGTGTCCGTATTGCGCCGCACAGTGGAGGGCGGTTTCGTTCTCATTGTTCTAGTTAAGGCGGAGAGACAAAAGACACGTCTTCAGAAATTGAATTAGCCATCAAAGTCTAAACACAATCATTTAAAACCTGGCATGTGTGAAGATGTGAATTTAAGCATAACCTATTTAGTGAAGAATATCTAAGTGGATTTTATATTTGATTAAAGAATTCATCACTCATTGCATCAAAATCACATCTTAGTTTTACCACTTCAATATAAGAAAATCAGACTTCCCTATATCACATAGTCCAGCTTCCAAGAACGATGGTTTAGCCACGATGGTCAGTAGCCCTGTGGGACCAGATGGCCAGAGTTCCCTGAACTGCACAAGCCTCTATGACATTTGCTAATAAGGAAGATTAATAACAATTATGGCATACTTTGAATGTCTGACTTTGTAGACTAGAGTTGAGGTGATAAATTCCAGATGATGACAGACTTACAGAAAAGATACCCAGATTGTTTCAATGTATTTTAGATAAATAGAAACCAGGGCTTTTGCTACCAATACAATGAGTAATAAATGTGAATCATTACTTCTCTTCTTTGCAGAAACAATGAAGACTCATATCCCTAGGATAAGATGATAGCATCCTTTTGAAAACATGGGTAAGAAATAGGCCTAGGCCCACACCTAGGCAGGTAGCCAAGAATACAGAGCACAGCATTTGCAGCTGATAAGAATTCCTATTGAAAAAACAATGAGATTTTTCTAGAAATTTAACAAGATTTAAAAAAAAAAAATGAATTCAGTTACCAGGCACATTGACCATTCAGACAATTTTGACAATTGGCATGAGGGCATGGGGGTCTTAGTGTGTCCAGAGGTGGCAGAGTCAGCTGAGAAAACTGTGAACCAGAAATACTAAAGACACAAGTGAAAGAATCTTAATTGGGGCTCCAGAGGGAAAGATCAGCCACCATTAGCACAGTTAACACTCGACATCGGAGGTCGCATTTTATTTATTTTCTCAATTAGCCCTCATTACAAGATGGGGGGGCTATCTTCACCACTACCCTCACCTGCTGGGGGAGGCACTGAATAACCGAACAATGGGTTTCTGATTACACAGCCATTCCGTGGTGTGTACGGGTAGCATGACGTTTGAGGCTGTGCTTTTAGCCTCCCCACATTTCCCGAAGCCTGTGGAATAGCAGCCACCCCTTTGATGTGCAGCTAAGACTCACTTGACAGCTCAATGTTCCAGCAACACCAGTAGAACTGCTTTGGTACCACTGACCTGACAACAGTGATGGGAAGTGACATGTAGCTCAGAACTTGAACCAAGTAGCCCAGACCCAACATCTGAACTATCAACATAGATGACGTTCCGTCATAGCAGTGGTGCCCACAAACACCCGCTAAACCACTACAAACTTTTACAAACATTAACTTTTACAGAACTCTTACATGTTTGGTATTAACGTATCTAATTCGTGGATAGATAGAAAAATGTCACACTGCATCTAAGAAGATCAGGATCTTTTGGTACCTGTCAAAACCTAAAGCCTAAGTTCTCGCTGCCTCCAACTGCTGCTATGCTGCCAAAGAAGCTCTGAAAGTACCTTAAAATTTTCCAGAGACTTCACGCAAAGCGTACTGAGCTAGGAGGAGCTGTTTCTTAGACAGTAGCTCCTACTGAAACAAGTGAAAAAAGACAATTTAAACTCAAACACATCTTAATCTTGCAGGACAAATAAACAAACACTGAAACAAAAGTAAAACAAACAAACAAACAAAAAACAAAACAAAACTAACAAAAAAAACGAAGGCTGTGCTGGATCAAAGAAAAATACAAACCAGTAAATTAAACAGCTAGAGGAAAGATTTGAGAACTTAAAAAAGATGTGGTTGGGTAGGTTGCAGGAGGAAGGGCTTCTTCTTTTGTGTGGCTATTATCAGTGCAGGGTAATGGGAGATTAAAGACAGACAGACAGACAGACAGACAGACAAGCCTACTCTTTAAAGACAGTGGATGAAATCTGGAGTCAGACAAACAGGAGGGAATCCACCTGAAGATGTTTCTTGCATTGTTTGTATAAGAATTAACCTTGTGCTTAATTTAGATGTTTTACTATCATTTCTGTCCGTGTTCATAAAGAATGACTGCATACTGTCTTAGCCTTCCTACTTTGTTAAATCTGAATGTGCTACAAGCTTCATGAGAAGCCCAAGCTTATTACTCTAACGCATAAAAATATGACATAAAAATATACTTCCTGGCCAGCCCAATTTCCCCTTGGTCTAAAAAGGGCCAAATCCCATTTTTCAAACTGTAATATCTCTCTGGGAAAAAGAAAGGCCAATTATGAAGTAATGAGTCCTCAAAGATCTCTCTACTTTTCCACAGCCCTTAGCCTAGAAAATAGGCGCAAAATTGCAAGTTCTTCTAATAATACCAAATTAGTACTGTTCAAATCTCAGGAGAAATTATCTCCATCATTAAAGACCTATTTAGGAGACAGTGTTCACAGGTTTTTATCCGCAATCAACACATGCTTGGGCTTTTATCAGTGGAGACTACTACTGCGGTATCTTTAAAAAGGCAAGATTATATACTTGTGTCCAGGCTCGCTAACAGTCCAAGAAAGAAACATCTAATTTAAAATGTGTAGATTATGATGGTGTATTGATTAACAATCGCTAGCACATTTATAAAGATCATTCTTTAAAGGTTCTGAATTCTTCATTTTTAACCAAATAACTAGTCCCTGAACACTTACAATACTTACAGACAATGGGTAACAGAAGGAAACAGCTGACAAGCCCCATTTACCAAAAGACCTGAGTTCTAGCAGCAAAGACAAGTACTTTTCAGAAAAGGATTCTCTGACTTTTGCCCCAGTAGTAAATTAAAGAGAAAAATAAGGTCAGGGCAAAGGAGGGTAAGGTGGATGTACACAGAACACACAAAACATGCAAAGAAATGAAATAATGCCGTTCTTTCTTCACTGTCTCCACATAGTACCAGAGTTTGCCTTTTTTGCATCTATTTATTTGTTCATCATTTGTGACCAACTTCATACATGAGCACTGAACCCACGCCACACCCCCCTCCCTCCCCCTCTCCCCATCTGCTGCCCCTCCCTCCCAATCCATTACCCCATTTAGCATTCCCTGTGTGTGCATGCGTCTAGGGCTGTCCTTCCCTGTTTTCTCCCATGGTCCTCCTCTGCGTCGTGGCTTTTGTACAAAATAGAATGGTGAATGGGATCTACCAGGAAGCCTTAGCACACCCCTCATCCACAATTCACTAGATCCCTGAGCAGTGATCTTCTGTAGGTAAGAACACTGTCCTCTCTATAACTACAAGGTGTGGTTCATAAGCCAAAAGATTTCAGGCTGGGTTTTTTTTTTCAAATAAACATTAAAATGCAAGACTGATCAATTATTTCCTAAAATGGACTTCATAATATTTTTCATCTGGATGTTTTATAAGCTCGGTAGGAGCCTGGAGTTTCTTTTACAGCATAAAAATATGATACAGGAAAACACGTTCTGTTAACTGGTGTTAACACTTATTGCATGTATCAACCAGCAATATTGCAATGCACAATCTCAGTTCCTTATGCTCAGTGAAGGTCTGACACGTTAAATGGAAACTTCGAGAAATACTCCGTAAGTTTTGAATAACGGGCTAATCAGCGCATGAGGAAATCTTGAGCTGTTCCACTTCGTGTCTCTCCTGATGAGAATCATCGCTGTAACACTTAATGCTCATCTCATGTATCAGACCCCACATGCTACTGCAAAGCCTGCATTCACGAAACCCTTTTGTAACTAAAGGACTCAGAGCACACAAGGGATGCCGCAGACAAGGACCATGGAGTGAAGCACAGAAGGGCGAATGAATAATCGCTCACACCGTGTGGCCAACACAGCAAACGTATGATAAAAGCAGTAAGTGGGATTGGGCTGAAAGTCGGGCTGGAGAGATGCCGAGTTGTTAAGGGCATTCACTGACCGCTCTTCCAGAGGTCCTGAGTTCAATTCCCAGGCACCACACAGAGGCTCATAACCATCTACACTAGAATCTGATGCCCTCTTCTGGCATGCAGGCATATATGCAGGCAGAATACTGTATACATAATAAATAAACAAACAAAAAAAGAAATCTATTGAAGATTCGTAAAATACAATATAAACATTAGCACTTTCCCTGAGTAACAACAAAGGCATGTTGAAGTGAAATTGCTTACAAATGCTTTCCCAAGAAAATCTGAAGCAATACATGGGAATATTAGAATAGAGGTTTCCACCAAGGGTATTAGACACCTGATGAGGGGACAACCATACAAGAAGTAAAACATCCTCTTCAGAAAGTACAATGAAACACTAACCAAGGGACATAATATCAATGTCATGACTGTGGAATTGGCTAAGGGCTTGTGGTATGGATCTGAAAATCCTTTTTAAACATTGATTCCATTTCTTAATGGATGCATCCTGGGCATATTCTTCTTCTCTAAGGTCATGGCCTCATCCAGACAGCAGCCATGATAATCCCTACTTTACCAGGCTGTGATAGGAATCGGTAAGGTAATGTAGATACCGTGGCTTACCTGTCACAGGAAACTTTAAGTAACAGGGTCTAGGAAGGCAGCGTTAGTGTGTAAGACCTGGACTCAAGAGTTCAAGTCTCAGTTCAGGTTGCCCAGAAGCATGTGGCCTTAACCAAGTTACTTAGCTTAACTGAACTGTTTTCCAGCTATAAAATAGGGAAGATAATTTCACTTCCAATTACTAAGTAACACTGGGAATAAAGTACCATTGCACAGTACTTTGAACATGGCTGACTTCCCTTAGTCCTCATTAATGTGGATTTTCATTCCTCCTGCTACTGTTGGAATACATAAATGTCTCTAATTACCTAAAACATTTCTGTACCATTGTGGAGGGGGAGCTAAAATTCAAGTAACTGGTAAGAATAAAATCAGCACTTCTGACTCTCTCAGGGGTATTGGTCTAAAGTGGAAGGGCAAATTTAAACGAAAAGTTTCAAGACAGTGCTGGAGGACAGCTCAATTGCTAGTTGCTGAGATGCTAAGATCCTAAGGGCTAGATGCTAAGCCCCAGCCTCACAATACATTGAAAAAAAACACAGGCATAATGGCACAGGCTTATAGTCTTAGTGCCGAGGAAGCTCACCAGCCGGCCAGAAACTCTAGTCAGTGAGCTCAGGTCCCAAACAAAGCGGGCGGTCGCACAACTGTGGGTGCACCAGTGCATGTGCGCACACGCGCGCGCCACACACACACACACACACACACACACACACACTGACCTATAGGTTATGATGCACATGCATGCACAGGCACAGACGCCACCACCACCACCAAAGCAGTCTCAAGAAGTGTTCATCTTGTTGCCACCAAACCACAGCACATGGTAATGGAAATGCAAACTAGAATTTCCACATCCAGTCTTCTTAAAAAGGATTTTTTTTTTCATAATTTGATCAATCTTCAATATTACCAAACACAAGTGCTTCACACAAATTAGACCAATACAGTTACACCACTTAAGACTTTCAGCTTTCAAATACAAATGCACACTGTACGGTTCTTATTTTTATGTCATTTAAAAAAAAACATTTTGTTTACTTAAATCAACACCCTTTTCTTTAACCTTGGGTTGTTTTTCCACTTTGTTATCTCAGGTTGGCTATGTGCCATGCAAACAGTTTTAAGAATAACCACCAGATGGCTCATCCTGTAAATGATGTAAGTTCTGGTATCTCAGGAACAGAATAGGAATTCTCACAAATTTCCTTTTAGCATATGAGGATAAAGATAGCCATATCTGTCATTTTTAAAAATACTTGAATGCATCTTAATTTTGAAAATCTACATATCTGTAACAATACAAGCACAGAATTTGATTGTCATAAAATTAATGAGATGCTTTTCTGACAAATAAAATGCTTTTTGCTGATTGGTCTTTTCAACATTGGACTCGGGTGAAATTTTTTTCTCTTTACATTTGTTGTTTCAAGCTAGGGTTACTTTTCATCCTTATTTACTCTTAATTTCAGGCAAAGGTCTGCAGAATGTATAGCTATTTGAACAATATGGTAATTGTCCTTTAATTAGAAACTCTTGCCCTACAGTGATCTATTTACGTTGGCATTGGACAGCGGCCAGCCTGCAGCTTAATACTATGGCTGTAATTCAATTGTTGGACTGCATGCTGGTTTTCAAATATAGTTTTACAAAATGGGAACAGTAGGGGGCATTCAGAGCTCAAGGTGTCTGTTACACTATATCACGAGGCCATATTTTCCCTATCTCAAAAATGCACTCTTGTCTGCTCAGAACTGAATTTCTTTCTAAATATGTTCATTGTTTGTAATACAGATATTATGTTCTTGTTACCATTCGGACTCTATCTAATATTATTATTCTCTGTGGTGCCCAGCTTACTCTAGACATCTCTGTCTCATGGGTGCATGTTTAGAGGAAATTTTCAACTTACTATGAGACAAGGAACTATGTACTCTGCATTTTACATATTCCCCCAGAAAAGTATTCTTAGCTGTGAAAATGCTGCGAAGATGGGAAGCATTAGGCAAATGATCGCTGTAAACATTGTTTCAGCATTTATAATTTTATTAAGGAACAATAATTCTCATACAAATATGGGTATCATTCTATCTTTAAATATTCAATAGACTTAAAATAGATGCTTCTATATGGCAGGCAAAAATGTTACAATTATTTTCTGTATGTGGGATTTTTCTTTTTAACAGAGTATCTTCCCAAATGCTTTAGTGTCTGTCATGATATCCAAATCCATAGTGCCTGTGCATGATACCCAAACCCACAGAGCCTGTGCATCATATCCAAACCCAAAGAACTGTTCAAATTTCTCCTTTAGGAAATTCACCAGTAGAATGATTTTGGGCAGAGTAAAGATAAAAGCAATCAATTTTTCCAAGTGGTTTTGCCTTTGCAAAACTTGAGAGTAAATTAGGGCATGAGCAAACACCGGGCGAGTGCACCTGTTCATTGACTCTGGAATGTGAAGGTCCATGATGGATGAGAATCTTCACAATCTCCACGTCTCCTTTCCAGGCAGCCAGGTGAATGGGGAAGTAACCTTTGTTGTCTGCTACATTGGTTGATGCCTCATACTGAAGGAGTTTGAGAACTATGTCCCTGCGGAAAAAGTAAACCAAAAAAGAGAAAACAACAGAGAAGAAAATATGCTGAACAACACATATTTTATTAGAAACTGTGAATGCTTATGAGAGACTAGCTGGCATTTAAAACAATCACTTACGGCACTACAATTTAAGATTAGGATAAAGAGTTTCTACAGTTGACACACTATCTTACTTACTTAGAAAATACTCAAAGCCCTCCCAAGACACATGCAGGCATGCGCACGCGCGCACACACACAAACACACACACACACACACACACACACACACACACAC
Source organism: Mastomys natalensis (assembly GCA_021653895.1). Classification (NCBI taxonomy): domain Eukaryota; kingdom Metazoa; phylum Chordata; class Mammalia; order Rodentia; family Muridae; genus Mastomys; species Mastomys natalensis. The sequence continues at coordinate 20,853 of JAJTUV010000537.1, forward strand.
ACGCACAAATGGGTGTGTATATACCCAGATCATGAACTAACCAATAAAATTACTTAATAGAATGCATTTGAAATGAATGTGTGTGTGTGTGTGTGTATATATATTTTTTTTTCATTAAATGAATAAGTCAATCAAAAGTTACATCATTACCTCCTCATAGTTCATGATTGAACTGTCTATCCAGATAACTCATGTCTGAGAGTTAACCTGAAGTAAAAGCTGAAGCTAAAAGCAAACTCCCTGTTTCCAGAAACTAAAGTTATCAAGTGCCAAGGTAAATTTGGGGGTTTTCTATATCACCTCTAGCAAGAACTGGAATGAATGAATGAATGAAGATGTATACAAACCAGAAATTTAGGAATATGGGCAAGGGAGCTAGCAACCTAAGTGTAGGGCTAGATCACTATTAAAAAACCAGAATTTCGTAGCTACTCAAACACAGCACATAACCTGATGAATATATGATCTATCCCATCTTCCTCTTTCTCCCCAAGGCCCAGGAAGTGATCCCAAGAATAAAACTCATCTAAGAGAGAACTTCCATCACTGATGTAATCCCCAGTAAAACCCACCAGACTTCCAGAGTAAAAACCTTCACTGAAATAACCTCAAAAAGAACTGGATAATAATCATTACTAAATATTAGACTGAGCTTCATATAAAACAATACTAAACTGTGATTCTGAACAAAAGTTGTATTTTCATCTGACTGAATCGAGACACAGAGTTTAATAATCCTTACATGAAACCCCAGACAGACACATGTGTAAAGGCAGGCAAAAATACTTATGAATACACAATTAAAGTCAATCCTTAGGGTTAAAAAAATGAATGAATATAACAGAAATGGCCATTTAAAAATAATGAGGTTAGAATCCTAATACCTCAGAAGAAACAGATAAAATGCAAAATAACAATAAATGGTTAAATCTACTGCCCAAATGTAGCCCAACCATCAGATACAGTTGCAACATATATGCAATTGTACCTAAGGAAAAAAGAAAAACCAAGAATATGTTATAGATATGCTTATGTGTTCTGAGAAATCTTCATCTTCTAATGATAAGATTTCTGAGAAACTAAGACATGAATTACATCTCTTTGAAGAGCTGGTTGTGCTTTTGTCTGTATGTATGTGTGTGCCCATGAGTGTCCATGTGTGCATGAGTAAATGTGGAATGACCGTGAGGCCAGAATAAATCAGAGCCCTGGAGCTGGAGATACCGTAGTTATCAGCAGCTCAATGTGTGTGCTGGGAACTGAACTCAGGTCCTCTGGAAGTGCTCTTAACTGCACCTGTGCTAAGCCATCTCTCCAGCCCTATAAATTATATCCTAACATGTCTTTTAAAAAGTTGTTATTTAACAAGATCTGAATTTAGAAGACTGGGGATTGACTTAGCTATGCCAACTTACCTAACTTTTAATTTCAACACCGTTTTCTTTTCTTTTCTGGAAAAGACAGTAGAAAACAAAATAGCTTCTACTGATGATGCATGGTAAGAATGCTAAATGGAAGTCACAAAAGTCACGTGGTAACTGGTAATCCACTATGTAAGCAGGAGAATTTGTATCAAATAAGAACAAAAACGGGTGGAATGAAAGTTGACATTTATCCGGGTCACATGACTTTCCTCATCTCTACCACATAAGGGCTGTCCTGGAGTCTTCAATTCTGAGATAATAACCACACTGAGGTAAGAAGAATTCAATCAATAGTTAAGAATAAGAAAAACCCAGTAAGAATTGGGCTTTACATTCTAAATCTTTTGTATTATGACAAGTATAGAGAAACAAGCAGCAAAATGATCCCCTTATTTTTTCTTTTTGACAAAGTAACCAGCCTTGTGTATTTCATCATAGTAATATAACACAGACTAAAATACTTTCCAAGGGGAAGATTAAAAAGATTGATGAAATGAAACCTTTTATTTCCTTTACTATCACCAAAAATTCAGAATCTATTCTTTGACTCAAATTTTGTTATTTTCTAATAATATACATGATAAGCATTCAGTATTTATTCAGAAAATTATGATACATTGAAAAAATGATTATTTCTAAACAGTGACTTATTTCAGACTTTGTGCTTATATACATAATAAAACCATTTAATACCTGAGTTGGAAAGGAGTAGTCTATATGTTTATGTCACAAGAAGAACATAACTGAATACTATCTTTTTAAATTTATTACATTAGTTTATTTGATGGGGACACACATGTGGAGGTCAGCAGGCACCTTGCCAAAGTAGGTTTTCTCCTTCCATGCCACAGGAATGGGAACGTCGAACCCAGGTCTTCAGACTTGATGAGCAAAGCCTTTACCTGCTGAGTCATCTAGCTGTCTCAATCACTCTATGTAGCACATGTTTAAATGTGTTTACTAAATTTTTTGTGTTTCTACAGTACTGAGGCATTAAATCCAGGGCCTTGAAAATGTAAGCATGTAATATATGCTGCTCCACAAATGTGTGTATCTTTACGTTTAAATTTTCTTTTAAATTTTTTTCATGTTGAGTTTTATAACCTTATTCAGATTTATTACCTAGTGGACTGGTTGAGTTCAGATTCAGTTTGAAAACACACTTTTTAAATATAAAGTTTGACATTTAATCAAGTAAATACCTGGCAGTTTTACTGAACTGTAAACACAATAAATACTATCATTAATAAACTGTCATTAATCTTTCTTATGGTACATCTAGATGTGTCATACTTAATGTTAATTAAATGGCCTTTTCCATACAGGCTCATTAAGAACAAATTAAATTTTAAGTGCTTTCTATACCTAAATTTGAAGAGTAACAGAATACTAGCTCAGTATTATTACTTTTTATTTTCATTTAGGCTGAATGTAATACTTTATTCAGGGAAGGCAAACAACTAAGGATGTTGGCCGTGTCTTGTTCCTTATTAAATATTGAGTTACACTGTTATTGTCTCTAGACTAGGAAGCACTTTACAAATAAAGTAACAATGGTTCTTATAGCCAGCATTTGATATTGTAATCCTAAGTTAATAGTGTAATTTAGCCATAGGGTATACGCTTAGCAGTAGCAGGTACAAAACCTGAATTCAATGCTACCAAGTCCTAACTTGCTTACAGACACTCGAGGAGTGTGTATGATGACATTGTAAGAAAACAAAAACAAAAACTGAGTGTACCTCATGAGGCCCAAGACTGTAAATGTCAGGCCTAATAGAGTTTACCTTTGTCAGAAACCAACACACACATACACACACTAAAAAGGTGTTCTGAAATCCTAATATAAATTTGGTAGATGGGTGTGGTGGTTTGAATAGATTTGGCCCTCACAGACTTAATGTGTTTGAATGCTTGGCCCATAGGAAGTACTACTATTAGGAGTAGCCTTATTGGAGGAGGTATAGCCTTGTTAGAGGAAGTGTGTCACTGTGGAGGCGGGGCTTTTGAGGTCTTAAATGCTCAAGCTACTCCCAGTATGAAACACATCCAGTCCCCTCCAGGCAGCCTGCGAATCAAGATGAAGAACACTGGGCTCCTCCAGTTCCATGATAGCCTACATGCTCCCATGCTTCCTTCCATAATGATAATGGACTAAAAGTCTAAAATTGTAAGCCAGGCCAATTTAAATGTTTGCTTTTATAAGTGTTGCCTTGGTCATGGTGTCTCTTCACAGCAATGGAAACCCCAACTAAGACATGGGGTCACAAAAAAGTAATTTTATTGCCAGAGGCAAGACAAAGTATCAAATTAAATCAAAAGTTTCCAACTTAAATAATTTAATTATATTGCATGTGATATATGTAAATTCAGGTAAAAATACAAATTTTAAAGTATTGGGTTTTTCCACTCTCATTTGCATTAATGTTCTGATAAATATGGAAACATTTCTGTTTAATATTAAATATCTTTGAAGAAGTTAAGATTAAATTCTAAGCAAAATCAAAGCACTTGGTTGTGCCAACTTCATTATTTTCTCTTTTTTTTTCAAGAAGATTTCATGTAACTTCATTACAACTGTGTTTATTTTATTCTAATGCTTGTCAGTAGTCTCAAAATAACAGCTTCATCTGGTTGCAGAATTAACTAACCAATGAAAGTTTCAAATCTCATAAAGCTAGACACCAGACTTCCAGAGGCCACCTGCTTCTCTTTAAAGCAAATAAAGTCTCAGGTGTGCTGGGCACGCACGGAAAGGGGGGGAGGACATATGGCCTACTCTCACTAAAGCTTCTTTATAAAATAAATTCACACTTATGATTTCAAGATTGTGAAAAAAAAAGATCAATTAAATCAAAGGAGTTCCTAGCTATTCCAACAACTCTGGGTATCTGATTATAAAAATTTTAGAGTACTCCCACTTTTATTAAAAAAAAAAAAAAAAAAAAAGCTAAGAAAAAATAATTCAAAACTACTAATAGCTTCCTCTCTGGATTCTAGCTCCAATTTAACATACAATTTAGACTACAGACACCAGAGTCTATAAGATATTAAGTGCTACAAGAGATTAAAAGGAAAGTATTTTTAACTCCACACATGCCATATTATACACCATGCATATCCCCAAGGAATAAAGATAATCTGTTGACACTTCTATTTTTTCAAGCGTATCCAAGTAGTATCATAACACATCCAATAGGGTCTGAGAAATAAGACTTAAGAAAAATAAGGAGCAATTTCCTAATTAGAGAAGGGGAATAAAATAAAATTTAAGTACTTAAGTTTAATAAAAATCTTACTGAGAATGGTAAATTTAAAAAAAAAAATCTAGGCATGTGATCTCAGCCCTCATAAGATGGAGACAGGAGAAGAGAGTCTCTCAAAGTCAGCTTGTAAAAAACACCACTTCTAAAAGAAAGAAAAGAAGGAAGGGAGAGAGAAAGAAAGAGAGAGAAGGAAAGAGAGAGAGAGAGAGAGAGAGAGAGAGAGAGAGAGAGAGAGAGAGAAAGAGAGAGAGGAAGGAAGGAAGGAAGGAAGGAAGGAAGGAAGGAAGGAAGGAAGGAAGGAAGGAAGGAAGGACAGAAAGAAGGGAGGAAGGAAGGAAGGAAGGGCAGAAAGAAGGGAGGAAGCAAAACAAAGAGGGAAGGGCCTAACAAGGAAGCTACAGTGTACCTCTGGGAGCAAGGTCTTGCCTAGCATACATGAAGTCTTGATTTCCACCTCGGACATTTATTAACTAATTACTTAGAAACCAAAATAAGATAAAAGAACACAGGAGAAAGAAAAGCCAAACAAGAAAGAGGAATAGAAGAAGGAAAGCAAAGCAAGTAGAGAAGTATGGAAGGGAAAAGACATGGGGGAGGGGGCCGAAGAGCAAGCATTGTTATTCACAAGAGAATTAAGGGATTGATGTTTGAGTGTAAACTGTTGATAATTGTCTCTAGTACATTTTGTCCTGTTGACCATGATTTTTCTGACATTTGAAGGTAATAACTTTCTATTCTCTAATTGCAAATGGCCCAGGAAAACACCAGTGGAACACAATTTCTGTTGTGTCCAGCCTGGCTGATGGGGATGAATCGTTCTGTATTAAATGGTGCATCACACAGAGAAGATGCTTCTCTGTTTGTGGATTAACTAGTGCTGATAAACAAGGGCTCCTGTAAAAGGCACCAACAGGAGAAAATGGTCTCAATCTCCAGTGTGAAGGCTTAGGGCTGCTCACACAAGGGAGGAGGGGAAAGTTACTCCTGCATGCTTTCTAGCTCTGTGTGTGAGTCGGCGATAGAAACAATCTGGGAACCACAACAGCAACAAGAATAGAATATGCTTTTATATTCCCTGCTAAGGTGTACTAGAGAAAAATACAACATAATAAAGCATTAATGACCTATGCTAAGTGACAATAGCAAACAAAAGAAATATTGGCCCATTCCACCTTTTATGATAATTTTCTCTACTTGAAATAACTTTTTTTAACCTAAGACAGTATTAGGATTCTGTGGGAAAATACTAATTGATGACATGGGAGGATATCATAACAAATACATAACGTTACATAGAAAAACCAGGAAGAGGTTAAGTACAGGAGGAGGTAACATGGAAAACTGATAAAAGCATAGACTTGTAAGAATGCTGAAGATCTCGGTACAACCCCACCTTACAATACAAGTGGCTAGTTCATCATTTATCCAAAATGGCCTGCTTTGTCCATCTATCCAATAAGTGGGTTTGGGTAAGATAAGTGTTGTCTAAGTGTAGAAGTCCAAGTAATTTAAACATCTAAGATTCAGGAAACATGCATTATAATCAAAATTTCAGAACTATACCATCACAATACAAAACTGAGAAACAAACAATATGTAACATATATATCCAAACTGTAACTGAAAGATCAGTGAAGACTAGCTAGCCAGTGCATTTGATACACTCTAAACTGAAACCTAAAAATGTTACTAATAAACTAATAACACATATTACAAATAAACAGTTAGCAGGTTAGATAATTTTCCGACTTTTTCCAAAGTATATGCATAGGATGATAACTGAGGAAAATTTTTCTAGAACGTGGCTGACAAATGAGCTCATTGGATAAAATCAAAGATACTTAAGTATGGAATATCTGCAGTGAGTGGGATGCTTACAAATACCTAGCTGAACCCAATTTTCTTCATGCTAATCTTAACAATTACTGCTGGGTTCCTTTAAATTAGCTGCACTTTCTATGTTGGTAATAGAAACAAAGAGGTATGTTTTTCCAGGCCATCATGTGTAAATCAGTAATGTTCAGTAAATAAATTTTCTGAAAATATAGAAAGGCTGCAAGTCCTAACTTGCTTTCAGACATTTGAGAAGTGACATTGTAAGAAAATAAGAAGTGAGTGTAACTCAGAGTTGACCCAGATGGTCAATGTCAGGCAGGCCTCGGAGAGTTTATCTTCGCCAGAAACCTGAACTCTGAATAAAAAAGAAACGTCATTATTTGTGGTCTGAACTGATTTGAATTTGCCTTGGAATCTGATCATCCTGATACAAGAAGAATAAAAACTAATTTCACTTGTGAAGGAGACCTGTGAACTAAGCACAGTGATTCCCATCTGCAATCACAGTTTGCCTGAAGCATGGGAAGGGGTCATGGGACTGAGGCAACACGGGGATGCTCAGGCAAGAACCGATCTTCAAAAAGAAAATAGGACAAACATGCAGACATATTTTCCATTCTATGGAAAAGCAATTTAATAATAAAAAATCCTGTCAAAACAAAACACTCTAAGCTAGATGGGATTTGATAATACAATATAAAAGGAACAGATAAAAACAAATGTGATTTGGTAATCCAATACTAAAAATATAAACAATGGGAGATCAAATTTATAATATTTTATGCAATTCAGATGATTCTTTAAATGTACTGATGAAGTTAGATTTATATAAGTTTTAAGAGAAAAAACTGTAAGGGTAATAATGCAATGCAAAAATTGTATGGTTTATTTTTTTTTAAGTTAGAGATTTATGTCCACCAAAGTAATGATCAAGTATAAGTAAGGCCTGTGTACTTGAAATTTAAGTAAATACTAGGTGTGTATGTGTGTGTGTGTGTGTGTATGTGTGTGTATATGTGTGTATGTGTGTGTATGTGTATGTGTGTATGTGTGTATATGTGTATGTATGTGTGTGTATGTGTGTGTATGTATGTGTGTATGTGTGTATATGTGTGTGTATGTGTGTTAGTATGTGTGTATGTGTGTATGTGTGTGTATATGTGTGTATGTGTGTGTATGTGTGTATGTATATGTGTATATGTGTGTGTATATATGTGTGTGTAAGTGTGTGTATGTGGGTTTATATATGTGTGTGTAAGTGTGTGTGTATGTGTGTGTATGTGTGTGTGTGTGTGTGTATGTGTATTCTCATGTAGCTCAGGCTGCCCTTGAACTCACAAAGTAGCCAAGGATGATCTTGAACTCCTAACCTAGTCTGTGCTTCCCAAGTGCTGGGATACAAGTATGATTTGATGACCACATCCCACTCATAACTCTAAAGTGAAATAAAGAGTCAAACCTAGGAAACAACTTGCATCATTTCTACAAAGGAAAAACAAAAAGGGAAAGGGGGAGACAGAAAGGGTTACATTTCTCTTAAGGTAACAAAAGACAGAACATCTGTGTCACCAAGAAAATGCATCTCATCTTAGCACCAAACCCTTAGCTTACCTAGCCAAAATACAGATATGAAGTGCTGGTTGTAGTTATATGCTCTCTCATGCCCCATCGCATAAACTAGCATATTAATTAAAACATTAATCCCATAAGATTAAACAGGTTAAAGATGAGAAAGGTAATTTTATATGATAGAAAACATCGCGTAAGTGCCCATGGCCTCTAGTGGCAGGACCATGGCAAGAGTCCACTCCTGTGTTGAGTGGGAGTAAGCAAAGGTCACGAGAAGGTAAGCAGTGGTGTTTTTTCCTGTTCTTTCCCTGAAACTACACAGGATTAACATGGTCCCTGCTTCTATCATTCCAGTGTGATATTGTTTACTCCTCCTTTGAGTTGGCACTCTGAACACACTCATGCTCAATGATACGCCTACCAAGCTTAATTTATCAGTATTGTCATCCAGTGCCTCCTCGCCAAATTGCCTAGGACCAGAAGACTCTCAAAATGAGAAGGCATCAACAGATATAGTTAATGTTATCACATGTAACCAAATCCAGAAAACGTCCAGTCCGGATAAGTGGCACTTACTTATGTCCATTTAAGGCTGCGTGGTGTAAAGCGGTGTAACCCGAACTGTCTGTGCAGTTCACATTGGGACCTCGCCAGATGCTGCAAACAAAACATAAGCACAGAGTTAACTGTTACGGAGTCATGCTTTCAAGAGCAAGAACCACACAGTCACACAGCAGGTGGCGTGTAGCATGGGAAAACTGCAGTTCTGTATGAAATGAATGGCATCTTTCATCTATACCCCGAAGAATAACTTCATTTATTTGATGTAGAGAAATTTAACAGCAAGTGTCAGCATCATCAAAAAAACATATTACAGAATATATGTTCACTGTCATGCATTAAGTTTGGGTCCAAAATTTCCCTCTTACTCTCTATTATTACTTAGTATTAATGCTCAGGTACATGTACTAAAGAATAAGGATCTGTGACATTTGCCTCCACTCTTTAATGCACCAACCCTGACATAGAAGAGATTTATGTGCACTGCAACACATGTTCACATTATGGAAGACTTACTTCTTGTTCTATTGCTGCCAAGAAAATGTATATAAAACCACAAGACAATCCTAACATTTGCTTTTACCATTGACTTTACTATACAATATATTCTGGAGCTAACATGTAACTAAGTAAAACACTCATTTTATACTTGATCACTGCAATTAAGAAATTACTTTTAGCCTTTGGAGACAATAAAGTAATTGAAAGACACTTGTCAAAGATCAGACATAATGACTTTATCTAAAGCTCATGCTGTTATTGAAATTAAGAAAGATACTACTAATGACAAATTCATATTGTGAAATATTTATAATGCATTAGCTGAGGTCACAATTAAGATAAGCACTGAAAACACAAAATCATAATCAAAATTTTTTTTTCCCCCCCCCCCAAAAAAAAAACAAAAAATTAAGGGTTTTTTTTTTTCCCAAGAAAAAAAACCCAAAAAAGGGGGGGGCCCCAAAAAAAACCCCTTTTTTAAAAAAAAAAATTTTTTTTTAAAAAAAATTTTTCTTTTTTTTTTTGGGTTTAAAAAAAAACAAAAAAATTTTTTAAAAAAAATTTTTTTTTTAAAAAATTTTTTTTTTTTTTATTTTTTTTTTTTTTTTTTTTTTTTCCCCCAAAAAAACCAAAAAAAGGGTTTTTTTTTCCCCCCAAAATGCCCAAATTTGAAAAAATTTTTTTTTCCCAAAAATTAAATTTAAAAAAAAACCTTTTTTTTTTAAAAATTTCAAAAAATTTTTTTAAAAAATTTTTTTAAAAATTTTTAAAAAAAAAATTTTTTGGGTTAAAAAAAAAAAATTTTTTTAAAAAAAAAAAAAAAAAAAATTTTTTTTTAAAATTTTAAAAAAAAGGGGAAAAATTTTTAAAAAAAAAAAAAAAATTTTAAAAAAATTTTTTTTTAAAAAAAAAGGGGTTAACCAAATTAAAAACCCCCAAAAATAATTAAAAAATTTTTTTTCCCTTTAAAAAGGGGCATGAAAAAAAATTTTTTTAAAAAAATTTTTTCCAAAAAAAAGGGGGGCCCCCCAATTCCCGGGGGGAAAAAGGGGGGGAAAAGGGGAAAAAAAAAATTTAAAAAGGAAACCCCCCCCCTTTAAAAAAAAAAAAAAAAAAAAAAAAAATTTTAATAAAAAAAAAAAGGGGAAAATTTAAAAAAAATTTTAAAAAAAAAAAACCAAAAGGGCCGGGGGGAAAAAAATAAAAAAGTTTTAAAAAAAAAAAAAAAACCGGGGAAAGGGGGGGAAAAAAAAAAAAAAAAAAAAAGGGGGGGGGGGGAAAAAAAGGGAAGGGGAGAAAAAAAAGGGGGGTGGGGGGGGGAAAAAAAAGGGGGGAAAAGGGGGGAGGGGGGGGAAGGGGGGGGAAAGGGGGGGGGGAGGGGGGGGGGAAAGGGGGAAAAGGGGAGGGGGGGAGGGGAGGGGGGGGGGGGGGGGGGGGAGGGGGGGAGAGGAGAGGAGGGGAAAAGGGGGGGGGGGGGGGGGGGGGGGGGGGGGAAGAAAAAAAAGGGGGGGAAAGAGGGAAAAAGGGAAAAAGAGAAAAAAAAAAAAAAAGGGGGAAACCCTTTTTTTTTTAAAAAGGGGAAAAAAACCCAAAAGGGGTTTTAAAAAAAAAAACCAAAGGCAAAAGGGGATCATTTCATAATCATTTAAAAGGGAAAAACTTGACAAAGTACAGACTAATCTTAAATAGTTTTTTAAAGCATATAACAAAAGAACTTCAAAATTTCAATTTAAAAAAAACCTAAACTCCCAAATGCAAAGAAAAAAAAATATACCTAAAGCCCCAAAAAAATTTAAAACCCTCTCTCAGTTTTATGAAAAAAAAAAGAAAATCACAGGAAAAATAAATAAAAATTATCACCAACTTGACCTAACTGGGGTTTATGTAACACTTTATGGGCCCTAAAAACAGAATAATAAAAAGGTTTTTTCCAAGTAAATCAGGATATTTTTGAAAACACAGCAAATCCTGGAACAGAAAAAAGTCCCAAAAAACATGAAAGTATTTAAATCAAAAAGGATACATTCTCTGACTACAGTGAAATCAAATTAGAAATCACTCACACAAAAGTGTCTGGAAACCCCAAGTATTAGCAATGAAGTAGCATCAAAGTCAAAGAAGACAATAAAAAAGGAAATTGCAAAGTATTTTATGCTTAAAACATAACACCCTAAACTTTACTTACTAAACTAACTTAAATTTTACGTACTAAAACTTTCCATACACAACTAAAGTGTACCTTAAAGAACTTGTGTCACTAAAACAGATTAAAATGAGAAGAAAGGCTCAAACTGATAACCTCAGCTTCTATTTAAGAAACAGAAAAATGGAGTTGGAGTTTGGCCATTAAAGGCTCACACTCAATGCTTAAAAGGCCATGAGCTTCATTCCCAGCACCCATGGAATCTAAGTCTGTCGCCATAGTTGCCCTGTTCTGCCCTCTGAGGCACCTGTACCACACATGGCATGTGTGTGTGCACACACACACAGACATGCACATGTACACACACACACAAATCAGGAAAAGAAATTATAAATTATATAACACATTAGCAAAAATCCCAAATAATCCATGTAAAGTAGCATAAATCTTGAATACATATTCTCCAAAGGGTATATGAAAAAGCATACAATTTCATTAATCATCAGATTTAATCAGTCATCAGTTTCACTAACCAAAAACAGTATGAAATATGAATACAAGCATTAAGATGGTTATTCCCATTCTTTTCATAGCTGTTCCAAAAAAAAAAAAAAAAAAACCCTAAAAAGTGCTTGTAAGGGTTTTGGGGAGTATATACTGCTAGCTAAAATGTAAAAATGATATAGTCACCATGAAAACACTGTGGAGGTTTTAAAATAAATTAAAAATAGAACTTCATATGGCCCAGCAATCACACTTCTGAACATATACCAAAATATGAACATCATGGCAATAAAGATAACAACACCCCTGTGTGCACTGTCAGCATTATCCACCAATAGCTGAGACAGTCAAACAACCCACATGCCTGTCAACCACCCGATGACCAAACCAAGTGTGACATACACATATAAGTAATGTAAAAGGAAGAAAGACCTTGATGCTTGCTAATTCATTCACTATGGCTTAACCAGGGTATGCATCACTACTACAGTAAGTAACTATTATCTATTTGTGTACTCCTTGAAAGTTAACAAAACTACACTAAGTGAAAAAGTGAACTACAAAATATTATATTTGACTCAGAATTCCAAATGTTTCTTATGCAATAACCCCTTCACATCTGTACAAAACAAATACTCTTATTATTCCCATTGGACAGATGGGCAATATTAGCATTAATTTAGAAAATACATAAAATGTCTTCTCAGCCTCTTGGTTATGATTATGTGCAGAAAAAATACACATGAAGATACATTTAATTCATTTTTTCTTTACTAATTTATTTATTCACTTTACATCCTGATCATAGTCCCCCTTCTCTCCCCTCACAATCCCACTGTCACAGGTCTCTACCCTTCTTCTCAGAGAATGGGAAGCCTGCCTTGGGTACCACCCCACCCTGGGACACCCAGTTGCAGCAGAGCTAAGTGCATTCTCTCTCACTGAGGCCAAACCCGGTTAGAAGAAGGGGATCCAACGGCAGGAAACACAGTCAGAGACAATTTGAATTCTTTAAAATATTAGGGGGGAAAGATGAAGAAAAAGGGTAGATTCATTAGTTCCTTTTTTATTGCTCTGATCAAATATCTAACATTAAGACCTTAATTGGTTTATATTGGGAGACAGTTTGGATACAGCCCAACATGATTACGAAGGCATGGCCACAGGAGTAGCCTGTACCTGGGCCAGTAGGAACTTGCTCACATCTCAATAGATTAGAAAAGGGAGGGTCTCCCAGAGCCTGACAAATACAAAGGCAGATGCTCACAGCCAATCATTGGACTGAGCATGGGGTCCCCAATGGAGGAGTTACAGAAAGGACTGAAGGAGCTGAAGGGGTTTACAACCCATAGGAAGAACTACAATATCAACCAATCAGACTCCCCAGAGCTCTGAGGGACTAAACCACCAACCAAAAAGTACACATGGAGGGACCCATGGCTCCAGCTGCATATGTAGCAGAGGATGGCCTTGTCAGACATCAATGGGAGGAGAGGCCCTTGGTCTTGTGAAGGCTTGATGCCCGAGTGTAGGGAATGCCAAGGCAGGAAGGTAGGAGTGGGTGGGTGAGATGGGGAGTGTGATGGGATATGGGGTTTCTGGAGGGGAAACCAGGAAAGGGGGAAACATTTGAAATGAAAATAAATTAAAGAAGAATTATATAAGTACACCAAATCAAATAAATGTTATTGTGTACATATATACATACATTGTGTATATCAAAGATAACCTTAAATTTGTATCAATATTCAATAAACTATACCTTATATCAAAAGTGAAAGAAAGAAAGAAAGAAAGAAAGAAAGAAAGAAAGAAAGAAAGAAAGAAAGAAAGAAAGAAAGAGAGAAGGAGGAAGGAAGGAAGAAAAGAAAGAAAGAAACAGAAAAAGCAATGTCAGTGTTTGTCTGATTTTTTCCATTTTTAACTAGGTCAGGACCCTGTACATGGGCTGCTGCTACCACATCAAGGTGAGTCTTCTTTCATAGACTGAAAACACACTCATAGCACACCATAGGTTTGTCTGTGAGATGATTCTAAATCTAGTCAAGCTGGCAATGAAGAATAACCATCATGGTAGGTTTGCTTCAGATTATGAGGAGACTTGTAACATTCCAAGAAACTTGGAATTAATTCTGCAGTCAACTCGACACTTCTGGCAAAACAAGGTCAGCATTTCAAAATGACAGCTTCTCTGACGGGTTTTGGAAAGTGGCCAAAAAGGGAATTGGGTTGACAGTTAATTTTAAAGATTTATTTATTCACCTATTTTTATGTATATGAATATGCTATCTATATGTACTCACTCCTGCACACCAGCAGAGGGCATCAGATCCCATTACAGATGGTTGTGAGCCACCATGTGGTTGTTGGGAATTGAACCTAGGACCTCTGGAAGGGAGTGATCTTACTGCCGAGCCATCTCTCTAGTTCTCCTTTTTAAAAGATTTATGTATTTATGTATTTTATGTATATGAGAACAGTTGATTTAGAACAGAATGAAAGAAATATCCTGAACTATTGGGTACATAATGGTAAATTGAGAAAGCTGAGGGAGGAAATTCAAATTCTTACATCTAAAAGAAAATCTATGAAAGGTGATAACCATATGGAAAAGAGTTAGCTTGGCACATGACTAAGATTCCTACCATGAATGACATGCAGGTGGTCAGATACCTCTATAGTAGGAACTTCAAGGGCTGTGGTGTCTTTGGGGAATGCCTGACTTCAGACAAGCTACCTAAGAACCCTGTGCTGTTCAGAACACTCTCACAATGGAGGGAAAACAAATGATAAGAATCTATAAATAAACCAATATGTTTTTAATTTCCTGCATGCTATTAAAATCTTATAAGTATTTAGTGGGAGGGGCATTGGTATTTATTGGTAATATAAGGCAGAGGGTCTATGTATTCCATTACCTCTTGCATCTCACTTCCGTATTATCAACAAAAATATTAAGTGTAATAGAGACCTGAATTTTTTTTCTAATGAATACCTGATCTTCTAAGGAGAATGAATATAGGCACATATTTTTATAAACAAGGAGTTTCAGAATAGAAATTTAGCATATGTGCCAGGGAGCTAAATTCAGCTGCACCTATTGACAGAGCCTGTAGGCATGCATCCACATATCCTCAGAACATCTCTACACATTTGAATGCTATAAATAATCCAGGCCCCAAACCTCAAACTAAAACCTTAAAAAGGAAACCTTGATTTTGGAAAGCTCATGCCTTGAGTCAATAGCCCATTCACTCCAACTTTTTAAAAATATATCCCTCCTTTACTCAGTCATAATAAGTACCTTTAGCAGATGTACGAAAAAGGTTTGAGAATCTTATTATATATGTGGTTTTTTAAAACCCAGATTCTTTATCTTATTCTAATAGAGACTAAAATAGCACTTCCAAATATTTTAGAATCTTCCCGTCAGCATGGTTTACCCAAAAGCAATGCTTTCATACCATGAGATTAAAATTTTCCAAAAGACTCCATCCCTTGATTGTAGTCCATGTGATAATTTAACCAGGTTCCTATGAAATGGACTTTCTACTGAACTTTCAGATGGCCAGGACATACATGAAACTATTTTATTTCTTTGGCTTTTCATATTGAAGATATTGAAGAAGATAATTCTTAAATGTAATCCTGAGTTTCTTGGGCCAGTGTGGTGTGTGTGTGTGTGTGTGTGTGTGTGTGTGTGTGTGTGTGTAAAACCAATGAGGTGTAAAGGAATAGTTATCCCACAAATTGGTCATTGCTATTGTCTTCACAGATCCATGGAGAAAGTCCACTCTTAACAATATAAGAGTGTGACAGCTTTTTCTGGAGCTTTTCTGGAGCTGGGGAAATAGGCCACTAGTAGAGAGAACCCCATAAGCCCTCTGACTAGCCATATTTCAAGTGATCGATTGCCTAATGTGGGCAGAGACTTTCATATTATATAATGGAGGGCAGTTCGATGTTATTATTGGGGCCAGAGGGAAAGAAAAATCAAAGGTTACACTGATGTGATTTGTTTCCAACATCCACTAGGAGACACACCATCACCTTCTGTGACAGCATTTCCAGACGGGATTAACCAAAGGGAGTAAGAGCCACCCTCAAAGTGGACAACCCAGACAACCTATATTTTATAGGCTCTATCCCTCCATTTATTTTTTTTCTCTTCTTTTTATTTGTTTTTGGTTTTGTTGATCAGGTCTCAATATGTAGCTCTGTCTGTCCTAGAACACACTAACACGCTATGTGGACCAGGCCAGCCTCAATCTCACATAGATTCCCCTGCCTCTGCCTCCTGAGTACAGGGATTACAGGCATATGCCACTATGATTGGTATAACACAGCTTCGTAAATGATAAAGCATAACCTCATATGGGAGCACACAGCTGAATAAAGGGAGATGGGGAAAATGGAGATAGTAAAAGGTTTCTGAAAGTGTAGCAACCAAAAATTAATTTAAAAACAATACACAATGAATTGCAGCTGTTTCTGGAAACACTCTCATGATGCATTTCAAGACGTTACTTGTTCCTGAACTAAACAACATGTGTACTTTTTTTTTATTGGAAATTTTATTTACATTTCAGATGTTCTCTCCTTACCCCATTTCCTCCCTCCCTCCCAGGAACTCACTATCCCTTCCCCCCTCCTCCTGCATACATGTGTACTTTTACTGAAAGTGCTCTCATACCACACATGACAATGCATGCTTTCATGTCACACATGACATGACACCACACACTCTCACACCACACGACAGCACACGCTCTCATGTCACATATGACAGCAAGTACTATCTGAAATATTTTTATTCAGACTCATAGTATGAGATACGGTGTTTTAACTGAACATATGAAGTTTTCTGTTATTATAGATACAGGGTCGTTTAATTACAGAAAACAAAAACTTATGTATTTCCCTACTTTCATTCCTCAGCACAGAAACATCAATTAGTAAATCTGAACTGTGTTGTGTTGAAATGTTTGATTTTGAAATTTAGTAGCTGGCTAATTTCATTTTAAAAATTCATTAATTCATTTTAACTTGGAATTAGGAGATAATTTCCAAATATTTCTGAAATGGCCCTGAATGTACTTTCTTTCTGCACTATACAATTCTGTGAAGAAGCAATAACACACTGTTGACTATAAAATCAAAATATCAATCAACTCCAAAAAAACGCTAAAGAGGTTCATATTATATACCACCAAACATTCAGCCTAGTTTTAATTCTTCACATAAAATAAGACCACATCCTTCTCATCAGTATGAAATTTGTTTTTGGTCTTGATAAATAATAGAATTATATGTATAGATTACATAGACATACATATATGTGAATGATTATATTCAGATAGATTTCATTATGATTTGGTATCAGTAAATGTATAATTTGTATAACTATTCTATATACTTTGGGTCACATAAGTATTCTCAAGCTTAAAGAAGAAGCAAACAGAAGAGATTCAAGAAGCTCTGCTCAAGAGAATTAGACTGATACAGTGAACATAAAATGGTTACCATAAGTAACTTAAAATAATGTATTTTTAAAAAATAAAATACCTATTTGACTGAGTCCCAAGTTCCTAACGTGTTTTCATACCATTTTTTGAGAGGCTATAACAACTGCTCTAGCATACAGTCATTTTAGACTGTAAACACAATTACATAAAAGCTAGCACTTTAGGGAGTATGATGGGCAAAATTACATTAACAAACATTTTAAATGAATAATATGAACATTGAACTTTTCATTGTAGTCGCATAGCAAAGTACATAATAGGTTGGCTGCAAGCAGAAATGGCTCGAGTAGTCATCACATCATTCACTCTTGTTCTTCAATATATATAATAAGGTTCCACAGGAAACAATTCAGAATGTGAACGTTTGTAACCATTCTGAGCATAACCCTAAACATTGTAACCATTAAACAGAGCCCTGATGAAAACCAGACTAGACATGCTAACCTGCTTTCAACTTTGTCACTGGTGGTAAAAATATAAAACAATGTTCCCAGCCCACACCCCTGCCCTCTAAAGTTGACAGGATGCTTGAAAACAAACTGTTGACAGACGAGGGAGATTAACCTGCCATGATCACACACCATGGATTCAATGGCGATTGTTCCTTCTACCCTCGTATTCACTTCCTAGATAAAGTCAGACGTACTGTCAAATGCACAATAGTGATATTTCACAAATCCAAATTGTAATCTTTAGAGTTGATGAAGACGACATGTCAACCGGCAAGGAGGAATCAAAGCCACTGCCAGAATTAAACTGCTGATCATCTGACTTTCACCTTGATTATCCAGAGGCATCTAATGCAATCAGAGATGTCCTGAAATAGAGAGGGTAGCAGATGTGGAGCCATAGAGACTACAGCAAGAGACCTCACTGGTCACTGGGTTGTAATACTAAAAGACAAAGCACCCAGGGATGTGATCAGCCACTAGACCATCAGTTCTCAACCCATGGGTTGCAACTCCCACAGGGGTCACATATCAGATATCCTGCATATCGGATATTTACATTATGAGTCACAACTAGGAAAATTATAGTCATGAAGTGGCAATGAAATACTTTTACAGTTGGGGGTGGGGTTATCATCACAACATGAGGAAGTGTACCAAAGTGTTGCAGTATTAGGAAGGTTGAGAACCACTGCTCTAGAATTTGGAAAGAGCAATATATTTCCCCAGAACCTCTCAAAGACAAAGCAACTCTTCTAACTCCTTGGTTTTAGCCCATTGAGATCTGCTGACCTCTGTGGCTATAACACAATAGACTCTCAAGGTTTAAACTACTAAATTTGTGATAATTTACTACATCGGCAACAGGAAATGAATTACTTATAAAAAGAAGCCTACAACACAAGATGCTCATACATTTAAATATTCGGGAAACTGGGGCAGCAAGAGAAAAGAACATGACCAACACATGGACTTGGGCAGCTGCATGCTATGAGACATGTGAAGGGCTTATACAGTCATCCGTTTTTAACTTCTATAATGTTGGAGAAACAGCAGTAGCCACCTCTGCATAAATATAATGCCAGGGCAGCAAGGGAACTTCTACAGGAGGACCTAATTGAAGACTGCCTGAGAGACCAAGGATTGCCAGACAATGCTAGCCAATCAGGAACTGCTGTTTTGAAGATGCTTCCTTGGAACCAACAGGGCACAGGTGGAGGGTATGCAGTGGTCACATGAACTTGCTGTGGCATTTCTCACCTGATTCCATGCCACCTCACCCCAACCCCCAAGGGCAGGTAGGGTGGGAAGCGAAAAGTCCAGGGCACATGCGAGACTATCATTCTGAGTTTTTTAATGAGGAAGTAAAACAGCTCTTTTCCAGCATCACACATGTAGTTAGCACTGAGCCCAGAATCAGGACCAGGCTGGCTGTTCCCAGAGACCATGGCCCTGGCGCGCTCCACTTTAGGCTCAGTCTTAAAGTTCCTTTTCATTATTATGAAATAAGTGAGATTTTCTACGCTTTGGGGGCCAACAGTATTTCTTCTGTGAGTGACTCATTTTTCCATTGTGTTTTCCAATATTTCATCACTCTTACGGACTTGAAGGAGCTATTTTATTTTTTTACAAAATAAATAGTTATTGACTGTTTCTATGTTCTATTTCCATCAACTCAGCTGAGTTCACCCTGTCACTTGCCTTACCATAGATATTTACTGAGTCAAATCTACATTGTTTCTCACCTTGACACCATAACTAAGAAAAGCATCCTTTAAAAAAAAATTCAGGGATACAAAAAATGTGGTACATTTATACAGTGAAATATTACTCAGCTAATAAAAACAATGAATTTGATAAATTCTTATATAAATGGATGGAACTAGAAAATATCATTCTGAGTGAGGTAACTCAATCACAAAAGAACATACATGGTATTCACTCACTGATTATTGGATTTTAGCCCAGAAGCTTGAAATATCCAAAATTCAACTCACAGACCACATAAAGCTCATGAAGAATGATGACCAAGTGGGGGGGGGGCTTCAGTCCTTCTTAGAAGGAGTAACAAAATACTCAAGGGAGCAAATACGGAGACAAAGTGCAGGACAGAAACTGAAGGAGGGCCGTCTGCAGACCATTCCACCTGGGTATCCATCCCATGTGCACTCACCAAAGGTAGATGCTGACGTGGGTGTCAGGAGTGCATGCTGACAGGAGCCTAACATAACTGTCTCCTTAGAGGTCTGCAAGAGTCTGACATATTCAGAGGCGGATGCTCACAGCTAACCATTAAACTGATCATAGGGTTCCCAACAGAGAAGATAGAGTGAAGACTGAAGGAGTAGAAAGGTACGAGACCCCATGAGGAGAGCAACAATATCAACCAACCAGAGCCCCCAGGGTCTAAACCACCAGTCTGGGAGCACTTAGGGAGGGACCCATGGCTCCAGCTATATATGCAAGGGAGCTATATATAAGTGGGAGAAGAGATCCTTGGTCCCATGAAGGCTGGACGTCGTGGGTGGGGGGGATATTCGAGGGTGGGGAGGTGAGGTATGGGGGAGGGTGGATGGGGGTACACCAACGTGGAGGCAGGAGGAGGGGGGAAGGGATAGTGAGTTCCTAGGAGGGAGGGGGAAAATGGGGTAAGGAGAGTACATCTGAAATGTAAATAAAATTTCCAAAAAAAAAATTCAGATTGTAAAATTATCTCTTAATGCCTATTCCACAGATGTTAGTTCTTGCTCAGTGTGATTTAATGTACTAACTTCCTCATTCTGTACTTATATCAGTTTTTAAAATAACTTTAAATTTTCTTGAACACACCTATACACTTAATATTAGTGCAAGCTGTAATCTAAAATATATTATTTTTAAAATATTAAATCATCAACTCTTCATAGGAAAGCTACAAATGCACACTATAATTATTATACTTTATGGATTACAAATACAAGGTCCAGGAACATGAAACGGGTTGCATTGCCCCATACTAAGTGAAGCAGGACTTCAAGGCGACGACAGTCCTCTTTCATTGCCTAATGCCTTATGAGAAGTGGATCTCACTCTTCCTAATGCTGCAACACGTTAACACAGCTCCTCATGTTGTGGTGACCCCCAACCATAAAATTATTCCATTGCTATTTCATAACTATAATTTTGATACTGTTATAAATTGTAATGTAAAAGCCTGATATGCAGGATATATCTGATGTGCGACTGTAGTGAAATTTTTGGTTTCTTTAAAAAACACAGACATTACAGGAATCTGTTTTAATCCCAGGTGTGGGATGTGGGGCTGCTTCAGACTGTCCACAGCAGCTGACTATGATTTGCCTCATGCTCTAGTACGGATGTGACATTTGGAATTCTGAGGACTTTTCAGAGGGTATATAAATGCCAGGGTGCTGAGAGGTGGGGTTGTTGTTGTTATGATTGGTGGGTTGCTGTTTTTTGGTTGGTTGATGTTGATCTGTTTGTTAAGTAGTCGTGTATGCAAAGAAGAAACAAGAAGAAATTATATATTCTGACGGTGAAGATGAAACTTAAACTAAGGAACTCGATGCCCATAATCAGCAGGAAGTAATCTAACAATAATCTAGTCTCCCTTTTTCTCTTTCCTATCTAGTGTTATGGGGTTAAAGGGGTGGAAGAAGAGGGTGGAGAAGGGTAGAAGAATAAAGAACCTACAAAGGAGCCAAAGTCTGGCTACGTGTGATCCATGTCAAAGGGTCTTGACCCCCAAAGGAATACTGACTCACAGGTTGAGGACCAGTGCTGTACTGGGTGTGTCTATTGGTTGCATGCTTAATTGGCTGGATGACTGACGGGCTAGCTGGTTTATTCCTTCTTCTTATGGTATTGAGAATCAAGGTCTTAAGGATGGATGCTAAGCAAGTGCTCTACCAGTCATATTCTCAACATTGCCTAATCATTTACATTCCAAAGACATGATATTTGATTGGTTGTTTGCAGAGTCTTGCTACATTACTCAGACTACCTTTATCTTCCCAAGGCATCTACCACCACCCTGAACCCAATAAGTTTAGTTGTTTATTGCTATTATAGACAACAACTTATTTTTCATATCATTTAATTACTGCTGCTGATTAAATTTTTTAATTCATTCATTCAAAAACCCATTATTGAACACCTACTGTGCACAGCCACTGTTCTCACTGTCCCTGTCACTGATGATGCAGCAGTCAGATTAGGGGACGAGACAACAAAGGCAAAATTGCCTACCCTGTGGTCCTTAAATCTCAATACCAATATATGAACATGTAAATATATCAGAGACAAGTCATAGCAAATAAGAGCCCAATATTGTGACAACAAAAAAGCAAAAGAAATAGAGTGCTCTTTTATGTACCATAGTCAGCGAAGCCTCAAGCACACAACTTTAAGAGGCCATTTCACACAGAAAAAGGGGCTTTGACATGTTTCAGAATAGAAAAAGGCCAGAGTAGCTGCAGCACCAAGGCTAAGTGGAAAAGGAGTTCAGAATCTCAAGGACAGACCACGAAGGGACTTAGAGCCATTGTGGCTTTGACCTTTACTGTAACAAAAAGCCACTTAAGGCTGGTGAACAAAGAAATAACACATTTTAAAATATCAGACTGGGAATGCAGTGCAGTAGTAAACTGTTTGCCTACTAAGCACGCTGCCCAGGATTCTATCCCCAGAACTGTGAATACAGATGTATAAAAAAGGTCACTCGAGTACTCTGTTAAGAGTCTGGAGGCTCAGCAGTTAAAACATGTGGCTTGCCGGGCAGTGGTGGCACACACCTTTAATCCCAGCACTTGGGAGGCAGAGGCAGGCAGATTTCTGAGTTTGAGGCCAGCCTGGTCTACAGAGTGAGTTCCAGGAAAGCCAGGGCTACACAGAGAATACACAGAGAAACCCTGTCTCAAAAACCAAAAAAAAAAACAAAAACAAAAAAAAACAAAAAAAAAAAAACCAACATGTGGCTTAAGTATGAAGAACTAGAATTCAGATAACCCAGAACCCAAGTAGATATAGGGTGGACTTGGCAGCACATCTGTAATCACATCCTTGGAAAGCAGAGATGGGGGCCTCCCTAGTGCAAGGTGTCTATAAGACTAGGCATAGGAGTGAGCTTTGAGTTTGACTGAGAGACCCTGCCTCAAGGACTAGGGTGTGAGAGTGATACAGGATGGTTCTTGACACGAACCTTCAGCTTCATCTCACACCTCATATATGTGAGCACACACATGCAAAATATGCATATGTATATATGCATAAGTACACACATGTTGAAAAAAATGGAGAAGATAATGAAGGAGCAAGAACATCAGCTAGGAGAGTAGAGTCAGTTATGAAAGAGATACTGAGAACTCAGAAGTGTGTCGGTGGGGGAAGGCTTGCATTATGAATCTAGACACGCTACGAGGTAGAAGGCTTACATCCTTATTCCACTTGTACCACAGAGTACCACAAGCCAGATTTCTACCCTCTTCAGCCAGAAAGCCACGTAACAACCTGAGTATGACCCAGAGAAGTTTCTCTTGGGTTTTCTGGGTATAACAACTACCCGTCTTTCTTTATAATACTCATTCTGTTGGTTTTCCCTATTTAGCTGCACTGGCTTGAATATCTAAAGTAACAGAGGGATGGTTTTGTCCTGTTAATGAATTGACTGGTACTCCTGGTGGGGTTTCATCATTAGTTTGTAACACTTTCTGCTAGATGTTCATAAGTAGCTCTTAGAATACTAAGAACCCTCAGTAAAGGATGAAGAGGCAGAATAACACAAGGCACAAAAGCAGACATTCAACTGCCAACATCAAATGCTGATTCTACCTGCCTTACCAGACAACATTTTCCTATATAAATAATTTACATTGTCCTAGGAATTGGCCACTTCAACTTTTCTAATCTATGTTAAACTGTATATATTTTATAGCAATTGTTATTTTCTACACTTAGAGTTCTATCATTATTATAATGCCTGATGCTCTGTATCTGTTTTCTCCTTTGCTAGCCTGTGTGAATCTATTTTACTGACCTATTCAGAGATTGGGTTAGCTTTATTTTTATCAAATTTATGTGAGGTGTGATCTTCATTCATTTGAGCATTTACTTCTTATTTATTTTCTATTCTAATTTAAAAGGATTCAATGAGGCAACTATTGTCTTTTCTTTATGTAGCTCCTTTAATTGAACACTTTTCAATTCATTTTATTCTTTCTCGTGTACAAGTAAAAGAATTACAAGCACTGATACTTATACTGTGATTTGTTCATATCTCTTAGGCCTTGACAAGTCATATTATTTCCATTATATGTGTCTCATGGCAGGGATGAAGAAATTCTAAAAGAAAGACATTTTTGCTCCCTGGCTATAGTGAGACAATGGACCCAAGAAACTAGAATTTCTTCCTTGGGAAAATCATTCTGGGAGAAAGAAAGGGCTGAAGCATGTGGGTTCCCAGGAGAGGCCTGCTTCTCAGGAAGAGCTTTTACCAAGTTCTGACAGCTTGTCCAATAGCCTTGCAGGAGAGGCTGGATCCCAGACATGATGGGTCTCTGATGGATGAGAGACCCATCCCTTAATTATACATTCCCCTCTACCCTATTTAAACAAAAACTTCTAGATTTCGGAGGAGTCATTGAACTTCTTTATCATTGCTCTTCACAATATGACCACGATCAATGAATAACTACATTCCCTCAGCTTTTCACATACTTCTCCACTGGGCCTGCTAGCGACAGGTGCCCAAGTCCATGGGTTGCCATGGTGCAGGCTTTTACCCTAACAACTCCAGTAACTCCTGTAATATATAATCTGTAATCCCATTTTTATTTCCTTTCATGCTAAAATTTTAGAGTTTTTAAAATATTTAAGCAATATGATTTACCATGTCCTAATATTTCTAGTTTAACAATATTATAGTCAGGACAATCAACTTTAAATAAATTCTTTAATTTTCATTGAGAATAGGTATGCAGAACATATTTGTAGCATATAGAAGGCTACTTTGCTTGACCAAATTTTAATCATCCTCCTGAATCTTCTAATGAGCTTATGTCAATGCTTCCTTAGAAAGTCCAGTTTGGGGAACAACATTATAAATCAATTTAACAAAAATCCCCACTCAATATCTCATCACCCTCAATAACTGACCAGATTCCACTCTTCTACTACCCCCCAAGTGATGGCTGATCCATCTTCAACTAGAATCTTGTTAGGACCACCTAGCAAAAATTTTACCTCATCCTTGATACTTCCTCAATAACATCTTTCATGCACTGCCCTACACCATGCTCCATGACTACAATTAATAATGATCTATTCTGTATTTAATAGGTGAGGTCAACCTCTCTCCTCCATGGTAAGACCTCACTGCAACTCTAAGACCTTGAATGGCAGCCTGGTTTCTGGTAGAGTACAGGCTAGAAACCCCCAGAGACCCCAGGTGATCCTGAGGGGCCCCAGGAGGTACCACACGTGACTCTAAGAGATGGCTTGTGTCATTTGCAGAAGCCCTGGAGACTGATAGCAGTGTGTCCTACCCACCTCAGTGCCAGCAATGTCATTAGCTCTGAAGAAATACAAAAGGTCTAAAAGTGTGGCGTTGCCAAGTTTGAGAGAATGCAAACTTCTGTGAAACGTTCCTCTGTTCCCCTTCCTATGTAAGTTACAACTGTCTGGATAAGACTGAAGATACTCTAGAAACGCCTGGACCCCTTCCTCTGGCTATATGACTACTGAGACAAGGGATCCCCAAGTCTGAAATTTCTCTAAGGAAAAGACTGTGGCCCTGGTGCCAGGTGAAAAGGGAGACTTTCTCCCAGATCTCATTTCACACATCTGTGACAATTTCAGATCCCCACTGTCAGTTGAAAACCTACAGTTTATAGCAGCCTTATTTATAATAGCCAGAAGCTGGAAAGAACCCAGATGTCCTTCAACAGAAGAATGGATACAGAAAATGTGGTACATTTACACAATGGAGTACTACTCAGCTATTAAAAATAATGAGCTCATGAAATTCTTCGACAAATGGATGGAGCTAGAAAATATCATCCTGAGTGAGATGACCCAATCACAAAAGAACACACATGGTATGCACTCACTGATAAGCAGATATTAGCCCAAAAACACACAATACTTAAGATGCAATGCATAAACCTCATGAAACTCAAGAAGAAGGAGGAAGACCAAAGTGAAGGTGCTTTTGTCCTTTTAGAACGAGTATCAAAAGATTCAACCAGAGCTCCCAGGATCTAAACCTCCAGCCTGAGAACAGACAGGGGCAAGCTGTCCTCTGAGAGGCTCTAACCAGCAGCTGACTCAGACAGATACAGACATCCAGAGCCAAACAGTGGATGGAGCTTGAGGACTCTTATAGAAGAATAGGCGGAAGGACTGTGGGCCCTAAGGAGATAGGAACTGCACAGGAAGATCAACAGAGTAAACCAACCTGAACCCTTGGAGCTCTCAGAGCCTGAATCACCAACCGTGGAGCATACCTAGTCTACACAGATCTAGCTCCATGGGCTGGACCTAGGCCTCCCTGCACATATGTTGTAAATGTGCAGCTTGGTTTTCATGCAGGTCTCAAACATCTGGAGTGGGGCTATCCCAAAACATGCAGCCTGTATATGGAGTATGGTCTTCTAGCTGGGTGCCTCATCTGGCCTCAATGGGAGAGGAAGCACCTAGCCTCTCAGAGACTTAAAGTGGCAGGGTGGGGGATACAGGAGGAGGGGGTACTCAGAAAACAAGAGATGGGGAAGGATTGTGGGAGGGGGTGACTGGGACGGGTTATAAAGTGAATTAGTAAAAATAAATAAATAAATAAATAAATAAATAAATAAATAAATAAAACCTACAGCTCTCATCTGAAAGGAATTGGGAACAGTTTACTAGGAGTGACCCTGGCCTGAGCACACAGATTTGGGTTACCCCAAATTCCATATTCCAACATGGAAACAGTTTTAAGAAGTTTGTATAGGTTTACAGGACACAGAGAGATGACTCTCTGATGATTTATGAAAATAAGACGAGCTTAAACTGTATTGGTGGACAGCTACTGAGAGGTTAGCTACTCTATAGGCTCAAGGTGCAGCTGTCTGATGGCATTCTTAGGTTTTGGGTTGGTGGAAGCTATCTTAAGTCAATGTATTCTAAAAGGTTTTTAATCTATTGTCCCAAGATGTCAGTTCCAATACAGAGTGGAAGAAGGAACGGTTGTTCTAGAAGGTTAAAACTAGCTGGAAATGAGACAATTAGCCACTGGCGGGTAAGATTCCAATCTCTCCACAGTCCTGAAACTCCAATCAGTCTCTGTGGATACAGATTCCTTCCCGAAGTTTTTCATCCAAAGCCATAAGCTGCCTCTTTTGCGGAGCTTTTGTTCACAGTGTGAAGAGCAGATGTGTCAGTGATGGTGGGACCACACAATGACTAGAAGTAAAGTTAAGCTTACCTCTTGTTCTCTATTGAAACTAAAACTTCATGTCAGGACCCAGAAGATGAACTTGGGGAGAGTCACTGTGACAGGCATCATTAAAGGTCCATTCAGGGAAAACTTCTGGACAACAAGATGAGGTCTCTGGCCTTGGAGGGAACTTTATAGGATGCTGGGAGAACAATAGTGGCCAATGCCCACTTTGATATGTTAAATCCACACCTCAGCCATTTGTCCCAGGTTTCAAACTTAACACCCCAGTATCAACTGACCTCTTTATCTGTTACTCTTTCCAGTGTAGCCACATTGAGGGGCAGGGAGCGGGAGCGGGGCAGTCAGAAATCCTGCTTTTCCTAATACTTGTTAATTTGCATACTGAGGATGGGTGAGCAATACTGGTGTGTGAACTAAACACTTCCCTGCCTTTGATCCTAATAGCTCAGGCAACACAGGGATTTTAAAACCACTCAGTGGGTTTTCTTTTCAAAGAAAACCAAAGGGAGGGGGAGCAGTGTCTAAGCTGTATTAAGGAATGTTTTGATATTCTGTTTGGTTAGGCTACCCCACAACCTCTGAAGTTGAGATTGAGTAGAAATGTAGGGAGAAATATAAAGAAACAGACTAAAGGGACAAACTGCTCTTGGTCAGAAACTGTGGTTTCCAAAAAAAAAAAAAAAAAGTATGCAGTACGGAAATTACTCGGTCCCAAGGGAGGCTGAATTGGGGCAGCAAATAGAAGAGGAGATTGAGAGCCACGGGCTAGCTATCAATCAGTGCAGCAGGAGGTAAACAAGCAAGGGAAGCAAACAGCCCAAGGCTGCCTTCTGGGTTGGCAGCATCTATCAGTGGGAAGTTATTGACAACTCTGCTTCCGAGCAGGGACAAGGAGAAAGGGGTCAACTTCCCTGCCCTGGGCAGTCTGTTGAAGAAGATGTCCTTTTCCCCTCTGGACCTTCTTCCCACAGAGAGGCAGGGAGGAGGGTAAGGGCAGGGATGACAGGAGCATGAAGAGAGAGAGAGAGAGGCAAGGAGTATGTTACGGTGCAAAGGAGAAGACAGTTAAAGTGGAAAAGGTTTGTTTCCTACCAGAAAAAGCTGTTGAGACAAAGAGAGAAAACTTTACATGAAACAGAAGATGACATTTTCAAACAGGTCTGAAATATTTAAACTAAAATACTTCAAGTTACCTATTGGGAAACCCCACCTCTAAGCCCATCTTCAGTAACCTAGACAACAGCAATGTCATCATCAGCCGCCAAAATGAGATACATTTCCTATTGCCATAGTCTCTCCATGTGCACAGGCTATACCTCTTTATAAAAAGCCAGTGCCTTCTCTTCCGACCCTCTTTCCCTTCCATCTTTACCCAGAGGCAGCCTCTGTATATAACACACACACACACACACACACACACACACACACGACATGCACCAAACCTCTTGTGTGAGATTTGTTGCATGGAGTCTCTTTGCAGCACACCTTGGCTCCAACCCACCCAGGTACTTCTGCCAATAAATCCTAATATTGGGACTGAGACTTGGTAGGATATCTTGGTGCCTGCATGCTCCCCTCTCTCCTGGGTCTAAGCCACACCAGGGTCCTATCCCTTGTCTCCAGTCTACCTGTAACAGACTTAATTCCCAGCTCACTGACAGCTGGGCACCCATCCAACACCTGCAACTGGTAAGCTCTCCCTTTGGTCAGTGTAAATGCTTCCCTGAATCTGAGGAAGGTGACCATTGAGCATCCGGCACCCCTCTAGTATTCTTGAGGTAGAGGCACCCCCAGCTACAATCTATAAGACTACAGTTGACCCGCCTCAGTGACCCCTACCACTGACCATTTCCCTTGGGTGAGGCTTCATTTTTGAGCATGGCTTTCATCTTGTGGTTTCATTAGGAAGTCCTGGTACCAGGCCTTTCTTGAGCTTTTAGACCTGAACCTGGAACTGTGACGTGATGATCCACTGTTCAACTTGTGCCTTCTTCATTCAGTCCACCTAAGTCCTTGCTATGCCTCAGACTTCAGGCCTTGGCGTTCTCCCCCGCAACCTCACCTATGGAAACTACTTGATCATCGTCTGTACCTCCAGGTTCGCCTTTGGGATGCTTCTTAGAGGACTTCTGACCTCTATACATAGGACCCAACTTAAAGGCCTCTAAATTTATCCACCTTTGCAGTTAAATCTGGCCTTAATACCCCTTAGATAATCAATCAAAATGGCTGCCCAGTGGCTGCCTAGATGCCAATTATTGGGGATCTCTACAGCTACTGTCAGTGATTGGGGAAATGGAGGGAGATTCCCTATGACCAAGCTTTCTCTTATCTTTGCTTCAAGCCTTCCCGCTGTTCTTCCTGTTTCTCCATTGAGCTCCTTCTAGCTATGAAGTCTGAACAAGAGGCAACTTCTAGAGCTCCTTCTCACTCTCCTGCTCCTACGGTCTCCTCTTCTCCCTCTCCAGGCCACTCTAACCATCCCACCTGGCACCCACTTTTACCCCATCTCCAATCCTCCTGCTACCACAGTGGGACCCCCTCTAGCTCTCCCCACCCAGCCTAACCTGGTCCCAGTTCTCCTTTTGTAGGAAGCAGCTGGGGTAGACAGCCTGGTCAAGGTACATTTCCACCTTTCATCAAGTAAACTCTCTCAAACACACACACACAAAAAATGGAATCTTATGCCTCTAATTCCTCTATTCTCATTAAAGAATCCCAATATATCACCTAATCCTACAGTCTCACCTTCCCCAACTTAGATATGATTCTAACAATCTACTTCCCAAAGAGCACAGGAATGTTTGGGAGCACATGTAGATGATATGCACCAAACTAATGCACCAGACCCAGCTGAGGCTGAGTTGGGCCCCAACCAGGATCCCCAGTGGGACAATACTATAGGGACTATTCTTGCTAGAGATCAGTTTGTAACTTGCCTCCTGCCCACTCTTATAAGGCTGCCTTTAGTAAACTATGAGAAACTCCAAGAGGTCATTCAGGACAAACATGAAAACCCATCTCAATTCCTAGAACTCCTCACAAAGGATGTCTTACCAGTATAGACCCCCAAAACCCAGAGGGACACAACTCCTCAGGATCTATTTCTTTTCCTAGTTTCCCCTACATTAAGGGCAAACTTAAGTACTTGGAGAGAGGTACCCTAACTCCACAAGCAGAAATCCTAGTGCAGGCCTTTAAGGTGCTCCATGGGAGAGATGAAAAGCCCCCAAGCAAAAATGCTAAATGCTTGCCAAGACTTTCAGCTTCAACAACTTCTCGGGCTCCTTTGTGTCCTAAGGCTCAAGGACCACTGGGTCTCTGCTTCACACGTGGGAGGCGGGGGGAAGGGGGTGTCACTAGGATAGGGTCTGCCATAACCTCCACAAGCCAGCCCTGCCATATTCAAAGTGCCATCAAAAAAGGGCATTGGGCTGTTGACTGTCCCTGTGTCCCTCACAGCATGGGAACATCAGCTCACACCTCCACCAGACCTCGTAGGTCTGACCATGGGTGACTAAAGGGATCTAGGCTCCCTTGACCCAACCATTGTCATCTCTGACAGGGAGCCCTGCATAGTCACTATGGTATTAGGGTGATCCATCTTCTTCTTCCTGGATACCAGGACTACTCACTCAGTCCTGACAGAGTTTTGGGGACCTACATCTCCTGTTTCCCTATTGTCAGAGTAGGGGCAGCATTACCAACCTCATCAGACCCCATCACTCAACTGCATTTTCAGAGTGTTTCACCCATCCTTTTCTGGTGATGTCAACCTGTCCCAAACCCTTATTGTGAATGGATCTTCTAGCCAAAGTGGGAGCCTCTACTTCCTTTGACCCTCCCCTAATTCACCTGACCCCAAGCTCACCAGCAGCCCCTCTTCTTCCTTCTTCTCTTCCTCCTCCTCCTCATCCTCCTCCACTTCCTTCTCCTCTTCTCCTAGGCACCCAACAAACTGATTCCAACACCAAATTCCCTTTCCAGTCTCCCAGTTGGACCCTCAAGTGTGGGATTCCCAAAACCTCTCCATGGCTAAAGACCATTCCCTTGTGTCCATCTAATTACAGGACCCCATCCAATACATCACTCAACCCCAGTATCCACTCTGGCTCCAGAGTCTCAGGGATCTTCAGCTTACCATCTCTGACCACCCAAGAAAAATCTACCTCTCTCCACATCTTCTTCCCTTTCCACCCTTCTGCTAAGAATCCCAATGGGACCCACTGCCTGGTTTGAGAGATTGTATTCATCAGTTTGCCGTGGTCCTCCTCTACCTGTCATAGCTAACGGAGTGGAAGCACAGTCCTCTCCACTAACCCCTCAGGGACCTCCCATTTCTTAGTTCTGGACCTCAAAAAGCCTCATTCTCTATTTCCTTCATCACCCAGTCACAAAACATTTTTGCTTTCACTTGGACTGTCCTACCCCAAGGGTTCTAGGACAGTCCACACCTGTTGGTCAGGCCCTGACCTCTGATCTACTCTCTTTATCTCTCCTTGAATCTAAACTTAGACAATATATAGGTGACCTTCTCCTCTTCAGTCCATCCCTACAAATTAGCCGAACTGACACCTCTGTTCTTCTAAGTTTCTTGTCCAGCCAAGACTATATAGTCATACCATCTATGGTCCAAGTGCCCACCCCTCAGATCACATACTTGGGAATAATCATTACCCCAACATACAAAGCCATTACCTTGGATAGAAAATACCTAATCCAATCCCTCACAGTCCTCTCTACCAAAAAGGAAATTTTATCAATCTAAGGAATAGCTGGCTTCTTACATTCCTGGCTCCCCTCCCATCTGCCCAAAGCTAATAGAACTGTCTACAGCTATTCCCCAGACCAACAATCCCATAATCTCTAAAGAAAATAACTGAGCCAATGAAGCAACTAGAGCTGTGGCCCTTGGAGGCCTAGACCCATCTCACCCACTGTAGGACATGCTTGCATTACAATCCACATCTCCTCCCCTAAATAATACAGACCTGTCCTTTCATCTCCTGCTTCAGACTCTGACATCACCCTACTGGCTCCTCAATGTTACCCAGCCTGGCTACTTTGGGGATAGCTGATTGTGTGTTTTTCCATGTACTAGCTCACAGATGCCATTTACAATCTTTCACATAACCTTCTCAACTAACCTTACCTCACCGTTCACCACCTGCCACAGCTCTCTACCTTTTTCATATCACCCTCTTGGGCATGGCAAACTGCTGAAAGACATCCAGGACACATTTTGTAGGGGTGTTAAATTCCTTAGATTGCAATAGAACCTTAACTCTTGACACACACACCCCCACCTCAAGACCCAGTGGCCTACCAACTGTAACACCTTGATTCTTTGTGGTACTCAAGCCTACCATTGCCCACCTTTCAGTTGGTCAGGGGTGTGCACACTAGTATTTCTCTCCCCCAGTTTGGGGGTGATACATGGAGAAGAGCCCCTCCTGATTCTGGTTATGGATTCAAGAAGTGCTCAACATAATAAATTGGTTGCTTCTAGCTGTTGTGGGAATAACTGCTAGTGTTGCTACCAGGAGAGTGGGACTGGACACCTCCCTGACCTTGTATCACCAGTTTTCTTTCCTGTTCATCCAGGACCTCCAATAGGTATCCCAAACCATACTCACCTTTCAAGGACAAATGGACTCCTTGGCAGCAATGGTACTCTAAAACCAACAGGGAGTGCATGTTGACAGGAGCCTGATATAGCTGTCTCCTTAGAGGTCTGCAAGAGTCTGACATATTCAGAGGCAGATGCTCACAGCTAACCATTAAACTGATCATGGGGTTCCCAATAGAGTGAAGACTGAAGGAGTTGAAAGGATTCACGACCCCATGAGGAGAACAACAATACCAACCAACCAGAGCCCCCAGGGTCTAAACCACCAGCCTGGGAGCACTTAGGGAGGGACTCAGGGCTCCAGCTATATATGCAAGGGTGTTATAGGTGGGAGAAGAGATCCTTGGTCCCATGAAGGCTGGATATCATGGGAGGGGGGAATTTGAGGGTGGGGAGGTGAGGTGCGGGGGGGGGGGGGGTAGGTGGGGGACACCCCCATAGAAGTAGGAGGAGAGGGGATGGGATAGGTTGTTCCTGGGAGGGAGAGGGGAAAATGGGGTAAGGGGAGAACATCTGAAATGTAAATAAAATTTCCAAGAAAAAAAAAAAAAACCAACAGGGACTAGATCTTACAAGTGAAGAAGGTGACCATTGCCTCTTCCTCCAAGATGAATGCTTGTTTCTGTGTCAATCAGGTATAATAACAAACAAAATGTGACAATTCCCAACAGACCTCCAAAAATATAAGGAATAACTTGATGCCTCCAGCCCATGGGCCTTTGAGATCCTCATATAGAAGTGGATACTGCCCTTCCTGACCCATCTCCTTCTGGTTTTTCTGCTTTTACTAATCATATCCAGCTTTATCAATTTCTTCTCTCTGTTTCTCCAATGACAAATTATATATATATATATATATATATATATATATATATATATATATATATATACTTTTTAAATTTCATTATTCTTTTTGTGTCTTCCTCTGACTTATGAAACAATAAATCTAATTTATCTTAAATAATTGGATAATTTTGAAAGATTCTCATATATTATTTGAGTTCCTTCTCATTTATCCTGTAACATTTATCCTGAATCTCCTCATCACTAGGAAGTGCTGTCCACTAGATAGAACCTTTATAATTATGATCTCCTTATCTTAGTTAGGGTTATATTGTAGTGAAGAGACACCATGAACACAGGAACTCTTACAAACTTGGACAAAAACATTTAATTGGGACAATCTTACAGTTCAGAGTTTTGGTCCCTTATCCTGTTAGAAGTATGGTGGCACACAGGCAAACAGTGCCAGAGAGGTCCCTGCAAGTTCTACAACTGAATCTGTAGGGAGCAGGAAGAGCATGCCACACTGGGTGTGTTTGAGCATCTGAGACTTCAAAGCCCTCCCCCAGTGATGCACTTCCTCAAACAGGGACACACTCCTAAGAGTGTCACTCCCTATGGGCCTATGGGAGCCATGATTATTCAAATCATCATACTCACAGTAAACCAAATTTTCCTTTTTCTACTAAACAAATTTCCCATGCTTAAAACACACCAACAATCCCATGCTTTTATAAATATAATACTGCTATTGGTGATTTCATTTTAAAAACATGTGTATAAACTAAGTGAAAGAATCTTCTAATCTTAAATTGAAAGATCTAAAGTATGTTAAGTGGTTCAATAACCAGAATCAACCTGTATGGAGACTAAATGTGTTTGACTGCTCTTTTTGAATGAAGATAATGTTAATTTTACGTTTTAAAATTTTGTTTTATTTACTTTCAACAATGACAGAAGTAGAAACTTTCCATTATAGGTCACTATATTTTAAATCAGCCACAGATTTTTGTATCAGTGCAACTTCCCCTCAAGAATAAATGGCAAGAATCTATAAAATATCAAAAGAAAGAAAGAAAGAAAGAAAGAAAGAAAGAAAGAAGAAAGGAAGAAAGAAAGAAAGAAAGAAAGAAAGAAAGAAAGAAAGAAAGAGAGAGAGAAGCTTGTTGAGAGAAACCTATAGTCTACTGAAAAGGACGTTAAAGTGGACATCAACCACTCAAAAGAAGATGTCTTCCCATAAAATCCCTTTTAGAAGGTGTCAGTCTGCTAGTCCATAAGAACCATTCTGAGGCTGAAGAGGTGGTAGATAGGATCATGTATGTTTCTTGCAGAGGTCCCAATTTCAGACCTAGCACCCATGTTGGGTGTCTTATAACCACCACTAACTCCAGTTTCAGAGGGACCTAGCACCTTTGGTCTTGACAGGCACCTGCACATGTGTATATTCCCACAATACACATAATTTTTAAAAAGGACAGTTGTGGTGCACGCCTTTAATCCCAGCACTGGGGGCAGAAGCAGGTGGATCTCTGAGTTCAAGGCCAGCCTAGTCTACATAGTTGAGTTCCAAGACAGCCACAAGACAGTCAGAGCTGCACAGAGAAATGTGTCTCATGGGTGGAGTTTGTTAATATTAAAGATTTTAAAGTCAACCTTGGCTATAGTGAGTCTAAGATCAAGCTAGGCTACATGAGACCCTGCCTCTAAAAACATAACCAAAGAAATGTGGGGTCATTTAACTTAAAACAAAACCAAAAACCCCGAAGTCTGGTGTAGTAGTGCATGCCTTTAATCCCAGCACTTGGGAGACAAAGGCATGCAGATTTGTGTGACTTTGAGGCCAGCTTGCTCTACAGAGTTAAGAAAGTTCCAGGACAGCTAGAGCCACATAGTAAGATTCTGTCTGGAAAACAAAAAAAACAAACCAAACCACCCCCCCCAAAAAAAGAAAAAATAGAATTCCTTTTAGAATTACTATAAAACTACACCTTTACATGCAATCCAGGATCTGCACTCCACACCACAGGCCACAGTTCTGCCTACCTTCCTGGAGACCTGCTGCCACATGGGACAGCCAGGTAAAATATCCACACCCCAATTCCCTACTTCTTGGGCCCTCAGCAAGCCCAGCAGCCATGAGATCTGTCTGGTGCCCACTGTACTCCATCTTCCAGTCCACACCTTCACCTGCAACCCTGTATGTGCACTGCATAGCACTGCTTACTTCCCTGGAGACCTGCTGCTATCTGGGACAACCAGTTCTGCTTGCCTCTCTGGAGGCCTGCTGCTACCCAAGACAACCAGAAGCCTGCTGCTATCAGGGAATACCAACCCTAACTGTAGTTCCACAGACCTGCTACCATAAGGGACTACCAGGACAGCCAACATCAGAGATAACCAGAAGACTAAAGGTCAGCACAAGAACACAATCAACAAAAATCCGGGCAATATGGCAGCATCAAAACCCACGTCTCCTATTACAGCAAGTCCTAGATATCCTAACACACCTGAAGAGTAAGACAATGACCTTAAATATCATCTTATAAAGATGATAGAAGCCTTTAAAGAGGAAATAAATAAATCCCTAAAGAAGTACAGGAAAATACAATCAAACAGGTGAGGGAAATGAATAAAACTTTTCAAGACCTGAACATGGAAATTGAAGCAATAAAACACAGATGGAGGCAACCCAGGAGGAAAAAAAAAGAAAAAAAGAAAGAACAGGAACTACAGAGACAAGCATCACCAACAAAATACAAAAGATGAAAGAAAGAATCTCAGATGTAAAAGACAAAATAAAAAAATTGATTCATTGGTCAAAGAAAATGGCAAATTTAAAAAGTTTCTAACACAGAACATCTAGGAAATTTGGGACACTATGAAAAGACCAAACATAAGAATAATATGAATAGAAGAAGGAAAGGATGCTCAAAGACCCAGAAAATATCTTCAACAAAATCATAGAAGAAAATTTGCCTAAACTAAGGAAAGAGATAAATGGCTAGAAATCTACAAGAAACTTACAAAACACCAAATAGATTAGACTACAAAAGAAAATTCTCTCACCACATAATAATCAAAACACTAAATATACAGA
This sequence comes from Mastomys natalensis, assembly GCA_021653895.1. Lineage (NCBI taxonomy): Eukaryota > Metazoa > Chordata > Mammalia > Rodentia > Muridae > Mastomys > Mastomys natalensis. Next base: position 57,579 of record JAJTUV010000537.1, read on the forward strand.
ACAAAGAAAAAATATTAAAATCTTCAAGGGGAAAAGGCCAAGTAACAGATAAAGGCAGACATATCAGAATTATACTTGACTTATCAACAGAGACTCTTGCAGACCCTAAGAGACCACAAGTGTCAGCACAGAATACTATTCCCAGAAAAACTTTCAATTACCATAAATGGAGAAACCAAGATATTCCATGACAAAAACAAAACAAAACACTATCTTTCCACTAAATCAGTCCTACAGAGGATACTAGAAGGAAACTCCAACACAAGGAGGGTAAGTGTACCCAAGAAAACACAAGAAATTAATAATTTCACGCCAGCAAAACCAAAAGAACAGAATCTCTCAGTGTGTATCTTTCTGTCTCTCTCTGTCTCTGTCTCCCTCATACACACACACACACACACACACACATACATGACACAGACACACACACTAAACCACCAACATCAATATAACAGGAACTAACAATCATTGGTCATTAATATCTTTCATCACCAATGGACTCAATTCCCCAATAAAAAGATATAGACTAACAGAGTGGATGCACAAACAGAATCCAAAATTGAGCTGCATACAAGAAACATACCTCAGCAACAAAGAGCTGATAAAGGATTTCCAAGCAAAAAGGCCTAAGAAAAAAGCTGAAGTAGCCTTTCTAATATCTAAAAAACAGATTTTTCACTAAAATTAATTCAACCAAGTTTTAAATTTCAAATTTCAAAATTTTACAGATGTTGAAGGATTTTTCATAGTCATCAAAGAAAAAAAAATCCACCAAGATAAGATCTCAATTCTGAACATCTATGCCCCAAATGTAAGGGCACCCACATCATAAAACAAACATCAAGCCCCACCCATTAATAGTGGGAAACCTTCACACCCCTCTCTCATTAATGGACTAGTTATCAAAATGAAAACTAAACAGAAGAATAATGAAACTAACAGATATTATGAACCAAATGGACATAACAGATATCATCAAAACATTTTACCCAAACACAAAAGAATTTACTTTCTTCTCAGCACTTCATGGATCATTCTCCAAGACTGACCATATACTTAGTCACAAACCAACTCTCAAAAGACACAAGAAGATTAAAATAACCCCTTTCATCTTGTCAGATCACCATGTATTAAACCTGGTCTTCAACAACAACAGAAAGCCTACAAACTCATGGAGACTGAATAACTCTCTACTCAATGACTATTAGGTCAAAAAGGAAATGAAGAAAGAAATTAAAGACTTTCTAGAGCAATAGTGATAAAATCGATCGAATGATTGATCGATCGATAGATAAACAAACAAACAAAATAAAAACCTGCCTGGTATTGGTATAGAAACAGACAGATAAATGGAATCAAATTGAAGACCCAGAGATAAACCTACACACCTACGAACACTTGATTTTTGACAAAGAAACCAAAACTATACATTAGAAAAACAAAGCATCTTCAATAAATGGTGCTGGTCTAACTGGATGTCTGCATGTAGAAGAATGCAAATAGGCCCATATTTGTCACCCTGCAATAAAACCAAGTAGATCAAAGACCTCAACATAAAACTGGATACAGTAAATCTAATAGAACAGAAAATGAGGAACTCATTGATACAGGAGACAACTTACTGAACAGAACACTAATGGATAAGGCACTAAGATAAGATTGATAAATGGTACCTCATGAAACTGAAAACCTTCTGTAAGGCAAAGGACACTGTCAATAGGACAAAATGACAGCCTACAGACAACCCTACATATGACAGAGGGCTAATATCTAAATATATATGAAGAACTCAAGAAGTTAGACATCAACAAACCAAATATCCCAATTAAAAAAATGTGGTAGAGAGCTAAACAGAGAATTCCCAACAAAGAAATCTAGAATGGCCGAGAAGCACTTAAAGAATGTTCAAAGTCCTTAGACATCAGGGAAATGCAAATCAAAACAACTCTGAGATTCCATCTTATACAGATAGCTAAGATAAAAAACTCAAGCAACAGACCCGCTTCCGGTCTGGGCCCAGGCAGCAGATCCCTGGCGGCAGCTCTGCACTGAACCTCACAAAACCCGGCAGAAGTGGGGCACCCAGCAGCTCTGACCCAGGCAGTATCTCTGGTAAGGAGACAGCAACACCCACCCCAAACAGGGAGTAACTGGGACCCACCGGGACCCACTGAGACCCAGGGATTTACTCCTGGCCCGGAGCACCGGCTCCTTCCGGTCTGGGTCCGAGCTCCCAGCAGATCCCAGGCGGGAGCTCTACACCAAATCCCACAGAACCAGGGGAAGCAGGGCTCCTAGGAGCTCTAACCCAAGCAGCTTCCTACGCAGGAGGCAGCAACACTTGCCCAAACTGGGAGTAACTGGGACCCACGGGACCCAGGTACTCACTCCTGGCCCCAGCACTGGTTCCCTCCGGTTTGGACCTGAGCACGCAGCAATCTTGCATGCAATCTCACAGAACCCAGAGGAAGCGTGGCTCCCAGGAGCTCTAACTCCAGCAGCTTCTTAAGCAAGGAGGCAGCAACATCTGCCCCAAACAGGGAGTAACCAGGTCCCACAGGGATCCAGGAACTCACTCCTGGCCCAGAGCACTGATTCCTTCGGTCTGGACCAAAGCACGGAGCAGATCCTGGGCCCTAGCTCTAATCTCAGCAGCGACACCCAACCTAAACAGTTCTGACACAACCAAGAGAACAGGAAAGACAGGATCCAGCCAGAGACAGCACAGGTAGCACCAAGGAGAACCAGATGGCAAAAGGCAAGCGCAAGAATACAAGGGCCAGCAACCCGGAACACATGTCATCATCAGAACCTAGTTCTCCCACATTAAGTCCTGAACTCCCCATATCACCAGGAAAGCAAGAGTCAGACCTAAAATCACTTTTAATGATGATGATGGAGGACTTTAAGAAGGACATAAATAATATTCTCAAAGAATCCGAGGAGAACACAGGTAAACAGGTAAAAGCCCTTAAAGAATCACAAGAGAACACAACCAAACAGGTGAAGGATATACACAAAACCATCCAGGACATAAAAATGGAAATAGAAACAATAAAGAAATCACAAAGGGAGACTACTCTGGAGATAGAAAACCTAAGAAAGAAATCAGGAGTCACAGACGCAAGCATTACCAACAGAATACAAGAGATAGAAGAGAGAATCTCAGGTGCAGAAGATACCATAGAAAATATTGACACAACTGTCAAGGAAAACGAAAAATGCAAAAAACTCTTATCACAAAACATCCAGGAAATCCAGGACACAATGAGAAGACCAAACCTAAGGATAATAGGTATAGAAGAGAGCGAAGATTCACAACTTAAAGGGCCAGTAAATATCTTCAACAAAATCATAGAAGAAAACTTCCCTAACCTAAGGAACGAGATGCCCATAATCATTCAAGAAGCCTACAGAACACCAAATAGACTAGACCAGAAAAGAAATAGCTCCCGTCACATATATAATCAAAACACAAAATGCACAAAACAAAGAAAGAATTTTAAAAGCAGTAAGTAAGAGAAAAAGGCCAAGTAACATATAAAGGCAGACCTATCAGAATTACACCAGACTTCTCACCAGAGACTATGAAAGCCAGAAGATCCTGGTCAGATGTCATGCGGACCCTAAGAGAACACAAATGCCAGCCCAGGCTACTATACCCAGCAAAACTCTCTATTACCATAGATGGAGAAACCAAGATATTCCATGACAAAGCCAAATTTACACAATATCTTTCCACAAACCCAGCACTACAAAGAATAATAGCAGGAAAGACCCATTACAAGGAGAGCAATCATACCCTAGAAAGAGCAAGAAAGTAATCCACCTCCAACAAACCCAAAAGAAGATAGCCACACAAACAATGCCTCCCCTTTTAGCAAAAATAACAGGAAGCAACAGTCTCCTCTCCTTAATATCTCTTAATGTCAATGGACTCAATTCCCCAATAAAAGACATAGACTAACAGACTGGATACACAAACAGGATCCGACATTTTGCTGCATACAGGAAACCCACCTCAGTGACAAGGACAGACACTACCTTAGAGTAAAAGGCTGGAAAACAATTTTTCAAGCAAATGGTCCTAGGAAACAAGCTGGAGTAGCCATTCTAATATCGAATAAAATTGACTTTCAACTTAAAGATATAAAAAAGGATAAGGAAGGTCATTTCATATTTGTCAAAGGAAAAGTCAACCAACATGAACTCTCAATTCTGAACATCTATGCACCAAATGCAAGAGCACCCACTTTCATAAAAGAAGCCTTACTAAAGCTCAAAGCACATATTGCACCTCACACAATAATTGTGGGAGACTTCAATACCCCACTCTCAGCACTGGACAGATCAGGGAAACGGAAACTAGACAGAAGTACAGAGAAACTAACAGAAGTTTTAAACCAAATGGACTTAACAGATATCTATAGAACATTTCACCCAAAAACAAAAGAATATACCTTTTTCTCTGCCCTCATGGTACCTTCTCCAAAATAGACCATATTATTGGTCACAAGACAGGCCTCAACAGATATAAAAAAATCGAAATAATCCCATGCATCCTATCAGATCACCATGGTCTAAAGCTGGTCTTCAATAACAACAAAGACAATGGAAAGCCCACACTCACATGGAAACTGAACAATACTCTACTCGTTGATAATGGGGTCAGGGAAGAAATAAAGAAAGAAATTAAAGACTTTTTAGAATTTAATGAAAATGAAGACACATCATACCAAAACCTATGGGACACACTGAAGGCAGTGCTAAGAGGAAAGCTCATAGCTCTAAGTGCATACAAAAAGAAACTGGAGAGAGAACACACTAGCAGCTTGACAACACACCTGAAAGCTCTAGAACAAAAAGAAGCAAAAACACCCAAGAGGAGTAGACGGCAGGAAATAATTAAACTCAGGGCTGAAATCAACCAAATAGAAACAAAGAGAACTATACAAAGAATCAATAAAACCAGGAGCTGGTTCTTTGAGAAAATCAACAAAATAGACAAACCCTTAGCCAGACTAATCAGAGGGCAGAGAGACAGTATCCAAATCAATAAAATCCAAACTGAAAAGGGTGACATAACAACAGAAACTGAGGAAATTCAACAAATCATCAGATCCTACTACAAAAGCCTATACTCAACAAAATTGGAAAATCTGGATGAAATGGACAATTTTCTAGACAAGTATCAGTTACCAATGTTAAATCAGGATCAGATAAACCATCTTAACAGTCCCATAACTGCGAAAGAAATAGAAGCAGTCATTAAAAGTCTCCCCACCAAAAAAAGTCCAGGTCCAGATGGTTTTAGTGCAGAATTCTATCAAACCTTCAAGGAAGATCTAATACCAATTCTCTTCAAACTATTCCACAAAATAGAAACGGAAGGAACACTACCTAATTCATTCTATGAAGCCACAATTACGCTTATACCTAAACCACACAAAGATCCAACAAGAAAAGAGAACTTCAGACCAATCTCCCTCATGAATATCGATGCAAAAATACTGAATAAAATTCTCTCGAACCGAATCCAAGAACACATCAAAACACTTATCCACCATGATCAAGTAGGCTTTATCCCAGGAATGCAGGGTTGGTTCAATATACGGAAATCCATCAACGTAATCCACTACATAAATAAACTCAAAGAAAAAAACCACATGATCATATCTCTTGATGCTGAGAAAGCATTTGACAAAATTCAACACCCCTTCATGATAAAAGTCTTGGAAAGATCAGGAATTCAAGGTCCATACCTAAACATAGTAAAAGCAATATACAGCAAGCCAGTAGCCAACATCAAACTAAATGGAGAGAAACTTGAAGCAATCCCATTAAAATCAGGGACTAGACAAGGCTGCCCACTCTCCCCTACCTGTTCAATATAGTTCTGGAAGTCCTAGCCAGAGCAATTAGGCAACAGAAGGAGATCAAAGGGATACAAATTGGAAAGGAAGAAGTCAAAGTTTCACTATTTGCAGATGACATGTTAGTATACTTAAGTGACCCCAAAACTTCCACCAGAGAGATCCTAAACCTGATAAACAACTTTAGCAAAGTGGCAGGGTATAAAATTAACTCAAACAAATCAGTAGCATTCCTCTACACAAAGGATAAACTGGCTGAGAAAGAAATTATGGAAACGACACCATTCACAATAGTCACAAATAGTATAAAATATCTTGGTGTGAATCTAACCAAGCAAGTGAAAGACCTGTATGACAAGAACTTCAACACCCTGAAGAAAGAAATCGAAGGAGATTTCAGAAGATGGAAAGATCTCCCATGCTCATGGATTGGAAGGATTAATATAGTAAAAATGGCTATCTTGCCGAAAGCAATCTACAGATTTAATGCAATCCCTATCAAATTCCCACTCAATTCTTTACAGAGATAGAAAGAGCAATCTTAAAATTCATTTGGAATAACAAAAAACCCAGGATAGTGAAAACTACACTCAACAATAAAAGAAATTCTGGGGGAATCTCCATCCCCGATTTCAAGCTGTATTACAAAGCAATAGTGATAAAAAACGGCATGGTATTGGAACAGAGACAGTCAGGAGGATCAATGGAATAGAATAGAAAATCCAGAAATGAACCCCCATACCTATGGTCACTTGATCTTCGACAAAGGAGCTCAAACTATCCAGTGGAAAAAAGATAGCATTTTCTTTTTTTTTTTTTTTTTTTTTTTCCTTCACAAAGCAAATAATATTGAAATAGTGAAATCAAGTGTAAACCCAACAAAAATATATAAATTATAGTCCAGTATCCCTCATGAATATACATACAAAAATTCTCAATGAAGTAGTTGCAAACTGAATACAAGAGACATAAAAAAATAATATTCCATGAATAACTGAACAACTGTTTTTTTTTTTTTTTTTTTTTTTTTAGAAAACCGTACTCCATATACAGGCTGCATGTTTTGGGATAGCCCCCACTCCAGATGTTTGAGACCTACATGAAAACCAAGCTGCACATTTACAACATATGTGCAGGGAGGCCTAGGTTCAGCCCATGGAGCTAGATCTGTGTAGACTAGGTATGCTCCACGGTTGGTGATTCAGTCTCTGAGAGCTCCAAGGGTTCAGGTTCATTTACTCTGTTGATCTTCCTGTGCAGTTCCTATCTCCTTAGGGCCCACAATCCTTCCACCTATTCTTCTTTAAGAGTCCTCAAGCTCCATCCACTGTTTGGCTCTGGATGTCTGTATCTGTCTGAGTCAGCTGCTGGTTAGAGCCTCTCAGAGGACAGCTTGCCGGTCTGTTCTCAGGCTGGAGGTTTAGCTCCTGGGAGCTCTGGTTGAATCTTTTGATACTCGTTCTAAAAAGGACAAAAACACCCTCACTTTGGTCTTCCTCCTTCTTCTTGAGTTTCATGAGGTTTATGCGTTGCATCTTAGGTATTGTGTGTTTTTGGGGCTAATATCCGCTTATCAGTGAGTGCATACCATGTGTGTTCTTTTGTGATTGGGTCATCTCACTCAGGATGATATTTTCTAGCTCCATCCATTTGTCTAAGAATTTCATGAGCTCATTATTTTTAATGGCTGAGTAGTACTCCATTGTGTAAATGTACCACATTTTCTGTATCCATTCTTCTGTTGAAGGACATCTGGGTTCTTTCCAGCTTCTGGCTATTATAAATAAGGCCACTATAAACATAGTGGAGCATGTGGCCCTGTTGCATGTTGAAATATCTTCTGGGTATATACCCAGGAGGGGTATAGCTGGGTCCTCAGGTAACACCATGTTCAATTTTCTGAGGTATCGCCAGACTGCTTTCCATAGTGGTTGTACCAGCTTGCAATCCCACCAACAATGGAGGAGTGTCCCTCTTTCTCCACATCCTCGCCAACATCTGCTGTCACCTGTGTTTTGGATCTTAGCCAATCTGACTGGTGTGAGGTGGAATCTCAGTGTTGTTTTCATTTGCATTTCCCTGATGACTAGGGATGCTGAGCACTTCTTTAGATGTTTCTCAATCATTCGAGTTTCCTCAGTTGAGAGTTCTTTGTTCAACTCTCTACCCATTTTTTAATAGGGTTATTTGATGGTCTGGAATCTAGTTTCTTCAGTTCTTTGTATACCTTGGATATTAGCCCTCTATCAGATGTAAGGTTGGTGAAGATCTTTTCCCAGTCTGTTGGTTCCCGCTTTGTCCTGTTGACCGTATCCTTTGCTTTACAGAAGCTTTGCAGTTTTATGAGATCCCATTTGTCAATTCTTGATCTTAGAGCATACGCCATTGGTGTTCTGTTCAGGAACTTTTCCCCTGTGCCCATATGATCAAGGCTTTTCCCTATTTTCTCTTCTATTAGTTTCAGTGTAGCTGGTTTTATGTGGAGGTCCTTGATCCACTTGGAATTGAGCTTTGTACAAGGAGATAAGTATGGATCAATTTGCATTCTTCTACAAGTTGACCTCCAGTTGGACCAGCACCATTTGTTGAAAATGCTGTCTTTTTTCCACTGGATAGTTTGAGCTCCTTTGTCGAAGATCAAGTGACCATAGGTATGGGGGTTCATTTCTGGGTCTTCTATTCTATTCCATTGATCCTCCTGACTGTCTCTGTTCCAATACCATGCTGTTTTTATCACTATTGCTTTGTAGTACAGCTTGAAATCGGGGATGGAGATTCCCCCAGCAGTTCTTTTATTGTTGAGTGTGGTTTTCGCTATCCTGGGTTTTTTGTTATTCCAAATGAATTTTAAGATTGCTCTTTCTATCTCTGTAAAGAATTGAGTGGGAATTTTGATAGGGATTGCATTAAATCTGTAGATTGCTTTCGGCAAGATAGCCATTTTTACTATATTAATCCTTCCAATCCATGAGCATGGGAGATCTTTCCATCTTCTGAAATCTCCTTCGATTTCTTTCTTCAGGGTGTTGAAGTTCTTGTCATACAGGTCTTTTACTTGCTTGGTTAGATTCACCCCAAGATATTTTATACTATTTGTGACTATTGTGAATGGTGTCGTTTCCATAATTTCTTTCTCAGCCAGTTTATCCTTTGTGTAGAGGAATGCTACTGATTTGTTTGAGTTAATTTTATACCCAGCCACTTTGCTAAAGTTGTTTATCAGGTTTAGGAGCTCTCTGGTGGAAGTTTTGGGGTCACTTAAGTATACTAACATGTCGTCTGCAAATAGTGAAACTTTGACTTCTTCCTTTCCAATTTGTATCCCTTTGATCTCCTTCTGTTGCCTAATTGCTCTGGCTAGGACTTCCAGAACTATATTGAACAGGTAGGGGGAGAGTGGGCAGCCTTGTCTAGTCCCTGATTTTAATGGGATTGCTTCAAGTTTCTCTCCATTTAGTTTGATGTTAGCTACTGGCTTGCTGTATATTGCTTTTACTATGTTTAGGTATGGGCCTTGAATTCCTGATCTTTCCAAGACTTTTATCATGAAGGGGTGTTGAATTTTGTCAAATGCTTTCTCAGCGTCAAGAGATATAATCATGTGTTTTTTTTCTTTGAGTTTATTTATGTAGTGGATTACGTTGATGGATTTCCGTATATTGAACCAACCCTGCATTCCTGGGATAAAGCCTACTTGATCATGGTGGATAAGTGTTTTGATGTGTTCTTGGATTCGGTTCGAGAGAATTTTATTCAGTATTTTTGCATCGATATTCATAAGGGAGATTGGTCTGAAGTTCTCTTTTCTTGTTGGGTCTTTGTGTGGTTTAGGTATAAGCGTAATTGTGGCTTCATAGAATGAATTAGGTAGTGTTCCTTCCGTTTCTATTTTGTGGAATAGTTTGAAGAGAATTGGTATTAGATCTTCCTTGAAGGTTTGATAGAATTCTGCACTAAAACCATCTGGACCTGGACTTTTTTTGGTGGGAGACCTTTAATGACTGCTTCTATTTCTTTCGCAGTTATGGGACTGTTAAGATGGTTTATCTGATCCTGATTTAACATTGGTAACTGATACTTGTCTAGGAAATTGTCCATTTCATCCAGATTTTCCAATTTTGTTGAGTATAGACTTTTGTAGTAGGATCTGATGATTTGTTGAATTTCCTCAGTTTCTGTTGTTATGTCACCCTTTTCAGTTTGGATTTTATTGATTTGGATACTGTCTCTCTGCCCTCTGATTAGTCTGGCTAAGGGTTTATCTATTTTGTTGATTTTCTCAAAGAACCAGCTCCTGGTTTTATTGATTCTTTGTATAGTTCTCTTTGTTTCTATTTGGTTGATTTCAGCCCTGAGTTTAATTATTTCCTGCCGTCTACTCCTCTTGGGTGTTTTTGCTTCTTTTTGTTCTAGAGCTTTCAGGTGTGTTGTCAAGCTGCTAGTGTGTTCTCTCTCCAGTTTCTTTTTGTATGCACTTAGAGCTATGAGCTTTCCTCTTAGCACTGCCTTCAGTGTGTCCCATAGGTTTTGGTATGATGTGTCTTCATTTTCATTAAATTCTAAAAAGTCTTTAATTTCTTTCTTTATTTCTTCCCTGACCCCATTATCAACGAGTAGAGTATTGTTCAGTTTCCATGTGAGTGTGGGCTTTCCATTGTCTTTGTTGTTATTGAAGACCAGCTTTAGACCATGGTGATCTGATAGGATGCATGGGATTATTTCGATTTTTTTATATCTGTTGAGGCCTGTCTTGTGACCAATAATATGGTCTATTTTGGAGAAGGTACCATGAGGGCAGAGAAAAAGGTATATTCTTTTGTTTTTGGGTGAAATGTTCTATAGATATCTGTTAAGTCCATTTGGTTTAAAACTTCTGTTAGTTTCACTGTACTTCTGTCTAGTTTCCGTTTCCCTGATCTGTCCAGTGCTGAGAGTGGGGTATTGAAGTCTCCCACAATTATTGTGTGAGGTGCAATATGTGCTTTGAGCTTTAGTAAGGCTTCTTTTATGAAAGTGGGTGCTCTTGCATTTGGTGCATAGATGTTCAGAATTGAGAGTTCATGTTGGTTGACTTTTCCTTTGACAAATATGAAATGACCTTCCTTATCCTTTTTTATATCTTTAAGTTGAAAGTCAATTTTATTCGATATTAGTATGGCTACTCCAGCTTGTTTCCTAGGACCATTTGCTTGAAAAATTGTTTTCCAGCCTTTTACTCTAAGGTAGTGTCTGTCCTTGTCACTGAGGTGGGTTTCCTGTATGCAGCAAAATGTCGGATCCTGTTTGCGTATCCAGTCTGTTAGTCTATGTCTTTTTATTGGGGAATTGAGTCCATTGACATTAAGAGATATTAAGGAGAGGAGACTGTTGCTTCCTGTTATTTTTGCTAAAAGGGGAGGCATTGTTTTGTGGCTATCTTCTTTTGGGTTTGTTGGAGGTGGATTACTTTCTTGCTCTTTCTAGGGTATGATTGCTCTCCTTGTAATGGGTCTTTCTGCTATTATTCTTTGTAGTGCTGGGTTTGTGGAGAGATATTGTGTAAATTTGGCTTTGTCATGGAATATCTTGGTTTCTCCATCTATGGTAATAGAGAGTTTTGCTGGGTATAGTAGCCTGGGCTGGCATTTGTGTTCTCTTAGGGTCCGCATGACATCTGACCAGGATCTTCTGGCTTTCATAGTCTCTGGTGAGAAGTCTGGTGTAATTCTGATAGGTCTGCCTTTATATGTTACTTGGCCTTTTTCTCTTACTGCTTTAAAATTCTTTCTTTGTTTTGTGCATTTTGTGTTTTGATTATTATGTGACGGGAGCTATTTCTTTTCTGGTCTAGTCTATTTGGTGTTCTGTAGGCTTCTTGAATGATTATGGGCATCTCGTTCCTTAGGTTAGGGAAGTTTTCTTCTATGATTTTGTTGAAGATATTTACTGGCCCTTTAAGTTGTGAATCTTCGCTCTCTTCTATACCTATTATCCTTAGGTTTGGTCTTCTCATTGTGTCCTGGATTTCCTGGATGTTTTGTGATAAGAGTTTTTTGCATTTTTCGTTTTCCTTGACAGTTGTGTCAATATTTTCTATGGTATCTTCTGCACCTGAGATTCTCTCTTCTATCTCTTGTATTCTGTTGGTAATGCTTGCGTCTGTGACTCCTGATTTCTTTCTTAGGTTTTCTATCTCCAGAGTAGTCTCCCTTTGTGATTTCTTTATTGTTTCTATTTCCATTTTTATGTCCTGGATGGTTTTGTATAAATCCTTCACCTGTTTGGTTGTGTTCTCTTGTGATTCTTTAAGGGCTTTTACCTGTTTACCTGTGTTCTCCTCGGATTCTTTGAGAATGTTATTTATGTCCTTCTTAAAGTCCTCCATCATCATCATTAAAAGTGATTTTAGGTCTGACTCTTGCTTTCCTGGTGATATGGGGAGTTCAGGACTTAATGTGGGAGAACTAGGTTCTGATGATGACATGTGTTCTGGGTTGCTGGCCCTTGTATTCTTGCGCTTGCCTTTTGCCATCTGGTTCTCCTTGGTGCTACCTGTGCTGTCTCTGGCTGGAACCTGTCTTTCCTGTTCTCTTAGTTGTGTCAGAACTGTTTAAGTTGGGTGTCGCTGCTGAGGTTCGAGCTAGGGCCCAGGATCTGCTCAGTGCTTTGGTCCGGACCGGAAGGAATCAGTGCTCTGGGCCAGGAGTGAGTTCCTGGATCCCTGTGGGACCTGGTTACTCCCTGTTTGGGGCAGGTGTTGCTGCCTCCTTGCTTAAGAAGCTGCTCGAGTTAGAGCTCCTGGGAGCCACGCTTCCTCTGGGTTCTGTGATATTGGGTGCAGAGTTGCAGCCCGATCTGCTGAGCGCCCAGGCCCAAACCGGAAGAAACCAGTGCTGGGGCCAGGAGTTTGTACTTGGGTCCCAGTGGGTCCCGGTTACTCCCTATTTGGGGCAAGTGTTGCTGCCTCCTTGCTTAAGGAGCTGCTTGAGTTGGAGTTCCTTGGAGCTACGCTTCCTCTGGGTTCTGTGAGATTGTTTGCAATATTGCTGCCCGAGATCTGCTGCGCGCTCAGGTCCAAACCGGAAGGAACCAGTGCTGGGGCCAGGAGTGAGTACCTGGGTCCCGGTGGGTCCCAGTTACTCCCGGTTTGGGGCAAGTGTTGCTGCCTCCTTGCGTAGGAAGCTGCTTGGGTTAGAGATCCTAGGAGCCCTGCTTCCCCTGGGTTCTGTGGGATTTGGTGTAGAGCTCCCGCCTGGGATCTGCTGGGAGCTCGGACCCAGACCGGAAGGATGCCGGTGCTCCGGGCCAGGAGTAAATCCTGGGTCTCAGTGGGTCTCGGTGGGTCCCAGTTACTCCCTGTTTGGGATGGGTGTTGCTGTCTCCTTACCAGAGATACTGCCTGGGTCAGAGCTGCTGGGTGCCCCACTTCTGTCGGGTTTTGTGAGGTTCAGTGCAGAGCTGCCTCCAGGGATCTGCTGCCTGGGCCCAGACCGGAAGCGGAAGTCCTCAAAGATAGCATTTTCAACAAATGGTGCTGGTCCAACTGGAGGTCAACTTGTAGAAGAATGCAAATTGATCCATACTTATCTCCTTGTACAAAGCTCAATTCCAAGTGGATCAAGGACCTCCACATAAAACCAGCTACACTGAAACTAATAGAAGAGAAAATAGGGAAAAGCCTTGATCATATGGGCACAGGGGAAAAGTTCCTGAACAGAACACCAATGGCGTATGCTCTAAGATCAAGAATTGACAAATGGGATCTCATAAAACTGCAAAGCTTCTGTAAAGCAAAGGATACGGTCAACAGGACAAAGTGGGAACCAACAGACTGGGAAAAGATCTTCACCAACCTTACATCTGATAGAGGGCTAATATCCAAGGTATACAAAGAACTGAAGAAACTAGATTCCAGACCATCAAATAACCCTATTAAAAAATGGGGTAGAGAGTTGAACAAAGAACTCTCAACTGAGGAAACTCGAATGATTGAGAAACATCTAAAGAAGTGCTCAGCATCCCTAGTCATCAGGGAAATGCAAATGAAAACAACACTGAGATTCCACCTCACACCAGTCAGATTGGCTAAGATCCAAAACACAGGTGACAGCAGATGTTGGCGAGGATGTGGAGAAAGAGGAACACTCCTCCATTGTTGGTGGGATTGCAAGCTGGTACAACCACTATGGAAAGCAGTCTGGCGATACCTCAGAAATTGAACATGGTGTTACCTGAGGACCCAGCTATACCCCTCCTGGGTATATACCCAGAAGATATTTCAACATGCAACAGGGCCACATGCTCCACTATGTTTATAGCGGCCTTATTTATAATAGCCAGAAGCTGGAAAGAACCCAGATGTCCTTCAACAGAAGAATGGATACAGAAAATGTGGTACATTTACACAATGGAGTACTACTCAGCTATTAAAAATAATGAGCTCATGAAATTCTTAGACAAATGGATGGAGCTAGAAAATATCATCCTGAGTGAGATGACCCAATCACAAAAGGACACACATGGTATGCACTCACTGATAAGTGGATATTAGCCCCAAAAACACACAATACCTAAGATGCAACGCATAAACCTCATGAAACTCAAGAAGAAGGAGGAAGACCAAAGTGAGGGTGCTTTTGTCCTTTTTAGAACGAGTATCAAAAGATTCAACCAGAGCTCCCAGGATCTAAACCTCCAGCCTGAGAACAGACCGGCAAGCTGTCCTCTGAGAGGCTCTAACCAGCAGCTGACTCAGACAGATACAGACATCCAGAGCTAAACAGTGGATGGAGCTTGAGGACTCTTATAGAAGAATAGGTGGAAGGATTGTGGGCCCTAAGGAGATAGGAACTGCACAGGAAGATCAACAGAGTCAACGAACCTGAACCCTTGGAGCTCTCAGAGACTGAATCACCAACCGTGGAGCATACCTAGTCTACACAGATCTACCTCCATGGGCTGAACCTAGGCCTCCCTGCACATATGTTGTAAATGTGCAGCTTGGTTTTCATGTAGGTCTCAAACATCTGGAGTGGGGACTATCCCAAAACATGCAGCCTGTATATGGAGTATGGTCTTCTAAAAAAAAACAGTTATTCAGTTATTCATGGAATATTTTTTTTATATCTCTTGTAAAAAAAAAAAGAAATTTATTGTGCTTACAGCACTCTTTCGAGTTTTAAAAAAATAAATAAATAAATAAACACACACACAAAAAAAAAAAACTCAAGCAACACCACTTGCTGACAAAAATGTGGAGCAAGGAGAACACTCCTCCATTGCTGGTGGGATTGCAAACCTGTGCTACTGCTCTGGAAATCAATCTGATGGTTTCTCAGAAAACTAGGAATAGTTCTACGTTAAGACCCAGCTATACCACTCCTGGGCCACCAGAGCACAAGGATACTTGCTCCACTCAACTATTAATAACAATGACATCATCAATTCTGCAAGCACATGGATGGAACTAAAAAATACCACCCAGAGTGAGGTAACCCAGACTCAAAACTATAGGATGTTCACACTATAATCCATAGAACCAAAGAAGTTAAACAAGAAGGTCCAAGTGAGGATTCTTGAATCTCAGTTAGAAGGGCGAATAAAATAGTCATAGGAGGCAGATGGAGGGAGGGAACTAGGTAGGAGAGGGGACTGGGAGGGGGATGGGGGTTCAGAATCAGGTGTGCGGCGATACAGGAGAGAAGGTCAGGAGAAAGAATGAAAATCAGAAGCTGGTGGGGGTGGGGGGCTTGGGGGATCCCTAGGACATGCCAGAGACCAAGAATAGGGGAGGTTCCCAGGATTCTATGTGGGTGATTTTAGCTGAGACTCTTAGAGGTGGGTATATGGAACACGAAGTGGCCACTTCCTATAGCCAGGCAGAACCCCCAGTAGAGCAATAACACCACCAACCCACCCACAAAATTTTGGCCCAAATTTTGTCCTGTCTACAAGAAATGCAGGAACAAAGATAGGGCACAGACTGAGGGAATAGCTAACCAATAACTTGTCCAACTTGAGACCCATCCAGAGGTAAGCACTAATCCCTGACACTATAAATACTATTCTGTTATGCTTGCAAACAGGAGTCTAGCATAACTGTCCTCTGAAAGGATCCATCTAGCAGCTCTTAGAAAAAGATGCAGAGATCTACAGCCAAATATTAAATGCAGTCTTATGGAAGAGTTGGGGGAAGGACTATGTGACCTAGAGGGGATAAGAACTCTACAGGAAGACCAACAGAGTCAACTAACCTGTACCTTGGGGGCTCTCAGATTGAACCACCAATGAAAGAGCATATATGGGCTGGACCTAGGCCTCCACCCCACACGTAATGTACCAGATGTGCAGCTCAGTCTTCATGAAGGTCTCCTAACAACGGGTGTGGGGGGTTGTCCCTAAATCTGTTGCCCGCCTGTGGATCTAGTTCCCCTAACTGAGCCACCTCTTGTTTGGCCTTAGTAGTTGATGCATCTAGTTCTGCAGAAACTTGAAGTTCCCGGATGGGGTGATACCCAGGGAGCCTGCACCCTCTCAAACAGAAGGGAAGGGAGGAGGAGAGTACAGAATTAGTGAAGTGAGACCAGGAGGAAGGATAGAAATCAGTATGGAAAATAAATAAATTAAATAGATAGATAGATAGATAGATAGATAGATAGATAGATAGATAGATAGATAAATGGAAAATAGTGACTACAAAATGATTTGTTTATTTTAATGATTGACCAAAACAAATGAGAGAGACCCAACTCTAGTATCCTATAATGTACACATAGATTCTATTACCTGGTTCATTTTTACCCCTTGAAATCCACAATGCTTATCTGAACATCCCATCTTTCACTGTCTGCATGATCTCAGGCAGCAGAGCAAAGCTCTGAAAATAGCTTTGTGTCGCCTAGAGAAAATGCCCATTACCTCCCTTTAAGAGGAAAGCTGGGCATCATCTTACTGTACCAAACTGCTTATCCTTCTCATGAGCTTACAGGTTGGTCACAGCTCTCTCACTGATTCTGGGGGAAGACATCCTCTTTTGAGTAGACTACAGGTTTCTCTCAATAAACAACATTCATTTTCTTTAACACTTATCCTTGGATATGTACAGATTCCTCAGCTTTCAGTGGGAAGCACCTTGAAGGTACGCAGCTCGCAGCATTCCTGTATCCCATCTCCTTAAAATTTTTTCTCATGTCTTACACAATTTTTTAGATATTACACAATACGTGTATAAAGACTATTTGAAGTGTTCTATCAATAACACATGATTTTAGAAATCTACAAGAATTTCAGGAATTATAATTTCTTATTCCTAAACATCTTATTCCTCAAAGATAATATTCTTTATAACTTGAGAGTTCAGAGCTTAGAGAATGTATAAAAATGTGGGAACAAAGGAACACAAAGAACTGGTAGAGCTATTGTTATGATTTGTATATGCTTGGCCCAGGGAATGGCACTATTAGATGGTGTGGCCCTGTTGGAGTAGGTGTGTCACTGTGGACGTGGGCTTTAAGACCCTTATCCTAGCTGCCTGAAAGCCAGTCTTCTGCTAGCAGCCTTCAGATAAAGATGTAGAACTCTGAGCTCCTCCTGCACCATGTTTGCCTGGATGTTGCCATGTTCCTGCCTTGATGATAATGAACTGAACCTCTGAACCTGTAAGCCAGCCCCAATTAAATGTTGTCCTTGTAAGAGTTGTCATGGCATCTGTTCGCAGCAGTAAAACCCTAACTAAGACAGCTATCATGATAAAATTCTTTTTAGAGTGTAATAGATACACAAAAGTGAAAACCAAAGACCCAGTAAAACCTATGAGCTTAGAAGTGGCTTCATAGAGAAAAGATCTTTTGTATAAAGAAAAGAGAGAGAGGAGAAATAAATCTTCAGGTGGAGAGACGTGTGAGGTAGTTGACAGGCAATACAATCAGAGGGAAGATTACCAACAGTAGAGTCATGAATGTTAATCCTTGAGCAACAGAATTTAGTCATTTAATGAAGAATATAGGGAAGCTGATAAGAGACAGTTAGAGGACCAGAAAGCAACTTAATTCAGAGAGAGTCTGCTAACAATTTAAAAAGTCTCCCAAGAATCTTAAGTAGTTGACTAATACAATCAGGCATATGGTTTAGACCTTAAATCTAATCATGTATGTAAACTAAGAACCTAACTTGTTTGTTCACCACTGCCACAAATGGCTTCTTCTTAGACAATCATAGTAGCTGGGCTTCAATCAATTCCAGAAAGATAATTTTAAAAATATTTAATTAAAAAACCCTGAAATACCTTAAATCTCATTACATGTAAAGGATAAGGACAATGAACAAAACAGTTTCTACCAGTAATTTATTTAAAGCCAATCCATCACCACCAACAACACAACTTCAGTATATTTCTAAATGGATCCTTGCCACAAACCCGAGGAAGACCACCATCAAGATGTGGCCACATTCTACTTACAGTCTGGACCAAACAAAAAGCAACAGTTTCTTTCTCAGAGAACATTCTCCTATTTCAAAACTTTACCTAGTCTTCACGCTTGCTTTCCAAGTCCTCTGATATATAACCAGTGCACATTTAAACTTCTTTCCTTCCCCAGGCTCATGAGAAAAAAACGCCTTGGTCTAGTGGATATTTCCCACTCGCTGTCTATCTACTAGTAGGTGAAGGAAATTGTAATAGGAGTCAGTACTTTATTATTCTGGCTAGTCTCTGGGATAGCTCAATAAGCCCTTCTATTTCCAATATTCCTGCATCTCTAGAATTTTCTTTTACTACATCCACTAGCCAGACTGTCCTATCTCACTTTGGTTTCTTGTCAGAGCATCCCTGTTATGAGGTCTCTGTTCTCTGACTCACTTCTGTTTCATAGGGAAGACCTGATTCAAGAACTGGTCTTTGCACAAATAAACTCTATTAAAAAAGAAAATTATAAACAAATTACATTTAACACAATGCTTTTTATATAGGTTCTTTAAAAAAATTATTTGAGCTGAGTCTGAGTAGATCGTGTGTGGTGTGTGTGTGTGTGTGTGTGTGTGTGTGTGTGTATGTAGTATGTATGTTGCAGCACACACTTAAAAGCCACAGGTTGATTTCAGGTGCCTTCTTCTATCTCTTTCTATCTTAAGAGACATGTCTCTCACTAAACCTAGAGCTCCCTGTTTGTTACACTGACTGGCCAACTATCTACTATCTCCTGTCTCGTTCTCCCTCATGCTACGGTGATGGAAGCATACCAGTGGCCTTTACATGGGTGCTGGAAATCCTAAATTCTGATGCTTGCACATCAAACAGTTTACCTGCTGAATAATCTGCCCAGCCCCTCTTACGGGCTTTTAAGAGAGCAGCAAAGTTATAAAATAAAATTCATTGCAATCAGGTATGGGTTGTGCATACCATGATCCCAACACATGAAGGAGACGAAAACAGAAAGATAATCATTTTAGGACCACCCTCGGCTACTAGACTACACTGGCTGCAAACATATATACAATATATACACATGCATGCATGCACACATATGCACACTGTATAAAAAAATCAAAACTATGGAGAAGGACAATTTCCTTCTAAAGAATCTACTGCCTCGAGTCATAGTGACCTGTCCCTGAACCTACACCCAGCTGATAACCCTGTTCTAAAGGTATCTGTACTCCCCCTGAACACCTATGCTCCGGTGCCATTCCCTTCCCCACATCCTGCCTTTTTGAGTTCATAACCCCTGTGTAAATAAGTAAATTATGATGTGATTTAAATAACTAAATAAATTTAAAAAATAAAATATGAATATTTAAAAATATATAAGATTTAAAAAAAAAAAAAAAAATCCGCTGCCTCTCTTAAAATGTTAATCATTTTCTAAAGTCTTATTTATTAACCTACCATGATCCAGATTGACCTACAATTCAGCATGTCAGAGTTGCAAGCATTGATTTTAATCATCTTTGTTATTTTTCTTGCAGATTATTTTGGGGAAAGCTGTTCGTTATGGAAACCTTTATGAATAATAATCAGTCTTTCACAAATCTCCAAGTTCTTATATCTATCTCCCCTATCATCCCATTGCTGCTGTTAATATTATGCAGATTTCGTAAACAATGAAGCCTGTCCACATGCAAACAATTTAGGTTCCATTGTGGACAACAATGAAGGGGTCTACACACTCCCCTCATGTCTTTCATGAGCTGCCTGTGCTCCTTTTAAAAGCATAGCAATATGTGCTATTGTTATGCATTCCAAAGCAGCTCTGCATAAATGGATATTCCTTTCAAATTCTTTTGACATGTCACTGGAGTAGTTCCAGGAAAAAGATGAACACTTTTGGGGAATTCTGCTGTATCTCTCTTAGTAGCCACGTGGGAATAGGGGATACAAAGATTAAAATAAATGCATTATTCATTTGTAACATGGTAGTTTCCCCTCTTGTTCATCATTTTAATAGCTCTAGAAATAATTTCACTGTTGACGCCAAATCTTAAGGGTAGTGCTGTATAAATTATTATTTTTTTATAAAAAAAAAAAAAAGGCTGGGAAGATTTTCTACTCACTCTCAGTACACAAAATTGGACAACTGACAATCTTCACACACAATATGCTTTCAATGAGCATGCTCTTACGCCTAAAAGGAAACAAGGCATTTCAGTAATGTGCTTGTAAAGGGACTATATATACATTTTAAACCTCAGAGCGAATTTTAGAGTAGAAACTCAAGAAATACTCACCAACAGTCAAACTCATCACTAGATATTTTAAGGGAACAGTTAGAGCAAGTTATTTGTTCTTAATAGACAGTAAGAAAATACACACAAAGGGGTTATTTCCTAAGTTAAGGCAGCTAAAGAACAATTCTTAGGTGAAGCATTTTTGTTTATCTAAGAGCCACTTGAAAAGGATGCCATTATTCTGCAAAAGCAAATCCATAGCAAACAGTTTCATGCTTATATGAAAAATTATAAATGATATTCAATTATCAAAAATATGCCTGATATTCAAATTTAGGTAATTATTAAGATCTTCAATACAAAAAAATTATTCCTATGTACTTCTTTCATCTTCCCACCTAATATCCAAGTGTTATGTAATACAGCCTACTTTTTTCTTACTCCATCAAACATTTGACTGTAAACAGTATATGAACCTAAAAAGTCCAAGTACAAGAGAAAGGGAGTAAGAGTGCCAGCATTCAGGAGGAAAGACAGACAGACAGATAGATAGACAGACAAACAGAGGACTCATCACTGGAATTCAGTTCTAATTTTTTTCATTTATATATGTATCACTTTACATCTCAATATCAGCCCCTCTCTGCTCCCAGTCCCGCTACCCCCACACACACATGCAGCTCCTCCCCCCATCTTCCTTTCCCTTCCCCTCTGAGAAGGGGGATGCCCCTAGGTACCAAACCACTCTGCCATATCAAGTCACTGCAGGATTTAAGTACATCCTCTCCCACTGAGACCAGACAAGGCAGTTAGGGGAATGGGTTCCACAGACAGGTAACAGACTCAGGGACAGCCCCTGCTCCAGTTGTTGAGGGACCCACATGAAGACCAAGGTGCACATCTGCTACATATGTGCAGGGGACCTAGATCCAGCTCATGTTCACTCTTTGATTGGTGGTTCAGTCTCTGGGAGCCCCAAATATCTAGATTAATTGACTCTGTGGGTCTTCCTGTGGAGTCCCTGTTCTCTTCAGGGCCCACAATCCTTCCTTCAACTCTTCCATGACTCCCTGAGCTCCATCGAATGTCTGGCAGTGGGTCTCTGCATCTGTTTCCAAGAGTTGCTGGGTGGAGCCTCTCAGAGGACAATTATGGTAGGTTCCTATCTACAACTATAACAGAATACCATTACATACTGTCAGGGATTGGTTCTTCTCCATGGGATGGATCTTAATCTGTTTCATTTTTGTCCCTACACATCTCGTAGACAGGGCATTTGGGCTAAAGGTTTTGCTGTCCTTATCCCTCCACTGGGAGTCCTCCCTTGCTAGAGGAGATGGCCACTTTAGGCTCCATATCCCCCACTGCCAGGAGTCTCAGCTAGAGTCACATCCAAAGACTCCCTCGGGTCTCTCTCCCACCCGTTCCAGGTTTCTGACATGTACTAGAGATGTCCCCCATGCCCACTGCCTATTTCTGTTCTCTCTCTCCCCTGTTCTCCCTACACCTGATCTTCAGCCCTGTTCCCTTCCCCATCCTCTCTCCCATCCAGTTCCCTCCCTCCATCTACTTCTAATATCTATTTTATTTCTCCTTCTGAGAGAGATTCAAGCATCCTCCTTGGGCCATCTTTATCCTTGTTATCCGGATTCTTTGGGTCTGTTGGTTAACTTGTGCATATGGCTAGTATCCACTTATAAGTGAGTACATACCATGTATGTCCTTTTGGGTCTGGTTACCTCACTCAGGATGATATTTTCTAGTTCTATTATTTACCTGAAAAATTCATAATGTCCTTGTTTTTAATAGCTGAGTAGTATTCTATTGAGTAAATAAACCTCATTTTCTTCATCCAGTCTTCAGTTCAGAGACATCTGGGTTGTTTCTAGTTTCCAGCTATTAGAAATAAAACTGCTATGAACATAGCTATGAGCAAAAGTCCTTTTGGTATGGTAGAACATATTTTGGGTATCTGCCCAGGAGTGGTATAGCTATGTCTTGCATTACAACTATTCCCAATTTTCTGAGAAACTGCCAAATTGATTTCACTCAGTCATCTTAAACTCAATGAGAATAATGACAGAGTATAGAACTCTTTATAGTAGACTCAAATATTGGGATAATCTCTTGTGCACTGTGTAAATGTTGTCTTTGTATTAAGTATCACCTGTCTCAGTGTTTTGTAAACATCTTCTCTCTCACCTTCTGATTAGTTTAATAAAGAGCTGAATGACCTATAGCCAAGCAGGCAAGGAAAGGCAGAATATCTGGGCAGAGACACAAAGAGAAAGAGGCGAGAGATTTGCAGCCAGACTCAGAGGGGAAAGCAAGCGCTGGTACCCAGATAATAAGCCACACTGTAAAACAGAGTAGTATAAATGGGCCAATGTAAGTATGAGAGGTAGTTGGGAGCATGCCTAACTAAGGCCAAGCTTAATGGAAGGTCCATGTCATTATGTGGTGGGTCAGAAACAGCCCCGCAGTACCCAGCTGCCATTTAAAAGGGAGAGGAGCAACCTTAATATTAACCCATGATCTGCTTCCCATGAGAGAAGCCCATTCATTAGATACATACTAACCTTCAAGAGCTTTTTTGTTGTTGCTGCACATTGATTGGAGTTTGATTTTTGTCTTGTTGTTCTTCTACATGTATGACCCGAGTTTGACTGTTCCACAAAGCCCAGTCATTCCTTTTGAGGTTCTGCTAGAGATGTTTTTATACTTTTAATTCAGCATCCCCAAAGCCAAATTTACTCCTAAGCTTTAAAATAAAGAACCCCATCACTTGGCATTTTTCACTGTGGCTAGCAATCTCCTTCTCCCAGTTATATAATCTTTAATTTTCAACATGATAATAAGCTTTCTTTTCTTCTCTTCCATCAGACCAAGATACACTTAAATCATATAAATTCTATGAGCAAAGGTCAAATAAGCTGAGATTTTGTCTTTTTTCCTTTCATGACACTAGTGCAGTCAAGATCATCGGCACCTTTAGCCCAAACTAATACTAATACATACCAATGGAAGCCCCCAGGACTTCCACATTTGAATTCACATTATTGGTAACTTTGCAAACTAATCTTTCATCCCTTCCAATTTTATGACACTTGAATATGTGTATGTATGTATGTACAGTGACACACACATACACACATATATACACATACATACACACACACACACACATGCATACACACACATACACTATGGCATGAGTATGGAGATCAGAGGACAATTTGCAGGTGCTCCTTGTACTCTGTGGATCACAGGAATTGAACTCAGGATATCAGGCTCCACAGTAAGAACTTTCCCTGCTGACATATTTGGCAAGCCCCTAATCTTTTATAAAATAAATAACACTTGTAGTATACTTATCCTCCTAGTGACAGAAAGCCAGATAACTTTCCAAGCATGCTTTTTAAACAGTATAAACTTGATAGCAAAACATTACAAGATTTTTGCAAGAAAGTATTTGTGATAAATAATGCTCTGAAACATGAGTACAGAGCAAAAATATCAGTACATCGAATCCCATAACATACATTTAAAGAATAATAAAGCATAACTATATCAAGTGTCTTCCAATAATCCAATGTAATTTGCTACACTAACTATATGGAAGCAAAACAATGTGATGGACTCAACTGATAAAGGAAAGATATTCTATAAAATTCAGCACAAATTCTTTATTAGGAAAAAAGAAGACTTCAGCAAATTATCAATAAAATAGAACTGCCTCAGGCTGGAAGATGCTAAAGCCTTCGAGTGTCATGAACATGGCAGTCCTCTGGGGAATAAGAAAAGAGCTTCAGGAGAGATATTTCTGGATCGGTGTACTTAACACTTCGTGAGAATTCACTAAACTGAGCAAAGAAAACATACACACTTTCCTCCACATATACTTCTGTAATCAATCACTGTACTTATCTGTGAAATAATGAAAGGCTGCCTCTTGAGACAGAGAATGAAACCGGGATGCCAAATACCATCACTGTCCAATGACTGACTAAATGCCCTAAGCAAGAACAACAACAAATACATGAAAATGTTTCTTTTCCCCCCAAAGAAAACTGGAACAACAATAACCACAAAACCAATCTATGGATAAATTAGCACAAGTAAGTGAAAAATATATCAAAATAATTGGATTTCAGGAAAAAAAATTCTTAAAAATCAGACCTTTTCTACACCAAGAGTTAACATAAGAAAATCTTTCAACAGTATCAGTTATAACGAAATACAGCATTTTCTTTTTTTTTTTTTTTTTGGTATTTTTCGAGACAGGGTTTCTCTGTGTAGTCCTGGCTGTCCTGGAGCTCACTCTGTAGACCAGGCTGGCCTCGAACTCAGAAATCCACCTGCCTCTGCCTCCCAAGTGCTGGGATTAAAGGCGTGAGCCACCACCGCCCGGCAATACAGCATTTTCATTACTGAATTATTGAATGAATTAATGACAATATGTAAGCTCTGTAAAACAAATCTACAAATATTTTCATTTAAAAAATAGGCCTAAGGACATGGATTTGATCCTCTATTATTACTCCTCAAATTAAAGTAGGCATCGGGTTAACTGTATGGATCAATGTTGAATGATTGCCCAGTGCATGCATGCACACACACTGCATACACACCACACACACGCACACACGCCACAGCACACACGCACACACGCGCACACGCGCACACGCACAGCGCGCACAGCGCACACCGCACGCAGCACGCACCACGACACACACACAAAGAGACCACACAAGGCCCTCAGTTCAGCACCAGAATAAATTCCTTAACTAACTAAAATGGACAATATATGATGGCATACACCATGAAATAAAAGAAGTGCATATTGACATGCTAATATCCTCAAAATATATTATAAACTCATTGTAATTCCAATCTAATTAGCAACCTATTTTTCTGGAAATTGAAAATATGAGTCTAAAACTAATAGAGAGGAAAAACACAAGACAATTTAATGAATTGAGAATGCTATGAGCTAAGTGCAGTAATTAGGGTATTGGTGCAAAGGTAAACATATACTCCAATGGAAGAGAGAGACACATGAATATTTTTAAATTTCACTGGACAGCAGTAGAAAAACAATGACCTTCTCATTAGCAATACTTGTTCAAACTAATATCAAAAATAGAAAGAATATATGCCTCCTCAAACATACACATACATCACAGAATATAAAAGTTAATTATTAATAAATAATAGGTATAATATGACCAATAATTAACTTCTTAGAAGTTAACATACAGAAAACATGATATATATAAAATGTTTTAAATTGGATACAAAACTCTATAATCATGAGGGGAAACAAGAACTTGAACTAATAAAAATTAGTAACTGCACTTAGAAAAGACACATTCAGAAAGTAAAAAGACAAATCACAAGTGGGGAAGGAATATATAGCTGTCAAAATGTCTAAAATTTAGGGCTCCCAATGCCAAGTGATATTCTCTTTTTCTTTTTCTCTTTCTTTCTTTTGTTGTTTGTTTGTTTGTTTGTTTGTTTTTGAAATGGAGTGTCTCTGTGTAGGCCTGGCTGTCCTGAAACTAGATCTGTAGATGACGATGGCCTTGAATGCACAAAGATCAGCCTATCTCTGCCTCCTGAGCACTAAGATTAAAAGAGTGTGCTGCCATCACCCAGATCTGAATGATATTTTCAATACAAACCACTATGCCAGTAGGAATAGAAATTCTGTATAATCACTCTGGGAAAAGACAATATATATATATATATATATATATATATATATATATATATATAATATAACACACATATATATATATATCTTGGTGTGTGTGTGATATATCACTATACCTTTACTAGGTACATCTTCAACAGACATGTATGCAGATCTCTCTCTCTCTCTCTCTCTCTGTTCTGTTGTGTGTGTGTGTGTGTGTGTGTGTGTGTGTGTGTGTGCGTGGGGGGGGTTACTACCGTTAGAAAAAAAGTACAAGGCATGCATATTTCTTAGTGCTAACAACTTTGTTTCTTGCTATAAGCAGTTCTTACACTGGCTTTGTATTTGCATTAATTCATAATGCTGTGTATGTACACTTATAATGCTTGCTCTTTTCAGTATGCATTATGTTCCTAGGGTTTAAAATATAAATCCGTGGGAATAGAAACAAGGAGGAGAGAAAAATCGCAAAGTCAGAAATGCCCATCCAGGGGCAGGGAAATCATTTACTATTGGCCCAAATGTAGCTTTAATTTTTTTCAATCCAACTTTTAATAATATTCTTAAATGAGTTAACCTCCTTCTACCCCACCACCACCAGAGGTAGTGGAAAGGAAAGGTTATTAAGATATGGGGGCAGTGGACCTGCTTAGACATGATTCTTTGGAGCAAATCCCACCTGCATTGTCAGGAAATCAGTTCAGTTCACAGGTCAGCAGCGGTAGCTTGATCCACTTACAACCACTTCATGGATACACCAGCAGCCTAGTTCAGTAGTGTCAGGATAGCAGCAGCAGTGGCACAACCTAGCAGGAAAAGCTAGACCTCAGACGAATCAGCCAAGTCAGCAGGAGGCATTCGGACTAGCCAGAAAACCACTAGGCTGTGCCTCTCTCAGTGAAGTGAAGATCAGCAAAGACTTGAAACCAAGAAGTGTTGCACAGCTACCTCTACAAGCAAGCCTAGCCTCTCTCACAGTCCACCGAGTCCTTTTTATACACCCTCCCAAACATCACGTGACCTCCACGGGCCTTGCCTCAGCACAGGAGTCTGCCTCAGCTGACATCACTATGCCAATCACCAAGTCTGTGGGAGGAGAAAGAAGCTGACAGCACACCACCACAAGTTTTTTTGGTGTGTTTTTCTCTTGGAGTCATGACAAATGGAGCTCAACTAAGAAACATAAGTGTGTGTCATTAGCAAAGAATCCTTCATGTATCCTTTCACGGGCATGCTTTAGCAAAACATCTGTTTACCTGTGTCTTCTTCAGTGAAATATTCCTTCAGGAATCTGCCTTAGCAAAACATCCTTTTATCTGTGTCTGCTTCAGGAGAACACTCCTTCACATGTTTGCCCAGCAAAACACCATCGACACAACTGACTTTCCAAAGAACCCTTAAGTTTCCACTTCATCAAAACTAATGAGTGAGGTAAAGATCTGATATTTGGGCAAAATTAAGAACCCTGTATTCACTTAATCTTTATAACCTAGTAA
Organism: Mastomys natalensis; assembly: GCA_021653895.1. Taxonomy (NCBI): domain Eukaryota; kingdom Metazoa; phylum Chordata; class Mammalia; order Rodentia; family Muridae; genus Mastomys; species Mastomys natalensis. Next base: position 85,286 of record JAJTUV010000537.1, read on the forward strand.
ATATAAATGTCTTTAAGGTATCTGAAACACTTCTTAGCTTGTGTAGGTGGAGGTGTCGTTTCCCTAATTGGTTCTTGATTATGTCAATAAAGATGGCAGAAGCTAATTGTTGGGTGAAGGGGAAAAGGTGGGATTTCTGAGTCCCAGGAGGAAGAGGAGGGAACACAAAGAGTAAGGAGGATTTTGGCTGGGCTTTTGGAATGGAAGGATGCAACTGCTCTGTAAGATCTTGGGGGTGGGGGTGGGGCTGCACACAGCAGCCTCTGCCACCAGCAGATGGCAGGAATTGTTCGTTGATAAGATTAGGGCAGGAAATTCTTTACCCAGCCATTGAGTTATCTGGCTAGTTTTAAAATATTAAACTGTCTACTGTTTTCCATCTGTTGCACTTAGGTGGGTGGGAGTATAAGGGGGCAGCCAGGGTGGTCATTGGCAGCTTGAGCTAGCTGAGAGGGGTTTAGGGAGCAATTACAGTCTCAGGCCAGGGAACCAGCTGGCTGTTGGTGGAGCTAAGTTGTAAGTAAGACCAGCGGCAGTGTGTTCTCAGAGCTGAGGCAAGGATCGAGCATCACCCCAGAAAGGTGACAGCCAGCGTGGTATTTTAAAATTACCCCCAACAAGCTTGCATAGGCCCAAGATAAAGATAAGCGCCCAACCCTGAAAAGTATGTCAAATCATCAGCCAAGAGATTCTACAGAGTTTACTCTTTTCTCTATATGCTCTTTGGTGGGCTTACACTATCTTTTTGGGAAAATTACATACAGCATTATAGAATCATAAGTTAAAATTAAAAACAAATCATAAGATCTCATTCCCCCAAAACATGAAGTTTCTTCCTTGCAAGCCCTAAATCTATAAATTCTTTGTTAGCATGTCAAAGTTCAGATATTAGCTTGCTAATAAATAAATTAGTAAATAATAAATAAATACTTGGTTCTTAAGTAAACTTCTTAATCAATCCTTTAATTTCCACACTGGGAAAATGAGGATGATGTCACTACTGCCCACATCACAGGGGTGTCATGACAATTAATTAAGGAAAGACTATAGGCTAGAAGTCTGCAACCAGAAAGACGGATTCTTGCTACAAAGACACCACATGTGACTATGACTACACTGAGAACTAGTAACATTGCATTGCTGGACAGCCAGCTATCACAAAACGTAAAATTATTATTGAGAAGTGTTTGTGATTCCTACAATCTCAATGGTCATATTCCTAGTTGATTCAATACCATTTTGAAAGTTTTGTCTTTCCTATTGTGAGGTTGGGGTTGTGTGTGTGTGGTGGTGGGCGGGGGGGGGTTATCCGTTAGAAAAAAAATCAAGGCTGCATATTTTTAGTGCTACAACTTTGTTTTTGCAAAGAGTTCTTTTACTGGCTTTGTTTTTCAAATTTTTGTGTTGTACCTTTTAATGCTTGTCTTTTTGTATGCAAGCCCGGGTTTAAAAATAAAAACCGGGGGTAAAAAAAGGGGAGAGAAAAATCGCAAAGTAAAAAAACCCTCCAGGGGGGGAAATCATTTTCTTTGGCCCCCAAAATTGCTTAATTTTTTTCAACCAACTTTTAATTTTTTTTAAAGGTTACCCCCCTTTTCCCCCCCCACCCCCACCCGGGTAGGAAAGGAAAAGTTTTTTTAAAAATGGGGCGGGGCCCCGCTTGCATATTTTTGGAGAAACCCACCGCATTGTCGGAAATCCCGTTCGTTCACGGTCACAGCGGTAGCTTGATCCATTACAACCACTTTTGGTACCCAGCACCTAGTTCTATGTGGAAGCGCAGCGGGCACAACCGCGGGGAAAACAGACCCAGAAATCCCAAATCAGCAGGAGGCTTTGGATAGCCAAAACCTGGCTGTCCTTCTCGTAAGTGAAGATCAAAAGATTTTTAAACCAAAAGTTTCACAGCACCTCACAAGAACCTAGCCCCTTTTCACAGTCCCCCAGTCCTTTTTAACCCCCCCAAACTCACGTGACCCCCGGGCCCCTTTCCTCAGACAGGGGTCTGCCAGTGAATCACATCCAATCCCCAAGTCTGTGGGGGGAAAAAGAACTGAAGACACCCCCACAAGGGTTTTTTTTGGGGGTTTTTTTTTCTTGGGGTCTGACAAAAGGAGCTCAATAAAAAACTAAGGTTTTGCCATTAAAAAACCTTCTGTACCTTTCAGGGCATGCTTTAGCAAAAATTTTTACCCGTTTTTCTTCAGTGAAATATTCCTTCAGGAATTGCCTTGCAAAAACCTTTTATCTGTGTCGTTCGGGGAAAACCCCCTTACAGTTTGCCCCCCGAAAAAAAACCCCAATCGACAAACTGTTTTCCAAAAAACCCTTAATTTTTACTTCATAAAACATGAGTGAGGTAAAAATCTGAATTTGGGAAAATTAAAAACCCTGTTTACTTAATTTTTTTAAACCTGTAAAAATAAAGTTTTAAAAGGGTTTTTGAAACATTTTTTAGCTTGGTATGGGGGTGTCTTTCCAATTTTTTGTTATTAATAAAGGCAAAGAAAAATTTTTGGGGGGGAAGGGGGGGAAAAGGGGGGATTTCTGATCCCAGGGGAAGAGGGGGAACACAAAGAGTAAGGGGGTTTTTTGGGGGGGCTTTTGGAAGGGAAGGGGGTGAACGCCTGTAAGATTTGGGGGTTGGGGGGGGGCGCAAACACGCCCTGCACCACAGTCAGGAATTTTCTTTTAAAGTTAGGGCAGGAATTTTTTTTCCCCCCATTTTAGTTTTTGGCGTTTTTAAAATATTAAATGTTTTGTTTTTCCTTTTGATTTGGGGGGTGGGGGAAAGGGGGGGGCCCGGGGGATTGGAGTTGAGCGCTGAGGGGGGTTTTGGGAGCAATTACAGTCTCAGGGCCCGGGGCCACTGGTGTTGGTGGAGCAAATTTGTAAGTAAGCCGCGGCGGGGTTTCCAAAACTGAGGCAAGCGGCATCACCCCAGAAAGGGGAAAGCCCGTGGTTTTTAAAAAATTACCCCAAAAACTTGTGGGCCCCCGATAAAGAAAAAGCGCCCAACCCTGAAAAGATGTCAAATATCCCAAGAGATTCTACAGAGTTTACCTTTTTTTTCTATATTTTTGGTGGCTTTCATATTTTTTGGGGAAAAATTTCTCGCTTATAAATTTAATTAAAATTAAAAAAAATATAAATCTCTTTCCCCCCAAAAAATATTTCTTCCTTGCAACCCTAAACTAAAATTCTTTTTTGCTGTCAAATTCAAAATTAGCTTGTAAAAAAAAAATTTGTAAAAAATAAATAAAACTTGGGGCTTAAGAAAAATTCTTAATCCCTTTAATTTCCCCCTGGGAAAATGGGGGATGTACTCTGCCCCCTCAAGGGGTGTCATACAATTAAATTAGGGGGCATGGCTAAAGTCTGCAACCAAAACGGATTCTTGCACAAAGCACCCATGGACTTTCTACCCCAAACTTAACATTGCTTCTCACCCGCTATAAAAACAAAAAAATTTTATTAGAAAAGTTTGTTTTTCCCCCAATCCAATGGTCATATTCCTAGTTTATTCAATACCATTTTGAAAGTTTTTTCTTTCCTATTTGGAGAGATTGATGATTTTCTGAGTGGATATGACCCAATTTTCTCCTAGTTCTTTGTTTACATATTCCATGAAAAAATTTTCTTAATGAATTCTTCTGCTTGTAGCAATCTCCCTCCCCACACAGTGTGTATAAGTCCTTTAAGTATATCACCCAATGTTAGGTCATAGTCATGAATTGCTTTATGATTATACAGAATGTCTTTAGTGCTCCATTAATTTTAAAAGATAACTGCACTCCATGAAGTCATTTTGGTTGGCAGTCACCGCTTTCTTGGAGTGAAATATATCATTCTGTAGTTTTCTGGCTCTCAGAGTTTCGGCAGACAGGCTTTCGTTATTCTGGTATGTTCGCTTTTCTAAATGAGTTGGCACTAATTTCTATGCTTCATTCATCTGCCTGTTTGTATCCACTTTGGTATTATCGATCAATTTTACAAGTCAATCATTGAATTCTTTATCCAGCATTTGAACCATTTCAGTATCTTTGAATTAATTTTGAATTCCATTTATGAAGGAGCTATGATCTTGTAGTGGTTTGAATTAAAATGGCACCACAAGACCCCCCCTACATGTGTTTGAAGGCTAGCCCACAAGAAGTAACACTATTAGGAGGTATGCCCTTGTTTAAATAGGTGACCTCATAGGAGGAAGTTCATCACTGTGGTGATGGACTTTGAGGTCTCCTATGCTCAAGATACACCTAGTGAAGAAGAGCCAGTCTTCTCCTGATGGCCTTCAGATCAAATTTAGAACACTCAGCTCCTTCTACAGCACCATGTCTGCCTAGACACTGCCATGCTTCCCACATAATAATGGACTGAACCTCCAAAAGTGTAAAGTCAGTCCCAATTAAATATTGTCCTTTATAGAGTTGCCTTGGCCATGGTGTCTCTTCAGAGCCATAAAACCCAAACTAGGGATAGATCTTTTGTAGAAATCTCATATTACTTATATTTGTGTTACTATTTATAAATTTATTAATGTAATGGTTACTCATTTGTGTTCCTTTCTTAAAGACTCAACCCCAAGGATAACTCTGATAACAGACTGCTAAAATAGAACAAACCATACCAGGTATAAAAATGCACTTAAAGTAAAGTCAATTCCAAACTATCCATAATCATATAAACAAACAAGCCAAAAATAACACAGAGGGAGCCATGAAGGCAAATAGTAATTAGGATAAGTAAAAAGAAATGAATGAAGAAGCAGAAAGGTGTGGGGAAGATATTATGTAATATTTATACATGAGTATATAGTTATAATTACGAAACCTTTTATAAACCATATACAGAATATGCTTAAGTAAAAAAAAAGCTAAAGAATGAAAAATGTTAGTAAGAGAGAAAAAGTAAGAGATTTTAAAATCTGTATTGTAACTAAACCTGATAGAGGAGAAAGAGGGAACAGTCATGAACACATTGGCACAGGAGAAGGCTTCCTGAATAGAATACCAACAGCAGAGGCATTAAGATCAACAATTAACAAATGGACTCATGAAATTGAAAAGCTTTTGTAAGCAAAGGACACTGTCAGACAAGGCAGCAGCCTACAGAATGGGAAAAGATTTTTCAAGAGGAAACTCAAATGGCTAAGAAATATGTGAAGAAATATTCATGAAGAAAGTAAATAAAAGTTCAAGGCCTAAAAATGGAAATAGATTCAATAAAGAAAATACAATTGAGGAATTCTGGAAATGAAAAACCTGAGTTAACTAAGTGAACGGAAACTACAGAGGCATGCTTCGCCAACAGAATACAAGAGATGGAAGACAGAATTTCAGTCGTTAAAGACACGATAGGAGACACTATTTAAAGAAATATAAATCTACATTAATAATCTCTTTTATCAAAGGACTGTTATAGAACAGACACATTAATTAGTCTATATAATATATCATTAATAATAGCTTCTTCTACTTTTTGTAAAATTACTCCTCTTTTGTCAATTAATTGTTGAGGGAAATTAGGATTTACATCTCTCTTGAGAATATTAAACAAAGACTTAAATTCTTTTGTGGAGAGTTTAAAATAAGATCTTAGCCAATTAGCATATCCTAGAAACTTTTGAAAATAATTTGAAATAAGTAAACTATCTTTTTTTTTTTGCCAGACCCATTATCTGTTTTTTATTTTAATTGGATATTTTGCATATTTACCTTTCAATGTTATCTTCTCTCCCACTCTCCCCCAAAACCCCTTATCCCTTACCTCCTTCTCCTATTTTTTTTGAGGGTGTGCTCGAACATCCTCCCAAACACATCTCCCTGCTCTTGGAGTCCCCAACACTAGGGAATCAAAACTTTCAGGAACCATGGCCCTCCACTTCCACTAATGACTGACAAGGCCACCCTCAACTACCTATATAGGTGGAGCCATGAGTCCCTCCCTTTATGTTCTCAGGCTGGAAGTTTAGACTCTGAGAGCTCTGGTTGAATCTTTTGATACTCCTTCTAAAAAGGACCAAAGCACCCACACTTTGATCTTCCTTCTTCTTCTTGAGTTTCAAACAGCTAGAAATTGACATCACTAATCTGAAGAAATCCCTCGTTTCGCTGTCTGAAATGATCTCCAAAAATTGCAAAGGACTTTATAGGACTTGATTTACTCTTTTACAATAGAAAAGACTGTATACAGCTCTTGACTGTGTACAGCCCTTAAAGAAGAATGTTGCTTTTACATAGACAAGATAGGGATGGTTAAAGAGAGCATGAAAAAGGTCAGAGAAGGCCCTGAGAAAAGACAGAGAGAGAGAGAGAAAGATGAGAGCTGGTAAAAGAACTGGTTTTCAGCCTCTCCATGGTTGTCAACCCTACTTCCTCCCATCTTGGGACCATTAATTGGGTTATTTTTTGCTGATTTTTTTGGTCCCTGGGCCTTAAATAGGCTGATTAACTTTGTGAAACAACAGATAGACAATTTGGTAGCAAGACCTATTCAGATATATTATCATAAGTTAGCCATGGAGGACCACAAGACTCAAGATGAGGTTGTTACTCTATCCAGGGTGTTCCCAAAACCCATCTCCACACAACCTAAAAGTGGGACTTCCACCCCTAGGCCAAGCAGAGAGGGGCCACCCAGAACCCCCTCTGACTGGCGATCTGAATTCTTGCTTAGGCTGCAAGGCTAAGCACTGCAATGGAATATAAATAAAAGTTTAAAATATCTCTCTGGGTTCCCTGAGGGACAAGCCTGACTGCATAGGGGTTGATGTCAAAAGTATCCCCTCTCCAGGAAAAAGACATTGGGATGGGTATGGCCCTCATGCCTCACTGGACAACACAGGAGGACCAGAGCCATTACAAGGTCCCCTTCAATTATTGGAGGTCAGGCCTCTATTCCTGACTTCGCAAGATTAGAATCATCATGGCCCTTCTATACTTAGAGAAGGGAGGAGATGTCAGGGCAGCCCTGCTTATACACTGAAGGCTGAAAAATCAGCCATAGGCCTAAAATCAGCAATAGGCCTGATGTACATACATGCTAACACAAAGTCTTGGGTCTCTGTGGAAAAACAATGAAACAAATGGCTATAAGCTATTGTAAACAGGCAGCTTTTGTGGAAATTTACCAGCCTGAGTAGTCATAGACCTTGTAAATAGGTAGCCTCAGCAGATAATACCAACTTAGATAAGGACAAGTGAATCATAGGCAGAGTCATAGTGACCTGTCCCCTGTACCTTCACCCAGCCGATACCCTGTTCTGAAAGATATCTGTACTCCCTCTGAACACCTACACTCCAGTGTCATCCCCTTCCCCACATCCTGCCTTTTTGTGTCTATAACCTCTGTGTGAATAAGTAAAATTATGATCTGATTTAAATAATTAAATAAATAAATAGTGATTTAAAAAAAAAAGATGTGATAGAAGAAATTGACATATCTGTCATAGAAAAGGTTAAATCTAGAAAAATTCCTGACACACAAAGCATCCAAGAAATCTGGGACACCAGGAAAAGATCAAACCTACAAATAATGGGAATAGGAGAAGGAAAAGATTCGCAGCTCAAAGACCCAGAAAATATTTTCAACAAAATCATAGAAGAAAATTCTCCTAACTTAAAGAAGAACATGCCTATAAGGATATAAGAAGCACAGAGAATACCAAATAGATTAGACCAGAAAAGAAAGTTCCATGACCACATAATAATTAAAACAGTAGAAATAAACAAAGAAAGAATATTAAGGGCTCCAATGGAAAAAGAACAAGTAACATATAAAGGTCAACCTATCAGAATTACACCAGACTTCTCAAGAGAAAACCTAAAACCCGGAAGGACCTGGACAGATGTCCTGCAGACTCTCTCTAAGAGACACAAATGCCAGCCCAGAGTGGCTGCTATACCCAGCAAAACTTTTAGTCATTACAGATGGAGAAAACGAAATAGTTCATGATAAAGACAAATTTGAACAATATCTACCCACAAATCCAGCCCTACAGAAAATACTTAAAGGAAAACCTCAACCCAAATAAGTTAACACAGAAAATAAATAATCTCACACTAGCAACATCTAGGAAGGGAAACAAACATATGCACCAACAACAAGAACAACAACAACTGCAACAAAATAACATGAATTAACAATCATTGGTCCTTGATATGTTGTCTCAATAGCAATGGATTAAATTCCGCAATAAAAAGACACACACTACCAGACTAAATGAAAATACAGGATCCATCCTTCTGCTGCACACAATAAACATGCCTTTTGATATGAATAGCTAGCTACCTGAGACTGATAGACACCCATTTGTCTTCTGCCATCTTGCTTTCTCCTCCTCCTTCTCTTTCTTCTTCTTTTCTCCTTCCAACTCCTCATTCTGCCTACCTTTTCTACTGCCCAATCACTGAGCTCCACTGCAAATACACTGGGCAGGAAAATATCCTGCTACAAGGACTTCAACACCCCACTCTCAACAATGGACAGATCATCAAAACAGAAAAGAAACAAAGAAACAATTAAACTAAAATATTATGAATCAAATAGACATAACAGGTATCTACAGAACCAAAACAAAGAATATACCTTCTTCTCAGCACCTCATGGAACCTTCTCCAAAACTGACCATATAATCAGGCACAAGGCATGCCTCAACAAATACAAGAAGACAGAAATAACCCCTTACATCCTATCAGATCACCACGGGTGGACTTCAACAACAACAGACACAACAGAAAACACACATACAGAAACTGAACAACTCTCTACTCATTGATAACTTGGTCAGGGAAGAAATAAAGAAAAAAATTAAAACTTTCTATAATTCAACGAAAATGAAAACACAATATACCCAAACTTATGAGATACAATGAAGTCTTTGCTAAGAGGAAAATTTATAGCACTAAGAACCTTCATTTAAAAAAAAAATTAGAGAGCTTTCACACTAACAGCTTAACACCCAAAAGATCTAGAACAACAACACACAAAAAAAAAAAAGGCAAACACACCCAAGAGGAGAAAACTTCAAGAATTAGTCAAACTCAGAGCTTAAATTAATCAAATAGAAAGAGAACAATACAAAGAATCAAAAAAACCAAGAGTTGGTTCTTTGAGAAAACCATCCATATAGACAAATCCTTACCTAAACTAACAAAAAAAGAACAGAGACAGTATCCAAATTAACAAAATCAGAAATGAAAAGGTAGTCACGACAACAGAAACTGAAGAAATCCAAAAAAATCATAAGTCTTACTTCAAAGCCTGTACTCCACAAAACTGGAAAATCTAAATGAAATGGATGAATTTGTAGACAGATACCACATACCAAAGTTAAATCAAGAGCAGGTAAACTATCAAAACGTCCCATAACCCCTAAGGAAAGCAGTCATTAAAAGTCTTCCAACCAAAAACAAATAAACCAGGCCAGACAGTCAAAGAAGAGCCTGGTCTCTGACAGAGCACCTAGCCACCACATGGCAGCCCAGCACAACATGGCAGAGCAGGCCCCTCCCCCACTGCTTCTAAACCCGACATTAATGCTTTTACTCCCAACAGGAAGACCTACAACAACATTCATGCTTTTCAACCAAAAATTTTTTTGTTTTTATTTAAACGTTTCCTCTCCTCCCTAACAAGAACACCTAAAACAACAGTGTTTATGCTTTTCAACCCAATATTTTTTGCTTATTGTTACTCAAAGGTGCCTTCTAAGACTAAATTTCCTCAAACACCTTTGCTTTTCTAAGATCTCAACAGCATACCATGACATGCTTGCTCCCAAGTAGCCTAATGCTTATTACACACCCTTTGCAGACATCCCGCTGCCAGGGTGCTGCTTCCCTGTTGTGATTATCCTATAGATGCTCCCACAAGTCCAACAGAGACAACGACACCTCCTGGAACCTGCCTAGGAGGCCAAGCTGTCTTCTTCCAGCTACACCACCTGACTGAAGACTCCAGAAACATCTCTGAGATCCAGAGACACATGCTAAATCCTACAGAAGACAGATCCAGACCTTCCAGCTACAGATGAACTCTTTTGCCAAAGTCAAATAGCTAAAGTTACATGCTAGTGAGAAAAACTTAATGTCTATCTAGATTAGTCAGACGTTATTACCCTCAAACTGTACACCTGTATTCAATTGATTCAATGATCCTTTGCCTTCCCAACCCCCCCCCTCAACTCCCCTTTTCTGTGACTTAATTGTGCTAACCCCTCTGGCCTAAATAATGCTTTCTTTTGACTTCTTCATCCAAAATTTTCACCACAAATGACACAGTGACCCCCCTTTTTTAAAAAAAGTAAAGTGGAGGAGATGTGGGACTGCGTAAGGGTATCTTGGTTCTTGGCTGGGCATGGGTCTGGAATCCCAAGACTCCAAGGGAGAAACGGCAGGAGTTCGGCCACATCCCCAGAACCCAGGGTCCTGACAAGCAGTCTAATCTCCATGGATCTACATTGTTCAGTTACGTAGGCATTACAGCCCCTCCCAAAGTGCACAGGTAGAGGGTGTGACTACAGGCCTTGGGCCCTAGAGATTTACATACTAATAAAGGTCAGAGGGTGGAGCCAATTAAGTATTCTTCCCCAGACCCTTCCCACTTCTCCCTCCCTATTTAACTCAAGTCTGCCCTGAGTTTTGGGGGGATACATCCAGATCCATCCACCACCCGCCATGAAAATAAACCCTTTTGGAACCAAGGACTTCCTCGTATCATTGGGGCCTGCTGTCATCAAAGCTTCCAGCCTTTGGAACTCCAGACCTTTCTCCTGTATGTGGGACCTGCCACCTAGAAGCCTCCAGGACTGCCCCACTGCGGCCCCCTTTTCCCAAGAAGAGCTAATACCTATACTATTCAAACTATTTCAAAAAATAGAAACAAAAGAAATACTACCTAATTCATTTAATAAGGTCACAGTTACCCTGATAACTAAACCACATGAAGACTCAACAGAGGAAAAGAATTTCAGACCAATTTCAGTTATAAAAATTGATGCAAAAATACTCAACAAAATTCTTGAAGACCAAATCCAAGAACATATCAAAAACATTATTCACCACAATCAAATAGGCTTCATCCCAAGAATGCAAGGATAGTTCAATATATAAAAATCCATCAATGAAATCCACTCTATAAACAAATTGAAAAACAGAAATCACATGGTCATCTCATTAGATGCTAAAAAGCATTTAACAAAATCCAACACCTCTTCATGTTAAAAGTCTTAGAGATCAGGGAATCAAGGCACATACCTAAACATAATAAAAGCAATATACAGAAAGCCAATAATCAACATCAAATTAAATGGAGAGAAACTTAAGGCAATTCCATTAAAATTGGGGACAAGACAAAGCTGCCCACTATTCCCCTGTTTATTCAATATAGTTTTTAAAGTTCTAGCTAGAGACTAAGGCAACAAAAGAAGATCAAGAGAATACAAATTGGAAAGGAAGAAGTCAACGCATAACTATTCAATATGATATAATAGAATACATAAGAAAGCCCCCAAATTCTACCAGAGAACTACTACAGCTGATAAGCATGCTAAGCAAAGTGGCTGGATATAAAATTATCTCAGCAAAGTCAGTAACTCTCCTTTATACAAATGCTAAATAGGAAGAGAAAGAAATTAAAGAAACAACACCTTTCACAATAGCCACAAATAATATAAAATACCTAGCTGTAACTTAACCAAGCAAATAAAAGATCTGTATGACAAGAACTTCAAGACCCTGAAGAAAGAAACTGAAGAAGATATTAGAAGATGGAAATATCTCTAATCCATGGATTAGAAGGATTAACATAGTGAAAATGTGTTGTGGATAGCCCCAGCCTTATATTTTGATCCTAGTTCCACCCCCCCCACCCCCCGAGAGGGGCTCCAGAGGAGGATTGAATCAATGTTGTGGATAGCCTCAACCTTGTATTTTGATCCTAGTTCCCAGTGGATAGCCCCAGGCTTGTATTTTGATCCTAGTTCCATCCTTCTTGGAGGGGGCTGCAGAGGGTGATTGAATCTGTACACAGAGGACATCTTGTAAACCTTCTGTCCAATTAAAACTTGTAAAATAAAGACTAGAGCCAGAGATTGGGCAGTAGAAGGGCAGGCAGAGAAAAAGGCTTAGGGGAGGAGAGAGTGAGAGGAATTCGATATAAAAGGAGGCAGAGGTAGAAGAGTAGAAAAGGAAGAAGAAGGAGAGAGAAGCAGGAGGAAGAGGATGTAGAAGGAAGCCAGCGATAGAAGGAAGCTGACAATGGAGCTGGACAACCACGAGGCCTGAATGAACCGCAAGTTATAAGGGATCTCATAGCCAGGGATTAGAGTAGTGTGCCCAATCTAGGCGTGCTATTTGTACCATAATTATTGAGTTGTGCTTTCCTTTACTGGTCTCAATCGGGCAGGAGATCTTACAGCCAGTAAATTTGCCAATTTAAATAATTTCTACTACAAAAATGGCCATCTTACCAAAAGCAATTTAAAATTTTAATGTAGTCCCTATCAAAATTCTAACAGAATTTTTTTTTTACAGACTTTGAAAGAACAATTCTCAACAATTCTCATATGGATATCCAAAACAATCCTGAACAACAAAAGAACTTCTGGAGGAATCACCATCCCAAACCTCAAGCTGTACTATAGAGTAATAGTTATTTTAAAAAACTGCATGGTACTCATACAAAAACAGACAGGTTGATCAATGGAATAGAATCAAAGACCCAGAAATAAACCCATACACTTATGGACACTTGATTTTCAACCAAGAAGTCAAAACCATACAATAGAAAAGAGAAAGCTTCTTCAACAAATGGTGCTGGTCTAACTGGATGTCTATATGTAGAAGAATGAAAATAGACCCATATTTACTATCCTACACAAAACTCAAGTCCAAGTGAATTAAGGACCTCAACATGAAACTGGATACACTAAACATAATAGAAAAGAAAGTAGGAAAGCACCGGAGACAATTTCCTGAACAAAACACTCAGGCCCTATGATCAGCAATTGACAAATGGACCTCATGAAACTACAAAGCTTCTATAAGGCAAAGGACACGTCAACAGGACAAAATGGCATCCTACAGAATGGGAAAAGATCTACACTATCCCTACATTTGACTGAGGGTTAATAATCAAAATATACAAAGAATTCAAGAAGTTAAACTCCAACTTTGGGTTAAAAACAAAGGTGGGCTTTGAGGCCTCTATGCTCAGGCTCTGCCCAGTGAGGAAGATAGCCTCTCCCCTGGTCGCCTGGTGATGCCTTCAGATCAAGATGTAAACTCCCGTCTCCTCCAGCACCATATCTGCCTGCATGCTGCCCATGCTTCCTGTCATGATGATAATGGACTGAATCTCTAAAATTGTAAGCAAGCACCAACTAAATGCTATCCTTTATAAGAGATGACTTGATTGCGGTGTCTCTCCACAGAAATGGAAACCCTAACAAGACAAAAGTTATGTCACTTCTTTTGTGTTTCTGATGTTCTTCTTCTCTTTTAAACAGAGTCAATCATTTATTATCCTGACTTTTCATTAATGACCATCACACAGAGGTAACTAGTTCTAATCTACCCCAGAAGTCCTTGCATTCAATTTTGCTAAGAGCTAAATATGTTGATTTTGTATCTGGAAAGTTCCTAAGTGGTGATATTATGCAAAGAACTGAAGAGAGTTCTCTTTCATATCTGATCTATCCATCCACATCATTTCTGCCTGAAGATTCATGTCCTGGGGTTCTATTTAGTATTTCCAAATTCAGATAGTTAAAGATAATCATTATTTTATTCTGAATTTTCTCCGGTTAGACATAACTGTCTCCTTCAACTATCTACAGATTTTATTTTAAATCAGGACATACATTCAAGAAGCATCTATTGCATGCCTGCTATTCTGATGGTTTAATATTACGAGTCAGTTTGACTAGAGCAGGGTCACAATGCCTTTGAGATCAAATGACCCATTCACAGGGGTTGCATATCAGGTATCTTGCATATCAGATACTTACATTATGATTCATAACAGTAGCAGCAAAATTACAATTTTGAGATAGCAATGAAATCATTTTATGGTTGTGGGTCACCACAAAGTGAGAAACTGTGTTAAACGGTCATAGCATTAGGAAGGTCGAGAACCACTAGACTACAGCATTGTACTCAGACATCTAGTTAAAAACTCTAGATGTTTCTGTGATGATACTTTCAAGATGAAATTGACATGTGAGGCAGCAGACTTATATAAAAAACCGAGTACCTCCTACAAATATGGATGAGCCTGCTCTAGGCAGCTGAAGGTCTTGGAAGACTGTTGCCCTAAAAAGAAGCAAGAGTCTTGCCATGGTCTACTTTCATACACTTCTTCTCTGAGCTCTGTCTCCTTTCATGCTTTGCAGATATTTTGCTTGCCAAGTCTCCATAATAGTGTAAGCTAAATCCTTAAAATATACCATCCTTTCTTCCCCTTCCCACCTTCTCTCAGTTATGTGTTTTCAGTGAACTTTGAATAATAGTTAAGTTCTATGAATCCAATACCTACACCTGTGTATCTCCTGGTCAAACACTACTTACGTATGTCCATATAACTTTTGAAACTCTTCCTAAACCACATATGATCTAACCAGAAGACATAACTTGAAAACTATATTTTCACCTTCTTCTAAAATAATATAATCTTTTAATGCAGCCAAAGCTCAAACAAATCCACATTACCACTGAGTTTTCACAATAAAATTGTCCAAGCTTCAAAGCCTAACAAACAAATAAATTACCATTACCACATTTCACCAATTCAATACTTCTGCAATTGTTTTGAGGGACATGCACAATATACCTAATATTTTCACAACTGAATCATTTTATTTATATTTTTCACACAATAGATTTTGATATTTTCCCCTAATTCCTCCCAAATCATCTCCATATCTCTACCTAACTGCATATCTATCTATCTCTGTCTCTTCTCTCTCTCTCTCTGTCTCTCTCTCCCTCTCTGCCTTTCTCTCCCTCTCTGCTTCCCTCTTTCTTCCTCCCCTCCTCCTCTCTTTCTCCCTACAAATTTTGTTTGAAATTTAGTTTCTTACCAAACTTGTCAAAATCTTTTAAAAGCCTTAATTCCTGATTCAGTATATATAAGAACTTTCTGCTTCTATTAATGAAATATTAATTTTTATCACAGATACGATGTATAGTTGAGATCAAAAGAAATAGCTAACAACATCAACTACATAGGAAGCCTTAATTCAAATGGTCTATAACTCAAATGATATAAATATAATCCTGCCAGCATTCTCAGGCATTTGGGAGTGGGGAGGTAAGGAAGGACACACTGCTCCAGACAGTCTTAATCTCAAGAGTTGGTTCTAAACATGGGAGTTTTATAACAGGATAAACTGCTTATTCCTCAAACCAGTTTCCAATTTCCTTTTGAGTAAAATAGGAAAAACAAAACTAGCATCACAGGATTGGTGTGAAGATTAAAATACATGTAAAACACTTGTCACACTGCATAGTACACAGCAGTAGTTGACGTGTATCTACTTTGAAACACACCGTAAAAAGTCATCCATAGTTAGATCTATTCCTGGCCTGTCATGTTCTCCTAAGTTAGTCTATAAATCTAAAAGCTGAAGTAAAGGCAGGGGAAAGGGAAGGGTAGGAAAGAGATCGAGGGCGACATGTCAATGAATATAGCTGTTGCTATATGAAGCTGCTACATAAATGACTGGTTAAAGGCTGGAGGGTTTTGGTTTTTTTTTTTTTTTTTTAAGACAGAAAGTAGCTTAGATATATACTTTCATTCAGTCTCTTGGCAAACTGCAGCTTCTGGTCAAAAGGGAATAAACACAGTGATGTCTGGTATTTGGCTAAACATTTAAATTGATTTCAAATGGTTGGATTTGGCAAGATCTAACATAATTTTTGCCAAGTCCTTAACTTTTTCACTTGCATGTATTCAAGGGAAAGCCAGCTTGTAGATTTGAATCATTCAGATTAGAAACTCATTAAAATGTATAGAGTGCTTTATCCAGGCACAAAAACTCGGCCTCAAATCATTACAATTTAACACTGGGGAGATAAAAAAAAAAAAAAATGCCTTCCTTACATAAACTACTGCTCTCTACTCTAAGTTGCTGAGGCCCAGAAGAAAAGATTAACTCAGAAAGGCCTCATGAAAGAGAAAACATTTTGAAGAGGTAATTAAAGTGAAACAGCCCTAAGTACACAGGAAATGGAAAGCCCTCCAAGAA
The DNA here is from genome assembly GCA_021653895.1 of Mastomys natalensis. Taxonomy (NCBI): domain Eukaryota; kingdom Metazoa; phylum Chordata; class Mammalia; order Rodentia; family Muridae; genus Mastomys; species Mastomys natalensis. Next base: position 101,535 of record JAJTUV010000537.1, read on the forward strand.
TACAGAGAGCTGACGTTACATAACAGCTGACAAGGACAATATGCAAAGTCCCAGGCACTTGATTTTGACTTAAACATACTTTCCCAAAATGTCTGAAACAACTGGATTTTTCCAGGATAGCCAGAGAATAATCCCTAGGGGGATATTTGTTCAACACTGTGTGTCCACATCGGCCAGGCTCTCTAGCAAATACTGAAAAACAATGCTAAGTAGGACAGGCATGTCCTTGCCCTCTGGAAGCTTATCGTCTATAGGGAAAACATTTTAGAGAAAGGAGACTGAAGTAAGACACATCAGATGAGGTGGCACACAGCTGCCTTCCTAACACTTGGGGAGTACAAGTAGGAGCGTCAGGAACCCAAGGTCATCCTCAGTTATGTGGTAGGTTTGAGGCCAACCTGGGAGACATAAGACACAGTCTCAAAAAAATAAATAAAACCAAAGCCACCAGATATTGCAAATTGTATAAAAGCTAGAATGGATCAAATATTAATAGTAATGTTCTTTTAGTTTTTCAGGTAGTACCAGGCCACCATGGCCCATTATGTGTGTGCTAAAATGGACCTGGGACTTTGTGCATGCATGCAGCAATGCCCACTGAGCTACATTCTCAGACTAGAAAACAGTCTTATTATCACAGATTTTAAGTTGTAAGATTAGGATGATTAATAAGATGGAATCATTTGAAGAAAGATTTTTAATTCTTACTGTCCTTAAGGTTCCCAACAGCCAGTGTTGTTGAGAGAAATCTAAACACTGAGATGTAAAACACGTCTGATCAAAGCAAGGGGCCAGGCCTTTGTACAGGTTTCTTGGCTTACACTCAGTATCTATTCTTTTATTCAATGTTTACTGATTAGCTACTATAATTACACACTGCTAAATGCTATCAAGGACATAAGAAACCAAACTATAAAACAAAGCCCACCACTCCTCAAATCCAGCCCTAGGGATAAGTCTGAAAACAATGCACCCAAAATAAGCCATGTTACACAAGATGGCCCAGAGTTTGCAGAGCTGCAAGCGGAGAGCCTAATTCTGCTGAGGAGGATCCCAGACACACCAGGTCTGGTAAATCCCACACAAGACTACAAAAGAAAGAAAAGCTTTGCCAAAAGAAAGTCTACACAGAACTCTGTATGTTCAGAAATCGTGAGTATAAAGAGTGAGTTTACTCTGTTTCTGAGATTTCTTTCTCTTATCCTTCTTACAAAGCTATAATATACATAGGCAAACGGTGTTAGAAAACTAAAACCCAAAAGCCCTATAGCGGTCTCTATGCATGTCACCTGCATATCAAAGGCTCTCTCTTAACATTAAGCTCCTCCAGTGGCTCCTTCTGGCATTTCTCACACTTTAAAGTCGTGTGTGTGTGTGTGTGTGTTGTGTGTGTGTGTGTACACGCGTGCGCGTGTGTGTTTTCTTTCTGTTAAACCTTTGCACGTTGACTTGCTTATATTTTATTCTTTTTAAATCTCTGGTTAACTCTATCTCCAATGTTCCAAAGTTTTAAAGATACTTTTTAAAAACAGTTATTTGACTTGGAGGCAAATGTGCAAGCTATCAAGTCTGAAAGTCTAAGTTCAATCTCGGGTCCCACATCAGGGAACCTACTACTCAAAGCTGCCTTTTGACCTACACACACACACACACACACACACAGAGAGAGAGAGAGAGAGAGAGAGAGAGAGAGAGAGAGAGAGAGAGAGAGAGAGAGAGAGAGGGGGGGGGGGAGAGGAGGGAGGGAGGGAGGGAGGGAGGGAGGGAGGAGGGAGAGAGAGAGGGAGAGGGAGAGGAGGGAGAGGGGAGAGAGACGAGAGACAGAGAGAGAGGACAGAGAGAGACTCTCACATACACACAGACATACACACAGAGACTCACACACACACAGAGAAACTTACACACATGTAAATGAATAATAATACTTAGTATTATATAATCAAGTTTAGGTTCCTTGTGGTCTCCTTGTAGCAATGTCCCCTAGAAGTCTGTTCCAGTTCTCAGGGGTACTGGCCTTTTAGGCTTTTCCTTGTACCTCTCATCTGTAAGACAGCCCATCTTTCCTAGATTCCGTGCCTTCCTATTTATTTCATACCTCCACTTTATAGTCACTACCCCTGCTACCTTCCCAAGAAAAGTGTGTTAGAGATAATATTTAAAAATTTTACACATCTATGTCAATCACACCTTACTGTATTTTGACAATGTGAAAAAAATTCAAGGTTGAAAATGACTCTTTCAGAATTGTTCAGTCACTACCCTATTATCTTCTATTCTAAAAAATCTGGCATTGTTCTTATTCTACATTTTATACATGATTTTGTAATGTGTGTGTGTGTGTGTGTGTGTGTGTGTGTGTGTGTGTATGTTACGTCTACACTTTGTAAGTATGAGTTAAAATTATATTTATTTGGAGATTTAAAGAGCCAGCATACAGTAGCTCAGTCAAACAGGACTTTCTGTAACATGAAACCCAGAGGTCCTTGTTGCTAATGTCCATTCCCCAGTTCAGAGTATCAGGGCTGAGAATTCCATAATTTCCACTACAGAATGGCTAGTGTGTCTGTGAATCTTGTTAACATTCCAGACAGAAGGATTAGAAAGGAGAGGATCATAAAGGATCTAGCAGAGACTCTATTAGTAAACAAAGTTCTCCTCATGAGGAACTCCTTCAGCAGAGTCTGTTCACATTGTATAGAGCAGGGCTGGGTCACAGATCATGGAGACTAGAATAGCTCCAATATCAGCTTTTCAAAACAGTTAAGAAAAGAAAGGGCCAAAGACATAAACTAGAGTATGTTACAGAATTATACAATTCCCATTGTGTAAGTCTTTCAGAAACTGAAACACACGTATCCAGGTTGTGGTTATTTTTTTTCTTTTTTAACTTATTTAATATTTTCTTTCTTTTTGTTTTCTCCATCATTTGTCTCCTGTCAGCTTCTTAAAGCCACAAGATGAGCCTCTGATATTGATTATCCACTTGATTTTCTTTAAATGCTAGGGATTGAACCCAGGGCCTAGCACTGAGTAGGTAAGAACCATTAAGCTATAACCCCAGATAATCTATTTTTCCTGTTGGCATCTCATTGTCTTTATTTCTACTTCCTGGTAGCAGATTTCCTTATTTAAATTGAGCATTTTCTTGGGATGCTTTCTTTCTCATTCCTTTCCATAGCAATATTCTTACTTTGTGCATTAAGTCTTACTATTTCAGATAAATTATTTTCTTGAAGTATACAAACATCAAAGTTAAAAACCATGTTGCTAATAATATAGATCAAAGAAAGAAGCTAAAGGCAGTGCCAATGTCTTAGTTGTTTTTCTATTGCTATGAGGAGATGTCATGACCAAGACAACATACTTTAAAAAAAAAAAAAACCATTTAATTGGGAGTTTACTTATAGTTTGAGAGGGTGAGTCCATGACCATCATGGTGGGAAACATGGTAGCAGGCAGCATGATGCTGGAGCAGTAACTAAGACCCTACATCCTGATCACAAATTAGAGGCAGAGAGAGCCTGGGCCTGGCTGGGAATTTTGAAAAACCTCAAAGCCCAGCCTCCAGTGACACACCTCCTAATCCTTCCCAAAACAGTTGCCTCAACTAAGCACCAACCATGACACATAGGAGCCTACTGGGAGTCGGGTGGGGATTCCCATTTAAACCAACATAACCTATGTGCAGATTTCCCTTCAAGTCTTCTGATTCCTAAGTTTTACTTTAGAGACTCTCATTCAGTTCTTCACAGACTCTTCATTCCCATATTGCACAAAAGGGGAGATGGTTGTTATCACTGCCAGAAAAGGTTTGAGGAGGCTAGGCTGATTCCATGACAGGCTTCAAATTGGCAGTTAAGGAGACTAGGCCTCAATCTCTGTTTCCAAGAACTGGACAATTCCAGGCAAGTTCAGGCCTCAGAAGCTGCCCTGCCACCTGACCTCAGGAAAGACAATAGATCAGCAGCAGTTTCCAGACTTCCTCAGCTACTTCCTCAGTTACAGTTTCCAGACCTCCCCAGCAAGTTTCCAGCCCCCACAGTCTGGTAATAGAATGTCCAAAGAGAATTAGCATAGAACTCACCTACCCTGAATTCCCTAATGTGCTTTAAATCAGGCCTGCAAGCTCACTTGGGTGTCTCTCTATTCTGGTCATGGAAACCCCAGCATGCTGGACCTCTGCAGAATAAAACACTCTTTGCATTTACATACTACTTGAGTCCAGGGTGTCATTCTTCACCGAGTCATGGACCCTTTCAGGTTGAGGACCAGAACACAGAATTAATTTCAAGCAACCCCTGTCTACCTCTCATCACCTCACCGCTCCCCAAAATGTCACTCACTTTCTAGCCTATCTAATCTCTTGGGTTCTCAAGACATCTCCAACTGCACTGGATGACTCTGTCTGCTTATCGCTGTATGCACCTCTGTGGATGGTTAGATGTGACATTCTGTGAGTTACAGCAATCCTTCCTCTGCTCTCCATCCGCTACTATAGATGGTGGCTACAGATACCTCCTGGTTTCACTGAAAATAATAAATGTGACTGCATTGGTTTTGTTTATTTGTTACTTTAGGTGATGTCTGGTCAAGGACACAAAGAAGTACTTTGTGTGCCATTTAGAAACACTTAAGTTTCTATGGATATCAAGTGTCCGTACATGCAGAACAAAATATATTACAAGTGAACCCATATTAGCAGACTATACTGGTGCTCATAACTGCACCAATTTAGAACAGCTATTTCACTGTTGTGTTCCTACTGATATAATATAGTACCTAAGGCTATCTAAGGTAAGCTGTCTGAACATAAAACCTGTCTTTAATACTTGACTAACAAGTGGTCTGGACTGCTGAGACGTGGTCTGTTGCTATGTAATGATAAATTCTGTTCCGGAAGCTCTAGGCCTCTGAGTGAATTCTCATGGTTACCAACTTTTGTTGTGTAAACCTTGTTCCTTAATTTAAAACTACTGGTTAAACAAAAATGGTCAGGCATCAAGTCTCTATCAGGATTAGGCTCATCCTCTCCCACTGAGGCTAGACAAGGCAGTTCTCTGCTACAAAGGTGGGGGGGGGGGGCATCAGGGAAAGGCACTGGTCAGCCTGTGTATGCTCTTTGGTTAGTGGCTTAGTCTCTGGGAGCTTCCAGGAATCCAGGTTAGTTGACACAATTGGCCTTCCTATAGGGTTGCCACCCCCTTCAGCTCCTTCAATCTTCGTAACTCTTTCATTGGGGTCCCCAACCTCAATCCTATGGGGGCATGAAAGAGCATCCTCTCAGAGACAAAGGGGAGGGGAGATGGGTAAAGAACTCTAGGAGGAGGAATGGGAAGGGGTGGTTTTTTGAGTTACCTGGTTGATTGTGGAGAAGGAAAAACAGGAAACAAGGAGGAGAGAGAGAAGGCGCCATGAGAGGAGTGAACCATGAGCATGTGGCCAGGAGAAACAGCAAGTATCTGGGGTACACCACTAGGGAGGTAGCCAGGCCAGCAGTTAAAAAAATAGATCAGGGGTACCTCAGTAATTGTCAAAGCCAAATAAGATAACCATAGTCTTGAGTCTCATTCATTTGTAAGCTAGTTGGGGATAATCTTCAATTAGTTGTACTACCCATGATGGCAATCTCTTAGTCTACAAATGTGCAGCAGTGACAAGGTCAACTGAACAAAGGACCTGGCATACAAAAATAAGCATTAAGTGCTATGATTAACTCCAAATATTTCAGTTTTCAAAATGGTAGTTTCAAAATCGCGGTTACAGTTACCAACTCACTGAATCGCATTATCAGGTAGACAGCTATGGCTAAGCATATAAAGAGGAAATAAGGTAATAATCAGTTCAGTAATTGCCCAAGATCACATAGACAAAAATATTTAACTGAGATCCAATTCCAAAGAACATGGCTCAAAAGTCTTTGATGACACACACACACACACACACACACACACACACACACAACCCCTTGCTTTTTTCTACTACACCACTTAGATTTTATTTAATACTACAGACAAATTGAAGAAACATTCAAAATAGCACTATAAAATTTGGAGAAAAATATACTCCCTATCTAGAAGCAGTATTATACCTGTAACTCATTCCGAGAGTAAAGAACACAAAACCGGGGGTGGGGCTGGAGCACGGTGAACCAGAGCATGCTTGAAATGACTGGATATTTACAAATAAATAAAGAATACAAAGAAGATCAAATGAAAAACTTAGAACTGAAAATAGTAATAACAAGATTCTAAAAAGTCACTGAAATAATTCAGCAACAAAATGCAAACAACGGCGGAAGAACACCGTATGGTGAGGCCGAGCTGCCATCCGGCTCCCAGCACACTGGAAGGAAGCCAGCCTGTCTAAAGAAAATGGCAGGAAAAAGCATCAATAAACTTGAAGATAAATTATCTAGCCTAAACAACAGAGAGAAAAGGTATATAAAAAAAATTGCAAACGTGTAACACCAACATGTTTATTACTTGACTTGTATTACCAATTCACAGGAGAAAAGGATTGCAATAAAAGGAAAAATTGGGAAAGAAATGGCTAGAACTACTTCCAAATTTTTCAAAAGACATAATGTAAGGGGAAAATAGCTCTCAAAGAACCCTCAATTAAACACACAAATATCTAAACCTAGATATTGGCTTAGACTTTTCAAATCCTACTTTTAATAAAGGTTCTTAACTGCTTTAACCTCCCTTCTAGCCCACCACCCACCTGAGGTAGTGGAAAGGTAGAGGTTATTAGAATACAGGGAAGTGGATCTGTTTAGAAATGGTTCCTGGGGGCTGAGTCCAATCTTCGTTGTCAGGATACACATCAGCAGTCCTGCTCAGTAGTGTCAGGAGAGCAAACACAAATCTGCAGCAGTGGCATGACCCAGAAGAAAAGCCCAGGCCTCTGCTGAACTGGCAGGAGTCAGCAGGAGCAACCAGGACCAGCCAGGATGCCAGGAGAATTTCTCTGCTGTGCCTCTCTCAACCATGTGTAGATCAACGAAGACGAAAGACCAACAAAGCATTGCACCGCTAGCTATGCAAGCCCATCACAGTCCACTGAGTGCTATTTATATCCCTCCAAACACCATGTATCTGCAAAATATCCCATGAGGTGAGTCTGTCTTAGCAAAACTCCACGGGAGTCTGTATCAGCTGACATCACTTTACCAATTGTCCTGAGTCCATGGAAGTGGCCAGAAGCCACCAGGACACCACTAGAAGTTTTTGTGTGTTGTGTGTGTGTGTGTGTGTGTGGTGTGTGTGTGTGTGTGTGGTTTTTTATGAAGTCCTGACAAACCATGACTAATAAACAATGGTAAGGCATACCAATACCATCCGGGATCGTCCACCATCTGTTGGGTCCTTCTTCACATCATGCATCCCTTCATGTGTCTGCTTTAGCAAAACATCCTTGGACCTGTGTCTGCTTCAGGAAAACACTCCTTCATGTGTCTGCCTCTAGCAAAACACCATCCAACACAACTGAATTTTTAAAGAAACTGTAAGTTTCCACTGCATATGACAAACAAATTTCTAAAAAACTAAAACAATTGAGCAAAAGTTGGACATAGTAACACAAACCTTTAATGCTCACACTTTGAGAGGCAGAAACAGGAGGATCTTTGTGAGTTTGCGGTAACATGCTCTACAAATCAACTGCCAGGCCAGCCAGACCATCGACACTGGGACCTTGTCTGAGAAAAACCAGTAACAATGAATGAAAAAAACAAAGATATCCATCAAAAGCCCAAGAAAAAAAATACATGTTACCTTTAGGGAAGCAATGGCTTCCAAATGGAGGACTGCTCATCAAGTTATAAAAGCCAGAAAGAAAAAAGCACATACTCCTAAAGAAGTGAAAGAAAGACTCATCAAATGGAATTCCAGATGAAGTATAAATAGCCTCCAGCAACAAAAACGAAAAAAAGAAGGCTTTCTTGGGTGAAGAAAACCTGGAAGAATCCATTAACTGAAAGATTTCTAAAAGAATCACTAGAGGGAAGTTCATGGGACACAAAACACCAGGAGAAAACCCACAACACTGTGAGTGGGGAAATTCCCATCTTGGTTTCTTTAGCTTGTGTTTTGATGGGGAGAAAAAAGAAACAAACAGCAGAGAATTATATAAGGGAGTTTTCAAAGGATAAACAGAGTCTTAAAATAGTCTTTGTCAGATGTCCATACACAAGGTCAACGTTGTACAAAAAGAAATAAGACAGAGGGGCAAAAGGCCAGGTGGCAAGATGGTTCATGGGGTAGAGACATGCAGGCCTGATGACATGTCTCTATTATTGGATCACACAAAGTCAACAGAAAGGAATTGACTCCCAAACTTATCTTTTAACCACCACACAGTTTATGGCACACATGTACCTACACACACACATACTAAACAAAATAATTTTTTAAAAGAATACAAAAATATTCTTCATACTTCACATAAAATTCACTCAAAATCAACAACCAACTTAACTGTTAAACATTAAAACTATTAAATTTTAAAAGAATTTATTGGCAAAAAATATAGTAACATTCTCAGACAAAGATATAATAATCATCAGAAGCACAATTTTTAATTTTTTTCACTAATGGGATTTAGTCAAAATAAAAAACTTTCACTTTTCCAGAGACATTAGAACAGTCTATGACATTCACTTCGAGTGTAGACTGTATAGAGCTGAAGTGCTCACTACTCAGAGACTTGGGGTGATAAAGCCTGTAAAAATGTCATTTCCAAAGGAGTGTGTATTAAGTAAAAGTCTGTAAATATGTTAATGAGGCCAACTTTTCCAACATTTATAATTATTTTTTTCACTTTTAGGAAGCCTTTGTTATGTATTTTCTGTTAATAGTACTAAAACTGCAACTTTAAACACAAATAAATAAAATATTTATAGGAGGAAATGGTTAAAAAAAAAAAAAAAAAAGAACAGTCTATGAACTAAAAGGGAAATGTGGAGATCATGTATCAGGGGGAAAGTTACATTTATAACACATCTAAAGGCTTCTACAACTGAAGAACATATAAACATATGTTTTTAAAGCATATAAGAAATAGGTATGGCAGCATGGATTTGTAATCCCAGCACTCAAGAGGCAAAGGCAGAAGAGGCTGGAGTTCCATGCTAGTCTATGCTATGAGCTCCAGGCCAGCTAGGCTCTATACATAGCAAGACCCCTGTCTCAGCAGATCAATCAACCAACCAATCAATCAATCAATCAATCAACCAATCGATGTACATACATACATACATACAATACATACATACATAAAAACAAACTAAAGAGAAATAAAACATATACTTCACTGAGAGAGAGAGAGAGAGAAAGGAGGAAGCGGGGAAGAGGGAAGAAAAAAAAGCACAAATGGTCACTAAAGTACATGAAAAGATGCTACCCAGTTAGTCCTCAGTCAGTAGAAAAAAAACCTGAAAATCCCAACAGGGAAATACCACTACACATCCATTATGATAGGTAAAACTTATAAGATCATTTGTTACCAATGATGATGAGCAACCAGAACCCTCATAGAATTCTACTCATACAAAGGCAAAAACAGGGCTTCCACTTTGGAAAAGAGCTTGACCATTTCTAATCAAATTGAAGTATTCACGCAAACTGTGTCGCAAATTCCATTCTTAGGTAACCACCAAGTTGGCTTATTTTCCACACAAAAACATAAATATTTAGAGAAGCTTTGTTCATAAACACCCAAAACAAAGTTGTTAAATCTCAGAGCTGGAGAGACATCTGCCCACAGGCATGAGTGCCTGTGCGCATGCTCGTGAGTACACGTAGATGTCAGAGGAGGTTCCTCAGTGTCTTGCACTATCCACCTTACTCATTGAGGTCTCACTGAATCTCGGTTAGGCTGGTTACCAGCAAACCCTAGCCACCCACATGTCTCTACAACACACACACACACACACACACACACACCATACACACACACAGGTTAATCTTGCAGAGCACCCAGCTTTCCATTACTAGCACCTAGGGATATGGATTGCCATCCTCTGCACTGAAGTCACATGATACAAAGTCTTGTAGGCAAAACACCCATAACACACAAAACTAAAATAAAAATGTTAAAGTTGTTAAACTAGTATGCATGGCGTTTGTGTGCGTATGATCATGTGTATATGGATTCGCCCACACGTGTACACATGCAGAGGAAAGAGTTCAATAAATGTCAAAGTCTTCCTCAATCACTCTCCAATTAATTTTTGAAACAGGATCATTCATTGAACCTGGAGCTTCCCCACTGATTCAGACTGGCAAGCCCCGGGAATCCTATCTCTACCAATACAGCACAGGGATTATAGGTAAGTGCAGACAGCCCGGACTTCTCACATTATGCCTAGATTGTATGTCTATTTGCCAACTTTTCCTCATTTAGAATAATTTACAATTGGTAGTAATTAAGCCTGATCAAGTGATATAATTTATTGATTTGACAAGTTATGTGCTACTAGAAAAATCATGTGGTTTACTAATTGCTGGTCATACAAAGTTTAAAAAAAAAAAAACACATAAATGTCATCTTCTGGACATGACATGACCTTTGTGCCCAGAAATCACAGCTACTGTGGTTATCTACAAAAGATCAGCACAAGATCAAGACAGTTAACATTCTACTATAAATAAACGATTAGCTCATGAGAACTCACCATTATCTGAGAAGCTTTGGGGAGTTGATGGCTGCTGGCAGGGAAAATGACTTTTCTTTGGGAGTGTGACCAGGTAGCTTGCCCATATTCCAGTGGAGGACCCCATACCCAATTGTCTAGGGGCAGCAACTTTACTCAGTGGGTTATTTTCTAAGAAAAGAAGGAAGAGGTCTGGGGAGAGGAAGAGGAGGAGGACATGAAGTTGGGAGGAGGATACACAGGGAAGGGCAGAAGTGGGTAATTAGAGGGAGAGAGTGGGGGTGAATATGACCAAAATACATGTATATACATGGTTTACACATGTAAAATGTTTCCCATAAGATTGTGTTTTGAATACTTGGCAACCAACAAATGCCACTGTTTTTGCAGGCTGTGATACTTACGGGTAGGACCAACCTGAAGAAAATGGGTCGTTGGGAGGTAGACCTTCAGGGTGTAGAGCTCAGTCCCATTTCTGCCCCAAATTTTCTGCTTCCTGATCCACCATGACATGAACATACTGCATCACCAATTCCAGCTGCCATGGGTGGAGCCTCAGCTACCATGCCCACTCCATCATGGTGGACTGTACCTCCCTCAAACTGTGAGCCAAAGCAAATCCTCCCTCTCTTTAAAGACAAAAAGCAGACAAGAGAAAAGCACTTTTTCTCTTTTGGAAGTGCCAGTATGTCATTCTTTATTTACACATGCTTATATGTATGTGCTAGTTGTGTTTGTGGAGGTACATGCTTGTGTGAATCCACATGAGTGGGGGGGGGAGTGTACAGATGCATGTATCCATGCATAGGTCAGAGGTCAATCTCAGCTGTATACCTAATTTTATGAGACAAGATCTTTCACTGGAAATGTTAAATTACATCTGTAGCTTCCATTAACTTTCTACTAGCATTGGCCACTGTACTCCAAGAGCAGCATAGTTTACCAACATTGGACATCCAGAAGCAAACAGACTGGGGTTTATCTCTCAGATTCCACTACACATTTATTGAATCACTCTATAGAACATTACAGAACATTCCTAGGTGAAGTGTAGCTTAGAATATCCAGCCTACAGCATAATAATTTTGACAAGATATATACATATAAGATGTAAAGTATGACTTACATCAACAGCCAACCCATATTTATTCATATTTCCTTTTCTTTGCCAGTTCATTTCCCTCTAATTTAATCCAGAGTTAAACTTCTATGATGGACACATATTTTCATCTAAGTTAGCACAACCCCAGCAGGTGGACCATGATTAGGCAAGGTAAACACTTGATCCAATAATAAAATGGACCCAAGTGGTGACTCAGTAACATTTTCCTAAATCATTTTCATGTAGGTTTCATCCTAGAAATAGACTGGGAAATGCCAAGACAGTGCAGAGAGATAATGAAGTGATACTGAAAAAAGAAGTAGAGATATCAAATCAGACACAAGCCTCACACATGTTTACCTCACACATGTGGTTTATTTGTGATATGTTATATGGTCTAGAAAGATCCACCTTCTGGTTCTAGTCTGTACATCTCTTTACAATAAGGACGGAGGAAGGCTTTGTTCCTTGAACTCAAAATGAATACCACATCTTCATAAAGAAAGAAACAAAAAAGAAGAGATAAACTCTGCCCTGGGTTTAGAAAAACACTTCTCCTCACAGTGTATACTTCCTCTCCCAAAAATAACAACTGGCAAGGGCAGACCAAGGACACTACCCTTTAACGTTCCATGAGCTTTCCACTGCCAGAAACACGCTTTTAAATGCCTTGCCTGTGCTGCATACAAACAAAAGAGCAAAAAGAGAAAGGCCCGCCAGATATAACTACAGTCTGTAGGTAATTATTAAAGACCTTTTCCACAACACAAATTCGATTCATTACATCAGAGTTCCCTGAGGCAATATACAGCCCTCTCTAAAATTATGTGGGACTCTAAAGCAAGAGAGGGAGAATTTAATTTGATCATGCTCAGTGTATTAATAGATAGGGCTGTAGTCAAGGCTAGAGGAGTAGTTACATAACAGACAACTACTAGTTGTTTCTAACTACGTCTTTTCCATTTTTCACTTATCAATTTATTTATTTACTTTACATCTCTCACAATCAGAGCTTCCCTTCCTCTTCTCCTTCCAGTCCCTCCCTCTCACCTCAGCCCCCTCCCTTTCTCCTCAGAGAAGCGGAAACCTCCCATGCATATCAACATGCCTTGGCATATCAAGTTGTAGTAGGACTGGGCACATCTTCTACTAAGGCAGTCCAGTTAGGGAAAAGGAATCCAAAGACAGACAGGAGACAGAGTCAGAGCCAGCCCCTACTCCTGCTGTTTGGGGTTCCACTATCTCTTTCAATGAAATACCTCCCTGAATCAAATAAGAAAAAGAAAAATTAAAGAAAATCTCAGGATCTGATTTCATTGCCAAGTTTTATAAAGAATTAACAGTAAAGAAGGAAGCTGAGGAAGGCACTAAAGGGAGGAAAGATTGCTCACGCTCATAGATGTGAAGAATTAGTATTGTGAAAATGGTTTTCCTAGTGTCTTAGTTAGGATGTTACTGCTGTGAACAGACACCATGACCAAAGCAAGTCTTATAAAAGGCAACATTTCATTGGGGCTGGCTTACAGGTTCAGAGATTCAGTCCATTATCATCAAGGCAGGAACACGGCAGTATCCAAGCAGGCAGAGCTGAGAATTCGACATCTTCACCTGAAGGCTGCTAGCAGAATAGTGGCTTCCAGGCAGCTAGGACATAAAGCCCACAACCACAGTGACACACCTACTGCAACAAGGCCATGCCTACTCCAACCAGGCCACAACTCTTAATAGTGCCACTCCCTGGGCCAAGCATATTCAAACCACCATACCTACCAAATGTAATCTATAGATTCAATACAATCCCAATCAACTAAATCCAACATCATTCTTCATAGACGTAGAAAAGACAAAGTTAACATTCATATGACAACACAAAAAACCATAGCCAAAGCAACCCCAAATCGAAAATGCTGCTGTACACATCATCGTACTTGATCTCAAGTTACATTGCACAATTGAAAAACAGTATAATACTTACAATACTGACACAAGACATATATATCAATAGAATGAAAAAAAGGTAGAATAAGTAAAAAACTGGAGCCAGAAGGTAGCCTCAGAGCTATACCACCCCGATCATTATAAAAATGCCAAAAAACATATTGGAGAACAGAAAACTATTGAGTTAATAGTGTTTAGAAACTGTTTATCTACATGTGGAAGAATAAAACTAGATCCCTCATCTCCCACCCTACACAAAAAATCAGTTTTAAGTGCACCAAAAACCTTGATATGAGACCTGTATCTATTAGAGAAAAAAATGTAGTGAAATACTTCAAGATATTGACATAGTAAAGAGTTTCTGAATAGGGCTCCAATCACTCAGAAAATAAGGCCAACAATTGACAAATGAGAGGTGAAATTGCAAAGTTTCCACACATCAAAGGAAAAAGGTTATGAAGTCAAGAGAGGCTACAAAATGAGGGAAGGGGTCTTTCCAGCTATACATTTGACAAAGAACTACTATCCAAAACACACAAAGAACTCGAAGTCTAAACAACAACAAAGAACTCAACAAACCTAATGAACAAATGAATTAAAGAAGTGAACACAGTTTTCAAACTATAGGCCTGGTGTGGTGATGTATGACTTACATCCCCAGTGCTTGGCAGAGGCCATGGAGGCAGGCAGATATCTGTGAGTTCAAGGCCAACCTGGTCTAAATAGTAAGTTCCAGGCTAGTCAGAGCTACAACAATGAGTCAATATCTAAAAATCAAACAGAACAAAAAAAGGGGACATATAAATGGCCAATAAATACTCTTTAAAGTGTTCAATCAACATCTTTAGTTATCAGGGAACTGCACATTAAAACTACTTTGAGATTTAATTTTACCCTAGTTAGAATGTCTATCATCAAAACAACTGACAGTAAGTGGCAGTGAAGATGGAAAAGAGAAGCCCACCTATTTCACTGTTGGTAGGCATGTAAACAGACACAGTTGCTATGAGCAATCAATGCAGAGATTTCTCAAAAAGCTAAGAATAGACCTATCATATGACACACCTATGCTATTCCTGGGCATAAACACAAAGGATTCTAACCTACCTTAGAGACATTTGCTAATCCATGTTCATTGCTGTTCTACTGACAATAGTAAAGAAATTAAATCTGGCCATATGTCCATCAACTGATGAATGGATAAAGAAAATGTGATATGTAGATATAAATTTTGTTAAAATATATAAAGAAAAATTAAATTATAGAATTAACAATAATTGATGAAACTAGAAAAATATGTTACATGTGGTAACCCAGGCTCAGAAAGATTAAAACTGTATGTTTTACCTATGCTGACGCTCACTTCTAACTCAGAAATCTGTGAGTCTAGCAGAATATTTTAGGCATTATTTCATTGACTTTTGTTTTTGTTTTGGTCAACCATGTTTGGTTCCATCCTAGCTCTCTGTGCCATCTGGCCTCTGGTTTTTGAACCTCCAGGCAGTGTCAATGGTGGGTTTCCTCTCATGACATGGGTCTCAAGCTGGACCAGTCACTGGTTAGCCACTCTCACAATTTAATCTGAGAGGCTCCATATAGCAATTGGCGGAAACAGATGCAGAGACTTACAACCAAATATTAGGCGGAATACAGGGAATCCTGCTGAAGAAAGGGAGGAAGGATTATAGGAGTCAGAGGGATCAAAACACAAGAAAAAAAACCCACAGAACCAACAAAACTGTACTCATGGGGGCTCACAGAGACTGAACCAACAGTCAGGAAGCCTGCATAAAACTAACCTATTCCCTCTGTATATATGTGTTGTAGTTGTGTAGCTTGATGTCATTGTAATATCCCTAACAGGAGTGGGAGGTGCCGTTACTGATGCTTTTGCCTGCTTTTGGGACCCTTGCACTCCTACTGGGTTGCCTTAATCTCATTGCAACTTGATATGCCATGTTTGGTTGATATCCCTGGGAGGTCTTCCCTTTTCTGAAGGGAAACATAGAAGGACTGGATGGGGAGTGTGGTGGTTTGAATAGGTTTGGTCCCCGGTAGACTGGAGTGTTTGAATGCTTGGGCTATAAGGAGTAGCATTATTAGGAGGTGTGGTCTTATTGGAGGAGGTATGGGAGGAAAGAAATGTTTGTACACTGGTGGTGAACATATAAATGAGTACAACCACTATGGAAAAAAAAAGATTGATGAAATAAAAACTATCAGAAGAATATCATACAATCTAGCAATGCTACTTTTAGTCTTTGCCCAAAAGATTAATTCTAAATGCAAATGTCAACTAAGATAGGTCTACAACTTTAATCACCCATTTTCCCAAAAGACATGTAATGATTCTAATCACTGAGAAACTCTATACTTGAAGAAAAACACAAACATAACTATCAGAAATTAACTGTGTTATATAAGACCGAATTCTCATTTTAATAATATCTTGCAATATTAAAGAAGAAAATTGAGGGGTTTGCATGGATGGCTCAGTTAGAAAAGCACTTGCTTTTCAAATACTGAGACCTGAGTTCAATTCCAACATCCATATAAAAAACGGGGCACAGTGGTGCACACAATTGTAATCCGAGTGCGAGGAAGGCCAAGAGCGGAATGCCTAGAGTCATTGACCATCCAGTCTAGCTAAGTAGTGAAATCTAGGCAAATGGACACCCTGTGGCAAAATGGTAGACTGAATTCCTGATGATGATGCCCGTAGTCCTCAGGCCTCCACACATACTTGAACATATGTACATGTGTACATGTGCACATTTACACACACACACACACACACACATACACACACACACACGGTGAAATAAAATCTAAAACCTAGTAATAAAATCAGCTACTAACAGAAATCTATAATTAACCAAAAGAACATCATTTTGCACTATTTTAGTAGCCTGTCAAGCATATTATGACCAGAAGCCAACTGCTAGAATTCTACTCAAAATGGGCCCCAAATGGCATGTGAACAATATTCCAGGCAGGTCCCTTCATCTATCATTCGAAGATGACCCCGTCCCAGGTGATTCCAATGTGCAGTCACGGGGCCTGCCATGACCACCGGACCAGCTCCTGTAGAGCCATTCCTGTGGGACATATTTCTCTTGAGGTCCTCACATCCTTTTACCAAGCCTGGCAACTAGCTGACTGAGAGTTAAGAAAATCCAACTGGAAGAGATGATTCATTTTATGTATCAACTTGGTTAATCCATGGTGCCCAGCTGTTGATCGAACCCTGTCTAGATATAATAGTGTAAGTACTTTTTAGGTGTGAGTAACATTCCGATCAGCAGAGTTTTTAGTAAAGCAGATTACCCTCCTTAAGGTGGATGAGTTTCACCCAACTAGTCAAAATCCTTGCAAGCAAAGAATGAGGTTCTCAGAAGGGATTTAGCCGCTAGAATGCAATCCAGAAACTGTCTTGACTTTCCAGCCTTGTTACTCTGGACGGGTGACTTCAGACTCAGGACCATAGCATCAACCCTGATCTCAATTTCCAGGCTGGCTCTTCTGCCCTTCAGATTTAGCCTTGGTGACCTCCACAATCACATGAACCAATTATTCAATGTCTCTCTCACTTACTCTCCCCCTCCTTATTCCCTCTTGATTCTTTTCTCTGAGGAAACTTAATATAGATACTATTATTTTAAATGCAGATTATGGACTAGATATCATGCAAAATTATTCACACACAGTTTCAGATTTAGTCCTCAGACAGTTGAAACTCAAGTTGTAAGAAGCCACTGTGACCAAAGACAGCAGGAAAAGAGAAGCTTCGGTTAGTGTTTTTTAGAAAGAACACATTACAGTCAGAGATCAACTGAGTGAATCAGGGACAGGAAGGAGGAACCAAGGCAGAGAGTTCACTGAAAAATAGCATTCAAAGAAGAGGAAGACAAGGGAATGGCTCTGGGGCAGAATCTTTGCCTAACACATGCGAAGCACTAGGTTCAAACCCTGCCACCAGCATTGTGTGAGGGCTGGTATGTTCAAAAATCATTTATCTGCTCTCTGCTTTGAGATTTCCCCCTTTGTGGAGATTACATTTAAGTGGGATGGTACAATACTCAGGGCTTTTGTATCTGACTCTTTCCATTAAACATAAGCTTGCTGAAATTCAGTCCTGCTTTAACATTTATCAGTAGTTCATTCTTTCTTATTGTTACACAGAATTCTATTGTAGGGAGTAAAAATCTCATTTTGTTTATTCAGTCATCACTTGCAGACATTTGGATTGTTTCCAGGGTTAGCTATACTGCTGGTACAAACCCTTTTGAGCAGCCGCCTTCATTTCACTTGGGTAGATACCTAAGTGTAGAAATTACTGGGACGTCTAGTAACCTTATATTTAATCTTTTGAGAAAATATACAATCTGTTTCTTACATCAGTTTCAAACCCCATTTTGCAGTCTTACTAGTTATAAATATCTAAATTTTGTCCACATATTTGCCAATATGTGTTACAGTTCCTTTGAACAACAGACTGTGTATGGGGGGTGTGAGTGTATAGTGTGTGTTGGTGTGTGTGTGTGTGTGTGTGTGTGTGTGTAGTATGTATTCATTGAAGCCTTAATTTGCAGTTCTCCAATGATTTTCTTGTACTTACCAGCTACTTGTAGCTCTTGTTTAGCAAAGTATCTATTAAAATCTTTGTCTATTTAAAAACATCCCAGGGCCAGAGATTTTGATTAGTGCTACAGCACCTGATTACAATCAACAAAGGCTGGGTGCCAGGACCACAGAGGGAAGAAAAAGGGAAGAGGTAGAGAAACTGGTTTGAAAAACAACTTCAAATCATTTAAAGCTTTAACCATTGGCAGAACAGGGAAGTGGCTCAACAGATAACTTGAGACTGTGGGCCTTCTCCACTCTGCCCAGCCAAGCATCTCCACAGTCTCTGATCCAGTAGAGGATGCTGGTTTATGAGCTAGAAGGAGTTATAGATTCTGGGATGGGAGATATAAAATGCTAAAACCTAAGGAAATAAATAAAAGTCTTCAGTCTGAAGTAAAAATTACTTCCTCAGTTCATCTACCACAAAACCCATTGGTTCAAAAATTTTGTGGGTGTCTTTTAATATAGAAATTCATATGTTTCAGTTGTGGGGTGATTTTGGGATTTTTTGTTATTTCTTTATTTTGGTCAGTGCAGTCTTTGGGCACTCTCTTAAGCATAAATGTGTTTGTGGCTTACGGTGCTGGCAAATGGCATCCTTTCCAGTTTTTGTTTGTTTGTTTGTTTGTTTTGGATTTTGGGGTTTTGTGGCTAACTAGTATCCTATTATTCTCTATCAGTTCATCCATCAATGGCCACTGGGTTGTTTCAGGTCTTTAACGGCGTGAGTAAAAACTTCTTTTCACTTGTTCTGCAAACACACAGAGTCAATGCTGCTACAAATACACAAAAGAGTTGCCGTGCCCAAGACTATCCATCCATGACAACTTCCAAAAATGTCCTGTAGATTATTACTTCAGTCTTTGATCATGTAGCCTTGAATTTGGAGAAAATGTGCCTTAAGTTCAAAACAAGCAACGTTAAGCAACCTTCTGAAAGATGTTTTGTACTAAAAGATGTTGCAGAAGTAGAGACTCTCTGTATTTATGAGACAGAACCAGCTTCATCTAGTAAGGGTCCCCAAGCCATGGATCATAAGTGCAAAACTAGTCTGTCTCACTGAACTTAGGAATCACTGATTTGACTCAGTAGCTGACCAAATAGCCCTAGGGACCTGTGTCCCCACCTTCCCAGTGACAGATTATGGACATGTACCACAGAGCCTGGTTTCTAGGTGAGTGCCAGGTATCTGAGCTCAGGTCCATATCCTTGCATGACAAGCACTTTACTAATGACCATCTTCCTACCCATAAGTAATTCCACAGACACAAAAATAACAAAAATATTTGACATTTATTTAGAAAGCTATCATATGCAGAACCTTTTTAATATTCACCAAAATCCTGAAAGGCAAGCAGGGAAGATTATATTATCCTCATCTTAAACCCATGGAAGACCATGTATGATTCATAGTGAATACTTGTACCAACAAAAACCTACAGTAATCAGGAGACAGAAGCATGAATTAGAACACTTGTATCTGACTCCTGGGTCCTTATTTCTTATGTTAAAAATGTTAATAGCTTACAAATTAATTGAGGAAATATGGGAGTAAGCCAGATCTCTTCAGAAATACCCTCTCTCTAAATTCCCAGCCATACTTAAACATTGCATAACTTCATCATTTTTGCATAACTTCTCATTTCTGAAAAATGAGGCATTTCCTCCTACAAATACAATCTTCTAAGAAAATAATTTATCCTTGAGCTGATAAATATCTGACAGTCAAATGAGTTAATTTTTTCCTAGCTAAGAAAACACACACACACACACACACACACACACACGCACAAACACACACACACACACACACATTAAAACCCAAAAAATAAGATGGCTCAGTGGACAAAAGTACCTATCAATGGAAGCCTGGTGATCTCAGTTAAATCTACAGACTTCATAAACATGTCCTCTACCCATGAGATATAGCACACAGACAACATGTGCATGCTCTTACACACACACACACACACACACACACAGCTTATGTACACACATACTACTACTGCTACTACTACTACTACTACATACTACCATTTTTAAATTCAAATGTATATTCTTAGAAATGCTCAGTACCAGGAGAAATGCTTTAAGCTTTAACACTACCTCCTAACACTGCTACAGGAGAATGACAATAAACACTAGGCACACTTTTGCAGTTAATGAAGTCATTCATACTAAGACGGGAGAAAACGCAGTCCATCCATGATTTTGCATCTATTAAAGGGGAAAGAGATTACCCTTTTCTCACAACTGTCAGTCTGTGCTGTCAGACTTCGCATTTAGCAATTAGCCTGATGCCAGCTGTCCCCACAATTTCATTCCAAATTTAATATGACTTAGAAAATATTGCATTTCAGAATTTCAAGTAATCTGCCAAAGATAGTACAAAAAGCAATATCTCTGAAGCACTGGCATTGCCCAGCCTCTTGGCACAGTGGGGACATGCCAGGGTCTATGGTGGAGTGTAGTTTATTTGCACCCCTCGCCAGTGGGGTTATTTCAGATCTTTTTGGTATGGCTTCTAATCATCATTTGAATAGCACCCTCTTCTCTTCTCTCAGTCCATATGGAATGGTTGGGGTCCTCTCATACACTCAACAGAGCCTGAAATGAAGATAAACTTCTTTCAACAGCATCAGATCTTTCTATGCCATGTGACTATGGTAGGCATTTATTGCTGCCTGGATTTGAAACCTTTTTCCACCACTTCATGCCTATGTGACTAACAGGTTTTATGAACTTCAAGTCTCAAAGTTGAAGCCAAGAGAATTGGGATTACAAGGCCAGCATCGGTTAGAATGAAACTTTGCCCCTCCACCCCAACAAAACCTACAAGGTCAATGACCTGTGCATGGAAATTTGAGACATTGTTTTTCAAATATTCTCGTAATAACCCAGATTCAAAACTCAAAGGCTCAATCAGTTCCCTTGGACGACAACAGGGTTCTAGGCAGCAGCCCATGTCCACATGGTCTTTAGTGATAATATAAGACAAGGACATTGACACAGACCCCTGCTGCTGCATGACCTCAGGTGACAGGCCAGGCTACTCACATCAGGCTGTTCCACTCTACCCTCTTGTCTCCAGTTTGCCTCTCTTCATAATGTTCGAAACACATTCCGCTTCTCTTTCTCTTCTGTCTCTCCAGTACGTACTTATACATCATAGTGGCTCCTGACATACCACTGGCAGCCCTCTGGGTGGTGACAGGCCTCTGGATGTCCTCTGCATGGTGGGGCAGGGGTTGGGCCTATTTGTCTTTTTTTTTTAATGGTGGGACATGCTGTTTGTATTTCTTTTTTCCTGAATGCTTTCCATCAGCGTCTATCCGCGCTGCCTTTGTGTTCTATAGCATCTTATGTGTCTGTTTCCTACCGTCAGCACATTTTCCTGCGGTCTTTGTCTTTTCCATCCTTGGTTATTTTTCTGAAGAGCAGGGGAAATGTTCTAGTTCACATTGTTGGCATATTCATGTGTAGTGTGACACAAGTATGTGCTGAATGGAAGACAGAGGTGACATAAGGAAGTTTGTGATGAGAGAAATTCAAAAAAATAAAATGAATACAGCTTTAGAAAACAGATTATTTTCAAAGTTTGCTTTGAGCTTAGTATTATTTAACCAAAAAATGAAGCATATAGATACTATTATTCAAAGTAATGGAAGATGATATATGATTTCCTGTTCCAAAGATAGCTTAAAAATAAGAAGAAGAAAAATAAGATGAATATGACCTCTAGTTCTTTGAATACAAGAAAAATGAATTCATAAATTCTATTCTGTAGACAAAGAATTAGATTATGTATGAAACAAGTGATCATAATTTTTTATTCTAATCTACTCTCCACTGACAAATATCATAAACACAAGTTTTCCTCATTATATATTACTTTTTTAGAAAGGCATTCATTACTTAGACAAAAATCACAAAGGGAGTAATGTGGCATTAAAGACAATTTTAAGTGACAGACCTAGTGATGGGGGGGGGCAGCAGTGAGACAGCCTTCATTTGAGGTTTTCTTTCTCTCTCTGCAAATGTCCCATCTGCCACATTTCCAATCATTCAGATATCTGTGCTAACATATCCTTCAGTAGGACTAAGGTGAACTCAGATCTTATGCTATCTCGGGTTGCAAACAACTATTTGGAACTGTCCACTTCAGGATTCAGGCAGCAGTCCTCAAATTTAGTGTATGGCATAGTTGCTGAGACTTAATGAAAAATACTTGGTCTAGCCCTATGAATTCTGAATGTGGGCTAAAGACACCAAACTGATGATGTATCCAGTAATTGTCTCTATCAAGTCATTGTTCAAAGTGCTGATTTGGTTATGTTTAATATAATCCTGGGATAAAACACTGTGTTTCCATGATTCAGCTTTCTTCAATATTTCAAACATCTGTCAGAGAGTACCTCTCTAGAGGGGGCTTCTTGTGGCTTGAATGCATTCCCAAAGTTAGTGTCAATGTCTCATCTCTTAGAACCACGGCTGGTGACTGTATTTGGATATAGTGCTTTAAAAATGGTAATGATACTAAACTGAGATCACTAGGGTAGACCCTAATTCAGTATAAGCAACAGAAAGACAAGACACCGACAAGCACATAGAGGAAGCTCTGCAAGGAAACAGGAAGAACAATGGATCCATAAGTCAGCTTGAGAGGCCCAAGCACAAACATTTTTTTCTAAAACTTTGATCTATATCTTGATTCTCTAAAATTATGGAAAAAAAAATCCAGTTGTTTAAGCCACCTAGTTTATGGTATGTTGTTGTGTAAGACTGAAACTTCTAGTTGTAGACAGGTGCTGTAGGCTATGAAGTAGGCATACAAGAGTATACATCACCATGCAGCCCATACTTCAGTAGATATTGCAAGACTGTACTTTAGCAATAGCATTTACGCATCTAAAAGTCAACACATCACGAGATATTTGCGAATGGGTATTCACTGCTGTACTTCTCACAATAGCTGAGAAAAAGAACTAGATGTCCATAAACAGACAAATGAAGGAAGACAGTGTGGTACATATACATATGATCTCTTCAATCATTAATAAAAATGAAATGACATTTACAGAAAAAACCTGAATGGAACTAGAAATCATTTAATAGAGATTAAACAAAATAAGCCAAACTGAGTATATATACATAAACCCCACTCACACCCAGGTATACACATATACACATTTTTAATTTAGAAAGATCCAGAGAGACAAATAGCATATAAGTTTTACTTTATATATAGCATCTAGGTGTGTGGATATGTGTGTGTGTCTGTGTATATCTGTGTGTGTCTATGTGTGTGTGTGTGTGTGTGTGTGTGTGTGTATGTCTGTATGAGTATGTGAATTGTGTCTGTGTGTGTATATTTGTGTGAATGTGGGTGTGTCTGTGGGTGTATGCCTATGTGTGTCTATGTGTGTGTCTGTGTATGTCTGAGTATATGTATTGTGTCTGTGTGTGTGTATGTCTGTGTGGGTGTGGGTGTATGTCTGTGTGGGTGTGAGTGTATGTCTGTGTGTGTCTGTGTGTGTGTGTCTGTCTGTGTGTGTGTGTCTGTGTGGATGTGGGTGTGTCTGTGTGTGTATGCCTGTGTCTATGTGTGTGTCTGTGTCTGTGTATGTGTGTGCATTGTGTCTGTGTGTGTGTCTGTGTGGATGTGAGTGTATGTCTGTGTGTGTCTATGTGTGTGTGTCTGTGTATGTCTGTGTGTATATGCCTGTGTGTGAGACAGATTATGTGTCTCTGTGTGTATATGTCTGTGTGTGTGTATGTGTGTGGGAGAGTGAGTCTCTCTGTGTGTGATAATGTGTCTCTGTGTGTATATCTGTGTGCATGTCTGTGTGAGAGTGTGTCTGTGTGTGTGTGTGTCTGCGTGTGCATATCTGTGTATACATGTCTGTGTATGAGAGAGAGGACTATATAGGGGTAGGAAGGTGACCAACAAGAGGGGGAAAGAGGGAAATGGAACAGTCAGTGGAGAAAAGGATTCATCTTTTAAAATATAACATATATGGAAATGCTAAAGTAAAACTCGTTGCTTTGTACACTGACTAAAAAATTGATAAGGGAGTGCACACCTTTAATTCGAGCACTCAGGAGGTAGAGGCAAATGGATCTCTGTGAGTTTGAGGCTAGCCTGGAATACAGAGCTGGTTCCAGAACTATACATACAGAGACTCTGTTTCAAAAAGCATTACTAAGGAAGTAGCCAGGCAAGGATATGTCATCAGAACACACATAAAAGCAAGAAAATGACAGACAGGTCTAGCAGCAAACATTCACAATGGCCATAACAAACGGCTAGTAAGAGTGGAAATCACAGTGGGCATTTCAAAATGTTTTTCCTACTTTTATTTATGTATATGTGAGTATATGTCACATATGTGGGGATACCCAGAAGAGAGCGTCCAAGCCCCTGGATCTGGAGTCACAGGTGGTTAAGAGCCACTTGACAAGAGAGCTGGGAACCAAACTTGAGTCCTCTAGCAAACAGTCACTGAGCCAATCACTCCAGCACTGGGCTGTGTGATGCTAAGTAATGAGTAATTTACCTATCAGAGAAACTCACTGACAGGTTTTAAGCATCATCAGACCTGTGCTTAATTTCCCAGAGGTCAATCTTTGCCACTATCTGAATCTGAGCTGGTGTCTCAGGCTCTGTACTCTCCCCCCTTCCCCAATATGACAATGCTTTAGCAGTAGGGTTGACAACACTGGTGATGAGCTGATGAGGTGGTGAGTTCTCAGCACCTCATCACTTCACTGACTGCGAATCTTGAAAACATGAATTAAGAAATATCTAAGGTTCCATAAGACTGCTGATAACAACCCCATCATAAAATGCCCAACAGATAATACGAAACACAGCATGAGACCATATTTTGTGCTAGCTGCTTCATGGAAATGTGTAACAAATTCATCATGGGTAGAAACTGGTGAATGGATAGAAACTCTATTTTCTTCCCAAGGGAAGTTTAATGAAAATTGGTAGCATCTAAAATGCTGTAAGGACCGGGGAGATAGATGGCTCAGTGGTTAAAGCACTGGCTGCTCTTTCAGAAAGCCAGGGTTTTGTTCCCAGAACACATACTGCAATAAGCATCTGCAACTCCAATCCCGGAGGATTTGATGCCCTCTTCTGGTCTCTCTTGGCACTGCACACATATGACACATAAATGCATGCAAGTAAAGCACTTATTCACAAACTAAAATTTAAAAACTAAATGCTGTTCTTTGTTACTCCTATTTCGTCTTCCTGTTCTTTTGATTTTTTTAAATTAGCCTTGAGTTTTAACAGGGTGTCAGATAAAAACATTTCTTTTTGCTTTTGATGTCACCTAAAAACAATCTGTTCTCTATTTAAAATTGTTTTTTTAAAATGAAAATAAAAGCTTACGTGATTAAAAATGAAACACTCGTGATGTCTGCAGTAGAAGTTCTAATCCTGACGATGGCCTCCAGACTTATACTACTCAGACCTTTGATGGGCCATTGACAAGGACACCAAACAGATGGAGAATGGCATCACTAATCTGAAGAAATCCCTTGTTTCGCTGTCTGAAATGATCTCCAAAAATTGCAAAGGACTCTATTGGACTTGAATTACTCTTCTACAATAGAAAAGACTGTGTACAGCTCTTGACTGTGTACAGCTCTTAAAGAAGAATGTTGCCCTTACACTGACAAGACAGGGATGGTTAAAGAGAACATGAAAAAGGTCAGAGAAGGTCCCGAAAAAAGACAGAGGTAGAGAGAGAGAAAGATGAGAGTTGGTACAAGGATTGGTTTTCAACCTCTCCATGGTTGTCAACCCCACTTCCTCCCATCCTGGGACCAAAAATTGGATTATTTTTGCTGATTTCTTTTGGTCCCTAGGCCTTAAATAGTCTGACTAACTTTGTGATACAACAGATAGATAATTTGGTAGCAAAACCTATTCAGATACATCAGAATAAGTTAGCTATGGAGGACCATGAGACTCAAGATGAGATTGTTACTTTATCCAGGTGTTCCCAAAACCCATCTCCACCCAATCTAAAAGAGGGGACTTCCACCCCTAGGCCAAGCAGAGAGGGTCCACCCAGAATCCCCTCTGACTGGAGGTCTGAATTCTTGCTTAGGCTGGGAGGCAAAGCACTGCAAGGGAATATAAATAAAAACTAAAAATATCTCTCTGGGTTCCCTGAGGGACAAACCTGACTGCATAGGGGTTGATGTCAAAAGTATCACCTCTCCAGGAAAAAGACATTGGGATGGGTATGGCCCTCATGCCTCACTGGACAATGACAGGAGGACTGGAGCCATTACAAGGTCCCTTCAATTATTGGAGGTCAGGCCTCTATCCTCGCCTTCGCAAAATTAAGAACGCCAAGGCCCCTCTATACTTAGAGAAGGGAGAGATGTCAGGGGCAGCCCTGCTTATACACTGAAGGCCAAAATCAGCCATAGGCCTAAAATCAGCAATAGCCTGATGTACATACATGCTAAACAAATGTCTTGGGTCTCTGTGGAAAAACACTGAAATCAGAAGGGCTATAGAGCTATTGTAAACAGGCAGCTTCTGTGGAAAACTTACCAGCCTGAGTAGTCATAGATCTTATAAATAGGCAGCCTCAGCGACAGTACCAACTTAGATAAGGACAAGTGAATCATAGGCAGAGTCATAGTGACCTGTCACCTGAACCTTCACCCAGCTGATACCCTGTTCTGAATGGTATCTTACTCCCTCTGAACACCTACGCTCGGTGTCATTCCCTTCCCCACATCCTGCCTTTTTGTGTTTATAACCCTTGTTGAATAAGTAAATTATGGTGTGATTTAAATAATTAAATAAATAAACAAATTTTAAAAAAAAGCTTACCTGATAAACTGTGTTCAGTTAATAGTATGTTTGTCTTAAAGCTTACTTAAAAGAATAAGTTAGAAAGCAGATGATAACATATCATAGATGTTTGGACCTGAGAGAACTCAAGAGCCAATGTAGAGGTGTGTCCAAAAAGTCACCATGAAGCTGAGATTGACAAGGGTCTGCTTGTCATGTAGTCTCCTAGGTGGGAATATAGCAAATAGAAGTCAAATTACAGCTCTGAGAGGTTAAATGGGTATTACTCATCTTTAAGGTTTTAAACTCACTTTAAAAAAGAATATCAGAATAAGAAGAAAGAACATGATCTGAATATATTGTAGGAAATTCTCAAAAACATTTTTAAAATTTAAAAGAAAACTATGCATTTCAACATGAATTAAATTCCTGAGATTTGATTTTTTTTTTTTTTTTTTTTGCTTATTAAAGATACAACCAATACCTGACTAATTAAAAGGTGACTGAATAAGTTTTCCAACGTCCTGCATTGTTAAGAGGCCATTCATTGTGGGAACGACCTCCCTGACTTGTAGTCACCCAGTCTCTGCTGAAATGCCCCTTTGTCTTGAATATGTTTAACATGAGCATGATGTTTTCATCGCTTATAATGAAAAAGTCACAATATTCAGGGAAATTAATATCCATCATTTTGCTTTTTATCTTCTGATCTTTTCATGGTAAGAGATAAAACCGGTTCTCAACATAGGCCTATATTCATCCCACATACCTGGACTATTTTTTGGGTCCCATCCAGCTCCTCGCCTGGACCCCTTTACTGCTATCAACCGCCACTGTGCTGCTTCTATGTATTTGGTTTTATATTTTTTAAAAGACTCTGTACATGATATCAGTCATGATTTGTCTTTCTGATCTGGAATAGTTCGTCCAGCATACTGGCCTCCAGGAACAGTCCATGTTGTCACATATAGCAGTGTCTCGTTTCTTAAGATTGAATGGGGAATTCACCATGCTTCGGAGGGAGAGAGAGCCACCAGCCATGTGAGATCTCGGTGGAATGGCCATTGGCTGCTTTCCTGCCTGGGTCTGGGGTAGCAAGCAGGAGATTAGAAACACAACTAAACTGAGGGCAGATTTAAGGAGAAGGTAACCGGGCAACTAAGTTGAGGGACGATTTAGAGGTGTTGGGGGCGGGGAAGAGCACATTAGCCACAGGAGGCTTAGCAGTGTCTAGCCATTGAGCTAAAAGGAATATTAACAATAAATATAAAATAAAAAGATTAACTAGTGTTCCTGTGAGATGTGGATCCAACTGTGTTGTCAAACATCTACCAACATGCACCTAGACTGTTTCTGCAGTGTGGCAAGAGCTTTTATCCCTGGGCCATCTCGCTAGCCCCACCTTCCTATTACTATTAAATGTTACCTTCAACTCTCCGTTTTCCTTCTTCTCGTGTCTTACTTCGTTTTATGTTCTTTGCCCCCAACTTCACTCCTTCTCATCTAGATCCCAGGTGGATAATGTCAGCTGCACGGATATAATGACGACCTTTTCTAGTAAATGACTTGGCTGCCTCTTGTGCTAAAAATACACAGTTCTATTTAATCTTCCTGAAGTCTTCTTAAAGCAGATTGTTTCGATATATTATTTCTTTAAATCTATAACAAAAACCATTATTTCCCTCAACTCTGTTTTTCTACTTAAGTAGCAGAGTTGTGGTTTAAGTTTATATCACCCATCTTCCTATATACATCAGCTGCCCCCCACCACCCCATACAGGCAATGATTTCCAACAGACCTAGAATCCTTACACTGGTTTTGTAGACAGGCATCTCATACAGCAAGGAACACCTCAAAACCAAAACCTCAAACCCACTCTGTAATCTGAGACAAGATATCAACTGACTACTAGTCCAGCTAAACTCTAATCCTCTCATCTGCAAATCTCTAATTAGAACAACAGATTCTCGAGGTCCTATAGGCTTAAAACTTCAGCTAGTCCAAGAAGTACATAAGTTTCTGTATCTTCTGCCCAAAAACGACATTGCCAAAAGAAATGGTTTATTTCCTTGTTTGTGCCTTTGTTAGTATTATTGTCGCCAGACTATAAAATCTTAAGCATAAATGGAAAATGAAAGAGTTCATGTTTACTTAAGAAAGTCAACACCACCCATATTATTAATGTACTATATAATTATTAACTTCAATTATAAAAAACCTAATATATTCAAAAGTAGAATAGTGCAATAAATATCCGTATACTCATCATTTACCATAAAAAATCAGCCAGGGAAATTTCTTTCATCTATCAATCCTTTCCGTCTGAAGGAAATCTGGCATCATAACATTTCTTCAAATATTTCAGTGCACATATCTAAACATAGACTTCCCCACTTCCTAAAGTATGGACACAAAAAACATTATCATATCTAAAACACTATCAGTGTATTAATTTAATCACAAACTGAGAAAATCAGTTTAAACATATAAATTACAAGTAAGAAATAGCTATGTATGATATCACTGAAACTACAAGGTAAGAAGGCATATTAAAACTATACACAGTTTATTTCGACATTCAGCTATTTGTAAACTGAGACAAACAAGACTTCAAAAGATTGAGGTCTCAGTTAAGAAGGAAGAAAAGGCATTTAGAAAGTAGTGGTGGAAGCCATACAAAGACAACTTCTGATAGGTTAACATCGGGCAGTCCCTCAGTAGTGCTTAGTCATCAGTTTCTAATTGACACTCTCTCTTTACCATTTACATTAAGTTAGCTTTTGGCTTGCTTAATGGTTTCCCAGCTGATGCTTCTTAACATTTACAATTTGTATTTCCAATACTAATTAAACCTATCTGCATGTCCATATTTTCTACCACTGTTATTTCTATTTTATGCACCTCTATATAATCTATCATTTCTAATTAATCTTTACTTTATTCATTAAATATCACATAGACCTATATTGAATGATGTTCACAAAAGAAAATAATTAAACACATTCACTGAGCACAGTGTACAAGCCTGTAATTTACAGCCCTTGGGAGGCTAAACCAGGAAGATGGCTCTAAGTCCGGCTAGCCTGGGCTACATAGTGACTATACAGAAAGACTGTTCCTCAAAAAAAAAAAAAAAAAAAGTATGCTCAGCTTATTACATTCAGATGTTCATCACATACATGTAGGTATCAGAAAAATGAATTAAATATTGGTTGGGCATGGTATCCTATATACATGCCATCCATTGCAGTTCTACGATCCATGTGGTAACCCCAAATGATTGATTCATTATTGTGCTAGAACCTGACCAGTTTTATTCTCAGTATCGTACAATGTAGCTGAAGTGCTGACTTACGTGTCTTCATTCTGTGAAACTTTCTTATGATTCCTACAGCTCTTGCTTTGTTTTTCCTTCACCAACCAGTTGTTTCCAAAAAAGGATTTAAAATGCTAAAATACTGACAGTGCCTTTAAATACTATTCTTTTGTTTTGTCTTGCGATATTCCTTAAAAAAAAAAAAAAAAAAAAAAAAAAGGTCTACAGTTTGGAGAGTCTCATACAGCTTTGACAGGATGTTGGGGATCTGAACTGTTTGAGGTCCTCATACTTGGTGGCAAACACTTCCCTGACTGAGCCATTTCTCCAGTTCCTAGGTGTTCAGTTTCCTGAGTTTTCTTATTGCTTTTGTTGGGTTGGTTGTTTGGTTGTTTGGTTAGTTGTTTGGATGGTTGGTTGATTGGTTGATTTTTGGTTTGTTGGTTGGTAGGTGGTTGGTTAGTTGGTTGAGGTAGTTTAGTTTTCTGGAGGAGGCATTTAACTGTGTTGCCATTTTCCTCTTATCTTTCCATCTCCACTCCCCATGTTTCCCTGCTTCCTCTCAAGTACATGTCCTGTCCTAAAATTATTATTGATGTCTACACATATATGTCTACACAAACTACTTAGCCCATGAATTATTGCTTTATACACATGCATTTAGGGCTTATCACCTGGAATTGCATAATCTATCAGGGATCTCATCCCTGGAGAAAATTTATTCTGTCTCCCAGCAACTGTTAATGGCCTGACTCTTCAATGGTTGTTTATAGAGATTTTGTTTTGTTTTGTTCTGTTCTGATTTTTATTGTCTTTTGCTCCAATTTTTGTTCTTTTTGCTTTTTTTTTGATTTTAAAAATATTATTTTCTTATTTTTTGAGGATTTCCTTCATTGCATTTTACACATTTTACCCCCATCGCCTCCCAGATCTACCACCTATTTCATACTGACCAAATTTATATCCTCCTTTTTTTTTTTTTAAAGATTCAAATATCATTGATGCTACTATCTACTCTTACCTATGTGGCCAACCACTGGAACACATTAGATCTAACAGAAGCCTTAAAGAAATTAATTCTCCCTCTCCAGCATATATTAACTACCAATAGCTCCTCAAATAGGGGTCAATCTGCAAGGCCATTATGACACCCCTTTCAAGGTATGACATCATCTTTCAAAGGAGTGTTGGTACAAAATCAGCCATTTGTTAACTGTCAATAAAAGATAAAGACCAATAGTATAAGATATCATAGGGCACCCATGGCTGAGACTAAATGACAAGGGTACAATAACTCACGGTGGGCGAGACAGTCCTCAGGCAACTGGACTTCACAATCATGGCATCCGTGGCAGAGACTGAGCTTTACCTCCATAATATCTAACATTCTCTTGCTTAGGTAACTTAATAAGATGGTGGTATTTTACTGTCTACTGCATTGCTTGGCATACTAAAAAGATAGTTACAGGAAACAAGCAAAGCCCAGGAATCAGAAGTGACATCTTTCCCTCCTGAACAGATCCTGCCACCTTCTCTCTGCCTGAAGAAGGACGACCAGAAAACATGTTCTTTGGACAGTACTATCTTCATTCTCAAAAGCCAGTTGCCTAGGGACAGCTAGCAGGTGGGGCAAAGGAACGACAAAAATGCTACTATGCCTGCCATTCCCTTCTGCCATCTATAGTAGAGGACACTCACTCTTGGTACACCCCAGCAAGGTGCAAGAACTGTTCCCTACATCTCCTCAGTGAGCAATAATAGGGAAGACACAGAAGATCTCAGTCTCCCAGAGTTCATCAGAAGAGAAGACCCTTCCCAGTGGGCTAGGACACAATGGGAAACCTGTAGCCAGGATTGGCACAGGAGCTAGAAGACGTGGCCTAAGAGGATTGTGAACTATCTATTGAAACTCTAATGTTGACTGCTGTGATGGTTTAAATATGCTTGGCCGAGGGATTGTCACTATTAAGAGGTGTGGCCTTGTTGGAGGAAGTCTGTCACTGTGAGGGTGGAATTTGAGACCCTCATCCTAGCTGCCTGACAGATCCTTGGATGCAGTCAGATCAAGATGAAGAACTCTCACCTTCTTCTCCAGCACCATAGCTGCCTGGATGCTGCCATGCTTCCCGCCATGATGATAATGGACTGAACCTCTGAAACTATAAGTCAGCCCCAATTAAACGTTATCCATTATAAGAGTTGCCTTAGTCATGGTGTCTCTTCACAGCAATAAAAACCCTAAGACACCTGCCCATCACAGAGGAAACCTCACTCATATCAGAGTGTCTAAGAAAGAAAGAGACCACGGTAACAGTCACAAGAACACGTACAGTTAGAGGATGCTGAATTCCATGGTCCTGCAGTCATGATGAACCATTCCTGTGTAGATACAAAGACCTGTAGGATGGAAGCATCCTGGAAGCCCATACTGCTGTGCGTCTATCACACACCACCCACATGTGTAGGTCCAGCAGAGGTAGATGGCAAATGATGGAGGGTTCGCCATGGGGTATTCCAATCAAGATAACTCCAATTGCCAGGTTTCCAGTCCATGGGAACTTACATCCATTGAATGGGGAAGTCTTCTGAGGCCTGACAAAATCATGACTGTAACTGTTCATTGTGCATAACACTGAGTTTGAGGAATTCTCTACTTCCAGCTAATGATGACAGTTCTGGTCTAATCTTTGCCTCTGACCTCCCAGAGGCTTGGAAGCTGCTGCAGTGTATCGTCCTGGTAGTACCATCAGAGAATTAGTTCGTTCTGGGGCCAGCCTTGTGAGTTTCTCTCTGTCTGTGACTGAACATGATGATATTGTTTCCATTCCTGGTAGTGAGTCATGCTTTGGCTCTTGGAAGGATGATGACCAATTCTCTGCTCACACCGGTGGTAAGAGCGTGACTTCACATTCTTGCCCATCTTACGTTCTTGCTTATACATGTTCTGCAGTAGACTAAGACTTCTTCATGACATGGTTTAAAGAGGTAAAAGCTGAAAACTGTATGATTATATATAAGTTTGGCTTTAGTAACTATGCTGGCTAGTTGTATCAACTTGATACAGTCTAGAGTCATCTGAGACAAGGAAACCCCAATTGAGAAAAATGCCTCCATGAGATTGTCTACAGGCAAGCTTGTAGAGCTTTCCTTAACTTATATTGATTAATTTTCTTAATTACTTATTGTTTTAGTTTTATTACTGTAAAGAGACACCATGAGCACAGCAACTCTTACAAAGAAAAAGATTTAATTGGGGCTAGCTTACAGTTTCAGAGGTTTTGTCCATTATCATCATGGCAGGAAGCATAGCATTGACAGACAGACATGGTGCTGGAAAAGGAGCTAAGAGTTCTACATCTTTGACCACAGGCAGCAGGAGGAAGGCTGTAGCTTGGGTCTACCTACCCAGTGGCACACTTCCTCCTACAAAGCCACACTACTCCAACAAGGCCACACCTCCTAATCATGCTATTCCCTATGGCCAAGCATTCAAACACAAGAGTCTTTAGGGGCCATTACATTGAAACTACCACAGTGATTAATGTGGGAGGGCCCATCCAACTGTGGGTGGGGCCATCCATGGGCAGGTGGTCCTGGACTCTAAAGAAAGCAGGCCGAGCAAGCCATGGGAAGCAAGCTAGTAAGTAGAACTCCTTTATGGCTTCTGCATCAGGCTCCTGCCTCCAGGTTCCTGCCCGCGTGAGTTCCTGTCCTCACTGCTGTTGAAGATGAACTGATGTACAGAACTGTGAGCAAAATAAACCCGTCCTCCCCAAGCTGCATTTGGTCATGATGCTTCATTAAGCAATAGTAACCCTAACTAAGACAGTAAATTACACACAGCCTTGTGTCACCTAACAAAGGTAATACATTCTGAAAAATGTGAAATCATATGATTCTGACAGCAACCTAAATGGCTGTGGCATACCTGATGATGTAGCCTATAAGGTCATAGTTATACCTCCTGATCCTGGCTCCCAGGTATACGACTGTCCCCGAAAGTCAATGAGAAAGTTCATGTCCTTCAAACCAAGGTCTCATGACAAGACTTCTAGGACTAATGAGATTATTTTCTGTTATTATATTTAAAGATTTATTTTTTTTATACAGACACACCAGAAGTCAGCATTAGGTCCAATTACAGATGGTTGTGAGTCACCATGTGGTTGCTGGGAATTGAACTTTGGACCTCTGGAAGAGCAGTCAGTGCTCTTAAGCACTGAGCCATCTCCAGCCTCCCTGTTACAATATTTAAATGAATACTTAAACTTTTACATAAATAAATAACTATAAACAAATTACCAAATGTCACAAAAGATTATTTTACTTCCTCAATACAGATGATAATCAAATGATGACAAAAATTTCAGAGAAAACAAGTAACTTGAACCAAGAAAACCAAATGTTTGTGTGCTCAGCTAATATTATTATTTCACTAGCACAATCAATATTTCCTCTCAGGAAGGTTATAACTACTGTTTGCACTATAATACGGATTTTTTTTTTCTGAGGCCTAAGAAACCCATAAAAGATGTCATTTCCTTTGGAGAAGAAAATAATAGAAAATTTGATTTTCTTCTATCATGTTAACAGGAATAATACTACAGAGAGTAAAATGTTAGCTTCAGGGTAGGTGCACAGCTAGACCTCAATACTGGATGGAGGTCTGTCTCTAAGACTAAACGAAGATCATCATTAATCATTATCAAACTTCAATTTAAATCAGAGCTAAAGAGACTAAATCCACTTAACAAAGCAGAAATGTTTCAGGAAGGCAAAAACAACTCTAAAAAAATTTCAACAATCAGATCACATTTCAAATGCACTAGGATGAGTTATTAATAAAAGTATCCTGAAAGTTACCTCTCCACACTTGTAAAATATACAACACAAAATACTTATATTGTGATTAATCACCCATAAAAAATCAGAGCTAAACTTATTGATTCCTTACTGTGTCATAGTGTCTATGTTCTTGGTTTGCATCTGTACTTTCATAACAGATACCATTAGGACACACAGGAGGCCATATTACAAACACAAAATTCCTTTAATTTTGTGAGCTGCCACTGCTCACTTAACTTCCACACTGTGGATAATCAGGCTGAGACAGGCCACTTTCGCCTATAGAACCCAGGCCTGTTTCCTTTTCCTCCCTACTCCTCTAAATAACTACCTAAGTCTTTATTCAAGGTCTGCTATTCTAGGAACACCAGTGATGACGTTATTACTAGGAGCTAGGGAGGGTAGCTCAGTAAATAAAGTGACAGCAATGCAACCCAAGAACCTCATTTGATCCCTCAGAAGAGCTGAGTGTGGTAGCATGTACTTGTAATGCCAACAGAGATGATGTAGAAGTGGTTGATCCCTGAGGCTCATGGGCCAATCAGCATAACATAATTCATGAGCTCCAGTCACAAGTGAAAGACTTTGTCTCAAACAAGCAAGGTGGATAGCTTCTAAGAAGTAACCTCTGAAGTTGGCCTCTGGCCTCTACATGCACATACATACCTGTAAGTGAATGCACACATACACACACCTGCTTGTGAGCCACACACAGGGTGGAGGAAGGAGGAGGAAAGAGGGAGGGCAAGAAATCAAGGGAGCAAGTTGGAGGAGGAGAGGGAAGAAAGGAGGGAGGGAGGACAGAGAGACAATAAAAAGTGGTACTAGTTGCAGGTGGTCTGTCATATGCCTTTAATCCCAACACTAGGAAGGCAGAGTCAGGATGATATGAGTCTGAAGCCAGCCTCATCTCAGAGCAAGTTCCAAGACAGAAGAGCTACACAGAGAAGCCCTGTCTTGAGGGGTGGGGGGGCTGAAACAGTAGCACTAGTAAACAGACCTCAGCAGAAAATCCAAATTCTATATCACTTTCTGGCCATCAAAGATCCAAATTTTAGTGATAATCAGAGGGGATGATTCAACATGGTATATATACACTAGCTGAAAGTCATACGTGTGGCAGACCATATGTTACAGGAGACTAAAATATGTATAAGCTTATAGATTAGCTAATACTTTGAAGATACATCATAACCACACCAATTTGGTAGTAGTTGTAAGTAGTCCATGTTTTTTTACATTTATTATTTACTTACTGAGCAGTCTGCATGGGCACACACAAGGGTATATAGGTAGATGCATGCCAAGGCACACTAGAGGAGGTCAGAGCACAACTTGCAAGAACTGGTCTTCTGCTTTCATCATGAGGGTTCCAAAGATCAAATTCTCACTGTAGGGCTTACCATCAAAAGTCTCTACCCACTGAGCCATCTCACAGACCCACCGACTCCAGTTCTTACAAATGGGAATGGCGGCTGGTGTGAGCTGCACTCAACTAAGTACATGCTCTACAAGTGAGGAAAAACTGCATCAATAAAGAGATCCTTAATCTACTGCACCTAAAAAACAGGCTGTACTGGAATCAAGCCTAAGATTTTATTGAAAAACTGAGCTACAAGACGAGTAAATGCAGAGGCCCGGCGGCTCGCCATCAGCACTCTGACAGAGTAAGAGGGGGCGATGCTGCATGAGATGAAAATAGCCCATCCCATGTGGTGGGTGGGTCTGCATGAGGACTCTGAATGCTCAGATTCTACAGTACCCTCCAGGCTGGCAAAATCGGTTCCTTCCATTTCATAAAGAAAAGTTTTCTCCAGTTGCCTAGAGACCTTGCAAAAGACAATGAAAGTCACCCCCTCAAAAATGTCCAACCCTTCCTTGTTGACTTTAGACAATAACTGGAGCTAGAACCCACTTATAAAAGCTCCATTTGTAAAATGTACCCCTGCTGTGGGAAGGAAGAGCTTACACCAACACCACCGCACACACACCACACACACATGTATAATGCACCTACATTGCATAAACAGCTGTGTGCACAACGTTCTGAGCGTTACTACCACACTGTATCATACAACACTTAGTACTAATGCAGGCCTGCTGATGATAGCATAAAAAGAGCCTTATCTGGAATTGAGCACGTTAAAACATGAGCGTGTGTGCACAAGCGTGTTCTGAGGCTGTTTCACTGAGGAATAAGGAATGAACGCTAGCTATAGGAGAGCACATTAGTTTGTAGAGCTCTCTTGTCTGTCAGAATTTAGTTTTCTAACAAGGACACTTTCAGTAGGTCCTAAACAAGGATTAGATGTCAGTGGAACAGACAGAATTCCAAAAAGCAGCCATAAAAGATGCCACTTAACAATAGAAAGTAAGTATGTTTGCAGTATATCACAGCAGCAACCAGAGAGCCTTGATCTGTAGGAATCTGAGGCACTGCTTCATAAATCATTAATCATTTTGTTTATAGATCCAAGCAAGCTACTCAGGCTGTTATAACAACAACAACAACAACAAAACCCACAAACTCAGCAGGTTAAAAACAAAATCTATTGTCTGATAGTTCTAGTCGCAACTAGCCTAAATTCAAAGAATTAGCAGGGCCTTTTTCTTATGACAGCAAGAAGAAAAAGGTTTTGAAGACCAACAAAGTCAACCAACCTGGATCCTTGGGAACTCTCAGAGACTGAACCACTGACCAAAGGGTATATATGTGTGGCTTTAAACTTTTCAACTTTATTTTTAATGATGGTTCTTAAATGCTTTAACCTCCCTTGTAGTCTACCACCCACCAGAGGTTGTGGGTGTGGAAAGGATATGAGGACGGGGGCAGGGGTGGGGAGGTGGGGAGGAGACCTGTATATAAAGGTTCTTTGGAGCAACTCCCCAACTGTGTTGTCTAGAAATCAGTTCAGTTCACAGGTTAGCAGGGAGCGGCAGCTCAATCCACTCACAAACACGTCATGGATACACCAGCAGTCCAGTTCAGTAGAGTCCGGGTAGCAAACAGGAATCAGCAGCGGTGGAACTACCTAGCAGCTAGGCCTCATCCTCGGCACAAGTCAGGAGAAACCTAGAGGGACTCTAGGAAAAGTTCTCAGCTGTGCCTCTCTCGGGGAAGATCAACAAGCGTTGCACAGCTAGCTCTGTAAGCAAGCCAACCTCTGGCCCTGACACTATCCATGGAGTCCATTTATACACTCCAAACATCACTAATGATTTATGAAGCAGTGCCTCTGATTCCTACAGATCAAGGCTCTCTGGTTGCTGCTGTGATATACTGAAAACATACTTACCTTCTATTGTTAAGTGGCATCTTTCATGGCTGCTGTTTTGGAATTCTGTCTGTTCCACTGACATCTCCACAGGCCTTGCCTCAGCATGTGTCTTGCCTCAGCTGTGTCTGTCTCAGCTGACATCACTCTGCCAATCAGCCAGAGTCCGAGGAAGTGGCAAGAAACTGCAGCACACCACCAGCTCAACTAAGCAATATATGGTGGACCAATACATGTATGTGCTTAGCGAAGAATCCTTCATCACCTGTCCTTTCACATGCTTGCTTTAGCAGAACATCCTTTTACCTGTGTCTGCTTCAGCTAAACATTCCTTCATGTGTTTGCCCCAGCAAAACACCATCCAACTGACTTCCCAAAGAACCTTTACACTTCCACTTCACATATGAGCTGGACCTAGGTGCTCTGCACATACATAGCAGAAGTATAGCTCAGTCTTCCTGCAGGTAGTCCAACAATTAAAACAGAGGCTGTCCCTAAATCTGTTGCCTGCCTCTCTGTGGATCCTGTTCCCCTAACTGGGCTGCCTTGTCTGGCTTCAGTGGGAGAGGATGCACCTAGTCCTGCAGTGACTTAATATGCCACAGTAGGTTGGTACCCAGGGGGATCTCCCCCTAGAGGAAAGGGACATGTGAGGGGGGACTGGCAGGAGAGGAGGGTTATATAAACTAAATAAATACATTAATTAATGAGATCAGGATGTAAAGTGAATAAATAAGTTAATTAATGGAGACAAAAGGAATCTTGTGTTTGTCTCCTGCCAGTATGGAATTCCTTGGCTTGCAGATGTATTGTTTGGGTACCTACTTTTATTTTTCACTGTGTGTATCCAAATTTCTAACCTTATAGGGGAAATTACTACTTACATCTGCAGGTAGTATCACGTTTCTAAGTTCAGGAAATTGTCTCATATCTCAACATGCAAAGTAAGTCAAACTCCAACCACCAATGAAGCCCTTTGCTTACGTCACCAAGAAGACCTAGAACTGGAGAGACAACTAACTGAAAGGAAGAAAGCAAGTTGAATCCTTTTGAGAAGAAGACAAACTTTTTTGCAAAAAGAAAAAAAACAATCTCCAAGGAACTATGTGACCTTTCACCACAGTAATTCAACAATTATCTAAGAGGGAAAGCCCAGCCCGTCCCTTCTGGGACTAGTGTATATAAAACCTAAATGTCACTAATATCAGAACACCCAAAATAGAATTCTGGTCAACCATTTAGAGTAGAAACATCTGAAGGACAGAAAACAAATGGCCTAAATCCAGCTTAGGGTTGGCCCAATAGATCCCTATTCCAACTATCTGGTATTGTCTCTAGACCCTAAGAGCACAACTGGAATACATACTAGCACCAGCTCAAACCAGAACATTGATTCTCCAACCTGAAAGAGGAATCTCTTTCTACTGTGGTAGAAAGGGCAAGCGAAGCCCCTAACATCACCTTCTGTTGACCAGATGATAAACCAGAAGGAACATTTTAACCAGGAAGAATAAGCATGCACGTACCACCATCACAGAAAAGCTCCTGAACACAAAAACACATTATCTCAAATCTAGATTAGCATGATATATTGGTTCAATATAAAACTACTATCACACTACAAGTCCATGCTGAAGTGAACAACCGCAGTGGTATGAAAATCACACTCCACAGACTAATGGCAATTCATAAACTACTTTTTATTTTTCCACAGCAAAGTAAGGATTGAAAGTGAGATTAGACATTTGAAATTTTTACAGCAATCTGATATTCTAGTCATAATGAAGGGTAGACTTTTATATGGTTCAAAATGACAAAATGAAAACAAACTAAAAGAATGGGGTTCTTTCACCTACTCCATTTGAATATACTGTTCTAAAGAACAGTGGGACAAATAAAGTCCGCCACTAGGCAAAAATTCAGCAGCTCTCTAAAAGGAGAGACCTTGTTGGATGGAATGATACATATCCCTTACACTATTCCCACGGGATAGGATACAATGTCTGAAAACGTGGTATGAAAGATCCTGTAGGAATGGACACAAAGTGTCTGCTTAACAGAGCTCCTACAGCAAACCATGCAGACAGGGAAGGTAACCCATCTAATGAATTTTAACCAACTGGTTGCTTGATCACCTCAATGCTCATACAATTAACCTGTGACTTGAGTAGCCATAGTGGAAGGCTTTTGTAATGGTGGAACAAAAGCAAATCATAGACTCCCACACCAAGACTGATATAGTGCTTGATAATGTTAAATAATGACCAATGGTGACTTTTCAATGCAGTGAGTTTCTTCCTCAAAGAAGCCAACTACACACTTGATGAGTAAATTGTATTATACTCCTCCTTTGTATGGCACAACAATCCATTGTCACTGGGCCTGATACTATAACTTGAATATAACTATGAACTTGAATCTCTACATCTACTAGGCCTCACATATTGGCATGGAACCTACCATGCCTCTTAGTCCTCTTAGAACATATCCTCCTGTTGTAAGGATGGACTGGTGTAAGGCTCAGATTTAGGATTGTGAGATAGGTGGTGCCATGCCCTAAAACAAGAACATAAGTTAAATAGATGACCATTGTAAGGTACAGAAGGAACCCAGGACAAATGACTAACTGAGGTGCCTGTGAGTATACCAAAGCACATGCTGGCCTCTAGGCTCTCTCAGCAAGTACCTGTTACAGATCCATGCTGGCATCCTGGCTCTTCTCAGGTCTTCTCTGCCCAACCCCTATCCTAAACTTCTCCAGCCTATTGGCTTCCCTTCCCCCAGCTTCTCACCCCTATAACCCTACCCTCTCTCTCTCCCATGTGCTCTCACAGCGCTCTCTGACGTCTTGGCTCCCTTCCATCCTCTTTACTTTCTTAGTTCTCTCTGTCAGCTCTCTTCCCCACTCACTCTTTCCTCTCATGCCCCAGTTCAATCGGCTACTTTCTCTCCCTTCTCTAGACTCTTCCAGATGCCTCTGGATGAACTCTCCCTCATACCTACAATAAAATCCTTCTCCTCATAAGAATGGTCATGTCCTCACTTCCTTCATTTGATGCTCAAAACCCAGGAGAGGCATATACAAGCTCCCTTCAAAGTGACTCAGCCTCTCCTAACCAAACCAAGCTGCTGATTTGGCTCTCCTATGGTATGTATGGCTCATTTCTTTCTTCTGGCCTCTGCTACCTACCCTATTTCACTTCAACTTCTAGAGTCCACTCTTCAGCCGTTTTGTCCCTTTACCTGGTCTCTCTTTGCCCACTGGATCTATTGGCCATGGCTTTCTGGGCCTATATGTTGTGATCCTATTCCATCTCCACTTCCTCCTGGGAGTCCTATAGCTTCTCTATGCCCTTCTGGATCTATACAACAACCCTTTCCTCACCTCAGCCTCAGAGCTCATTGCTCCCTCTTCCTTGTAGCCGCATGGACATATGCAATACTGGAGTCCTCCCTCTGTCGGAGTTCCTGCTTCTGATCTTCATCCTTCATGACAACACTGTTCACTGTCTCTCAGCTCCCTGGTGGAGCTTACTGCAACCCTCATTCCAGCAGCGTTCGTTCTGGGAACCCTTTCTCCTTTCCTCCTCAGCCTCAGTCTCTCCTCAGACTCAGAGATTTCATTGAAGCTGCACTGTCTCACTGCGAACGGCTTGGTCTCAGTACAGCTCAAGAGCCAAAAACTGGCACACTCGATTTTTAAATTCTTTCATGTGGTAAAACCGTCCACCAGTGCACAAACAAATGATTCCAAAAGTCTTTCGTATCTAACCTTTCCCTGCTCTCTATTTCCAAAAATCTCTTACCTCAAAGGTTTTTCTACTTTTCCACACTTAAAAGTCTTTTATCTCTATGATTTCACTGCACTCTGTCATCAAGAAATCTTTTAAGACTATTGTGTAAACTCTTTTCTTAGTTTTTTAATTCATTCAGTGTGGTTTTAATATCTAGAAAATCTGTAATAAAAATTTAGCTTAAAACTTGTTACAAAAGTCTTAGAGTTTAGAAATCTATACATAGGTAATCTTAATCTGCTAATGCACACTGGTTCAACTCTTGTTTAGTAAAAAAAAAAAAAAAAAGAAATTCTTAATAGCAACCATGTGGGTTACTTCCATCTTGGCTGATGA
Organism: Mastomys natalensis; assembly: GCA_021653895.1. NCBI lineage: Eukaryota > Metazoa > Chordata > Mammalia > Rodentia > Muridae > Mastomys > Mastomys natalensis. The sequence continues at coordinate 144,249 of JAJTUV010000537.1, forward strand.
CCTCTTCAGCGCTACCATGTGGCTGGCTGACAGCCATCTTTTCTAAGGATAAAAGAGAGCACATGCAATCTAGCTACAGCACCAACCATATTAAGATGACCACATGGTATGAACCAACTAATGCAATAATTATAAAACTTCTTGGTCCTACTGACCCTCTGCTTATCATTGTACAAGGAGGTAACAGCAGGTCTCCAGAATATTTTAGATTAGGATGGATTTGCTATGCTGGCTTTAAATAACAAACAACGTATGTTTAATGAACAAGGTTTATAAACCACTAAGGTTATAAACGTTTGTTCAGATTAACAAAAGCTAATTTAGATTTACATTTAACTACTAACTGTTCAACACTAGGCTTCTAAAAATTCTCAGATAAGGACCAACATATATAAATAAAGTTTGTTTGATAAGTAGGGTTTATACATTCCTAATGTCTACTCGGGTGAACAGTTACTGACTAGAAAATATGTATCTAGCCTCTCTGTCTTTGCTAACTTTGTTACCCTTCATCTGTTTAGATAAACTGAGTCATATAAAAACCTATGACACTACAAGTTTTAGGAAAATAAAGTTTCCAGTCTCTCTGTGAACTGTATTTATGGTTTAAAGGTTTGTTTTGATGCTTAAAATCTTCAATTAAATATTCAACTCAAAAATTTTCATACTCTAACTTATCACGGATAAAGCTGTAAAATCCTAATGTTACAAAAACTACTAACTTGTCGTAAACTGTTAAAGATAATTAAAACATGCAAGTTAGTGGTCAATTGTCTCCTAAATGATTAAATATTTACTGTACTCAAAGCTAGGCTCATAGTCATGCTTAGTACAAATCTATTTAGCCTCCTCAACACGTTTTCCAGGTTAAACCTAAAGCAAGTAACTAAAAATAAGTAAGGTTTGTTTAAAACCAGCTATGCTAAATAGGTTCAAAACCTTTCAGAGATCTGCCGGATATGGCATTTAAGATGTTTAATGAAAAAGCTTCCCATCACAGACAGAAAGGCCAGCTCCTAGCAGTGAGTCTAAGGTCTCCACATAAGACAACGGGACACAGATGGCACCACCTGTATTGTGGTAATGCTAACCACTGGGCAAAGAACTGCTCTATGTCTCACCCGCCACCAGGGTGTTGCCCAAACTGTGGGCACTTAGATTTACTGCTCCTCTCAGCCTTGCCAAGGGAGGTCAGTTTGTTAAGTTCCTCCTCCACAGGCAAATCTCTCAGACCTCCAGTCACACACTCTTTGCCCACTTTGCTCTCTTGTCTCTCCTCTCTCTTTGCTCTTCCTTTCTTGCTGTCCCCTTGCCCCACATGCCGCTTGTGACACAGTTCAGTCTATCAGCCATGTTCACTGTCCTACTGTCTCCCCCTGCTCTGGACAGGTCCAGATTCCTCTGGCTGAACTCTCCCTCACATCTACAATAAAAACCTTCTCCTCAACCATACCTACAAACGGACATGTCCTCACTTCATTGAACTATCACATGACACTCAATACCATGAACATGGGTGGGAAAATTCAGGGGTTTTTAGAGAACTGCAGAACTTGTCACCTGAACCCTTTCATATATTTGTCTTTCCTGAAGTGGCAAAACTGGAGAACTGTGTTTCTTATTGTTCCAGCTATGGGGCTCTATAGATAGTCTTGACTCGCTGAGGGGAACACTTTCATGTGGAATACAACAACAATTACTGAACCTATAGTGACCATTGCTGCCTTGCCAAAAGTCAAAAGGATTTAAACAAAAAAAGAAAAAGAAAAGAGAAGGAAAGGAAGGAAGGAAGGAGGAAGGGAAGGAGAAGGAAGGAAGAGAAAGAAAGAAAGGAAAAGTTATTTTCCAATAACTAACTAACACTGATTGAATCTAGGAGCTAAAATGATGCTATATAAATTACGCAGAGAAAGCATATCTGGAGTTTGGAGTAGGGATTACTGGGGCAGGTATTTCTTAATTTTTTTTTCTGAGTGATAATAGAGAAAGAGAGGGGGCATCCCTAATGAAAGTACAAGAATGAAGATCTCACTGGACTCTGAATTAAAAATTTATCACCACGCCGGGCGGTGGTAGATACGCCTTTAATCCCAGCATTGAGAGCAGAGGCAGGTGAGATTTTCTGAGTTCGAGGCCAGCTGTTTACAGAGTGAGTTCAGGACAGCCGGGCTACAAGAGAACCTGTCTCGAAAGAACCAAAAAAAAAAAAAAAAAAAAAAAAAAAATTATATCCCACTGTAGAGAATCAAGGATGGTTATTAAAGGGAACCTTAATGTCAAATTGTGCCTCATGACCAATTGAAACAATAAATATTTAGTTTCTTTCTATAAATTTCACATTAATATTTGGATAGTTGGTTGCCAGCGACTGATTTGAGTGGTAAGAACTAGGAATGGGAGAGCAGGACATGGCTTAGGAAGGAATATGTCTGCTGTCATGCCTGACTACCTAATTGACCCTCAGGACCCACATGGTAGAAGAGAGAAAACTTCTGACCTTCATATGCACACCACAGTACACACAACCACACACACACACACACACACACACACACAAATAAATGTTAAAAAAATCCATATCACTGTGATGAAATAGCTGACAGAAAGGACTTGAGAGGAGATTATTTTAGCTCCCAGTTCATAGGATTCAATCGTCTTGTAGGGAAGGCATGGTAGCCAGCAGCTCTGTTCATGACGACAGGACAAAGAAATAAACTGAATCAACCAAGACAAGGGTTTTCAAATTTAAATGTAAAAGTCCTTGATTCTTGCTGATCCTCACTCTTTGGTATAACTGATTGACTGTCTCTGGGCTAGGAGGCACTGTTGGAACAAAGGCACCGGAACCACAGTTCAAATATAGATTTTTAGATTTCTACACAATGTAACAATCCTGTTGCAGGTGAGACTTCAGAAAGCGCTTGATTCTCACCAGCAAAGCTCAGCTTTGCAATGATCTTGCTACATCCCTGGGCCCAGTTATTTCACTTCCTTGTCTGAAGGATGTGGAAGAGAAAAGGATTATATTCACAAAGTGCTTAAGTATCATCTGGAATCCAACTGTTGCTTATAAGTAGGAGTTTCTTTCTTCATAAGTATCATTAATTTATTCATGTTCAAATAATTACTGGCAGTCAAAAAATTATTTAGAAAACTCTCAAGGTCCTTGTAAGCTTCTCTGGAAATAAACTAGAAACCTAAATAAATAGATTAAAACATGGACTCAGACATGGAGTGCCTGAGTTGGGGTTTCGATTGCTATGATGAATCACCATGACCAAAAGCAACATTGGGACTAATGGTTTATTTCATCTTATAGCTCCAGTCACATTCTACAAGCGAGGGAGTCAGGGAAGTAACTCAAGGCAGAAACTGATGCAGAAGCCATGAAAAAATTCTGCTCACTGGCTTTCTCAGCTTGCTTTCTTTCTGGTTTTGTTGTTTTTTATTTAATTGAAAAAAATTATTTTTCATACAATGTGTTCTTATAACATTTTCTGCACCCCAAATGCCTCCAAGATCCTCTCCACTTCTCCACCCACTATAAACCCTTTCTCTTTCTTTAAAGAGCAAACAACAATAAAACACACATATAGAAATAAGAAAACAAACTATAAACCAAAATATACAAACATAAGACCAGTAGGATTAAAAAAAAACAAATAAATAAAAAAAGCCCGAGCAGAGCAGCATGAGACAAAAGTCTACAAAGAGGGAGACCATTGAGTTCATCTTGTGTTCTTGTGTTGGCCAACTACGTCTCAGCATAGGGCTGCCCTGAAGTGTAGTTATGGTGGCTTGAAAGAAAATATGGCCTTGTTGGAGTGGGTGTGGCTTTGTCTCAGAAATGTGTCACTAGGGGGTAGGCTTTGAGGTCTCAGATGCTCAAACCAGGCCAGTGGCTCTTCCTGCTGCCTGTGGATCCAGAGGGAGAACTCTCAAGTCCTTGTCTGCCTACACCACCATGCCTCTTACCATGATGATAATGGACTCAACCTCTGACTGTAAGCCAGCCCCAATTAAATGTTCCTTTGCAAGTGGTTATCACTTATAGTTTCTTGGTTAGGGTGTGAGCCCTTCTCTTTTTCCCTCTCTCAGAGCTGGGACACCTTCTGGCTTGAACCTATACAGGCCTTGTGAATACTACCAGCCTTTGTGATTTCATACCTGTCTCAGTCCTGTTGTGTCTGGAAGACACTGTTTCCTTGGAGTCATCCATCCCCTCTGGCTCTTACAATCTTTCCACCTCCTCTTCCACACAGATCTCTGATGGGAAGGAGTTTGACAAAGACATCCCATTTAGGACTGAGTGCTTCAAGGTTTTCTCACTCTGTATACATTGTCCAGTTGTGGATTTCTGTGTTATTTCCCATCTAATGCAAGAAAAAAGTTTCTCTGATAATTCAGCTTGCTTTCTGAATTACCCCAGGATCAACAGTCCAGGGCTAGCACCACCCACAATAGCTAGGTCTTCCCATATCAACTACTAATTAACAAAAAGCTCTACAACAGGCTTACCTACACCCCTAGCTTATGATATTACTTCTTCAATGAGGTTCCCTCCTCTCAGATGACTCCAGCTGTGTCAAGCCGATATAACAAAAGCAAAAGCAAGCAATGACAGCAGACGGTAGGTAGACCAAGCCATGACAAACGAAGCTTAAGCGATACTCCTCAACGTTCTGGTCAAAAAGGATATTCAGTATATAAAGTGCAATGTCTAATCTGCTGTCCTCTGCATAAGCTATTGAACACTTAAAGTACAGCTAGCATAAAGTGTGCTTCCCTTCTCTAGAACGAATATGACTTCCCAGTGGGAAGTCACTCTGCACATTAGAGACTTTAATAAGATTCTTTAATAAGAGCTCAAAACTGATTCTGGATAATGCACAAAGGGGAACTAGTCTCAAATCTAAATTTTTACCAGCTTACATGCACCTTGGGCTTATACAATTTACTGATGCTGCCAGCCTCTCATTGTACTTTAAACAATTTAAATAGAGACAGAGAATGTAAGTGTGGCCACTTGGGTAGATGGGAGGTTTACACTGCAAAAGCACTGTGGTTTTCCCCCTCTTTTACTGAAAATAGATTTCCCCCACATACTTTATCCTGATTGTGGTTTCCCTTCCGTCCACTCCTCCCAGCTCCTCCCCACCTTCCCCTCATCTGGATCCACCCCCTTTCTTCTCTCATTAGAAAACAAACAGGCTTCTAAGTGATAATAAAATAAAGCAACGCATCAGAATAGAACCAAACAAACTGAAGGAAAAAGAGCCAAGGCACAATAAACAAAGACCCGCTCATTTGCACATTCCAGGAATCCCATAGCAACACTAAACTGGAAATTATAATATATATGTAAAGGACCTGTAGGGTAAAAAGAGAGAAGAAAAAAGTACATAAATAACATAAAATAAAATTTAAAATCATAATATAATTTTTAAAGGAAAAGCCCTGATATACCATTATGAGACAAGGAATCCCCAAAGATACCATTGTGTTCATTTTCTGTTTTGGCTGTCAGTACTTGGACATATAACCTACAATTAGGAATAGTTTTTTTCCCTAGTAAGACTCCCTTGAAGAAAACTTAATTTTCATTCACATGTGGTTCTCAGTTGGAGGTTACTTCTAGGTTAGAGAAGGGAGCATGTGCCTATTTCTCCTTTCAGCTCTAGAACCCCATCTGGTACAGACCTGTGCAGGTCTTATGCATGTGGTCTTTGTGTTCCTATGTGTGTAAATCTTGTTACTTTAGAGGGCCTTGTTTCCTAAGTGACCTCTATCCCCTCTGGCCCTGACACTCTTTCCATCTCCTCTTCTGAGGGGTTCCCTGAGCCTTGAGGGGAGAGACTTGACGATGACATCCTATTTAGGATCCATGGTTGCTCTGTCTCTGTGCCCCCTACCCCTGCCCCAGCCAGTAATGTCTGGCTGTGAGTCTCTGTATTTGTTCCCATTTGCTGCAGAAGGAAACTTCTCTGCTATTGGTTAAGAAAGACTCTGATCTCTGAATATAGCAGAACATCATTAGGAATCACTTTACTGCTACATTTTTGGGACAGTTTATTTGGCTTACTCTAGGTCTCTAGGCTATCAACCCTCAGGTTCTTGATCACCCAGGCAGTACTGGATATAAGTTCAATCTTGTGATGTGGGCCTTAATTCAAATCAGTTATCAGTTGTTTACTCCCACAAGCTTTACACCACCATCGCATCGCATATCTTACAGGTAGGACACCATTGCCAATCCAAAGGTTTGTAGTTGGCTGGCTTAGTGCTTATTTTTTCTTCTTTGGTGGTGTCCAGAGTACCTTCCAGTGCCAAAGACACCAGAATGTGGTGGTGAAGGCACTATGTAGAAACCAACTCAATTTTTCCATTTCAGTGAGTTGTATAGGTGTTGTCTTCAGCAATCAGGCCTTGCTGTCAACTTGTGGAGAGCAACTTGTGGAGAGTCTTGGCAACGGTCTTGTTTGTTGTGAGTTCCCATGGGACCCATTTGGCTGACATTTCAATTGGACATAACCCAGTGCCAGTACTGAAAGCTTCATTTGGTGATCAAAGATGGCTAGTTGGGGCTCTATGGCTCTGCTTCCCCATTAGAGATCCCATTTATATATACATATACACATACATAGTGTGTGTGTGTGTGTGTGTGTGTGTGGTGTGGTGTGTATGGTATATATATATATATATATATATATATATATATATGTCCATGCAAACACTCATGCACAAATATTCATAGTAATGAGATACACATAAGAAAATGAACAGCAGGAGCTCAGGCTTTGGTGAACCCACAGCAATGACAGAGCAAACTATGTCTCTTTCAGAGCTTCCCATCTTGCAATTAGATCCAGCCAGTCCTTGTTCCACCACTGTATAACATAAGATATATCAACGTAATCTGGGTCCTCAGATTATCACTTCTCATGCTCAGCAACTGGCCGAGAATAGAAAGGAGCATGGGTATTTGAGAAATCCTGTCCTGGAATTGGCTATTCTGGTGAGTGATTCATGTAAGTCAGAGGGTTCGGTCCTCCCTGCACAGCTTCTGTGGCCTCGGTGATCACAGTGCTTGGTACTTGGCTCCCAAAGACCCCCAAAGAATCTGATAAGATCAGAAAAATGACAGATCAGGTGGTTAAAGGTAGTTGTGGTCTTACGTTGTTCCCTTGTGCTGCCCTTTGGAGGCATGTTCTTTGATACAGGAATGGCCAGATGTAAGTCAGCCTCCTTTTGTTATGAGAACAAAGCCCAATCGAAATCCAATCATAGTGAGCAAATACCAACAGATACTTTCTCAGCAATTATAAGCATGGTTAGAATACTACATATGCTACTGTTGTACACATACTACATATACTACATACTGCTTCTGGTCATTTTGGAGGCAGCTCCTTTATCTAAGATCTACTTTGTGTGACTTAATACTTCCTAAACAAATTGATTACAAATTTTTTATAGAGTCAATTTTATTGCTTCAACTCTACATCAGTAAATATAATGAAATAATATTTTATGTATATTAGGTAAACTTATTTATTTTAAATTTAACTCTTCTTATTTCTTTTCACTTCCTTGATTGTGTGTTCTAGCAACTATAAGAGTATATATGGTTCACACAATATTTCAACTGCCATTGAAATATCAAGATCTACTTTAGACAGTACCTATACAGAGTCCTCATTCTAGTACCATATGTTCTTCTTCATCTCATTGATTACGGAGAATAAAAAGATCCAGAAGATTCAATCTGTAAACTGGAAACCCAAGGAAGATGATAATAGAACTCAGTCTGAACACAAAGGCCTGAGGAGTTGGGGTACTGCTAAAGTACCAAAACTTGGACTTTGGCTACTTTATGGGTTCTTCTTTCTTCCACACTTCACCCCTTGTCTTCCACGCTTCTCCATCCTTTTCCACCCCACATCGTCGCACTATCTATAGGTAGGAGAGGAAAAAGGATAGAAGGGAAAGAGGGTGACTTTATTATTATTGGACTACTTCCTGCTGATTAAGGCATCCAATTCCCTGGGGCAAGTTTAACTTCACTGTCGGGTTATCTAATTTCTTCTCGTTGTTTCTTCTTTGCACAGGACTACTTAGCAAACCATGACCAACAACAACCAACCAACAACCCACCAGCCAACAACCTCCCTATCAGGGACCCTAGCATTTATATACCCTCTGAAAACTCCCCAGAATTCCAAACCTCACACAATTGCACAAACTATCTGCAGCTGGCAAAACCACATCCCTACTAGAGCACGAGGAAAATCATAGTCATTTGCTGTGGACAATCTGAAGCAGCCCACATCCCACACCTGGGCTAAATTGAAAACATTCTTATAATATTTCTGTGTTTTTTAAAGAAACCATAATTCCAAAATTGTCACTACAACCCAGAAACTCCATGTCTGATTATAGAAGAAACTGAATACTCTACTTCAAGAAGAGACAGTAAATTTACCCTTCCTCCATCTTCGTCTTGTATCCAGGCCTTGGATATATTAGATGATATCTACACAATGTGGAAAGTAGCCTTCTTCAGTTTGTGAATTCAAGTGCTAATCCCTCACAGATTTACCCAGACGAATCCTGCCGATTCCCTGACCACCGGCAGCCCAGTCAGACTGGTACATATCATTAACCATCAAATACTGCTTCTATCTACTTCACCACTGTGATGATTTCCTACCAAAGCTTTCATTGGAAAGAAAAATAATGCTAAAGTAATTTTATAGGCTCTAGGTACATTTTCAAGTCTCTCCAGATTTAGTTTCCTAGTAATAACATTAAGGAAACTTTCAAGAGGGAAACAGAAAGATATAAGCCAGAGCACTAAGGTTAGGAGCTTACATGTAAGACAATGTTGGGAGATACCAGTGTCCACTGGTTCCTCTTCATGGATGCTCTGGTCAGGAGTAGTAAAAAAAAAAAAAAACAAAACAAAAAAAAAAACTCTAGATAAAGCTGATATCCTCAAAGCACCACCTACCTACCCACCTACCTTACCACCACCTACCTACACCTACCTAACCTACCCACCTACCCACCTACCTTACCCACATACCTAACCTATCTGCCTACCTACCTTACCTACCTATCTCTCATACATGCCATAACAAAAAGGAGGAGGAGGAAGAGGAAATGAAGAAGGAGGAGGAGGAGGAAAAGGAGGAGGAGGAAGAGGAAATGAAGAAGGAGGAGGAAGAGGAGGAGGAATGGAAAGGAGAAGAAAGGAGAGGAGAAGAGAGGAGAAGGAGGTGAGGCAAGGCAAGGCGAAGAGAGGAAAGGGAGAGAGAGGAGAGGAGAACTTGACTACCTGGCCTGAGATCTGGGAAGAATATTAAACTCTCCAAGAAAACTCTTAACGTGGCATACCCTCAAGCCTTTGGAGTTTTAAATTATACTAAGAACTTCAAGTCAAGGAACTAAAATAAACATTGATTCTGAGTATGCTAGTTATCAATTTATTGTCTCTCAGTTCTGAACCCACCTTTATTGTCTTGCTTTGGATATTTAAACAGGAGCCTGTAAACATTTCTACTTTGCCTTTTGGTTTAATATAGCCTTTGTCAAAAGAGAACTGTGCAGGGAAAAAGTTCGGGCCACTGAGAAAAAAGGTAAGTATTTTTTAAAAACCTGGTTTTACTTATCTAATATAATAAATCACAAAAGATTTATTTTTGAAAGCCTGACAGAAAATTAATACATTGAATTTGCAGTTAATATGTATTCTTTTCTTACAATGATAGAACTTCAAGCCAAGGTTAACTTCAGACACTGAAATATCCTATTACATTTATATTTGAATGGATTTGCATTCACTTCTCCTTTAAGCCAATGGGTATATCTGCAGATTAATCTACACAGATAGCTCTTAAAGTTGTTTAGAAGAGAATGATTCCATTTGATTTATCCTAAGATTGATTGTTCATATATCCCATTTCACATTCCAAGTATTTTCCCATTTTTTTCAGAATCATAAAAGGCTTTGGCATTTTGGATACATTAAGAATGAAAACCACTCAGAGAAACCAGTGCATTTGTATATATAATCTCTTCCAGTTTCATTTTAACTTGCTCCATAATAGAACTGTGAAACACAAAACCTACCTCAACTCATATTCTAAAAGGTATCACTCTGTGACGGTTAACTCTATGCCAAGGTGACTGGACCATGAGTTGACTAAATTTTTGGTCAAATGTTATTCTGTAAAGATGTTTTATTTGTTTTTTGAGACAAGGTCTCATTATGTAACCCAGGTTGGCCTCTGACTCATGATCCTTCAGCCTCAGTTTCACAGATTTGGCGATTACTAACATGCATATCACTCCCAATTACTTAGATGTGTTGAACTTAACTTGAAAGGGGAAGAGACAAAACACATTGCCCTCCCTGCTGTAGATCAGTACCGACCAAATCTGTGGATGGTCAAAGAGAGCAAAAGGACATATCTTCCTCAAGTAAGGGGGAACTTTCCCAAGACTGGCTCCCCTTGAACTAGAACATCAGTTTTTTCTGCCTTTACAGTAAAACTAAAAGGTCAGCTCTTTCCTGATCTCTGTCTCTTGACCTTCAGACTAGACCTATGTCATCAACTCTTCAGAATCTGAAGCTTCCAGATGATGGAACCTGATGGTTCTGTAACTGCTTGTCAAATTCCTTATTTCATTGAAAAAAAAAATCTTCACACACACACACACACACACACACACACACACACAGAGGAAAGCAAGTTGAGGGTCAACTAAGAGAGGTGGAGTATTAGAGGTCAAAGAGAGGGGGAGGGGGAGAGAGGGAGGCTTCTCTATGTCTCTTCAGAGCCCAACTGATGAAAGAGCTATTAATGCCTGCCAAACATTCTAGAACTTTCCTTTTCTTCTCTCATTTCTTTTTTTTTTTTTTTTTTTTTTTTTTTTTTTTTTTTTGATTTTGAGATAGGGTTTCTCTGTGTAGCCCTAGCTGTCCTGGAACTCACTCTGTAACCAAACTGGCCTCGAACTCAGAAATCCGCCTGCCTCTGCCTCCCAAGTGCTGGGATTAAAGGCATGTGCCACCACTGCCCGGCTTCTTTTCTCATTTCAAATGATAAAAGCATGTGGTTATTCTCCTCTTCTCCTGACCCCGTTTCTCCATCCCATTGCCTTCAGGAAACATCCAGAGCCCTTCTCTATAAATATGTGGCCAGAATATGAATTGTTATCTTCTTGAAAACCCAGGACTCCAGTCCCGGCCACAGCTGCTTAGCTGGGGATGGAAGAAGCCTGACCTAGGCTTGTCCAAGCAGAAGCCACAAATGTAAGTAGGGTTTGTGGTTTTGGGTTTGTTCTTTCAGCCTAAAAACTGAGTAAACTGAAGCTCCTATCTTTGAACAGATGTGTTCAATAATCAGGCCTAATCAATAGGACAGACTCAGCAAAATCGAGTAGGAGACTAAAAAAATGCCCTCCTGAAACTCAATTTCGCACAACAGCCACTGCTAAAGCTTCACCCTGGCCCATTACATTTGTCAGCAAATTCCCTTTCAGCTTAAACTGGTCTGAGCTGTGACTGGCTAGTCCCTACCAGAGGAAAAAATAGTAAATCCCTACTGTTCATCATATGAATTCATATAATTAAAATCAAAATAATGAAACTCACCACAAATATCATACACGACCTGTTTTCCATAGACCAGTATTGTCCAAAACATTAAATGTATATTCAGTATTTACCCTAAAAATATCATTAACATTGAAACTACTGAAGATGAAAAGATTATCTAAAGGGTTGTTTCTTTACTTATAATAGAGAAGTTATTAAAGTACTAAGCAGAATTTTTTAAAAAATCATAATGAGCTCCATGTTCTCTGAGAGATGCTGAGTCCCATCAAAATACATAAAAACATAATATTTTAAGTAACACTACTATAATCACTCAATCTTTAAGTAAAATCATATATATTTATAGGATGATATTATCAACCAAATATCTTTTCCACAATTCTTTTTAGGGAGCTGGGGAATTCTGGCTGACATTGAACTCACTATGTAACCCAGGACCCTGACTTTGAGCCAGTAGATTAGAAATCATTGCAGGGGTGGGGTATAGAAGGAGATCAAATGTGGTAACTTGCACATGTTAAGCATATACCATACCATAACTTCTCCTTATTTTTAAGTAAGGTGTTTTCCTATTCCATTAACTAAAGGCTGAAATTACCTTCTTACACATCACAAAAGAACTATCAGAAAAATATTTAATTATAAACTACTTATATAAACAAAAATTATTTTTAAAATTGGCCTTCAATTTTCTCTTCATCAAGGTCTGTGTTATCTGAAAAAATAAGAAAGATGGTGGCTTGGATAATTAAAATTTAGAACTAAAAATATAATCATCAGTACTCACATTCAATGAAATTCAAAGTCTCCAACAATCTATTCTTTTAAAGTCCTGGCAAATGGTTTTAATGTCTAATTTCCCAACCTCATTCTTCTTACAAATTTTCCTGAATATGTTCTTTGTATGAACAAAAATACAAGAAAAAACAAGAAAGTAACACACATATATGCTGCCAAGGACAAGCCATGGCTTGGAGAGGCTTCCTGAGGAAGGGGTATCTGGAAGCTACAAAAGAACAACTGGAAGTCAATCCTGGGTACAACTGACAGCCTTTTGTTCTGCTGGAGACAACTCTCCAGAGATCTTCAGACAGCTCAGACCAAAGCCCAGTCTTTTAGTTATATACCAATTCAATTGTCCACCCAGGTTCCCTTTTGATTACCACATGAATCAGCATTTTATGGTCTTAGCACCTTGAGTGTTAGAAAAAAACAGCAAATACACTTTGTTTTAACATAGCTTGAATACAGAGATCTGCCTGCCTTTGTAAGCACAGACAATAAGCTAGCTGGGTGGAATCTTGCCCAACAATCACCACTTCCCAAATCTTTATCTCCTTAATAAGTTTCTGAAAAGCTGGCTCATGGTGCAGCTGCCTCTGTTCTTTTGGGTCTGTTGAAGCCTCTCATAAAATTGATATTATATTCTTATATTTTACATAGTTGAGAAATCCTGTCTATATATTTCTGAACTTGTGTTCTTTCCCACAGCCTTAAAGGTCACAGCGTTTACCATTTTGCTAAGGATATAAACACATTCTCATGTCCTGGACTCATGCTGCTTCTAATTATCATGGAGAACATTATTAGATATCCTTGGCAGGGAAGTATTTCCCAAAACATAAAGTAAATTGTGTACATTATTACACAAAGAAGCTTTATTCCTAGCAACCATCAACACTCCAGGAGGCCCATGCCCTGCTGCGAAATTGTATCATGTTGCCCCTTCCACAGTAGCCATGCAGGACTCAACATATGCTTCAAAACAAGCCTAGTTTAAAAAAAAAATTAGGCATGGAACTTTCTACCCTCTCAGGAGCCTATGTTTAGGTAACTCTTCTAATGACTCATTCTAATTTCACTAAAAAAAAAAGAAAAAGAATCCTCATCCTAAAGTGTGTGAGGAAAAGCAAACTGGTAATCAACAGATGTATAACTGGGTGATTAAACACGGTAGCAAGAAGTACATAAAGTAACAAAACTTGTAATAAAAATCTCAGGTCCTGACATCATGCTTACATATGCATGAGAAAGGTTAGGTTCTCAATTATTTCACTTTTACAAAGCTTTACGAAATGTTAGCGCTTCAGTAATTTCCAACAGCATCATGAGAAATATATATATCAAGTTCAATTCAAAGAACCAATTGTCTCAAATTCTTTATATAAGTAAAATATCCCTTATCCTACTATCATGTTCCCAATCCTATCCCCATTATGACAATCCACACAATAACTAGTAAGCCACAAAAACGGAAGAGGGATTACTATAAAACATAAAAATAATACACCTACTGTACCATATGACATTTAGAAATATTTTTCCATAAAATTCTCATCCAATAACCATGTGTATAATCATAAGTCATTGACATTTTGTGATATAGAATATCCACCCAAACAGTAAAATTTTCAGGGATTTTTAAGAGCATGTTAAGGAAAGTATTTTAATCAAAGTGTCTGCCAAACTAAAATTAGAATTAATACAAGTAGCAATTAATAAAAGTCAACAAATAGATATGCTAACATGGAAGAGAGAACACTCAGGTGGTCTCAACCTTAAATGAAGAATTACAGCACACCAATCAGTTGCCCAATACCAAGTGGTCAACCCTAAAAACATGTGTGCAAGTAACATTATACAGACTGAGGAAGTAGTATTTATTTATTTATTTATTTACTCAGAAAAATACACACAAATAAAGAAATACATAGACATATACATCACCACCACCACCTCCACCACCAACAACAACAACAAAGAAAAGAGATCATGAATTTGAAGTGGGGGTTACATGTGAGGGTTTAGAGGGAGGAAAGGAAGTCATGAACTATATTATAATCTCAAAAACTAAAGTAAATCTTTTTGAAAATGTTTGCAAAAAGCTGAAATTGAGTCTTAAATACTTTAGTACACTAGGAGATTAACACAATAAGGAAAAAACATAGATGTGTTTCATATCCAACAAAAAGAGAGGACAAACACTATTAGATTTGTATACAAGACAGGAAGAAGATATTATATAACTATGTATAAACAACACACATACTTAAGCTGGCTCTCTCTCTCTCTCTCTCTCACACACACACACACACACACACACACACAAGCTCACACACAAATAGAGACTCTCCACAGATGGATGTAAATTGAAAAGAATATTTGCGTCTGGTTCAGGAGACTAGAGAACTAGTTATGATGGTTACTCTTAATTATCATCTTAATGGAATTTAGAATTAAGTAAAAAATACAACCTTTCTGTTTTGGGGTCTTTGTGTGATTTAGGTATGAGCGTAATTGTGGCTTCATAGAACAAACTAGGTTGTGTTCCTTCTGCTTCTATTTTGTGGAATAGTTTGAAGAGAATTGGTATTAGGTCTTCTTTGAAGGTCTTGTAGAATTCTGTACTAAAACCATCTGGTCCTGGGCTTCTTTTGGTGGGGAAACTTTTAATGACTGCTGCTATTTCTTTAGGGGTTATAGGACTATTTAGATGGTTTATCTGATCCTGATTTAACTTTGGTGCCTGGTATCTGTCTAGAAAATTGTCCATTTCATCCAGATTTTCCAGTTTTGTTGAGTATAGGCTTTTGTAGTCAGATCTGATGATTTTCTCTGTGCTCTCTAGTTAGTCTAGCTAAGGGTTTGTCTATCTTGTTGATTTTCTCAAAGAACCAGTTCCTAGTTTTGTTGATTCTTTGTATAGTTCTTCTTGTTTCTACTTGGTAGATTTCAGCCCTGTGTTTGATTATTTCCTGCTGTCTACTCCTCTTGGGTGTATTTGCTTTTTTTGTTGTTGTAGAGCTTTCAGGTGTTGTCAAGCTGCTAGTGTATGCTCTCTCCAGTTACTTTTTGTAGGCACTGAGAGCTATGAGTTTTCCTCTTAGCACTGCTTTCATTGTGTTCCACAAGTTTTGGTATGATGTGCCTTCATTTTCATTAAATTCTAAAAAGTCTTTAATTTCTTTCATTATTTCTTCCTTGACCAAATTATCATTGAGTAGAGCGTTGTTCAGTTTCCATGTGTATTTGGGCTTTCCATTGTTTTTGTTGTTACTAAAGACCAGCCTTAGTCCATGGTGATCTGATAGGATGCATGGGATTATTTCAATCATCTTGTATCTGTTGATGCCTGTTTTGTGACCAATTATATGGCTAATTTTAGGTACCATGAGGTGCTGAGAAGAAGGTATATTCTTTTGTTTTAGGATGAAATGTTCTATAGATACATGGATATACAGATATATGGATATCTGTTAAATTCATTTGGTTCATAACTTCTCTTAGTTTCATTGTGTGTCTGTTTAGTTTGTGTTTCCATGATTTGTTCACTGCTGAGTGGGGTGTTGAAGTCTCCCAGGCTCTAGCCATATATGTAGCGGAGGATGCCTTTTCGGGCATCAGTGGGAGAGAAGGCCCTTGGTCCCATGAAGACTGGATGCCCCAGTGTGGGGGAATGGGAGGGAGGGGAGGTGGGAGCAGGTGGGTGGGTAGAGGCACACCATCATAGAAGCAGGAGCAGGGGGAGGGAAGATGGGATAGGAGGTTTCTGGGGGGCGGAGGGATAACATCTGAAATGTAAATTAATAAAATATTCAATAAAAAATTACAACCTTTTGGTGTGTTTGTAAGTTTCTAGAATAAATTGCAGACAAGTGCAAAGATATACTCAGTGAAGACTGCACCATTCTGTGGCTTGCAGTCCTGTACTGAGTGAAAGGGAGAAAGCAAGCCAAATTTATCACTCTACACTTCCTGACTATGGATACACCATGTGACCAGCTGCCTCAAGCTTTCCCCACACAGCCTTCCCACCATGACGGACTGTGAGCCAAAATAAACCCTTCCTTCCTTAAGTTGCTTTTTTTAAGTGTTTGATCACAGCAGTGTGGAAAGTAACTGATCTCTGGTGAATTAGGCTAAGAACACTCATGTTTTTCATTGTACACTATTTGCCACCTTTGGAAGATTTGAACATACACCTCCCATTAAAATATGTAAAAAAAAAAAATAGTAAAAATAAATAGTACCAAACACGTATGTAAATAACTCAAAGAAGTTACATAAGTAACATAAAGCAAGATATAAAATATACTGAATATTTAAAGGATAAGGTATCTGTGGGATTATGGAAAGTCTCAATACATAGTTGGTTTGTGGAGTGGGCCTTAAATAATGACAAAGTAGAACTAGACACATAATAGAAAAACACTCCACAGTATAGTAATGCCTCAGCAAAAGACTCAAAGTTGAGACAAGACTCAGGCATCTTTAGGAAAGCATATGTACAGTGGTCATTCTTCTGTAAGTGCTTAACAATTTATTGTACAGTTGAGAGCTTCAACACTACAAATTTATTAAATCAGGATTTCTCATGAAAAATCTAAGGTTGATCAGCCCTCTTTCTTCTTGGGGTCTTACCAGGCTTATCAATATCGTCGAGAGCTATGGTTTTTCCCTAAAGCATGTGTCCCTCTTTTTCCAGAACTATTGCAAATTCGTATCCTTGCAATGGTATGAATTTAGTATGAATTCAGTAAAACCATTACAATACTGACACCCCCACAATTTGCAGGTTGTTGACCAGGAGCTACACTCATCTCCTAGATGCCATTTGTAACTCTTGACAAGTGGTCCCTGAGACAGACACTCCTCCTTCCATCCTGAGAATTCTTTCTACTTTAAAGGAAAGGCCCAGGCCTACCCAGCTAAGGCACTTGCTTGGTGATCTAATCACAGGCGTAATGACTCAGCATATTCGAAAGTCATACCACGTGAAGGGCGAGGATTTACACAGGATGTGCACTCCAAGGGGTGAGGGCGAGGATTTACACAGGATGTGCACTCTGAGGGGTGAGACTGTTGGCAGTTATAATAATCCTGACTACCATGGATGGTAATAAAAGATGAAAACAAAAATTCTCCAAAGCTATATCAAAATTCAATTTATTTTTTGTTCTTATATTATGTGCCTAAAAATGATACTACCTGTAAAGTGTAGATGCATAATTAACAGTTGCACCTAAAGACCTTCCCACATTTGGAAACTGCCTATTCTTTGACTATGGTCATCATGATCAGTCAAATGCCTGGTTTACTCTCTGTCAACTCATGCCTCACACTCATAGCTTTCATTCACTATGAACCTTTCCTACCTATGCTATCTTCTTACTTTCTTATCTATGAATGCTAAATTAATAGTGAATTTATGAAGACTCCACCTCATCTATGGTGGTTTGAATAAAAAAGGCCCTCATAGGCTCATAAGGAGTGGAACTGTTAGGAAGCATAACTTTGTTGGAGCTGGTGGGGCCTTGTTGGAGGAAGAACGTCACTAAAAATTCTCAGCCCCTTCTCCAATACCATGTCTGCATACATGCCACCATGCTTCCTGACATGGCAATAATGAACTATAAGCCAGCCCCAATTAAATGTTTTCCTTTATAAGAGTTGCCTTCGCCATAGTCTCTTCATGGCAATAAAACCCTAAGATGTCATCCAACAAAGAATGAGAAGTTTGGAACTTTATGTCTTTCTACTGGCCTTCATTTCTCAGGCCTTGTGTTAATTCATGCTTTTTTTAAAAGCACTTTTAAAGTATTCTATGCTTATGTAGCCCTCATCTTCAACTATCCAAGAAGAAAGGATAGGTAAATAGTTTAGCTTTGGTTTAAGTAAAATCTCATTCCTATCACTATATGGAAGAAAAGTACACACAAAATTAATACTCCTTCAATGTAAGTATACTTATTTAGGACCGCAAGTCTGAAAGATTAGAAATACTCCTTCTCCTTTTGTCTGACAATTTATATATTACTCATAGACAAAATTAAAAGACCTTGCTCATTTTGTCTACTGACTAGGACAAATGTTATCCTGAAGTTCAAAGAAATACATTACTATGAAAAGAAAATCAATATACAAAGCTGTTAGTCTCTCCAGACACTGTGGTAGAAGGTTGTAGAACTTCAGGCAGCTGTTATATTGCTATACTGATTTAACAGTACCTGTGTTCTCCAGCTTTAAACAGACAGTAGTATGGTTCCTCTTAGAAAGGAGAAATAGGTGTTTCTTGAGTTAAAATGGGTATGGTAGTGAATAAGAATGGCTTCCAAGGGCTCACATATTTGAATGCTTAAGTCATTAAAGAGTGGCACTATCTAAGAAGGATTAGGAGGTGTGGCCTTGCTGAGGAAGTATGTCACTGCATTGGGCTTTGAGATTTCAAAAGCCCAGTGTCCTCTCTGTCCTCTGTCCTCTCGCTCTCCCCCCTCTCCCCCACCCTCTGACTTCATATCAGGACTGGATGATTATGGGTGCTGGGTACCCAACCCGTGTCCTTTGAAAGAGCAGCAAATTGCCACTAAACCACCTCTCCAGCCCTTAGTCTACTTCTTAAAAATGGAAGTAGGACATTTATCCTAAAGTTGAGTAAAATTAATCTTAATACTAACATTATATTATCACAAAGTGTGAAATATCACATGTAATTTTACTAAAACTATCCAAAACATAAAACAAGCCTTGTACAGATGCACTTTCACACCATTATAAAGTTAAAAGGTTGTAAGTCAAACCATTTTAAGTCAGAGACTGTCTGTATGGCTTAATGGTAGTGATAATTTACAAAACGACTTTGTAGCAAAATTATAATTTTAACAGTTTTCAACTGATAAATGATGGCTTTCAATTTGCAACAGAGTGTCCATCACTTATAAGAGATTCAGTGTTCTTTGATAGCAGCTTTGTACTACAGAAGTTAAGTCTTCAGATACCACCTGAATCCCTATGAAGTGAAAATAAGTTTTGTACAGACTCGTGGTGTTGATGGAGAACAGAAGGCTGGAGATAAATTAGACATGACTGTGTCCTCAAATTGTCTATAAGCGAATAAGAAAATCCTAGAAGCATAATCAATCCAAGACGTTTCCTTTCCCTTCCTTCAGCAGGCAGATTCTTACCATAATCCCCATTAATATGCTCATGCCCGCTGTGATTGATGCCCTTGAATGTAAGCAGGACCTGTGACTTCTTTCTCATAAGAAACATAGCAACACGGCATGACGTACATGCTATATGTCATGGGTCTGTGGTGAGTTACGTACTTTATTGAAGTTGTTAGAGTCTCTCCCCTCCTGGCTTGGAGGAACCAGCCAGCCATGGTAAAGGAATTCCAGATATTCAGGAACTACAGGGGGGGGTTCTAATTACCAAAGTTAGGCTCACATAAGAAAGTGAAATTCTCAGTCCTACAACCATAAGAAACTAAATTTTGCCCAAAAGCAAAGTGAGTTTGCAAGCATCTCCTAACTTAGTGAAGCTTTATCTGACAAGCCCATGCAAACAGCCTGAGTGAAGCTTTGAGGACAATGGTCAGGAGGGTTCAAATGGGCTATGCCTAGAATCTTGGTGCACACAAATACAACAGCATGAAAACAAATGCATACCTAAGCATCCCATCATCAAAGGTGATATGAGACTCTCGTCTATACACTAGAGGAATCCAGAACTGGTCAGACAGACACAAGCTTTGGTAAGACTGAGGAGCCAATCTGCAGACCATATTGCCTTCAATGGGAACATGAATGCCTGGTTAAAGGATCAAAAACTAAAGATCAGCATAACTCTCACCTTTTACAATCTCAGAAAGCAAAGGACGTGGACTTCCTGGCTAAAGGCTCAGACTGAGTGGCAGGGGACAGAAGACATGGCAAGTCAAACCTGGAAGGTCAGAGCCTCACAAAGGTTGGTGACATAGACAAGCTGAAGGCATAGGAAAAAGTGTCATTCTTACTTGTCCAAAGATAGTACAAGCACATAATCTCCAGGGAAAATACAACCCTTTTATTTCATATTTTAAAAACTCTTCTTCTCAACTAAGAATTAGCCTGTATGAGAAGCAGAACAACCCCATTCGTCACCTAAAGGCTCCTACTGTCACTCTCCAGAAGTCCGCATCACCACAGACTCATTATAACACAAATATTTTCACAAATGGAATGCAAATGATGTTTGATATATTTTTATCAGGATCATATAGGTAAGGGTTTTTTTTATAATCTAGCAAAGGAAAGAAAAAAGTACTCAATTTTCAATATACTTATTTAAGGTTAACTTTTAAAACTGTAAGATAGTAATCTGTTGTAAAACAAAAAACAGCTGATAAAATCTATGTCTAGAATAATTCAGTTTTCTCCTTTGTTAAAGGAAATTTACCACATCATTTCATTTTGCTTTTTTATAGAAGAAGAGTAAAATCAATAATGCATTTCTAAATGGGCAGCTTTTAACCTGTTTAGGGACAGGCTAAAATTACCTTTGACTGCACAGTTAAGGGAGAGTTGTTTTAATTTCTTTTAATTATATACAATGTTAGGATTTTTGCAAACCATTACCTGTTGAGATGTACTTTCCTTGACAATTTAGGAAGATAAAACATTCATGGTTAACTGAGAAAATTACTCCCAAAACATTACTAAGTGCATAAGCACATTTCCAAAACCACAGGAAATAAAATCAAAACAAATGCGAAGACTATGCATTTACTTACAGCCTGAGCACATGCATAGAGACAAATGTGCAAAGCATAGCTTGCCAGCACCCCCACAGTGCCTCCAGGTATGTCTCTCTGAATGCCCCATTTGTGAACATCTAGGTCAGCCCTATGGCTGACAAAACAATGCCCTAAATAGGGCATGAAAATAAATGAAATGTACTTTAATGTAAGCCAATATATCTTCCAGATACAGGGCAGCACCACATAAAACAATGTTTCTAAACCAGCATCCGGGAACTGGAGACAAAGAGTATAAAGGATAAGTACAGGGACTTTTGAAAATAAATAAGTATATAAAATAACTAAACAGAGCAGATGAAGGGTAACCTGCATATCTCTTCTGCTTCAGTCAGGGCAAGACTCACATGCTCCTATCTCCCCTGCTGTTTACAGTTGAAAGTGCTGTCTAGTGAGTCAGGCTCATAAACACAGATAACAGTACAAAGCAAGATCAAATGATACTTAGAATACACGTTTGGAAAGACTGACCCACAACAGAAGTTGTTACATCAAACTAGCTGCAAGAAAAACACTGACATCCACAAAAGCATCCTTAGGAAGAGCTCAGATTCTACTCACCATCTAGTTACCTTGTAAGGGAAGCACCTCCACAGACACAAAGCAGGGGACAAGAACAGGAGATCTAGAGTTGTAGTTCTCAACCTGTGAGTCGAAACTCCTTTGCAGGTCCAAGACCCTTCCACAAAGGTCACATATCAGATATCCTGCATATCATATATTTACAGTATTATTCATAACAATTAGTAGCAAAATTATAGTTGAGAAGGAACAAAATAAGTCTATAGTTGGGGTCGTCACAACATGAGGAACTGTATTAAAGGGTCACAGCATTAGGAAGTTGAGAACCACCACTCTAGAGTGTGGGACAAAAACATAGAGAACTTCAGCCAATGATGAGGAAAGGCATCACACAAGACAACCATGTGAATTGGACTTTAAGAGGACTGTGTGTAAAAACACACTTTCAAAATGACCGCAAAATAATTGTGTGTGACCGTAAAATAATTGTGTGTGCTAGACTTCAAATCCTGAGATGTCTAAGACATCTACTAACTACTTTTTCAAGGATCTCCCCGGTTGTAGAAGAATATCTGATATATTGTCAATGCTCAAAAAACAAATTAAAGGAATAAGCAAAGGCAGAAAATAAAATGAATGGCTCAATTTACATAGCAAAGAAAAAAGATGTAAGTATCAAAATTCACAAAGACCATGAAATCAAAATTGAGAACTTTTACTTTATTTGACTGTAACAGGAAGTGTCTGATCTTTGGGAAGAGTAAAGTACAACTGGGTATGTATTTATGAAGAATGTCTAAAAGCAAAATATAAAGCCACTTGTAGTAGGAGACAATGAAGATAATCAGGAGACTATTATAAAGTCTAGATCAAACATAATATGGGCCTGAACTGCAAAAATAAAATAAAATATAAAATGAAATAAAATAAAAAGTGAGAGTAGAAAGAAAAAAAATAACCTCATAGAGATTACACAGATCAAATCAAAAAGGCAATCAGTCATCCATTCAGCAAACAGCTTTTAAGAATACACTACTGATCTACCAAACACTGCTAGGAGATGCAAACAGGAAAAATAAATAAAACAGACATAGTCCTTTACCTCAAAGAACTAACAGTCTCAGGGTTGTGTCTCTGGGAAACCAGTTGAAGATATAATCAGCGAAGACAGCAAGATGCCAGGCCTCACAAGTCCTGAGTCTAAGACATCAGAAGTGGAGAGCAACAACCAAAAGAGAGTAAAATGGAGTAGATGGTGGGTGGAAAACAGGGTGTGGAGACCTTAAAAAAAAAAAATACTTGTTGTAGCATAATATCCAGGTTCTTCGGATAATTGCACATTTGAGAACAGGAGAATAAAACAGAACTTAGCACATGCTGTCTAGGAAATATCCAGACCTGAGGTTGAAAGTGTAGAAAAGAGTAGAAGGTAAACAAATGGGGGAGGGGTAGTAAAGCATCATAAATCAAAAATCAAGCCAAGATAGAAGAAAGCAGAAAGACAGACAATCATCCAAAGACAGACAGAAAGACCCATAGACATGGACCATCAACAGCATGTTTCCCAGCAAAGAATCTGTAACACTAAGATATCAGCAAGCTGCTGAGTTTGTGCCCAGCCTGGACCATAGAAATGTGATTGTCTCAAAAAAGCAGGTAATACATAATGGAAAAACATTTTAAAGATCAGAACCTTATATTGTACAACTTACTAATAATTAAGGAAAGGAATAAAGGAAAAAATATCCTATCCTATCTGTAGCTTTAAAAAAAAAAAAAGATACCTTTGTTTGTAAATTAGATGAATAGAAGAAAATCTGAAGGCAGAAGACAGCATTTATGCCAGCTATTTACTTTGCCAAAATTAGTATCATTCTAATTTAGCCACAAAGCGATATATTATCAGATTGTGGGTTCCTTGAAAAACTTCTTCCAGATGGTTACACGTCCCTGGAGCGACAGCACCCAACACAGCCCTGCACATACTGGGAATTCAATTAAACACTGCTGACCATCTGAGAATTCAGAGCCTGGAGTAGCTGACTCAATATAAACATATGGCTTAGTTCCTACCAGAGGAAAAATGAAGTCACAGTGTTCCCCTCCCCAACACTGTGCCTCCTTGGAAATGCAGAAACAGAAGTAAGCCATGATAAGGCCATGTAACAACGGATTAGGGAATGGACAGATTACAGAATCCAAACTTTCTCTAATATAAAAAAGCAGAATTGTCCAACTGAGAATCAACAGTGTGGATATGTCTTCCTTAATTTAATTCATTCAGATCAATATCCACCGAGCACTGAGCTTCAGAACACTGAAGGTGAGGGAGTCACACTCTAAAACTCTCTGCTAAGGATCAGTGGATTAGAGGACTAAAATGATGTAATGTGAAGTTAAGTAACATTAACCCTTTAAAGCGAAGAGAGAGCTTGAGAAAGCACCACTGAGTGAGTTTTAAACCACTTGACAACCACAGACAGTATTTACAGAAGGGAAAAAGACCTGAACAAGCTTAAAACAGTTTATGATAATATACTAAGCATATATATACAATTATATATATATATGCATGTACATATATGTGTATATATGTATGTGTTTGTATATGCATATCTAGATATGTGTATATGTATATACATACATATACATCATATACATCCTATACATATATACACATCTATACATATACATACACATATACAGAATAGACTCAAATTCCAGAAAGACTCCAATACTCAATCTCTCCCAAGAATGGGGAGCAAATCCCCAGTGCTTGGTTAGCTGAGTTTGGAGCCTTGTGGTAAGAAACCAGGAATGTACGGCCTGCGGTGCACATCGCTGTAGTGCTAGCGTCTGTCGTAGGGCCTCGGTCCGTCCCTGTTCGATCCTTCCACTGTCTTCAGGGGAAAAAAAAAAAGAAAAAAAGAACCCGGAATGGTCTCTTAGAGAGCCATTATTTCAGACAGAACTTAAAACATACAATTTTGTCCAACTAAGATGCTAAAGAAGAATATTTCTAGCAAAGCAGAATAAGACACAGACAGGAAATCAGGGTCAAGGTCTGAAGAACAGTGAGTCATTCAAATGAATTAAGAACAAATTACAAAATAAAGAGAAGCTGGGAGTACACTCTAGGAGAGAAGACTGAGTCAAGAGGCTACAGTACCCAGCTAGGCAATTCACTCGATAGCTAACAGTAACAAAAGACAGGCAAGCAAGTCAAAAAAATGAGTTTGGATTAGTAAGAGAAAACCATTCCTGCCCTATCCCTTTCACCCACTGATCCAGAGCCTGGAAAATACGGCTCACAAGCCAATTCCAGCCCGCCATCTGTTTTTGTAAACAAAAGACAACTGGATCACAGCCATGCCCATTCACTCATGGGTTGTCATGTCCTGTCAACCTATAAAAGCAAGCACAGCACAGCTCGTGAAATCTAAAACATTAGCCTTCTATCCCTTACAGACAAAACTGCCAACACCTCTCTAAACACATGCCTTATGAATGACACTCTTCCAACTTTTAGTAGTTTTTTTATCTAAATATTAAACATATTATATGTACACTTCTATTTTCAAGGTTTCATCTGGATTCATATTGTAGTATTTGAGACTGACTCTCTTACCCTGGAGAGCCTTCCTTTCTCCTCATTCCCCTTGCCCAACTCACAAACTCTCTTCTCCTGAAATGAAAATGCATGGAAACCAGTAGTTGACATTGAAGAGATACTAAGTAGACCACGCATAGGGCACTGCTGTAAACTACATACTATTCTTTGTGCTGAGTCATAACACATATTTTCCACTCAGGATTCTTGTTACAAAGTTAACAGCTATCACTTGTTTGTTAGGCTTCTTGGTTGCTTAGGTTTCTATTTGCTTATCACTATTTCCCCCCAAGTCCAACATATGTCATCAATTTTTTCCCAAATACTCAAGCACACCCAGCACTTGGTTGTTTCTATTTAGAACTCCCCTTCGTAGTCTCTCATCACCCTCCGTTTTTCTCTCAGTCTGTGTTAGCTGCTTTCACATCCTATGGATGAGATGTTACCTGGAATTTCTTTTCTCCATTCTCCCATTTTCAACCCCATGTTTCCTAAGTCTTTCTCCTTATCCTCTCCCCTGCTCTCTGGAGAGTCACCTTCCAGAAGCAGTCTATGCGTGACAAGGAAGGTATTTTTCAGTCCTTTCAAGTCTAACAATTTCTTTCTTCAGCATCATCTCTATTTGATATTCTGAGCCAAATGGAGAAGTCTAAGTTCAAAATGACTTTTCTCATAATCTTTTTTTAAAGATTTATTTATGTATATGAACACATAGTAGCTGTTTTCAGACACACCAGAAGAGGGCATCCTATCCTATCACAGAGGTTGTGAACCACCATGTGGTTGCTGGGAATTGAACTCAGGGCCTCTGGAAAAGCGGACAGTGCTCTTAACTGCTGAGCCATCTCTCCAGCCCTCCTCATAATCTTGAAAGCATGGTACAACAGTCACTCTAAAAAGCCTGATGCTTTTCTTCTGTCCAGTTGTCTCTATGTGACTCAGTTTCGTTTTCTTTTGTATCATTTTATATTTGTCCTCAACTTTTTTTGGATCTTCCTTTGATCCACCATGTTCTGACATTTCAGAATAAGGACTGATAGTCTTTTTCCTGCACTACATATGGAAAAACTGTTTTCACTTAGAGACTTATAGCTACCAGTGTTAAGGAATCATCTTATCTCTGTGACAATCCATTCCTTTTTCCGGCTCCCTGTTTGTATCAGTTGTCAGTTGTATTAATGGTACTGTAGAACAAACTATCCCAAAACTCCGTTGCATAAAACAAAGACTCTTTAAAATTGTTCCAGAGTCTATCAGTCAGCTAGGCAGACCCTATGATCTTGTCTGGGCTTGAGTGACCATTTTTATTTGGTATTAATTAGACACTCACCCCACCCCACCAAAAAAAAAAAAAATTACAGAAGGTTGGCAACCTTAGCTGAATCAATGATATTAGGGAGAACAGAGTTCTATTCCATGAATTTCATTATTGAGAATGTTCTCATCATAATCATAGAAGTTACAAGAACAATGATAAAATAGAAGTGTATGTCAGTTACTATCAAGTCACAAAATCAAAGGATGTAACTAACATCTGAAAGACTAGACCAGTTAGGTATGGTGGCACATGCCTATAGGCCCAACATTTTGGAGGCTGAGGCAGAAGGATCCTGAGTTCAAGGATAGCTGGGCTGCAATGTCAATTTCCAGAGAAAGCTAAGCCACGGTGTGAGACATCGTCTCAGGCATCACATGCAGGTGAGAAACACAGGAAACAAGAACATGGAGGGGGAATTCCATCTGGTGACATTTAAGACAGCTGTTTCAACAGCATACGAATTCACATGGTAAGAAAAGGCAGAAAAACAGTATTCACTGACTCTCAAGTGATCGGATTACATAGTTGTGAAGCTGAAGGTAAAAACTGCAAGATGAAGAGGAGGTAGGATTGGAACAACACTTTAAGATCAAGGGGAAAAAACCAAAGGGGTCTCTTTTGTTTTGCTGCTTGCTTAGAAGGAGAAAAAACACAAAACAAAACAAAAAAAATCCTTGAGCAGGAACACAGAAGGAAATATGAGAAAAGTAAAGAAATAAGCAGGAAAATTAAAGGTAATTAATGAAGACTTGGAGGAAAAAGAAAGGTTTTTAAAGAAGCATTGGTGCAGGGACCTGCCTGAGATGGGCAAGGCATTCATAGTATGGTGCAGAGATCAAGGAAGAAGAAAGAAAAGTAGAGGGGGTGGGGGAAGTTGTGGAAATTCAAAAAAAGTCAAGTCCACATGTCCTCAACCTCTGCTAGGTAAGAAATTGGGTTAGCTCTGAGAGTGACTACAGCAAAAATGGAGTTTATGGAGAGTGGAAAAAGGCTGGGAACAGCTGCTTGGATAGATGTGATTGGGACTTTCTGGGAGGTTCATTTATTTATTGGGTATTTACCTAAGCCATAGCAGCAACAGGAAGAGTCCCGATGCAGCTACCCTGAATTTGTGGAGGAGATTCAGCTGTTACAAAACACACTTTTGGAGACCGCAGTGTTTCCATTCCCACCAACAGGGACTCTCCCAATAGAGAGTCGCTTGGTGCATATGAGGCAGATGATGGTGGGTCATGGAGATAAAATGTCACAGTAGAAACAAAACTTAAGCTTTATTAACTTAGTAGATTTCCTTTCTTATTTTACTTTTAAATACAAAACAGTGCCTGAGACCAAGCACTTTCTTAGTATGTACAAGACATGGGCATAGTTCTCAGCACCGAAATATAAAAATTATATATAAAATTATATAAAAATTAATCTACCAATTAATGACCCAAGAGATCTGTCAACATTTATTCCTCAATTCTTTCCAATTGACTCCTAATTCCAACATTTAGACCTTCAAAGTTCTCCCCACTGTACTCCCAACTATATTAACTCCAATCTCCTTTCTCCAAACACTATTCAACTTCTGCGACTTTAAATAGTTCACATTCTGTGCATAGGAATTCATATTTGCAAACACAAAAGTTGCTGCTTCTTAAGAGTTTATCTCTGCCAACCAGTTTTCACAATTAGGTCATTTTTTAATCCACATTCATTTTGGAATTCATATGAAAAGATATAACATGTATAGAGCTACTTAGAATTATTATAGGGCTACCTAGAATTATTATAGGGCTACCTAAAATTATCATAGGGCTACCTAGACTTATTATAAGGCTACCTTGAATTATTATAGGGCTACTTAGAATTATTATAGGGCTACTTTGAATTATTATAGGGCTACCTAAAATTATTATAGGGCTACCTAGACTTATTATAGGGCTACCTGGAATGATTGTCCACTTACTGTTTGTTTCTGTTGATGTTGTTGTTGTTGTTTGTTGTTGTTGCCTTTAATACAAGGTCTCAATACATATCCCAGGCTGACCTTAAACACACAATCCTCTTACCTCATCCTCCTGAGTACAGGAATTCGCACAGAATTTTACTCTTGTCCTTGGCCACTTCACTCATATTCCTCTAATAGCAATTTTGCCTCCAGGAGATACTTAGCAATGTCTACACATAAGTTTGTTGGGTTTTGTTTTGGGTTTTTTTCTTACTGTTTGGTTTTTATTTTGGTATCTAGGTTATTTATTTATTTATTGTTTTTGCTTTCGTCTTCTGGTTTTGCTTTAGTTTAGGTTTGTTGTTACTCCGTTATCCATCTGGCACTGCCCTGGGGTTCTATGATCCCATAATGCAATGGACAGCCCCCACCATGCACAACAATTAATTATCTCACCTGAACTTACCAGAATCAAGGTTGAGAGATTCTGCTCAAAAGCTTCAATTGTGCCTATAGATAGCTCAACAATCATGAGGAATCCGTCGTGGCTTGAGCACACTCTCTCTTCTGCTCTGTTATCGTTTGTTCTCAGGCCCTTTGTCTACCTGGCCATTGGTATCTTGCCCTTTTCTCAGCTACGCTGAGATTCATCTTCAGCTCCTTAGTTCCCTCCTGACATCTGCCACTTAAGGCACTTGTTCTGTGTGGTTGCCAGACTCTCTGGGCTTGTGTGGTGTCACAGAAGAATGAGAGACTTTTCTGCCTTATTTGCCAGACATGCCTTTTCACAGTCTGGTTGGCAAACCAGCCTGATGTAGTCTTAATTACCTATTGAACCCAACAGCCCGAGGTGACAATACAGCTTAACACTGTGCATCAAAGTGACCTTAAAGGATCTACTCCTGTCTTACCTTTGCAGTTCCAGCATTCTGTCTCTTTCTTCAGTCACCTAAGGGGCTGCTGCTATTCCCTAGAAAAGTAGCTACAGGTTTTACACTTTACTGTATGCTCACTAAAGGAATAAATGAACCTATAGCCTGCAGTCACAAAGAGCATGGCTTTAGAATGACTAAATTCTAGATCTTTCTTACAGTTACAAAACTATTTATCAAATGCTGTGCCAAACATAGAGAGTGAAAGAAAAAAGAGACATTGTTCCCTACACTTAAATAGCTAACACCTTAGTACATATGCCTTACATGTAAATGATTTGTAGTTAGACTGAGTACTCTATAGCTTTAAAAAGATTCTAAAGCACGGACCTGGAGAAATAACTCATAGGTTAAGAAAACTTGCTGCTTTCCCAGAGGATCCAAATTAGGTTCCCAGCACCCAAAAGCACATGTAACTCCAGCTCCAGGGGAGCCAATATCTTGGATTCTGGCCTCCATGGGCACCTGCATACATAACCACAGATGCATATCGATACTCATACATAAAAAATAAAAGATCCTTTTTAATAAAATCAAAAACAGATAAAAATCCTTCCTCAAAACATAAATAACAGTCTCGAAAACACATTAATGGCTGAGTTTATGAGCAAATGTGTAAGAGAGACGCCAAATAACTAGCAGACAAGATTTAGGGGAGGGACATATTCCCATGCTCATAGATCACAGAATTAACATAGTAAAACTGGTCATCTCACCCAAAATCAATCTACAGATTCAATGCAATCCCCATCAAAATTCCAACACGATTCTTTACAGGCCTTGAAGGGGAAGCTCTTCATATGGAAAAACAACTTCATATGGAAAAAAAACGAACAACCCATGATAGCTAAAACAATCTTGTACAATAAAAGAACTTCCAGAGGTATCACCATCCCTAACCTCAAGCTGTATTACAGAGCAATAGTAATAAAAACTGCATGGTATTGGAATAGAAAAAGACAAGCTGATAAATGAAATAGAATAGAAGAGAGCTACAGATTTTGAGTCAGGTGATCCTGGATTTTAAATGCAACACTGCTACTTGGTTGAGTTAGCAAGCTCCTCTAGGTCTTGTGTCCTATAAGCTAATATATCCACAGCAGTGAAGACAACAGCTAGTGCTATAAGAAGCTATATTCAATTGTTCTCTCTGACAGACCGGCAAGCTGTCCTCTGAGAGGCTCTAACCAGCAGCTGACTCAGACAGATACAGACATCCAGAGCCAAACAGTGGATGGAGCTTGAGGACTCTTAAAGAAGAATAGGTGGAAGGATTGTGGGCCCTAAGGAGATAGGAACTGCACAGGAAGATCAACAGAGTAAATGAACCTGAACCCTTGGAGCTCTCAGAGACTGAATCACCAACCGTGGAGCATACCTAGTCTACACAGATCTACCTCCATGGGCTGAACCTAGGCCTCCCTGCACATATGTTGTAAATGTGCAGTTTGGTTTTCATGTAGGTCTCAAACATCTGGAGTGGGGGCTATCCCAAAACATGCAGCCTGTTATATGGAGTACGGTCTTCAAAAAAAAAACAGTTGTTCAGTTATTCATGGAATATTATTTTTTTATATCTCTTGTATTCAGTTTGCAACTACTTCAATGAGAATTTTTGTATGTATATTCATGAGGGATATTGGACTATAATTTATATATTTTTGTTGGGTCTACACTTGATTTCACTATTTCAATATTATTTGCTTTGTGAAGGAGCTTATTGTGGTTCTGAATTTTTTTAAACATAACTCAAAAAGTGTTGCTTGTTTGAAGGCCCTATAGAATTCTTGTATAAGTATATCTGACCCTTGGTATTTTGCTTGTTTGTTTATTTTCATTTTATTCTGTTTGAATGCTTTTTAAATTTTTTTGATTTGCTGAAAATAAAAATAAAAAAAAAAAAGGGAAAAAAATTGTTCTCTCTGGTGACATTGCTAAACAAAGCTATGTTCTCAGTGAATAATTAGTCTCATAGGATATAATCCAAATCACATGTCACTGGTGTGTACCATATTCCATACTTCCTCACTCTGTTTATTCAACAAGTAATCCTATGACTATATGATATATGCATAAAATAACAGTACAGAATTTCAGCAGATAAACAGCCCAACCTATCAGACCTGAAGGAACTTGTGCTTTAGTGAATTGGCAAGCACAAAAACAAATAAATTATGACGCACTGCTCTGCATGCTAAAAATAGATGTGTGCATACAAAGTGCCACAGACACGGGTCAAGCAAAGCTTTCCAGAGGTGATGAAGCCAGAGGAGTCTGTCAGGATGAATGAGCTTCACTGAGCATGTAACAGCACGATGGCTGCTCCAGGGGAGCAACACAGAGAAGCTCAGAATTCCTGCTGAAACTTGTCAGGTACAGGAATCAATCAGTAATTTGCAGAAAGACACTACAAAGAACTGATGGGGAAACGGAGGCAGGTATTAAAATGATCCAAGTCACAAACAGCCACAAATAATATGCCAGAAAGTTTGGACTTGATGTGATGGAGAGTAATTAATACATTTATAAGTCAACAATCGAGATGCTTCAGAGCCACTCCTACCAAGGCCACAGAGGAAATGGGTCTGCAGAATAGGGGCTCAAAGTGCTGACAGTGAATGAGTATACATGGAAAGGCAGAAGGTCAAGCAAGGCTCTAGGGTTTCTCGCTTAGACAAATGGTTCACTGCAGTTCCCTAACCCAAAGGTGTCACACAAATAGCAGGGCTTCCATTCCGAGCAGTGGTTCTCAACTGATAGGTCCCCCTTGGGGTCACATATCAGATATCCTGCATATCAGATATTTACATTGTGAATCACAACAGTAGCAAAATTACAGTTATGAGGTAACAATGAAAGTAATTTTATGGTTGGGTGGTCATGACAACATGAGGAGCTGCATTAAAGGGTCACAACATTAGGAAGGCTGAGAACCACTGTTTGAGTGGGAGACAATGCAAAGAACAATGGCAAGAATATATTCATAGTACAGAAAAAGGAATGGATTTGAGACAGAAATTTAGAATGGATTTTTGAGAAAAACCATTTATAAAATCAATAAAAACCATTTTTCAAAAGAAATATATAATTCCATTAGATATGGTGATGCAAGATTGTAAACCCCAGCACTCTAGAGCCCGAGACAGGGAGGTATGACCTGCCTGTGCTACATAGTGAGAGCTTGCTTAATAATAACAGTAATTTCTAAAAAAGAAATAAAATCTTTTAGACTCTTCCTCTGCCAACTTCAGATTAAAAATTACAAATTAAAAACTTTAAATTAGTACCTACCATATATACATTAAATTTAACATAAAAGGAGAAAAATATCAATGCACTTAATGGAGGATGTCTCACTTACTGCCATGGTTAAATACTCTAAACATTTGTTTATTATTTTTTTCTTAAGTGGTCTACTAGCTAATAATATAAGGAAGTTCTTATATCTATAAAATCAGCATGTTTCCAAAATAGTGTTTTTGTGCAAATAAATAAATAACAAACAAAACCAGGCAGCTTCATTTTCTTATGGAAATTGTTTGCGTTCCTGAGTATACAATAAGCTGAACAGAATCAGAAGTCATCAGAGGAGTTCGGAATTTCTAAAATCCCAAGGCAGCAGTTCACCAAAAGAATCTACTGCAGACAGACCTCACTGTGAAGGACTCAAAGTCAATGTCACACCAACATTTTAAATAACATCACGAGTTCCTCCATTTAATAAATTATTTCAAAACCAGGTCACAATTGACAGCCACATTATCTTGGGCAGACGGGAGAAAGTAGATAAGCAGGGGAAATTTCCGTCTCTCTCCTGAAGCGTGTCCACCAACTGTCAGGCCTGGAAGACAGCCAAAATCAGTATATTATTTGAAAAAGGGGGTGGGGTGGGGAGACTTGAAATATGAGCAAAATGGGTTGTGGATGAATGTAAAACACTGAGAATTCTTTCAAAATCCACATTTATAAGTAATATTTCAAATGCAGGTTAGAATCAAGCTCTAAGAGCCAAAAGGGGAACTCTCTGAATCCCCATGGATAAGCTGTCCCCTTCTGAGGCTGTGACCATCTACTCAGGGACAGGTCCTTGCACTCTTACAAGCTGGACAATCTATATGGATGTCTGGGCACACAACTCAAGCCACATGAATTAAATTGAGAAACCCAGAGCCAAACATATTGCTTTCTCTGAGCCTTCATCCTCCTTACTCACTCAGCATTTTCTACATTCTTTCCACGTGGAAAAGCTGACACAGCGAGCTGGCAGAGTGAAAACAACTAGAGTATTAAAGACAGTCATTAGAGAGAGAAGAATCAGGGAAACCGCAAAGTTTAACTACTACACACACACACACACACACAAAACCAGTAAGCATCTCAGACTGTGTGTGTGAATCTACACAAACTTCTAAGTGAAGATTGATATTCTGTACTCAGCTTGGGACCCATAGTCAACAAAGAATCCAAAGCAAGTTTCCAAATGGGATGTCCATAAACCATCTAGATAGCACTTATAGCCAATGACTAGGGAAAGTAGAAGGGGTAGACATTTATTGTTTCCACCTGTTGGAGCCTCCCTGATGATTACGCTGCTGTAATACCACTCTCCCGCAGAACAGCATGCCCAATTGTGCCATGTCATATCTGACTTTTAAAAAAATGTATGTGCATAGTACCTGGGTATTTTGCCTCCCTGCATGTCTGTATACCATACGTGTGCTTGCTGCCTGTGGGAGCCAGAAGAGGGTGCAGAAACCCTGGAATTGGAGTTATGGACAGCTGTGACCATTCGTGTGAGTGCTGGGCATTAAACCCAAGTCCTTTGGAGAGCAATCAGTACTGTTAACTACTGAACCATCTTGTCAGCCTCTATATTCTGGTTCTTTAAAAAGACAAAGTAAGTATATCAGAGTTGAGCAGGAGGTGTAAAGTGAAAGAAGGTTTTGGTTGGACACACACACACATTTTTTCAATAATAGTCAGGAGAAAATGCCATCAGTTTGAGGAGCATATGAAGGAGTTAGAGGGAGGGGTTTGGGAGGGGAAAGGGAAAAGGAAAGAAAGGGGAGAAAGTAATAGACTTATATTTTAATTACAATGTATTTTTGTCATAGAATGTCTCATCAGAACAATTGAGATCACTACTTCTCAATCCCTCCAGGATAGTACCAGGAAAATGGTAATATACATAGTCTACATGACTCTTTGTTCTACTAAATGAAATTCTACCAGCTGCAGTTTAAGGATCACTTCTGAGGCTGAGGAGATGGCCCACATTCGTAAGTACTTGCCACATAAGGGTAAGAACCTGCGCTCAATCTCAAGCCCCACATAGAAATCAGGACAGCATCGGTGCACATCTATAAGCCCAGCACCGGGAAAGCAGATAACAGGAGGATCCCAGGGCTTTTGGCTAGCCAGTCTAGCCAACTGGAAAGCTCCTGGTTCTGTGAGAGACCCTGTCTCAAAAAAAAATAATAGTAATAAGAAGAAGATGGAGAGTGATTGGGGAAGAAAGCTGATATCAACCTCTGACCGCTGCATGCATGTGCACAAACTCCACATGTGAGCTACCAGCCACACACACACACACACCACATTTCTATGGACTCCCAAGGACCTCATGAAAACAGAAGACATAGATATTAACGTAATGCTAGTGAAGGGTCCTATTTCATTACAAGTGTTAATAATAAGAAAATAGTAACATAAGGAAAGAATAAGAACCATCTTATCTTTGGATGCCTACATATTACCTTGTCTGTTAGATAGATCACATTCTAAATACAATCCTGTTTTATTCCCTTCCTAAGTACTATGCCTAAAAGTCTCCACTGTGCTTGTCTTTCCAAATCTAGAGCAGGAGGGCACCAATTGATAATACTATCTGCTGTTTATATTTTTTTTCTTAAATTTGGCATGAAGAGCAGAGTAGTCTTTTAAACTACAGGATATAATTGCGATAAATTACATCTACAATGCTCCCAACTGTTTTTTTCCCACATTTTGCAAATAATGGTGTTATTTTCCAGCTACACCAAATATTTACTAAAGAGCTTCCTGGAAATTCCTTTGGTAGATTTGTTTCTAAGAATTATAGATTCTTAGAAATAATTTAAAGCCTGAGAAATCCCTGAATGAATTACTTACTGTCCTGGCTCATTTGGAGCAATAATCATTTTTATAAGACTTGTGCAGATTTACCATTTTAAAAACACATTTTATCGATTTCCTGACATAACATTAATGTGACGCTTTAAAAGTCATAGTGGGAATATCTTATAACAGGAACGGACTTGCTGAAATCCTCTTATCATATTCTGCAAACTCAACCTCCTTGTAAATGACAGCACTATCTCAATGCTTTCAGTCTTATCAGCATTATCACTAACTTACTGAAAATCTTAGGCATGCATTTCACTGACAATATGATAGAAACCTGCAGCTAACACACACACAATATATATATTCTATATATTATATGTCCTATATATAGAATATATATGCATATATAATACAAACAAACACACACACACACACTATATATATATATATATATAATATATACTTTCAATCTGTAGGCTACTCCATGTCCATGATAATATATATTTTAAAAGTTAAAAAAAAAAGCAAAGCACTGGCTTATTAAATTATCCTTCTCTGTCTTCCAAAATGAAAAAAATCAAAAGTCTAGAGACACTACATAGTATTCAAACTTTGGTCACAATCTATATATTACCCAAGCATCTCAACTGCCCAGAGCCTGATGTAGTCCATTCCCACCATTATCATCCATAGCAAGAACATTATGTCACTTTCTTTTTCTAGTACCTCTTCCCCCAACACACACACCCTTTTTTTCTTTCTCTATATTTATCTTTTTTTCAGGATCAACTTAGTCCCTAACATTATCAGCAAGTAGGGAAGAGAAATGTTAGCATTTGCAACAGAGACAGAAACAAACCTGTGGTGACCTACAATCCTGTGCAGTCATCCAAACCAGGATTAGAGAATACCTATACCTGAGAAAATCCAGTGTGGAGAAACAGGGCTCAAGCAAGAAAGCATCCCTTATGGAGGGCTGACTGACAGGAGAGGGCCCCTCGGAAGAGTATGCTCTATGGTGTTGACTGAGGGGATCATCCTGGTCTAGGTGGTAGAGTTCAGGTAGTGCAAATAACATCCACACACAAGGTGAAGTCTGAGCCCTGCAGGTTGAAATGGGTATTCCCCTAAACTGTGGATCAGCATAGAAAGTCGTCGGAGCCTGAAACACACAGAAAGGTATCTGTGGAGAAGAGCAGCTTAACACAGGGAGTCTACACCTAAAAGGGGTAAGAATAAGTCCACTATAGAAGGAAAAGGGATAGTAGTGGAGAAGGCTGCCTATACAAGAGGAGTTCTATCAAGAAAGTCCATATACAAAGAAAATTAAATCTTGGAAAGACAAGGGAAGTTACCAATACAAGGAGGGAAAGGGGAACAATAGAATTAACATTTGTTTGTGGAAAGATGAATTTGAATCCCAGAACCATTATAAAGTAAGGGGTATGGAAGGTTGCTGAGTTAATCCTTGTCCACAAGGAAAGAGAATTTGGTACCCAGACCCACTAATTCAAGGAGGGAGTGAAGGTTGTAGTTCTGTCAGAAGGTGGAGACAGGGGATCACAGAATGGTTTGAGAATGATGCTGGCTGGTGATCAGTGACTCTGGGGTTTGAGTACAGACCGCCTCCAAACGAATAAAGTGGAGAGGATGGGGCAAGTACCAACATGAACCTCACTACACAACACACACAACACACACACAGAGAGAGAGGAGAGAGAAGATGAAAGAGAGGAGAGAGAGAGAGAAGACAGCATGCAAAACATGCCCATACATGGTGATCACCCATTTAGCTATTCCACACCACAGAAAAGAAAGAAAGGCTTCAAGATTTTATAACTACAGACAGATATGGACAGTTCTGTGTGTGAATATATGTAATTTTTCCTCCTGGCTGAGCAACTAGGAGAGGTGACATTGCTAAAGTCATGAATATATCCAGTACCAAAACTCGAGCTCTAATTATCATCTTCCAACAAAAGGTACTGCATCACTGGAAGGAATGATAGATTCCAGGACTAAAGAGCTCCGGATGACTTTAAAATGCCAAAGCAAGGACATGCTCTGAGAATGGTTCCATGAAGGCATTTTAAAGAGCTGCTACTAAGTCTAAAACAATCTATACATCAAAATAATGACAGTACATGACGCAGTAATGGCTGTGACGCACTATATCACACAAACCCATGTGTTCCATTAAATACAAGTTTTTTAAAAGTTTGATAAGGAACGAGGTATTTAATATATAAACATAGTTTAAAAGTACAACCTCACAAGACGGTTATCAGGAGGAAAGCGAGTAACCCATAAACAGTTTGACAGCCTCCATCATGAACAAGTGACTAAAATTCATCATCAGAGCAGCAAATAGGATCACATCCCCCAACAGTGAGCAACGATGGGAGCACAGCACCCCCGAAGGACTTCCTGTAAAGATTCAGAATCTTGTTGTAATCATGAGAAAACATAAAATCAACTCCAAACTGATAAACTACATAAAATACGTGGTCCTTACTTTTTTTATTTTTTTAATAGATTAGTGGCATGGCTCAGCATGCGTCTGAGAACAAGACTGAGAACCTGACTTAGATCCTTGGATAAAAATGTCCTCTGACCTATACCTACAACACACACACACACACACAGCATATTCACACATACACACATGCCTGGTACAATGCAAAATTCCAAGAGTTTCCCCACTCAAATAAGTATGTGATGTTTATTATTAGATTAATAATTATGAATGCTTATTGTTTGTTGACTTATTCTTTATACAGTCGTGGATATACATCAATAAAAGTAAGTATTTCCCCTTCCTGTGTGCCAGGCACTCCGATGTTAGATCTAAGTTCTCCTCGTCAACTCTTCTCCTTATCCACTGCAGGTGTGTTCCAAAACGGACATCTTAGATGGTATCAAATGTGCCTATGGTAAAACCTAACTTATAAATGAAGCACAGTTTTTAAAAAAAAAAACTGATTAAGTACAATAACAATAGACATTATAAACGTTACTTAAAATTGATGAGCTATTTATTTCCAATATTTCAACTAATATTTTCAGACCAAAGCTGGCCACAAATACCTGAGGAGTGTGATTTAATCCTGTAACTCAATAAGATATATTATCATCCTAATCTACAAATACAGAGACCAAAGCACAAAGAAGTTAAATAACTTAACTAGGCCTATCCATTGAGTAGGGGGCTTACATTGAACATCAGAACTCAAGATTTTTTTCCATCTCCCCACCCCCAACTACTGCTTACTTCTCTTATTAATGAATATGGTGTTACAGTCTGAATTTAAAGATGTTCCTCCCAGGAGAATTTTTGAACACTTTCCCCAAAGCTAGTGGCTCTGTTTTGGCAGGCTGTAGAATGTTTAGAAGGTGAAGACCAGCTGATAGAGACAGGTTACCAGGGGCCTACCTTTAACAGTACCTCTGCCTCTGCTTCCTGATCAGCCCCCAGGGGAACAGCACCCCCAGGTGAACAGTCTCTGTCTCTCTGTCTCACCAGCCATGCCTTTCCCTCATGACAGTGCACTGAAACTAGAGTCTCCCGCTCACACATTCCCAGCTGTCAGTTCTTTCTGCTATGTGTTTGTTACAGCAACACATAAGTAGCTAATATGAGGATATATTCCTGGAGAGGATGAAAACGAAATTTAGAAAGATTTGCCGATACAGGATAAAACTTAATGGTAGTCCGGAGTTTCAGGTAGCAGTAGCCAAAGAACACTCAAGAGTCACCAAGTTCAGTAAATGGACCAGAAGAGGGGATGAGAAGTTTCTAAGGATGCACTGCCTGGTGCTTTATTTTACTAGACTGTCAAATCTATTGGCCTGAAAAAGATAGATCATGCATTGAAGGCCTGCAGGCACTGTACCCTCCTCTTTGTGTGAGCAAGGAAAGATGAAAAGTAAGCACCATCCGTGTGGAGACACAGAATGGACAACATTAAAGCCATTTTTGAAGACAAAGGATGCTCAGTAAGATTGAAAACCCAAGAAATTTGTGGAGAAGGGGGAGCTTAGGAAACGTGCAGCTCCCTAAGGGCTTACTTATATGCAGTTAATGGTTGCCGAGCAGAGGGGGGGTATTTTCCTTTAATGGTGTAAACACTGGCAAGTTGCCCATGCTCCTATAAGAAACCCTAATTAAACTCGATGGTACACAACACACACACACACAACTTTAATGCAAAAAATGAAATTTTATTAGGACAACTGCACTTTATTAAAATAAAATTGTTCACAAAGAAATTTTTAGAAACATCTTAATTTATTTAACATTCATTTTACTGTTTGTGTATTATCAAGAAAAAAATTAAAGCAAACTATCGCTCTTACTGTGAAACTGTCAACAAAGAAAGCAAAACTGAGAACTCTGTTAGAATGGAGATGAGGTGCTGTATAATTTTACAGGGAAAGTACTATTTATATACTAAAGTATATTGCTATTTTTATTCTTTAAGCCAGGATAGACATTGATCCTTATGTAACTAAGAAGCAAAACAGCAATGAGGACGACCTTTGGGTCAGAAATGCCCGGATCCGAATCTCAGATCTGTTACTTGCTAACTATAACTTTAGGCAAATTATGCAACTTTCCTGATTTTTCATCCCATAGAGAAGATGAGGTTAGCCATGACCTTTCTTGATGTTGTGAGAGTCAGCTGTATTGTGTATCTGAGACACACAATAGGAGCAGTTCCACTTCTAGATGTGACTCCTAAAGATGCAGTTGATGGAAACAATGGCTTTTGAAGACACTCATAGCATTAGTTACACAAAGCAAGTAAGATAAAACTCACCCAGCACCAGAGCTATAGAAATGATTAAATAATAGCATACACATCAGATCAGAGGCTCCCAACATTAGTGCACATATGTAATCATCTGGGGAAATCTGTTAAATGGATATTTCCAGGTATGATGCATAGAAATTCTATGGATCTTGGGTAAGATCAGGAAATGCATACTTACCAACCATGTGTTGTTTGAATACAGGAAGTCTCTGAAGATTCTATACTAGACAGCAATAAAAATAATAATTATGGCCACATTCCTAGTGGAAGTCCCCTGCGCAGTGGCCACACATAGGGTCAGAATCCTAGAGACCACATCCATAGCCAGAACCAGCAGAAGATCCTCTGCTAGACCAGAGTATGCCCTCTGAGTCAGAATTTTAGCCCCCAACTCAGGTAGAGACTCTACTCAACCAGCTACCATGGCCAGAAGAGCAAAGAGGAAACAGAAACCAAAAACAAAATCCTCATCCAACAAAACAAACACAGAAATCCCATGTAGATCTATGATCACCCCAGACCCAAATGTCTACACATTGGTGTAAGACCACAATCAACAACAGCAAAGCCTATATGTCACCACCAAAATCCAGTTATCCTACTACAGCAAACCCTGACTATTCCAACACAGCTGAAGTACAAAAAAAGACCTTAAAACCAACATTATGAAGATGATAGAGGTCCTTAAAAAAAGGAGAATAAATCCCTTTAAAAAAAAAAAAAAAGGAAAACACCAAAGAAATAAAATAAAAAATTGGAGGAAATGAATGAATTAATTCCTTCAACAAAATCATGAAAGAAAACAAATATTTGAAGGAAATTAATAAAACTTTTCAAGACCTGAAAATGGAAGTAGAAGCAATAAAAACACACACACACCACACAATGAGAAACTTCTGGAAATGGAAAATCATGGTAAACAAACAGGAACTACAGATACAAACATTACCAAGAGAATATAGATGAGGGAGAGAATCTCAGACACAGAAGGAACAATGGAAGATAGAGATATATCAGTCAAAGAAAATGTTATATCTAAAAAATTCTGACACAAAATATACAAAAATCTGGGGCACTATGAAAAGACTAAACCTAAGAATAATAAGAATAGAGGAAGGAGAATATCAGGTCAAAATCCCAGAAAATATTTTTAACAAAATAAATAAAAGAAAATTTTTCTAACCTCAAAAAGAACATGCCTATAAAAGTACAAGCTTACAAAACACCAAATAGATTAGACCAGAAAGTCCCATCACCACATAATAATCAAAACATTAAACAAACAGAAAAAAGAAGAATATTAAAGGCTGTAATGGGAAAAGGTCATGTAACATACAAAGGCAGACCTATTAGAATTATACCTGACTTCTCAACAGAGACTCTGAAAGCCAGAAGGACCTGGATAGATGTCCTACAGACTCTAAGAAACCACAAATGCCTGCCTAGAATGCTACATCCAGCAAAACTTTATCACCATAGATGGAGAAAACAAGATATACTATGATAGGACTGGAGAGATGGCTCAGTGGTTAAGAGCACTGATTGTTCTTCCAGAGGTCCTGAGTTCAATCCTCAGCAACCACATGGTGGCTCACAACCATCTGCAATGAGGTCTGATGCCCTCTTCTGGTGTGTCGGAAGAAAGCAATGGTGTACTCATATATATATAAATAAATAAATAAATCATTTAAAAAGTATATTTACTATGATAAAGTCAAACTTAAATAATATCTATCCACAAACTACAGAAGGTATTAGAGGAAAAAAAAAAACCTCTTAACTCAAGAATGTTAACTAAACCCATGAAAATACAGTAAATAGTCTCACACCAGCAAAACCAAAGCCAAAAGAAGAAACACACACACACCACACCCCACCACCACACAACAACAACAACAAAATAACAGAAATTAACACTCATTGGTCATTGATATCTTTCAATATAATTGGACTCAATTCCCAATATAAAGATACACACTAATAGAATGGATGGAAAAACAGGATCCATCCTACTGCTGAACACAAGAAACACACCTCAACATCAAAAATAGACATCATCTCAAAGTAAAGGGTTGGCAAAAGCTTTTCCAAGCAAATGGACCTAAGAAACAAGCTGGTGTAGCCATTATAATATCTAACAAAACAGACTTCAAACCAAATTAATCAAAAGGACAGGGAAGGACATTTCACAGTCAACAAAGGAAAAATCCACCAACATGATCTTTTGATTCTCAACATCTATGCCCCAAACACAAGGGCAAACAAGGTTTGTAAAGGAAACTTTACTAAAGTTTACATCACACACTGACCCTCACACATTGATAGTAGGAGACTTCAATACCTGGCTCTCACCAATGGACTGGTCATCCAGACAAAAACTATACAGATAAATATTGGAGCTAACAGACATTATGAACCAAACGGACTTAACAGAAGATATTTTCTTTACTGTGCCTCACAGAAATTTCCCCAAAATTGACTATATAATCAGTCACAAAAAAAAAGTCTGAACAGATACAAGAAAATAAAAATAACCCTCGGCATCCTATCAGACCACCATGGGTCAAGGCTGAATTTCAACAACAACATAAACAACAGAAAGCCTACACACTCATGGTAGCTGAACAACTCTCTACAGAATGAAAACTGGGTCAAAACAGAATTAAAGGAAAATATTCAAGACTTTCTAGAATTCAATGAAAATGAATACACAACATAACCAAACTTATGAGACACAGTGAAACTAACTAAAAGACAGAGACAGAATATCCAAATAAACAAAAGTTAAGAGGGGGGCATACCAACAGATACTTAGAAAATTCAAAGAATTATTAGGTGATACTTTAAAAAACATTACTCCACAAAATTGGAAAATCTAAAAGAAATGAATAATTCTCCCAGTAGATACCACCTAATAAAGTTAAATCAGGATCAGATGAACAATTTAAAAGAACCTATAACCTCTAAGGTAATAGAAGCAGATACCCAACAAAGGGGAGATACAACCTGTAGAGACCAGCTACAGTAGATAGACATGGCCCCCAGTTGAGGGATGGGGTCACCCATGCATCTCAAAATTTTTAACCCAGAAATGTTCCTGTCCAAAGGAAAGACGGGCACAGAAAATGGAACAGAGACTAAGGAAAGGCCATCCAGAGACCACTCCACCTAGGGATTCATCCCATCTTCAGACATCAAACCCCTACAGTATTGCTGATGCCAAGAAGTGCTTGCTGACAGGAGCCTGGTATGGCTGTTCCCTGAGAGGTTCTACCAGCACCTGACCAATGCAGATGCAGATACTCATGGCCAACCATCAGACAGAGCCCAAAGAACCCAGTGGAAGAGCTAGGGGAAGGACTGAAGGAGCTGAAGGGGATTGCAACCCATAGGAAGATCATATCAACTAACTGGACCACCCAGAGCTCCCAGGGACTAAACCACCAACAAAAAAGTATAAGGAGGTATCTATGGCTCCAGATACATATGTAACAGAAGATGGCCTTATCTGACATCAATGGGAGGGAAGGCCCTTGGTCCTATGGAGGCTTGATGTCCCGGAGGAGGATGTTAGAGCCATGGGAGGATGAGTGGGCAGAGGAGCACCTTTATAGAGGCAAAGGGGAGGGAGGGACAAGGGGATGGGATGAAGGGGTTGTGGAGGGGTAACCACGAAGGGGGATATTATTTGAAGTGTAAATGAATAAAATGATTAATTTAAAAAAGTCCCACAAACAAACAAACAAACAAAAAAAGCCCAGGGCCAAATGGTTTTAGCACAGTTTAGCCAAAAGTTTCTAGAAGACCTTTAAAGAACTAACACCAATACTCCTCAAATTACTTCACAAAATAGAAACAGAAGGAATATTGCCAAATTCATTTTATGAGGCTACATAGTCACTCTGATTCCCAAACCACAAAAAGACTCAACAAAGAAATAATTTCAGACCAATTCCACTTATGAACAATAATACAAATATATCAATAAAATACTCAAAAACTGAATCCAAGAATACATCAAAAACATCATCCACCATGATCAAGTAGGTTTCATCCAGAGACGCAGGG
This sequence comes from Mastomys natalensis, assembly GCA_021653895.1. Lineage (NCBI taxonomy): Eukaryota > Metazoa > Chordata > Mammalia > Rodentia > Muridae > Mastomys > Mastomys natalensis. The sequence continues at coordinate 188,751 of JAJTUV010000537.1, forward strand.
ATGATTCAACATATGGAAAATCAGTTAAGTAATCCACCATATAAACAAACTGAAAAAAACACATGATCATCAAATAAGATGCTGAAAAAGCTTTGTACAAAATCCAACACCCCTCATGATAGAAATCCTGGAGAGATCGGGGCTAGAAGGGACATTCCTAAACATAATAAAGGAAATTTACAGGAAGCTATAGTCAACATCAAATTAAACGGAGAGAAACTCAAAGCAATTTCACTAAACTCAGGAACAAGACAAGGTTGTCCATTCAATTTAGAACTTAATTTTCTAACAGAAGCAATAGAACAACTGGAGATCAAGGGGATACAGATTGGAAAGAAAGACGTGAAACTATTGCCATCCACAGATGATATGATAGTACACATAAGCAACACCAAAAACTCTACCAGGGAACTAAGAAAGATCCAACATTGGGGAAGTACTGGGGGGTTTGGGGAGCAATGTGGAAACCTAGTGCAGAAGAAAATCCCTAGAATCTTCAAGAATGACTATAGTGAAGACTCCTGGTATTGGGGAATAGAGATCCTAAACTGGTTCTCTTCTACAACCAAACAAGGCTCCTACAATCCTTCCTGCCTCCAAGATGTTCTAGGGTAATGGTAGCCCACAATTTGTGGGAGTGGCCAATCAATGACTAGTCCAACATGAGACCCATGCCTCAAGAGGAAGCCCACACCTGACACTGCCTGTTTAGCCAAGAACTACAGGATGGACATCCCAGAGACCTAGGATAGAACTAAACATGCCTATGGAAAAAAATTCAATGAAGTAATTATTTACTAAAGATATTCTAATATACTCATAGACCAGTGCCTACCCTAATTGTCATCACAGAGGTGTTATCCAGTAACTGATAGGAGCTGAGGCAGAGACCCAGCCAAACACTAGACAGAGCTAGGGATTGCTGCAGAAGATGGCAGGGAAGGGAAGTTATGGGAGACAGAGGAGTCAAGGAACCATGAAAACACAGACCAGAGAATCAAGTAAGTGGGGCTCATACAGGATCACAGACGTCAATGGGATAGTCATGTACCCTGTACGGCTCTGAGTGAGGTCCTCTGCATATGTTATAGTTCTGTAGAGTGTTCTTATGGGAGTCTAACAGTGGGCTGTCTCTGACTCATTTGCCTCCCACTGGGCTACCTCATCCAGCCTTGATAGGATTTGTGTCTAGTCTTATTGTAACTTTTTATGCCATGTTTGGTTGATCTCTTGGGAGGCCTGCTCTGTTCTGAAGGGAAACAGAGGAGGAGTGGACCTGGGGTGGGGTGCGAGGGCCTGGGAAGATTGGAGAAAGAGGAAACTGTGGTCAGGATGCAGTGTATGAGAGAAGAAGAATAAAAGGAAAAAAGAAAAAATTATGACTATGAAGACAGTGTGACATAATCACACTGGAAACACATCATACGCTATTGAATGAAAAATCCAGAATCCAAAATTGAATGCTTTATCAGATAAGTACATAGAACATGCTAGAGGGAAATTTTTCAAGTAATAGAGAAAGATTGTGAGTAACTTCTAAGTTTTATTCAAAGTTTTCAAACAGTCATGCTACTACTACCATAAGTGAATAACTGATGCATTACATAAGAAAACCAAAAAGCTAATACATATCCATGGCCTTCAAGGTAAGTTCAAACTACTTATGGAAATCCCTCAAGTGCTAGACTTACTTCTTGTTCATTATAACAGACTGTTTATATTTCTGAACCATAGTCTAACATTTCCACAGACTGTTACCGGATTCACTGCTCCTTCTGCCTAAAACATCCATCTCCTAATCTTAACAGTTCAGTAAACTATTCATCCTACAATATTGAAGTAGCACCTCCCATCTCAGCTTCCTTGCATACTCCTCTCATGCAGAATTAAAAATGTTTAATATTTTAAATCTTTCTTTGTGCCAGGGTTCAGCAGGTACTGTATGGTACTTGCACAGTAGCTTATACCTCAGTGTATTCTAACTCTTTATAGAACTATTCCATCTATCAGCAAGGGGACCTGGAAGAGATTACCCCCTTCAAGTTTAGAATCCACAAAACCCCTTATCAATGCCTGTTGAAATAATTAGTTATCTGTTCTATAAGTTCCTGAGTGAGTTGGCCAGTCATACAGAATGTGTTTGGTTGAATGGAGTAATTTTTGTCTACATACGTCCTAATACATAGCAGCCAAAAACATGTGTAAAGTTCTAAGCAACCATTTAACTGTCATTTGTAAGTGTTCACATTTTCCTCTGCTAGCATCCTCCAATGTTCAGAATGACAGACCACCCCCCAACAAGAAACAAAATGCTGAACCCGCTGACAGATTACCAGAACAAAGAACATCCCTACATAACCCTCACTGCTCCCCACAAACCCACGGCTCCTTACTCACAGACCTCCATACTAGCATCCATAAGAAACAGACAATCCTGTAAGTAAATACAGCCGCTTTCAGTGTTTTTTAAACACTAAATATCATATTTAATATATCTGTATATGACATAGGTATTTCAAATGTAAATTAGTAAGAAGAGAGACAAAGCAAGAACCATAAGTATGTAAGAATAATTTAGTCAGAGAAAGAAGAGGGAGGGGCAAAAAGTAAACAAGGAAGAAAGAGGGGAAGGGAGGAAGCAGGGAGACTAGCAACGCCAAAAAAAATGCTAACTGGAATCCCAGGCAAAAACTTCAAATGTACAGTAATGTTTACACAGTCCTGTACAATAACATTCATGGAGTCACATGGACATTGAAATCAACTTGCACCATGAAATATTTTCAAGTCAAAATAAGTCTACCTAAAACATTTTGATACGAATCTCAAACCACACTAGATATTAAAACTGTTACCTGATTTTACTGCATTGTCTTGTCACCTGTAACTATATAACAAATACATATAGCTTGCGAATAACTTCTGGAAGCAGACAACAACATACTAGATGTTTATATCTGAATATTAATCCAATCAAAAGTTTAAGAGTGTATGTAGCTCAGTGGTAAAGTGCATGTCTAGCATGCCCTGTATTTGAGCCCCAATGACACACATACACACACACACACACACACACACACACACAAAAGTTCTAGGGATTAACTAAATTTTTTAAGAGCTTCTTCGTCACCAGCCATGTCTCCAATACATCTCTTTCCTCTTTTGTCTTGGAAGAATAATGACTTCTGTATTTAACCTCTCTTAGGAACCATGAAAAGCCTATTCCATTCACTCTGCCACAAAGCTGCAAGGCTATGCTATTTCTGCCTAAGGTTTTGTTGTCTCTTCCGATGAAAATAATAAAAGAGGTTCTCTTCCTAAAAGCCTTACCAATCAATCTCCATTCAGTATCACTTAACTGTCAGCTCCCCAAAGCAGTATAGGGTGAAGGTAAAGATGAAAAAAGCACAAAGCACTGGCTCAGTCACAGGTTAAAGGGGATATTAACACTGAGATGGACAGGACAGCTGCTCAAAGAGCACTCCAGACTCCTCTAACTTTTTGGAGGGTGGAGGTAGGCTAGGGGTTTCAAGACAGGGTTCCTGGCTGTTCTGGAACTTATGCTATAGACCAGGCTGGCTTTGAACTCACAGAGAACTGTCTGCCTCTGCCTCCCCATGCTGGGATTAAAGGCATGCACCACCATGGCCTGGCTAGACTGCTAATTTAAAAGTCCAATTCTTGTTCTTAATCTACTTCCCACCACGAAGCGCAGCTCTGTGGCTCACACGATCAGCTTCCCCGATTCCCTTCCCTTCTTGTTTACGTCTCTGTTGTAACCAAATACTGATCAAAAGCAACCGGGGAAGAAATGGTTTACTCCAATTCACCATTAACAGTGCCTCATAAAAGGAAGCCAGGTTGAGAACTCAGGGCCGGAGCCTGAAACAGAAACCACTGGAGGAACCTTGAAGAGATACAGCTTACCTACTGGCTTGCTCTCCATGGCTTTGCTCAGCTTGCTTTCTTAGACAACCCAGAACCACCTGCCCAGGGGTAGCACCACACACAATGTGCTTGTGTTGGACCCTTCCACACACTCAGGAATCAAAGATATGCACCACAGACATGCCCACAGGTTATTCTAACTTATGCTAATTTGACAAAAGCCAATCAATTACCTTCTGCCTGCCTTTAGGGAAGGGAAAGTTGGAACAAAAAGTACGCTGAAGTGAGTTTGCAACAATTCGAAAAGTGTAGAAACCATTTCATCTTCCAGATGAAATTTGAGTAAGGAAATATATAGGAAATGTGGCATGAGAAAGAAAACTACCAAGCAGGATCTGAGGCTGCCTGTGTATGCCCAAAGCCATCAACCATGACTTGATCTGTCCGTTTTGATCAAACAGTAACCAGTAAGAGCAGACTATCTCTGGTCCCATAAGCAGAAGTAATTACCTATTTTAAATATAAAGCTACTCTCACAAAGACTCCAAATGCCTATAAGCGTGAGTAAATCAATGCTCCATTTTATAGCTAGATACACAAAGACACTATCCCTTAATAAGAAGGTAGTACTCATAAGAAACAGGTTACGAGACGAACACATACTTCGGGCAGTGTAGTAGAATAAACTGGAAAAAAACCAAAATGTATCCTTTAACCAAACTTTTTTTTTTCATTCTCCCTCAAAGAATCTATTTCAAAGATTCACTTAACTTTACAAAAAAAAAAAAAAAAAATGTAAAATCGACTTGTTATCCTCCTGAAGTATAAAAGAAAGAAAACTTGGCTCTCGGAAGAGTTACTAGACATGAATTACACGGGAGAGCCATTGGGTCTTGGGTGGCATTGTGCCTCTGCGTACCCATGGTACTTTCGTGGCCTGTTCATTACACACATAAGGGAGAACACCGTACAGGTGAGCCTGCTTTTTCGAATGTAAGCTATTCTTTCATACCAACATATAAGAAATCAAAACATCATCTTTTAAGTAACTAAACAGTTCTGCAATGTGTTTAAACTGGAAACCAAATTCACTAAAATATAATAAATATTTTCCAGATCTGTACATTGAAATTGCATCTTTTCTACCCCTTCATTTACATCATGGTCTGCTTTAATGCCTGGAATTTGTAGGCTCTTAGAAAGACTTTTCCCAAATTACCCCATATCCAAAATAAACTGTTTCTAGTATACTCTGAACTAATCAAATTATTTACTGTCACCTAAGATGTTAGACTCCTAAAGTCGGTCAATACCCTGCTAAGCACTGTTCAGTTCTTCTTGATGTCAGGGGCAGAGTTGCTTCCACCCTCCCATGCTGGGTACAAAACCACTAAGGTGCACACACACTAGGAACTGTGCAATTAAAACTAGCCAGAGCCGGGGAATACAGGTAAATGGCAGAATGCTCATCTAGCATGTAGAATACCCTGGTTTTAATCCCTAGCATCACAAGAAAACAGAACAGAAAGACAAGACGACTGACTAGCAGGCACTGGGTTAGCTGTGCTAGCTTACTGCCACAGTAGCATCCCATCATTTAAAAGAGGAAGCTCCAAGCCCTGCTTCGTAGAGAAGGAGGTCAATGTCAAAGCTCCCCTCCTCTCTCCGTACACCCATCATGCAGCTAGTGCTGTTCACTCGGGCAGGCACCGCTCCCTGAGCACAACGGTGCAACCACTGCCTCCACCATCATTTTAGATAAATAGACAGCCCACTGGCAACTTGACTATTTTTATGGACATAACATCTTCATCCCACTTAACAAATGCAGCATCTCCGAAAGCAAGTTTTTTCTATCAGATCCCCAATAACCTAGCTACCCAAACAGTTGTGAAAATTACAGGTTTTTTTTTTTTCTCTTTCTAGTTGCCTCTTATTCCTTCTACCTGTCACCAAAAGCTTCATGAGTTGAATCCTACATTTGAGAAACTATAAGGTAACTAGTTGATATGTCCTTGGTGACCAGAAAATTGTTTCTTCCCACTTCTGATTAATTTACTTTTTCCCATGGGGATCTTAAGAAGTGGGTCATCTATGTTCAACAATAATTTATGAAAAGTACTACACATAACACTCAACTCTTTGAAGAACTGGAAAAAAAGTGAGAAAACCATCTAGAGTATAGTTAAGGATTGTGCTGATTTAGTAAAGTGGTGGCTGTGGGTTCTTCTTCAAGATCTATGACTTCACTTGCCCTGGGTTGCTGCCTAGCTTTCCAGTACCAGGTTTGAGTTCCTTTTTATTAAGTGGATCTTAAGTCCAATTAGAGAGTTGTTGGTCACTGCCAAGGTATGCATGCCACTAGTGCACCCTTAGGGTCAGTGTTGTGGTTCATGGTGTCATAGCTCAGTACAATTGTTGGTTACCCCCGCTCCTTTGGAAGGTTGCATGGCATCTTCTGGTACTATGAAAGCTAGTCTGCAGGAGGAAGCATTCATGGGGGTCAGTTCAAGCTCAGGAGCCACTGGATCTTGTACCTCAAGTGCATGGTGTCTCCAGCAATAGGAACTTACTTTCCACCTCTGGGGGAAACCAAGGGCAACAGCAATAGCCTACATGTTTTAGGAATCTCTTGGACAACACTGACCAACAACTCACAAGATGGCTTCCCTGATGTTGGAGGTTTTGTAAAGGAATCTCTACTCCTGGAAAGAGCATTGTCAGCCCAAATGAGAAAAAATTAAACTAGGTATGTATATTTATATACAGACTTACATGTATTACACAAACTCACTGACATGTCTGACAAAACACGAGCTCAATAATAGTCAACTCAAAGTACAAGGGAGATGGCCTTAACCCTACACACACACACCACACACAAACTATAGTCAACCAAAGAATGCTGAAAGTGGGAGAAATTGTCTTCTATAGGGAAGAGCAGACTATTGCACAGGATATATTTAGGAATGTATACATGCATGCATACATCAACAATTAATGAAAAAGAGGCCATGAAGATAGAAAACATCAAGGATGGTTTGGGGCAGGGTGAGGTAGGGAGGAAATCAAGAATTGGTGTATTTATATTCTCAAAAAAAAAGAAGAAGAAAACCAAATAAATCTAAAGTATTAGCAACTCTTTATTGCTTTATTAAAATATAAACAATTCTTAACATCAGTGGAAAATTAAGATATACATTATAAATGTGAATTATTTTACTTAGAATAAAGGAGTGTACCAGAAGTACATTTTAAAGGTTTTGCAGCTGTTTAATGATGCGTGAAAGTTTTAGAAGATGAAATTTTATGTATATCAGCTAAATAGAAAAAGGGACATAACCTGAGAACTCTGGTGAGCAAGGATTTCTCTAAAATGAAAGGAGATGGAGAGAGAGAGGGAAGAGGTTACTTTTCCACAGAAAAGGCTAAGTTTGAAGAGTAGAGCGTAAAAGTTTGCTAACATCATCTTATGATCTGGGAGTATAAATCCATAGATGGTTTTAGACCATAATAGTTCTCTGTTGTTTTTAATAATGCCAAGTATTTGATTCTTCCTAATTTCTGTTTTCTCCTATCTTTCCTATTAAGGATCATTTTCAAGCTAAAGGAGATACACAGATAGAGATATAATAAAGTTGCAAACCAGAGACAGATGGTAAGAGACACTAGTCTGCTTTTAAAAGGAGCAAGTGTGGGCTATTGATATGGCTAAGTGGAGGCTTGTCACCAAGCCTCAAGATCTGAGTTCAATCCCCAACACAAGTGGTTCTCAACCTGCCTAATGCTGCAACCCTTTAATACACTTCTATGTGCTGTGGTGACTCCCAACCAAAAATTATTTTTGTTGCTACTTTCATAACTGTAACTTTGCTACTGTTATGAATGACCATGTAAATATCTAATATGAAGGTTATCTGACCCTGGTGAAAGGGTTGTTTGACACCACTAAAGGGTTGAGAACCATTAGACTCACAGGGTAGAAGGAAAGATGGAAATCCCTCAAGTTGTCCTCTGATCTCCACATGCACACCCCCGTATACATATATGCACAATTAATAAATATAATTTAAACTTTTTAAAAGAAGTGAATGTTAGCTATCTAGTCCCAGAAGATTTAGAATCAAGTAGAAGGAATTTTCATCAAATTAGGAATCACAAAAGGCTCACTCCGAGAAACAAGCAAAGTATGCTGACTTTGTTGGAATTTATAGTCAAACAACTAAAGGGATAGTTCAAAAAATGCCATAAATAGACTACAGCATGAATTTAGAAAGACAATAAATAAAACACTTCACGATATTCTTACTGGTATAATGGACACAAACAGCTGACTGAGAGGTCTACTGAGTAGCTCCAAAGCTAGAAGAAATACCAAGCATAGACTACCACCATAAACTGCATACACTGAAAAAAGGTTCCTTGGGAATATCTTACCGCCTGTTGGTTTCTGGTTATAAAGTTACAAAGTTTATTCACAGACTCAGAATGGGAAGTTAACGGGCTGATAAGCAGACTCTGGAGTCAAAAAGAGACATGCACAGGTTACAAATGGAGGGTAAAGCAAGATGAGACGTAATTAGAATAACCTGAGTTTAAGCAACACTTTCACAAGTACCAGATGTGGGAATTGCAGCTTCACAAGTTGTTAAAAGAAAAGGTACTTGTAAGTTTTCATTGATAATATGAACCAACGCCAATTTTGTGGCTCAGAAAAGTCTGGCCTATAGCAAGGTCTTAGAGCAATAATACAGTGGCCTTCATTTAATTGTATCATATTTTAATAGATGCAACATAGTCTCATTATATAATTCAAAAAAGCACAATTTTTTTTTTTGTTTTTGTTTTTGTTTTTGTTTTTTATTTTCCAAGACAGGGTTTCTCTGTGTAGCCCTGGCTGTCCTAGAACTCACTCTGTAGACCAGGCTGGCCTCGAACTCAGAAATCCACCTGCCTCTGCCTCCCAACATTTTTGTGTTCTATAGCTAGGCATATTTATGTTCATTGTAAGTCTTTGCAGTTACTTTTCTTATGAAAGTATAATCAAGCTATGAATGCTCTTTTATAATCGGTTGGCTTTTTATGCATCAGTATATTAATCCCCATGCCATTCTACACTGAGTGACACCTAGTACAGATTATTCATTTCTTATGGTTTTTGTCATATTTCAAAGGGTCATTTTGAAATTTGAGAATATTCAAAGGACTGAAAAGGATGGTTTTAAAAAACATGAAATTTTGGGTTTTAACACATAAACATTATAGTCACAAACAGTTAAAGGCAACAGTAGTTCTTCCATGAAAAGGAATGAATTAAATGCATGTCCCTGCAGAAGTGTCTTGGCAGATGGATTCGGCAACTTTTGGATTGACCCATACAGCCAAGCCAGTACCAGCTGCTGGGAGTCACAACAAAATGGATTTGGGGTCAATAAATACAGAATGTTTTATGATCACAGATATCAAAAAGTAGAATAGATGCCAGGTGCAGAGCAGCATGCCTGTAATCTAGCACTCAGGAGGCGGAGGCAGGAGGATGCTGAGTTCAAGATCAGCCTCAGACAGATAACAAGATCCTGCCACAAAAATGGGCTGTGTGTGCACTGAGTCTAGTTATTGAGAATATTAATGGTGCTTGAGATAATTTGCAGAAGAAAGTTCTACACCATGTAAGAACTTGGACTAAAGGCCCCTTTCTATTTGAGGATTCAGATTTCAATGAAAAAGTTAGTGTGGCAATTTCCTCCCAGTTTAGTAAATAAGTCCTTAAGAAATCAAGTCTCCTTGCAACTACTTCATTGAGAATTTTTGTATGTATATTCATGAGGGATACTGGACTATAATTTATATATTTTGTTGGGTTTACACTTGATTTCACTATTTCAATATTATTTGCTTTGTGAAGGAGCTTATTGTGGTTCTGAATTTTTTTAAACATAACTCAAAAAGTGTTGCTTGTTTGAAGGCTCTATAGAATTTTTGTATAAGTATATCTGACCCTTGGTATTTTGCTTGTTTGTTTATTTTCATTTTATTCTGTTTGAATGCTTTTTAAATTTTTTTGATTTGCTGAAAATAAAAAAAAATAAAAAAAAAAAGAAATCAAGTCTCCTATAGCAACCTATAGGAAGACTAGCAGTCTCAACTAACCTTGCTCAGACACTGAGCCACCAACCAGGCAGCATACACCAGCTGGCAGAAGGCCCCAACACAGATACAGCAGAAGACTGCCAGGTCTTGAATAAGTGAGATAAGATGCACATAACCCTCAAGAATCTTAGGGCCCCAGGGAGTGGGGAGGTCTGGTGGGGTGGGGTGGGCTGGGGTTAGGGGGTAGAGACATCCTCTTGGAGACGGGGTGGTGGGGCAGGGGAAGGAGGTATGGGATGTGGAACAGTCAGAGGGGACTAGGAAGGGGATAAAGACTGGACTGTAAAAAAAGATTGAAGAATAAAAAAATAAATAAATTAAATAAATCAATCAAGTCTCAGGGAGTCTTGTGTGCTTTAGAGCCACGTGAGGACCGCTAACTCTAACAATGACCACCTATGCATTCAATGTTCTTCACTACTTTTTACGCCATTTGATCCTCACAAAAACCATAGGAATAGATTTCTATTTCCACTTCACAATATTTCACAGTGTGCATGGCTTTTTGAAGTAATTTAAGGGCATTCTGTGCCCACTAAAAACTGCAATGTCACTCAAGCAAATATCTTTACGACATAGCAACAGTTGGCATCATACATCACAAGTAAACAGAAAGTATCTTCTGCAAAACTTTTACCTAATTAGGTCTCAAACAAGCAGTCAAGAAATGTTTTTATCTTGGCAAAATGATTTTTAAGTGTAATTATCATTTACAGCTAAAAATCATTCAGACTGCACTGTCCGGATTGACCACCTTAAATTTTGCAGACAAATTCTTGACTATGACTAAAGATTCAGTAAAGCAAATTTTAATCTCTGGGTTTCAAATCCTTGGCATCACTGATTAAGTGACCTTGGACACTTTAGTCTTTCATCTGTGAAATGAGTTTTGGCCTCTGGATGAGACATGCAAGCATCTACCCCAGACTCTGACTCCATTAGTATACTACACACATAATAAGCAAGTAGAAGAGACTAACGAACCTATTCCACAATTCACTCCAAAACATTAAAATATTTCCAAGTGCCATTACGTTTGCTGAAGAAGAGCACACTTCTATTACCCTGTAAGTTTCTGATGGCAATCATTAATGAAATAAGGTGATAACCACATGAAATGTGTCTACTTAGAAATATTTTATTCGAAAGATCATCTGAATACAATTTCAGCTCCTATTTTCTTACAAGACATGTTATAATGGTTAAGTCTGTGTGAGTCTGAAAGGTACTGGTGATATTTGTGATTTTTGCAGCTGTTTGATTGACTCAAACTGCCCTCATGAATGTACCTTGTTTTCCTGTAGAACTACCAGGGCCACCCAACAAAGCCAGTAATAAAGAAGACTCATTCCAGATGAACACTGTGGCTCATGCTTTTGCAACTTCAGTATTTACTAACATTAAATGCTTGGTGTTTCAACTTGTCAACTATTTCTGTTTCAAAACCAACACAACTGAGAAGGGAGTATTCAAAAAAATACCATTTGTCTCAATTCCTGTCAATGAAATTAACTAAACCTCTCATTGCTAATGAATTCTCTATTTTCAAAATTAATCTTTAATTAATCTTTAATCTTTGAGGAACTTGTTTTAGCATACATCCAGAATCATTTTTGTAATTAATGCACTAATACATTTGCAAATACACCTAGTTCACTTATAACATAAAATTGTAACTAAATTTTTCTATAAAATATCTATGGGTAAATATCAAAACTGTAGTCTAAAATATGTATATTATCTACTTGTGTTTGAAAATGGAAGAGGACACACTGAATAGTTATCTTTTCTAAATCTAAGACCCACTGGGGTGGAGCTTCCATACATATTTGTTCTGCAATGAAATTATTCCAATAGTGTCACTATCACCAAGTATATATAATAGTACATGGTTCTTTAAATGTCACCGTTTTTTAAGTTATGTTCATTTCACTGTAATATAACCATTTTCTTTTCCCTAGAGCCAGTATTATAATTAATTGCACCATCTGATCACAACCTATGAGAACCTGTGTGTATACCACAATATTTTCATGCAAAAGTTTGTATCAAACACTTAAGGACATCAGCACAAGAGGTCAGAACAGCAGTTCTCAACCCCAGGGCTTGCAATCTCTTTGAGAGTCAAAGAACCCTTTCACAGAGGTGGCCTAAGACTACCAGAAAACAGATATTTACCTTGCAATTCATAACAGTACCAAAATGATAGTTATAAAGTAGCAACAAAAATAATTTTATAACTGGGGGTCGCCACAACATGAGGAATTATATTAAAGGATCACATTCTTGGGAAGGTTGTGAAGCACTAATTCGGTGGATAAAGATGTTTGCTTCCTCTCAAACCTGAGAACCTGAGTACCCCTTCCTGAATCCACATGACAGAGGGAGAAAACAGACTCTCACAAGTTGTCCTCTGCTTTCTCAGTGGACTAGATGGCATACACAGCGTGTACACACACACACCAAGCGTACACACACCAAATAAATGCAATTCTTTTTATTTTTTTATAAAATGTAGTACAAAATACTTTTAAGCAAGAAAATCACTTCAGCATTTTTTTTTTGAAGTATCGTTAAGTTACCTAAGAGATGTTTTAAGATAGAGATATGTATGATGATAGATGCTTCCAAAAATACACAGGACAAACTGAACAATCACGACTTGAAACCTAAAGCTCTTTCCTTGAATTTCATTTAGCGAGTGCTTTTCAGGCTTCCTGCCTCCTCAGCGATTTCATTTGTTCAATTCACTTTTAATACTTTCTCAAACACACAGATCAACCCGGCTCTCTCTACCTTATGTATGGTGAATAAAGACCTTGCCTTAAAAAAAAAAAGTCACCTTAGAAAGATTCTTTGAGCAATGCTCGTCTCACCTGCAACATGTTAACATTAAAAGGCCTCTGCTGCATTTCACACACACTTTCCCAAGCCGGACGTTTCACTCAGCTGTGTCTGGGAAACTGAAAGTACTGGCTAAAGCTGTCTAACCGGCCTCATCAAGTTTTACACACTCCTGATTGACATCAGAAGGTCCACTGGCTTTGTTTTTGTGGGATCATAGCCCACTGCTGATGCCTTCTGCATGAGAAGGTAACAGCAATCCGAGTCTGTGGCTTTCGCAGGATAACTGCAAGCTTCCAACAGCTTCTCATTTAAATAGCCAAATAGTAGGGGGTGGGCTTTCACAGCTGCAAACACAAACAGTAACGGGCATGCGAATTTCCTTCTAACAACACCAATACATGTGCAAGTTCTGCACCACGGCTTGGAGAAAGTAGCTGATTGATGCATTGATGGAAAGGCTATTTTAAAATTACTCAAAGAGCCTAAAGCATCAATCTGACAGGGAGGCTCTTGCCTCCTTTTCACACACACACGGTTTGTTTTCCAGCCTAATTTAAGAATGAATCGCTGACACCTCCAGGTGCAATACCCTGAGGAGAGAACGTACCCATCACAATGCTCACGAGGGGTGTACATAACACCACCACCCCTCGCGCCCGCAGTGAGTGCCAGTTCTTACCTTAGCAGATTAGACAGGGGCAAAGGTCCGGATCCACCGCCCAGGATCCCTCCTTTCCTGCCAGATAGGAGTTTCTCCACCAGAGCCACATTGCCAGTTCGAGCAGCTTCCAGGAGCTCCTGGTCCTTCCCCATAGTCTCTCACCGAGTCCACTACAGAGTCCTTTCCCTGCTCCAGTCCTCCTCCGGGTCCACTCCCCAAAAGCCAGGGCCCTCCCCGCCCCACCCTAAAAGGATGCCCGGGCTTCAGCTCGCTGAGATTCCTGCAGCCCCGCGCAGGGAGCAGCACGCTGTCCTCCTTCTCCTGGTTCAGCTTCTACAATGGGGAGCAGCCCGTGTTTGGGCAGAGGGGCTGGCCAAGCGGCGACGCGCCCCCACAGCCACTCCCCTGCATTCCCGAGGCCTCCTTCCCGCGGGTGGGGTGCGAGCGGGTGGGGACCGGGCCCGGGCGCAGCCGAGGAACGGAAGGAGGATGCTGAGCTCAGAGAACGCCGAGCACTGAGCAGGATGCTCCGGCGCTGACAGTAGGATGCTGAGCACCGGGGAGGATGCTCCAGCACTAAGGAGCACACGGAGCGCTGAGGCTGAGGAGGAGCGAGTCGAGCACGTCCTCCCCGGAGCTAGAGGGTATCGAACCACGGCGGCGGCGGCCCGTGCGTACGAGCGCCCAGCCTGGACCCGCCTGGGTTCCGCGCCCTGGGGACTCGGCGCTTACACAGCGGCGATGGCCGTGGCCCTCGGCTGGAAGAAGCACGGTGACCGCGGCTAGGGTGGCTGCGGCCCGCGCCGAGGCTGGGGCTGTGCGAGCGAGCCGCAGCGGGTGCGTGCGGAGGGCGGCGGCGGCGGCTCGGAGGCTCGGCGCGCGGGGGGCGTGTGCGCGCGGCAGGTGCGGCCCGAGGCCGGCCGTGGGGAGGGCTAGGGGGTTGGGGGGGGAGTGCAGCTCTGTGCCAGTGGGCGGGGCCGCCTTGCTCCCTCCTTCGTGCTCCCTCCGCCCTCCTCCCTCCTTCCCTGCTCTTTGCTCCCTCTCCCTCCCCTCTCTTCTCCCCCACCCCCACCCCGCTTCTGCTCACTTCTCTGGTCTCCTCTGAAGAGGTTTAACTGTGTGAGTACTGGAGATCACCCCGCTAGCTGCTGAGGCGCCTTCTCTGCCTGGAGCCCAGAGTCAGTAACTAGACTTAGGGAAGATCTTCCACTAGGAGGTGATGGAGAACCTGATGCCAGGAAGAGGCGCTTTTGCTGCTGTTTCTGTCCCAATCCAGGGAACTTGAAGGATATTTCATCCTCTTGCTTTACCTCTCTGGTGAGAGTCTGAGATGTCCGCCCTTGGAAGAGGCTGAAGAGGTTTGTTTTATCCTAGTTTCTGAACCACTGAATGCCTTGTGACTTTTGCAGGTTTTTTAGGGTCTTTAATCAGCCTGAGTTTTACTTGGGCTTTGGAGAGCTGCTGACTTGTGCAATATATATATATATATATATATATATATATATATATATATATATATATATATGGGTTCTCATTGGAAATTCTTCCACATCCACCCTAGGAAAAATATAAATGAGCATGGTTGAGAGAGCTGCTTTGATTTGCATATATCATCAGCAGTTCATTGTGTATGGCTGGCTTGATTTTGGTTGAATGTTTTCCTTGCTCCTGGAAGAGAATGCGTGCTTATTTTCTTTGGAAACTTCCTGTGACAGCTTGTGGTCAGTTGGTAGGAAAAGATGTGATTGCCAATTTGCTTACAACAACCCAAGGAACTGGATATTATTACTATATATTACTTTAGAACTGAAGTAGAGGTCCAGAAAGGGAAAAGATGCCACACAGTCATTGGCTGACAAACTGGACCTGGGAGCTAGTAAGATGGCTCTGCAGGTAAAAGTGCTTATGCCCAGTCGGAGGACCTGAGTTCAGTCTCCCCAGCCCTCAGAGTAAAAGGAGAGAAATAGCTCCCATCAGGTGTTCCTCTGGCCTACATACACACACACACATACACACACCCTGTGTGCTTCCATTAAATAAATAAATAAATAGATAGATAGATAGATAGATAGTTGGAGAGATAGCTCTACAGTTAAGAGTATTTCCTGCTCTTGCAGAGACTCAGAGTTCAGTTCCTAGCACCCATATCAAGTAGCTGACAACTTTGTGTGACTCCAGCTGTAGGGAACCCAAATCAAATGGAAGATCCCAACCTCAGCACCCACTGAATAGCAAATGACACAGCAGCTAATGCTTACAAACATTTGATGAGCAGTTACCACATTGCCAGAAGCCATATGTACTAAATGCTTTCTATATTTTTGTTTCAACACTCAACAAAATCTCTGCAGACTCTGAGACTGTCATGTGTGCATCTCGTTTTTCTGTGGAGGCAGAGGTACCTCTTTTATCCTTAGTGTATACATGAGGGTACTGATGAGGTCAAAGTCTGGCAACTGAAAGGAAAGCAAGTCAAATCCGGGACTCCCTGCTATCTAGGCCAAGACTTTAAATAAACAATAGAGAAACTCAAAAGATACTCAGAAAGGAAAGAAAGAGAGAAAGAAAGAAAAGAAAGAAAGAGAGAAAGAAAGAGAGAGAGAAAGAAAGAAAGTAGGGAAGGAGGGAAGGAAGGAAAAAAGGTAGATAGAATAATTTAAAGTGTTTTTCTGTAGCTCAGTATTCTAAAACTTTATTTCAGTGGCTCAGAGCATCAGGTAAATTTATAGCTTCTCCTTGCAGGATCCCAGAGGGCATAGAGTTTGACTATCTGATGTTTTGATTTTGCTTTTCATTTTAAAATCTATTTTAATGAGCAGACGATATATGACCCCTGACATAACAGGCCTAGCAGAGCAGTTCATGAAGTAAGAAATTAGTAGTCATGAATTCATTTTGCACAAGAAAATCCTTTTTCTTCTTTACTACTGTTGGCTCCTAAACAAAACAAACTTTTCCCAGAATATCCTGTAAGTACTCAGATGAGCAAAGCTAAAATATCAACCAATAGAGAATCATGGATGCGTTCGTGATTGGGGGCTCCTGAGTCATCCTTATTAAAATCATGCAACTTCCAGAGAGAAAACCATTAAAAATGATTTGCACTAAGGATCAATTCCAAGTTCCAGGCCCTCCGATGACATGATATTCAAAGGCAATTTTCTACTCTACACTTTTTATTTTAGATAGCTTCTAACTTACTATTGAAAAAGATAAAGGCTTTCACTGAATGAGACTAAGCTCACAAATTAAAACAGAAAACATTATTCCAAAAATCCAAAGAGGCTAGATATCCAGAATGTTTTTTAAGTGTCCATATTTAATCAAACATTTTTGCATCTGTGAGCAGTAGAAAGAAACATTAAATCTTGGAAGCCAACTAGTCAATCTGGATCTCAGTTTGTTAGATAAAAGTTTGGAATTCATCTCTACTGGGTTTCCCCATCCTAACAATGTATTCTTGTGGTCAAATACAGAGGTTTTCATTTTATCCTGATTTTAGGACTAGGAGATAGATTATAATTGCTGTTAAAAAAAAAAAAAAATGTAGTCCTTACTTCTTTTAAATCCCTCATTTTAAATTATGGTATACACAGATGTAATTATAAATAATTTTGAGCAAGTCAAGGAGTATGTGTGCGTGTGTGTGTGTGTGTGTGTGTGTGTGTGTAATGACACTCTTGTTGGGGTCATTAAATGGAGCTGAAAAGAAAAATGAAAGAAAAACAAAGACAACGCAGGAAGACATGTATTCATAAAATGTAAATAAATAAAACCTTTGGCAACATAAGACAGTGAAGTATCTCGAACCTAGGTAACTTAGAATGGTACCCTTGGTCTGTCGGGTCTGTTTGCAGTGAGGAAAAGGAAAAGACAATGTCTTAAAATGTGGAGTTGCCAAGTAAGGCTTAGGTTCTCGACCTTCCTAATGCTGCGGCCCTTTGAAACAGTTTCTCATGTTTTTGATGACCAAAAACCGTGAAATTATTTTCCTTGCTGCTTCATAACTGTGATTTTGCTACTGTTATGAGCCTTAATGTAAATATCTGTGTTTTCCAATGTCAGCTCACTGAGGGGGATCAGCCTTAGTGTGAGAACCATTGAACTAAAGCATGGCGATCTGAATTGAGAAATGCCCCCCTAGGCTCCTGTAACACTTGGTCTGCAGTTAGTGGTGCTTTCTGGGAAGGTTATAGAGCCTTTAAGAGTCGGAGCCTTGCTGGAGGAAGTACATCACTGGAGGCGGGCTTTGAGGTTTTATAGCCTGGTGTCACTTCCTTTTCTTTCTCTCTGCTTCCTGTTGGTGGCTGACATGTTATCTCTTTATTTCCTGGCTTTGAGACCAGTCTCCTGCTCATGCTGCCATGCCCTCTCTGCCACCATGAACTGACTGTATCTCTTCTGAAACGTTAAGCTAAAACAATCCCCTTTCTTCCGTAACTTGCTGTCTGTCATAGTACTTTACTACTAAACAGAAAGGTAACTAATACATAAACACTGGATAACACTGTAACTTGAATGAAGCAGGAAAATGCCCCCTTCTCCCATTTCAGGCCTATCTCTGGGGCTGATGGTCTGTGGTGCAGGTGTGAACGAATCCTAAATACAGAATATAAGGATGCTAGAACCCTGAGTAAGAGACCAGGGGTCTTATTCCTATGTTACATTTAATTTCTTTCCATAACCCCTGATCCAAAACCTGTTCCTCACTATCTCGGAGGGGTGGTCAGAGAATAAGCACACTACAATATGTACAGTGTTAATGAAAATTTACAGTCCAGGAGCATTGAAGACCATGAGCTGATAATCACTCAATCCTTTCCAAATGCAAGAAACCAAATGAGTTTGCCATATGCATGTCATCTTTATTGCTATCTCAGATAAGTTCTAACAGTATACAAAGTACAGAGGTCTCTACTAAAGTCATGACAGTAATGAGTCACCCACCCTAGTGATAGGCCTGCAAAGGGGGGAGGAGACATTTCCTTGCTTCATCTAAGCTACAGTATTCTCCTAGCTTCGTTTATGTATTATGTTACCTTTCTGTCTCAGTGGTAAAATACTATGTCAGCAAGTTAGGGAAGAAAGGGGTTCATTTTAGCTTGGAGTTCCAGAAGACCTACCTCTTGGGACTTGCCTCTAGGAAAAGCTACATATGACACATACAAACATACACAAAACCAATTCTGCCAGATTAAAATCTGGAAAGACTAAATAACCAGAAGTGTTTAAGTGTCCAGGTTTCATCGAATATTTTTCTATCTCTGAGTGGTAGACAGAATCATTAAATATAGGGGACCAGCTAGATGATGTGTTTGTGGTTAGGTGAGAATTGGAATTCATTTCTTCCCAATCCAAACAATAAATTCTTTGGTCAAATGTATAGATTTGTCTTTTATTTCATCTTGATTACAGGACTAGATGCCTGTCTCCCAATGAGAGTCAGAACAACAAACGAAATGACAAATAGGAGGCTGGATGCCAAAGAAAACCCAGTAACCTGCTTAGTGACCCATGAAGCAGAAGAGGCAAGAGAAAAAAGAAAACCAGAGTTAAGCCAGAAGCAAATCAACTCCACCCACTGGTAAAGCATTCCCGAAGGATCTAAGTAGGAAAAACAAAGTGTTCATTGCCTCGAAGCTCCTCTTAGAGACAGAAGTTTCCTGTCCTCTAGGGAGAGCCAGTGAGAAGGAGTTGAGATCCCCGGGGACCTTACTCCTCACGTTCCATCACCCTTCCTAGGGCTTGTGGTATTAATTCCCTCCCTCTCCAAGACAACCTGCCTCTGTGCTACTGTTACCTTTGAGAGTCCCACATATACCCAAGGTGTGACCCTACACATACTCATTGAAAATGTAGTGTAATCTACAAACCCTCACACTGAGAGAAGGTCTCTAAAATTCCTATAGTTTTCCCCCATCTCTTTATTTTTCTACTGAGAAGCTAGGGTGCGGTGCTCTACACCATTAATCCCGATAATCCAGAAGCAGGTGGATCTCTGAGTTTGAAGCTAGCCTTCTCTACAGAGTAAGTTCTAGGACATCCTACACAGAGAATTCTACTGAGAAAATGTCAGGTACATCTGACAGCCTATTATACAACACCTGTCTTAGTTAGGGTTTTATTGCTGTGAAGAGACACCATGACCACAGCAACTCTTACAATATCTAACATTTAATTGGGGCTGGCTTACAGTTTCGGAGGCTCAATCCATTGTCTTCACAGTAGGAAACATAGCAGCATGCTGGCAGATGTGATGCTGCAGGAGCCAAGACTTCTACATCTTTATCCAAAAACAGATGGGAGGAGATTGATTCCACACTATGCAGAGTTTGAGCATAGGAGACCTCAAAGCCCTCCTGCACAGTGATTCTCTTCCTTCAACAAGACCACACCTCCTAATAGTGCCACTCCCTATGACCAACCACTGAAACATGTGAATCTATGGAGACCAAACCTACTCAAACTACCACAGTACTTCAGAGAAGCAGCTAAGAAGATGCACGAACATATAATTTAATCTGGGCATCTAATCACCCTCAAACGCTAACCCTAGCCTTCCTTCTTTAACACTATTATCTACTCAGTAATGCAGGTTGTGCAGTCTCTGTCGTGGCACTCAGTTCTGCTGTTGTACCTTAAAAGTGGCCTTAGGAAATATTTAAACAAATGAGTGCAGTTGTAATCTAGTAAAAAACTTTTCTTAATGTACACTGAAATGTGAAATTTGTATCATATTCACAGATTATAGGATAACTTGTCAATGGCTTAAAAATGCAAAGGCTAGAGAGATGGCTCAGTGGTTAAGATCACTCACCACTCTTCCAGAGGACCCAAGTTCTACTCCCAGTACTTACAACAGATCAGAGTTACCTGTAACTCTACTCCCAAGTGATTCAATGCTGCCTTGTGGACTTCGCTGGTATTGCACACATGTGGTACACACTCACAGGCAAAGCACCCATACACATAAAAATATTGTTAATGATGAAAACAATTCTTAGTTCTTTGGCTATAAAGACTGTTCAGTGGGATTGACCCAAGGTACAGATTTTACAATGACTTGATTTAAAGCCTACTATCTTAGGGTTTTACTGCTGTAAACAGACACCATGACCAAGGCAACTCTTATAAGGACAACATTTAATTGGGGCTGGCTTACAGTTTCAGAGATTCAGTCCATTATCATCAAGGCAAGAGCATGGCAACGTCCAGGCAGATATGGTACAGGAGGAGCTGAGAGTTCTACATCTTCATCTGAAGGCTGCTAGTGGAAGACTGACTTCCAGGCAGCCAAGAAGTGGGTCTTATAGCCCACAACCACAGATACACCTACTCCAACAAGGCCATGCCCACTCCAGCAGGGCCACACCTTCTAATAGTGCCACTCCCTGGGCTGAGCTTTTACAAACCATAACACCTACCTAGGATAATACTTCATTTGGCTTGATTGTTTAAATGTGGGGGTACAGGGAAGAGGCAGAATAAATGGCCCCCCTTTAAGCCATCTCACCCTACCTCTCAACCTGGGCAGGTAGGAAGTCTCCCCATCAGTAAATCCTAATTCCCATATATCTGGAAATGGCTCACTGCATCTTTTGTTGCAATTTTACTGTGCCTATTTTTAGACCTTCCTTGTGTCCACCTTTGCCATAGTTACAGCAAGCATCTTGAAGAAGAAGCCCAACCAAGCCATAACTAAACTTATGAGGAGAAGGAAGGTGCATGGTAGTATCACTGACCAAAGACAAGGGGCCCCACAGGACTGAGATCCCAACCTCTTGAGAGTGGATACCATCTCGCTGATGCTGATGTCTGCAAGGGAAAGCAGTAATCATGGATTAACTGCAGTTTGTGAAATAAACTACCAATGCCAGGTTGAGGAAGTGCAGCTGGAGGAAACACAGTCTCCTTTGAGCATCCTCTTTGGTGGATCAGAACCAGGAGGCAAAGCAGTGATGATGGTTTGCAAGACTTCATATAGTATAGTACAACCACAGACCACATAACAATCTCCTTCATGTACACAGGACCCAAAGCTTCCTGTACACGGCAGTGGTCTCATGAGCTCATATTGCCTACTAACATAGCTGTTGCAGATTGTGTAGGCATGCTATATAATTGTTATACAACAGCAAAATCACCTAACCATGCATTTCCCAGAATGCATCTCTGTCATTAAGCAACACAGGACTGTCTATGAGACTGAGTATAAAGTTAAGGGATAGTAGCATTATAATTGAATGTAACATTTCTTTAAGTGCTTCTCGGCCATTCGGATTTCCTCAATTGAGAATTCTTTGTTTAGCTCCTTACTCCGTTTTTTAATAGGGTTATTTGGTTGTCTAGAGTCTAATTTCTTGAGTTCTTTGTATATATTGGATATTAGTCCTCTATCGGATGTGGGATTGGTAAAGATCTTTTCCCAATCTGTTGGTTGCCGTTTTGTCCTATTGACGGTGTCCTTTGCCTTACAGAAGCTTTGCAATTTTATGAAGTCCCATTTGTCAATTCTTGATCTTAGAGCAGAGGCCATTGGTGTTCTATTCAGGAACTTTTCCCCTGTGCCTAGGTATTCGAGGGTCTTCCCCACTTTCTCTTCTATTAGTTTCAGTGTGTCTGGTTTTATGTGAAGGTCCTTTATCCACTTGGACTTGAGCACTTAAAGAAATGTTCAGCATCCTTGGTCATCAGGGAAATGCAAATCAAAACAACCCTGAGATTCCACTTCACACCAGTCAGAATGGCTAAAATCAAAAACTCAGGTGATAGCAGATGCTGGCGAGGATGTGGAGAAAGAGGAACACTCCTCCATTGTTGGTGGGATTGCAAGATGGTGCAACCACTATGGAAAACAGTCTGGCGGTTCCTCAGAAAATTGGACATATCACTACCTGAGGACCCAGCTATACCACTCCTGGGTATATATCCAGAAGATGCTCTAACACATAACAAGGAAATATGCTCCACTATGTTTATAGCAGCTTTATTTATAATAGCCAGAAACTGGAAAGAACCCAGATGCCCTTCAACAGAGGAATGGATACAAAAAATGTGGTACATTTATACAATGGAATATTACTCAGCTATTAAAAACAATGAATTTGATAAATTCATATATAAATGGATGGAACTAGAAAATATCATCCTGAGTGAAGTAACCCAATCACAAAAGAACATACATGGTATTCACTCACTGATTATTGGATTTTAGCCCAGAAGCCTGAAATACCCAAGATTCAACTCACAGACCACATAAAGCTCATAAAGAATGATGACCAAATAGGGGAGCCTTCAGTCCTTCTTAGAAGGAGTAACAAAATACTCAAGGGTGCAAATAAGGAGACACAGTGCAGGACAGAAACTGAAGGAGGGACAGTCTACAGACTATTCCACCTAGATATCCATCCTATGTGCAGTCACCAAAGGTAGAGGTTGATGTGGATGGCAGGATGTACACGCTGACAGGAGCCTGATATAGCTGTCTCCTTAGAGGTCTGCAAGAGTCTGACATACTCAGAGGCAGATGCTCACAGCTAACCATTAAACTGAGCATGGAGTTCCCAATGGAGAAGATAGAGTGAAGGCTGAAGGAGTTGAGAGGATTCGCGACACCATGAGGAAAGCAACAATCCCAACCAACCAGAGCCCCCAGGGTCTAAGCCACCAGCCTGGGAGCGCTTAGGGAGGGACCCATGGCTCCAGCTATATATGCAAGGGAGCTATATATATAAGTAGGAGAAAGATCCTTGGTCCCATGAAGGCTGGACATGGGGGGGTAGGATATTCGAGGGTGGGGAGGTGAGGTACAGGGGAGGGTGGGTGGGGGTACACCAACGTGGAGGGGAAGAGGGGGGAAGGGATAGTGAGTTCCTGGGAGGGAGGGGGGGAAATGGGGTAAGGAGAGAACATCTGAAATGTAAAAAATAAAAAATTTTTCAATAAAAAAAAAAAATAATAATTGAATGTAACAATGGATGGAAGTTTCAACTCTTCACACCTTGATCCCTAATTTCACAGCCAGTGTTCAATCCTCAACTTCCAAGTGTTCCTAACTTTATTCTTCATTCCTAAGAATCTTGGACATCTGCTTTCACTCCTGAAATTTCCAGCACTTTCTACTTCCTTCTTTAGGGCAGAACCCTAACTACCCCTTACTAGTTCCTGTAAAAAAAAAAAAAAAAAAATCTGATCGCTTTCAATAACTTGGAGGGTGACATGTTTTCTTATAGAATTTCACCAAGCACCTGAAAGAAAGTTTATATTTCTCTTTACTTAGCCTGCTCTGATACTGCCCAGAGAGGCTCCTGGGCCCAGACGTTCAGCACTGCCTAAAAGAGATCCTTCAAAATTGTGATCCAGTGGTCTAGTTGTATGCCTAACACATCTCAGCTGTTTTCCATGGGGACATCCTCCTTCCCATGGCCTTTCTTTTTTTGGTTGATTTGTTTGTGACAAGATCTCAATGTACAGCCTACCTCAAACTCCCAATCCTTCTGCCTCAGCCTCCCAAGTGCTAGAATTATAAGCTTACACCATTGTGCTCAGTCTCCTCCTGTAGTTTGGTGGGTATGACTTCCATTATTAACAGGCTGCAAACCCCAGCACTCCAGATGGCAAAGGTAAGAAGACTGCCACAGGTTCAAGAACAGCTTGGACTGAACACTGAGAGCTAGCCCTACTGAGCCCATCAGGGTGCACAGATGCACCCCAGGATGGGGAAGCCAGTGGGCTCATGGGAAATGACTGTGAATTCCAAAGAGCTAAGTTAACACTTCCCATCATACTACTTTCCTAACATTTTTTTTTTGATGGAACAATACAAGAGCTCTTCATGCTATTTTGGACTTACCTACAGACACACACACACGCACAGAGAGAGAGAAGAGAGAGAGAGAGAGAGAGAGAGAGAGAGAGAGAGAGAGAGAGAGAGAGAGAGAGAGAGAGAAAAGCTATGACAGATTTGAAACTAGAGGGGAAAAGTTAGTTTTCTAGTCTCACAATTCACGTGTCATTTGTCTGTATTTTATTCTTGTCCCCTGATACTACCCTTTCTTGGTCTTCCAGGTGTACTACTATACCTGAAATTACAGCTGTTCGTCTATAAACATGTATGCATCATGTTTAGAATCTGCATTTGAGGGAGAGCTTGTGGGATTTTTGTTTCTGAGTTTGTGTGACCTTGTTTAATATTACATGTCCTATGTCTGTGCAGCTTCCTAGGTCTTTAAACCTCACTTCATCTTTTCTCCTTCACACACTATCACATGAGTATGCTTATTTGACTGATGATGTTCTATAAATCCCTGGGGTTCTGTACACATCTCTCCATCATTGTTTCATTTGCTCTTTTTTTAGAATTATTTATTTACTTTATATAATGAGTACACTGTAGCTGTACACCTAAAAAAGGGCATCAGATTCCATTACAGGTGGTTGTGAGCCACCATGTAGTTGCTGGCAATTTAACTCAGGACCTCTGGAAGAGCAGCCAGTGTTCCTAACCACTGAGCCATCTCTTCAGCCCTCATTTGCTCTTTAAAGTTGGTACTTTCCAGAAATCTGTCTTTGAGTGCTCTTGCTCCTTTTCCTCCGGTCTGTAGCTGTTGAACACCTATAATTTTTTTTATCAATTTAGCTATCATATATTTTCTGTATAAGTACTTCTGTTTATTTTTTTTTAAATAAATTCTGCTTCTTTCATGTGACTTATTCTGCTTATATATAATTTTCCTGGTTCCTTTTGTGAATATTTTCCTTTAGGTACTTGAGAATATTTAAAATGGTATTTTTAAACCTTTACTAAGTGTGATACTTATGTTTCTGCAGGGACATAGACTAAGATTTCTTTAAATCATCATATTTTCCTGTTTCTTTTTATGCCTTATGTTTTGTCAAAAATTGGGCATCTGAAAAAAAAAAAAAAAAAAAAAAAACAACCAGCCATAGTCACTTCTTTGAAGATGGTCTCTGAATTGGGGAAGCCCTTCACAAATTAAACTAACATAAATATTTTTTGGTCTTATACTTTTCTGGGCATACTTTCTCTCTGCCTCTCTCTCTCTCCCTCTCTTTCTCTCTCTCTGTGTTGTATGTGTGTTATGTTGTGTCTATATGTTTTGTGTGTGTGTTTGTGTAGGGTGTGTGTGTGCACACGTGCATGCACGAGTTCATTTGTGCAATCATGTGTGTATATTCTTTTCTGATTCCCCCAATGTAGATGACTGCTTTTAAATGTTTTGATTTTTGAGGTTTCTCTCTTGCTCATTACTGAAGCCCTGGATGCTGTATTATATCCATCCCTCAGTCAGTTATCCCTGGCCCACAGCTCACAGGAGTCTGTGAACTGCGCTTCTTACATTTCCATGAGCCCTTTGCACTGTTCCCTGTGGCTCTCAGCCTGAAATCCAAACTGTTCTACTTTTGACCATCTGAGCTCTGAATTAGGTAACAAAGAGACTAAGCAGGTATGCTCTAGACAGGTTTGAACATTGCTTCCACAGTCCACTCTGCTATCACCAGTTTGCAGAATGAGGTCTACAGCCAGGTTTTCCCAAAATTTTCTGAGCTATGTCATGCCAGGGAATAAGTTAGAGCAAGTGAGTAGAATAAAAAGGAAGAGAGAAAGGAAGGAAGGAAGGAAGAAGGAAGAAAGGAAGGAAGGAAGGAAGGAAGGAAGGAAGGAAGGAAGGAAGGAAGGAAGGAAAAGCTTTTCCTGCTGTCTGAATGTACACTTATTCCAGGGTTCATTCACTTCTTGCTATACATCACTACTAATTTTTAGAGAACTCTGCGATGGCTGTTCTTGGCTGCCAACTTGGCTACATCTGGAATTAACTAAAACCCATGTGATTGGATACACCTGTTAGAAATTTTCTTTCTTTATTAAATCATTTGAAATGGAAGATTCACTTTTAATCCAGATCTTTTGAAATAAGATCCACTTTTAATCTGGATCTTTTGAGGTAGGAAGATCCACCTTTAATCTGGGCCACACTGTAGATGACAGCGTATATAAAGGTCACAGAAGAGGGAAGCTTGCTCTCACTCTCACTGGCAAGTCTATTCCTTCCCTGACATTAGAGCCTACTTCTTTGTAGTTCCACAGTATACTGAGGACCAGCTCAGACATCCAGCCTTGTGGACTGAACAACTACTGGATTCATGGACCTTCTGTTGGTCTAGTTGGACCACAGCCTGTAAGCCATTCTAATAAATCCCCTTTACACATATATGAATATAATATATGTAACCATGCATGTGTATATGTATGGCACCAAGTAAGGTAGCAGGGGTGTGGGGCTGTAGCTCTCAGTGGACGTGGGTCCTGTTGGGCTGAGTTGTAGAACTGCATGTTTGTCACATTCAGGGAGGCAGAAGCACAGGAATTTGACTGATTTTATTCCATGCAGCGCTGGGCAGACACTGGGCTATGAGAAGCCACCAAGCTCTGCCCTGGCATGGAAAGGTCTCAACCTGGGACTCTGTGGGGCCGAACTCTTGGGTCGAGGGTCTCTGGGCTGAAGCACTAGATGGAGACTGGCTGGTCTCTGTCCTTGGGCTCCCAAGTGCAGCTGGAGGCCACAGAAGGACTGAAATTGGGGGACATATGGCTGGACCGGCCTGCAGCTGTAGGGCCGAGAGGGAGAAGCTCTGGCAGCGCCCTGCAGGGTGGAGACTCTTGGTTAGTCATGGCTGGCTCAGCTAGCTTGCTTGAGTTAGTGGCCTCCGTGGCAGAAATGTAGAGAAGTCCTCCAGGTGGGAGGTTAGGCAGCAACTGAAGGCCCCCTCTATGATTCGCCACGGTAGGCCCCAATTACACAAGGTAAGTCCATGGTTTTAAAAAGTTTATTGTCATGGCAGAAAGTGGATGTGGCTGTGTAGCTCCCTGCTCTCAGGGAGGGTCTGAGGTTAAATATCTTTTGTAAGGTGGTCTGGGAAAGAATGCTTAATTGGCTATGCCCTCTGGCCTTTAGGTATCTCATTAATATGGAGATTTCTTGAGGCTCTGCGGCCTGTAGTCACGCCCTCTACCTGTGGAGGGGCTAGTAGGGGTGTTGCCCTACGTGACTAGAGTCTTCGGCCTCCTTGTCAGGAGCCTGGAGTCTGGGAGTGTGGCAAAATGCATGCGTCCTTGCAGAGATGCCTGTTGGCCATCTCTAGCCAGTGCTCAACCAGAAACCAGGCTATCTTTTCATGGTCCTACACATGGGCTCTTTTTTCTCCACCTTCCATACCTAACTCTCTCTCTAGATGTGTGTAGAATTTTGTCCCTCCAATTCAGTTCTCTGGTAGATCAAGACTCATCATTAATTTTCTCTTTCTTTGGCTTCTTCCTTATTGTAAGGATGGGCATGGTGACTTTTGAGCTCTTTCTACATCATAACTTCAGTTTGAAAAAAATGATTTTTTTTCTAGTTTTTTATTCATTCTACATGGATTCTTTTTTACTGGCATATATCAAACACCTAGGTCTTGGATTCAAAATGGTATTTTCATAAGTAAGGTACAGTATAAAGACCAATTTCCTTGTTTGCCTGTTCTGAAATGGATTGTTTTATTTTTGATTGTTTATTTGATTCTCAGCTAACTATGAATATAGCACTTTGGGGGCCAGATAATAAATACATTTTAAGAAATGTCACAGCTCATTAAGTATCTAAGTAAGGTCTCAAGGCTTTATCTTCAGACCAAGTAGTGAAATCTCAAGATACTCCGAGCCCTGTACTTCCCAGATATGCATGCTTCATATAAAATTTCATATATTCCTAGTACTGTGCCAACTCTTTATTGCACTTTTAAAAAATCACCCTTCAAAGGGCTGAAGAGATGGCTCAGTGGTTAAGAAACTGATTGCTCTTCCAGAGGTCCTAAGTTCAATTCCCAGCTAACACATGGTGGCTCACAACCATCTGTAATGGGATCATGATGCCTCTTCTGGTGTGTCTGAAGACAGTGACAGTGTGCTCACATACATAAAATAAATAAATCTTCAAAGATAAAATCACCCTTCTCAGGGCTGGAGAAATAGTTCTGTGTTTAAAAGTACTAGATACCAGAAGTTCAATCTCTAGCACCCACATAGAAGCTCACAACTGCCTATAACACCAGTTGCAGGGGATCTGCTGCCCCTTCTGTCTTCTGAGGGAATGGAGGGCTGGGTGGGGCAGTGAGTGCGGTACACAGATAGACAAAAACACCATAACGTAAAATAAAAATAATGTTTAAAAAGCATCATCTGTGCCACATATTCCATGTACTTATCCTCAGATGCAGAGTGTGACTGCAGTTTTCTTCTCAATTACATGTCACCTTTTTGTGTGATGTTGCCATGGACCTCATTTCCCCAAACTTCAAATCCAGGGCTGATTTCCCTGAGCAAATAGGTTAGACTATTGTGTGTTCACTTGTTTTGTTTTTTTTGAGACAGGATTCTTCTATGTATCACTGGCTTCCTGGAACTCACTCCATGACCAGGCTGGCTTGAACTCACAAAGATCAACCTGTCTCTTCCTCCTGTGTGCTGGGATTAGAGGCATGTGCCACCACAGCCCACCAGCAAATAGGTTTTTAACAGAGATCATAGCAGCAGAGTCCTTGGAATCACTGGCATTGGAGTTTTGACCTCTCTTACTTTGGGGATCCTGACAGTTGAGATCACTGATGCAGCCACTTGCAGTTACCGGGCTCCTTTAACATGTCTTGGATTTTTTCATGTCTTATTGGCAAAGTGTCTGTTAAAAACCGAATAAGGTGAAGTTTAGATAGGAGTTTCTAGACAGTAGTGAAACTTTACCAAAATATACACAAAGAAACAAATTGCAAAATTGATTCTGGTTTAAAGTGTGTGTTTATGTGATTGGGTGTGTGTGTGTGTGTGTGTGTTGTATGTTAGTTTGTGTTTGTGTGTTGGTGTGTGGTGGTATGTGTATCTGTGGGTTTATGGGGTGTGTGGCTGTGGTGTGGTGGGCTTGGCTGGATGTGTGTTGTGTGCTCTGTGTGTGTGTGGCTGTGTGTGTGCTGTGTGTTGTCTGTGTATGTGTGTGCCTATGATTTGTATTTATATGGTTGTATGTGGTGTGAATGGTCTGTGCTAGTGTGTGCTGTGTTGTGTGTGTGTATGCTTGCGAGTGATGTATGTGATTGTATGTGTGCATGTGTGTTATGTGGCTGGTATGGCTCTCCTGCCCTGTGTGGTCAGAGTGGTTGTTCTCTCACCTTCATTGTTATTGATGTATGTTGTCACTCTGATGTGTTGCTCCTGGTGTGGATACACTGGTATTATTGTTGTGTCACCTACATATTCCTGTGAGCACTGGTTTAAGCATTACTCACCTGAGCATGTAAGGTGGGATTCAGGGTTTTCGTCACCGGCCCTTGTTTTAAGCAAGACTTTTTCCAACTAAGCCTATCTGGACCCCTGGCTATTTTTTTCTTGCCCACCCCTTTCCCACTGTAGGAAAAACCCAGGGTTTTCAGACACATCACCACGCCTAGCTTTTCCGTGGGTTCTGGGGGTTCGAGCTCAGGCCCTTGTGCTTGTGAAGCAAGAGCTTTTTCCCCTGAGCCATCTCTCCAGCCCCTCGGCTGAATTTTTGTTGATTAGACACAACAGGAGGACTAAGATGTAATGATGTTGAACATTTGGGCATGATAAACTCTCTTTAGGTGACAAGCCCATGGAGATAACAGCCAGAGCCTGTTTAAAAGCTTTGCCTGTAACCAGAGACTTATAGTTTCGTTTCCTCCTTATAAGTTTTGGAGGTATGTACATGTACAGTAGCATCTAGAAACTTCCGTCTCCTTCCCCACTGCCACAAGCCCACCAGCAAACATCTACCAGGAAAGGACTTCAGGAATACTTCACTAGGTGTTCTAACATGAGACATGAGTATTATGCCCCTTGAAGATCAGCTTGTAATAATTACATTTTAATGCTATGCTTTTACTTTTATCAGCCACATCTTCTAGCGAGGAGGAGGAAGGAATGTTCTTGGGAACATTCTCCACTACTCTATGTAGTGGATTCTTTATGAAACTTCACATATTCGAGTAAAGGAACTGAACTAAGAACGTTTGGGTGAGCACCAAGGCGTGTATTCTTTGTGGACAACACTAACTAAGCCACTGACTCTTCCTCTTCTCATCTTGACTCCTAGAAAACAGACAATGGCAGGTTTGACATACTTGTCACCTTTCTTTACATTATGGCCTTTACTATTTATTTGACATGTTTTTGTCTTTGTTTCCATAGCGGTACAGTTGATAGTTGATGTCTGTGAGATTAGAACTCCATCTTATGAACTTCCTGTCTGCCAGGCACTGCTCTAGCTTATAGAAGGAACACTAGGAACAGTATCTTCCTATCTCCATGGAGCTTCAAGGAAAAGAGGTCAACCCCTGGATTTTTGCAAATTTTTATTTACTGTCTGTGGTGGTTTGAATATGCTTGGCCCAGGGAGTGGTACTATTAGGAGGTGTGGTCTTACTGGAGTAAGTATGGCCTTGTTGGAGGAAGTGTGTCACTGTGGGGATGGGCTTTGAGACTCTCTTCAGTCTTCTCCTGTGTGCTCCTCCAGCACCATGCCTGCCTGGATGCTGCCATGCTGATAATGGACTGAACCTCTGAACCTGTAAGCCAGACTTAAATGTTGTCCTTATAAGAGTTGCCTTGATCATGGTGTCTCTTCACAGCAATTGAAACCCTAAGACACTGTCCCATGCGCGAAGGCACAGAATATCATGGAAATCAGCTCCCCTTTCAGCAAGTATGTTAAGAAACACACTTGCATGGCCTTAATGATGTAACAAGAGCATGGATTTCCCGGGGTATTCATTCAGCTCTTCCTGGATGCTTGCTGTGTACTAGGAAGTCTGCCAAGTGCTGGCATTTCAGCAGTGAACAAGCCAAATGTGATCACAAGCACACAGAAGCCACATTCTAGTCAGGCAAAGGGCTGTGGAGCGGGGACCAACAAACTTGATGATTGTTAGGAAGAACGTTCAAAGCCCGGGGACACAGAGCAGCATATCCATCACCTGAGTCTAGGAGGTGAGTGGAAGATCTGTACCTGGGTGAGATATTGAATCTGGGACCTAAGAGATGAAGCAGAAGGAGGAAACTGGGGAGAAGCATCCGATGAACTAATAGCTGACCCTCACGTCAGCCCCTCTCTTCACCCCTGCTTCTAGCTTGCTTTATACCCTCACATCTCCCCACTGTGCCTAAACGAGTCATTTGAATTTTATTCTCATCATTGAATGCTCTTAATTTCAAAAATACATAAGGTATTATAAAAAATACTTTTTCCAAAATCGAAATAAAATGCCTCTCCCATTTGCATATAGTCCCTGACATCATTTTAAATGTGTGAAGAAGTCTCCCTGTAAAGGAAATCAAAGTAAATAAACCATGGCTCATACTTTGCAGAGTGCCTGTGTATGTTACAGACCAGGGAGCAGGGATGGGGACAGCTTCAACAATCTGAAAAGAATGCTAAGCTAAATATAAAAGTTGAATAGTTAATTCTAGCTATAATTGTCCGCCATACATATGCTTTTTAGTCCCATGAGCTAACAAAGAAACATGTGCAGCTGATTCTCTATTTATTTGCTGCAATACAAAGTCCTCCCACCTACCATGTTCATGGGCTGGCTCCTTCCTGTTACCCAGCTGAAGCCGAAACCTGCCAATATGGAGACCAAGCTGGACTCAATCCGCAGCCAAGAACAGAAGGGGAACCATTGTGTGAATTTTCTGGGCACAGTAGTTCTCATCGGACTAAATGTATGTCTTTAATTTTATATTGCTACCAAATACTTCCCAGGACATTTTCCATTATCCTTCAGGTCATTGGGTATATCATAATAAAGGGCTAAAACCATGGGCAGAAAACCTGGGTTTGAATTAGAACGTCTAGAGTTGAACACTGGTATGACCTTTTCTTAGTTTGGAGACCTTTGGGAGATATTGTAGCCACATGGGAATGTAATACACACATTACCTTCAGAGGTATGTTATTAGCTTGCCTAGATTTTGGTAACAAAATGCCACAGAGTAAATGAGTTAAAGAAGAGAAGCGTGTTTCCATATAACTCCGGAAGCTAGGCATTACAGGGTTAATATCTTCTTGGCTCAGCTTCCCTGTTGTCACAAGTCTTACTTGCATGTGTCTTTATCCTGACTCTCCCCTTCTTATAGGATTAGACTTGTCTTAACTCATTTGTTTCTTTATAAAGGCCATGTCAATAAATAAGTCTCGTACTGATGTAACTGGGATTGGAATTTTGACATATGAACATGAACTTGGAAAGACATGGTTCGGCCCACAAGAACAGAATAACAGATTTACTGTTTGTCTGTCTGTCAGGTTGTGACATAACTACATATATCCCAGGCTACGTGAATTCCTATGTAACTGAGGCTGGCTTGGACTCCTAATCCTCCTACCTTTACCTCCCAAATACAGGAATTATAGACATGCAGAACACATCTGGCTAGTTAGCTGTCTTGCAGACCAGATTAATTAAGACTACTTAGTTCTAAGTAGATGTCCAATAAATGCTCATTAAATCTAAACAAGTAAAATTTAAGTTATTATTATTTCTAATCTTATTATATCTCCACTTGATGGCTAAATTGGTGGTAAAGGTAAATTTTAAATAACAAAACTATATTCTTACAGGGGTACAGAGCTCCTATCTGCTGTTTAGAAGTAATTTCATGCTTGAACTAATTCCCTTTCTTCTTTTGAGATTTAGCATAATCAGGGAGATGTAGTTTCAGTTTGAAATTCATAAGCTCATAATACTCATTGGAGTTTATAAGAATTTTCTTGTTGTGAAAGTTCTGAGTATTTTCAAAATTTTAATAATTGGAGCTGACTTTTTCTCACATTCTACTGTAAATTAAAACTTTAGTTCTTCTTAATATTTGGTGTGTGTGTGTGTGTGTGTGTGTGTGTGTGTACAAGAGAGAGAGAGAGAGAGAGGCAGACAGACAGAGCTGCTGGCTTATTCGTGAGGCCAGAGGACAACTTTCAGGAATGAGTTCTCCCCTGGAGACTCATTGCAGACCATCAATCAGGCTTATGTGACGAGCACTTTTACCTATGAAACCATCTTACTGCCACCAAACTATAAACGTTTAAGTTGATTGTTCCACTCTTAAGTTCAAGTATATAAATGTTTATGTATGTGTTCCTACTGCATATAGTAAAATTGTAAAACCAGGGAAATATAATTGTATTAATAAGTACATTAATATTACTATATTAGTGAATGAATTAATTATTAATAACAAGAACGAGGATAAAGAAACCTTCCAGTGCTGTTTTGGGAGCAAAATTAGGCTAAAAGTAGCAGAGAGGGACTACTCCAATATCCCCAGTCATTAAATCACTTCCCTAAAACAATCAACTCCGAGAGGTAGATCAGCTGGCTGAGTACTTACCCAGCATGCATGAAGCCCTGGGTTTGAGCTCCAGCATTGCATAAAGCAGGCACGCACATGCCTGGAATCCCAACACCCCGGAGGTGCAGGCAGGAGGATCCCAAGTTCT
This sequence comes from Mastomys natalensis, assembly GCA_021653895.1. Taxonomy (NCBI): domain Eukaryota; kingdom Metazoa; phylum Chordata; class Mammalia; order Rodentia; family Muridae; genus Mastomys; species Mastomys natalensis. Next base: position 222,858 of record JAJTUV010000537.1, read on the forward strand.
GGATCATTATCAGCTGTGATAGCAAGCTCAAGACCTACAAGACACTATCTGAACATAAAACAAAAACATTCAGCCTGTTTTTACAATGATATTTGGTAGCTATCAATTTTCTAATAAAGTTTCTACAAGGTAGAAACACAGATATCATCTAACTCTGTAAATTCGATCCACTATTTTGTATAAGAAAAAAATTAAGTCATGACTAGAACCTTCAATCAAAACCAAGCATATCATTTTTGTCTCTTATTTGGAGTATGCTGTTTTAGGTTAATAAACCTACAGACAAACTAGCTCATAAAGCAGGCTATAAAAGCATAGAAACATCCAAATTCTAGAAAAGGTGGGAAGATTATGATAAATGGGGAGACAGAAAATTTCCAATGTCTTGGGGGTAAGGTTTTTGTTGTAATTTTATAAACTCATATTATGTTTAAAAAAAAAAACGTAAATATGCAAGATCTCACACCAAAATTAACCAGACCCAAAGTCTACACAACTCACTGAGCTTCTATATGATTTTCCTTACCCTTGGGAGTAAGGAAAGAAAGTAATAAAATATTCAAATTGCTGGGGTAAGTAGGGACTTGTTGAACTACTTACCTTTAATACTATGAAGTAATATATTAAAAATACATTCCACAGAAAGTATTTAAGACTCATTCTAAATTAAGCATGTTAGCTCATGAAACCATAATCCTATAATCCCAGCACTTTGAGGCCTTGCCTATATAATGGGGTTCAGGCCAGTCTGAGCTACAAAGTAAAACCCTATTTTAAAAAGTCTCTCTGTCTTCTCTAGATATACATCACTTATATTTGTAAGATTATGGAGAGAGAAGATTTGAAAACCTTCCTTATCCAGTCCCTGGGCATGAGATGGTTTAGCCTGTAGCAGTGCTTACCACTATGCCTGATGACATGAGTTAAATCCCTAAAATATACATTGTGGAAGGAGAGAACCAGCTCCCACGAGTTGTCCTGTGATTGAATCTACAGTGTTGAGTATCATGACTGTGTTCTACAAGTCACACCAAACTAAAGGGAAACAACAGTAAACTTGCAAATAGGTTTGCATACCACAGGAGCAGGGTGGACCAGGTCCTTTGCTTAGAGAGTCAGAAAACATTAAGAGAGAGAGAATGATTGTATTATTTCTCTAAGCTTAAGTGTCTTAGTTTGGGTTTCTATTGCTGTAAAAAGACATCATGACCAAGTAACTCTTACAAAGGAGAGCATTTAACTGGAGATTGCTTACGTGTCCAGAGGCTTAATCTATTGTCATGGCAGAAAGAATGTCAGGGCGCAGGCAGACATGGTGCTGGAAAGGGACTGTGAATTCTATATCTGGATCCTCAGGCAGAAGAAAGGGGCCTCAGCTGAGCTTCTGAAACCTCAAAGCCCGCCCCCAGTGACACACTTCCTCCAACAAAGCCACACCCACTCACACAAGCCACACCTCCTAATAGTATCATTCCCTGGTGACCAAGCATTCAAATCTTTGAGTTTATGGGGGCCATTCTTATTCAAACCACCACATAGGCAAATGGATTTTTAGACACCTCAAAAGTATTTGCTCTTCTTCACCTCACACAATGAAATCTGCTCCTACAATTTAGTATCGTGTCAGTAATGCTGGGCATTCAGATAGGAGCTCCCCATAAATAGGCAAGGACCAAAGGATGAGGAACATTTCACAGGTAACATCAGGGATCAGACGCCCCACTTTGTGTAAGTCTCCAAAAATTTAACCACCAGCTGAGGGTAGATGATGGCTGTAAAACTTAGAGAGGAAACTGAGTGGGAAGTGTTTCTGAAGTTGAAATTAGGGTGAATACTAGAAAATAAAGGAAAACTTCATTTCTACACCTGAGCTTGTGTCCGGAGATCCCTACTCACCTTCAAATGGTTTAGAAATAAAGATTTATATCACACAAATTGTATTCTTTAGAGATAGCCTCTAGGGTGCTGCTGTGCTATTGACCAAGGTGTGCTTTAAAAGAAATACTGTGATGTAACAGCCACTTGCTTTCACAGCATACCCTCTCTGTGGGACCAGAAGTTTCCAGCTAAGTAGGGCTGTAAGGGTTTATAATGTACGGTTATTAAGATCCCAGAACTTGCTAGACAGAGGCAGGTGAATCTCTGTGAGTTCAAGGCTACCTTTGTCTACATAGGTAGCTCCAGGCCAGCCAAGGCTACTTAGTGAGACCCTGTCTCAAAATAAATAAACATAAATAAAAAGTGTATTAAGCCAAAATTTAAAAACATGATCAGGAAAATATTTCTCTCTTTCCATTTTTTTTTTAAATGAGGTCTTGCTATAGTGCCCAAAGTGACCTTGACCTCATGATTCTACTGCCTCAGCCTCTTGGGAGATGGAAATATAGGCGTGCACAACCATATGCAGTTTGGCATATAGTCTTAAGGATTAAGCTCAGTGTTTGCCTTAATACAATATGCTGTATTTACTAATTGTATCAGTCACTGTGGGCTAGCTACAATGACAAATTAATACAATAAAACAACCTCCTCAGTGTCTTTTCTTATAAGACACTAATCCTATTGGATTGGGGCCCCTTTTTTCACCTTATTTACCACTTAGGCCTTGTATGTTTAGGTAAGTCACATAGACATTTATGTCCTTTGAAATCTAACGTCGAAGTCTCACTATATAGCCCAACCTTGTAGAGGAATTTCATTCTAGCAACATGGCTCCTCTGGCAAAGGATCACATCCAAAGATCTTCTAGGTCTATGTGATCCCACTGGAATGCAGGTATGCTCTGGATTACAGTATTTATCTGGCTGGAATACAGACACACCTTTAATCCCAAACAATTAAGGTAAAGTTAGTTTGCAGAAGGAGGCAGCCATGTTTGAAAGTGATGTCTAATTGAGGGACAGACAAAGTGAATCAGAGAAAGATTTGACAGAATGAGTCAGAGATAGGATACACCCAACTCTCACAAGAAGAGACAAGAAAGAGAGACAATTTTAAGAGAGTAGTGGGGGTGGGGGATGAGTTCAGTCTGTGTAGCTCATGCAGTAGTACACATCAGCAGAGACAGAACAAGCCAGAGAATGAGAAAGAGCCAGAAGATTAGAGCAGAATACAAGAGTTAGTTTGAGGCCAAGCAGAACAGTTCAGTGTGAAGCCAGATTGAATCCATCAACTTGGAGAAGAGTTTGAGCCAGAACAGCTGAGTTGAAACAGCCAGCCAGAGTTCAGAAAGAGCTAGAAGGGGTGAGTTTATTCAACAATAAGCCTCTCAGACAATGATTACATTGGAGAATAAAACCAACATTTATGAAAGTTGACCTTGAACTCAAAATCCTGCTTGTCTAAGTCTCATGAGTGCAGGGATTAAGTATAGTTGTGTACCCAACTCCATGTTAGGTTTGCAAGGTGAATTTTAAAAGGAGCACAATTCCACTCATAACATTTACACTTTAAAGGCCTTCAGGGAGTACCAACTTTATGGGACCAAAGATACTTATGGCATTTTCCATAACATATTTAGCTTGCCTTGCATTTTAATCCAGTAGACATTCAAGACAAGATTCCCAGTATTAATAAAGGGTGCACTTACATAGGAAAAAACCCTGTTCTACTTAGTTTAAGAAAGATGTACTTTTACATCTATCCTTGAAACTTATTTAAAATTGCAAACAACTGCTACATTTCTTGTTAAATCATTGCAATTAGAATACACTCTCATTCTACAAACCAATCTGTGCAGTGCATTATCGATGCTGGCATTTCACCTATTTCTTTGTTAACTGAAATACCATCGTTTTGGACTGCTGCTGCAGCCATATGATTACCATTGATCCAGAATCAAAAATGAAATTTTTTATTCTTTAATAGTAGATGACAAAGACAATAGTGGTGGCAAGGATGAAGAAAACATAGCAGTGCCATATAGATTATTGATTTAGACATCATTACCTCTTGTGTACCTTTTATTCTGGCTATGAATATCTTATGTTATTGACAGTGACTTGACATGATTAAAACTTTAATGTACAGATGGTATGGTCTCACAGTCAGCTCTCAAGAGTATGTTTTGGTTACTTCCACATTCCTAAATCTGTTACAGCCATATGAGCTTACAAAAAGATTGAACACCAAATAATGAAATTTTGCTGGAAACAGTATATATTAATAATCCCACAACTCAGTCTACACTGCTCACATAATAATTATTATTAAAAATATGATTGTGTGTTTTTAATAATATAGCTGTTCTGGGAAAAGGCAGTTATGTTTCACAGAAAATGGATTTTTAGGCATTTAAATTGATGTTCATCAAATACTTTTTATTGTGTGCCTAGCAATATTTTAAAGAAAACTCATGTTAGAATTCAAAATATACCCCCTTAAAAGCATTATTGAGATATCATTTATATATCATGGAGTTTATCTCTTTGAAGTGTAAAGTTGTGTAACATGAAGAGTTGTACAAACACTGCCAGATTCAAGATTCGAGTTTTAGAGTATTTAGAAAGTCAACCGACCAGTTCCCTCATGCCCCTGCAGTGAAGCCACCCTTGCTTGTGACCTATAGCTTCTAGGCCAGCAACTTCTACCTCTTCTATAAATTTATATTCATATTTCATCTCTATGACTGATTTCTTTTATGTCAAGGAATGAAGTGTGTTCTTGCTATGCTACACTTAACTCCTAATAATGCTTATTCATCTTTCTTTTTAAATTTTTTAACTTTTTATTGATTCTTTATGAATTTCACATCATGCACCCTGATCCCACTCATCTCCACATCCCTTTATTTATTTATTTTCATTCCTGTGGTTGCCACCCTCCCAATTCCCCCTCCCACAGTTCTTCATCCCATTCCTCCTCCCTTTGTTTCCAAGAGGGTGCTTCCTCCACCCACCAGGCCTCCCTATCCCTGGGGCCTCAAGTCTCTCAAGGAGTAGGTGCATCTTCTCCCACTAAGGCTGGACCAGGCAGTCCTCTACTACATATGTGCTGGGGCCTCCAACCAGCCTGTGTGTACTGCCTGGTTGGTGGCTCAGTCTCTGGGAGCTCCCTAAGGTCAGGGTTAGTTGAGTCTGGTCTTCCCATGGGGTCACCCTCCCCTTCAGCTTCTTCAATCTTTCCCCTAATTCAACCATAGGGGTTCACGACTACAGTCCAATGGTTGGCTGTAAGGTATCTACATCTGATTCAGTCAGCTCCTAGTTGAGCTTCTCAGAAGACAGCCATGCTAGGCCCCTGTCTGTAAGCACACCATAGCATCAGTAATAGTGTCAGACCTTGGTACCCCCACCCCATCCCTCCACTTGAGGCCCTATCCATCTATTGAAGGTATACTCTTCGAGTTCCCTCTCCCCACTGTTGGTCAATTTGACTAAGCTCATCCCCATTGAGTCCTGAAAGTCTCTCATCTCCCTGGTCTCTGGTACTTTCTAGAGGGTTACCCTACCTCCCACCCTCCAGAGGCTTCATATTCCCATTTATTCTCCTGGCTCTCTGGGCTTCTTTCCTGTCCCCCTACCCCATACCTAAACCTATTCCCCCTTTCCCCTCCCTCTTCCCTCTCCTTTCTCTCCTTCTCTCTCCCTCCCTCTGACTCCTGTGATTATTTTCTTCCCCCTTTTAAGTGGATTGAGGCATCCTCACTTGGGCCTTTCTGCTTGTTACACGTCTTATGGTTGGTGGGTTGTATCCTAGGTATTCTGTACTTTTTGGCTAATATCTGCCTATCAGTGAGTACATAACATGCATGTCCTTTTGGATCTGGGTAACCTCACTCAGAATAATATTTTCTAGTTCCATCCATTTGCCTGCAAAATTCATGATGTCCTCATTCTTAATAGCTGAATAATATTCCATTGTGTAAATGAACCACATTTTCTGCATCCATTCTGCAATTGAGGGACATCTGGGTTGTTTCTAGCTTCTGACTTACAAATAAGGCTACAATGAACATAGTGGAGCATAGTGTCCTTGTGGTATGGTGGGGCACCTTTTGGGTATATGCCCAAGAGTGATATAGCTGAGTCTTCAGATAGAACTATTTCCAATTTCGAGAATTGCCAGATGATTTCCAGTGGTTGAACCCAGTTAACCGACAGCAGGAGTGTTCTCTCTCTTTCTACAGCTGCCTCAGTTAATCTTGCCACTTGAGTTTTTGATTCAGCCATTCTGATTGCATTGGTGAATCCAGGGTTCTTTTGAATTTCACATTCCCTATGCTAAGATTGAACATTTCTTTAGTTTTCTCTGCATTAAGATCTTCTTTTGAATTATTTGTTTAGCTCCATACACCTTTTAAAATTGGGATTATTTTGTGGTTATTGGAGAGTTTCTTCTTAAGTTCTTTATATAATTTGATTTAGTTCTCTATCAGATGGGGGTTAATGAGATGTTTTCCCATCTATAGGGCCAATTCGTCCTGTGACATGTGTCTTTGCCTTACAGAACTACATCCAGTTAGACCCTCTGTGCCTGTCCGGTGATAGTCCTTGGGGCTATGGTCAACCATGGCCAAGACACCAAAACAACAATTTACTGTGCTGTCCAGGTGATGATTTGGGCACAATCCCGTGCTGAAACTAGGAGTGGTGGGAACTTCTGCCCGCCCTTGGACTACATGGCCCAGTAGCAGCCAACCAGAGATGTCCAATATACCTTGTTGTATGGAAATGGGCGGAAGTTATCAAAAAAAGAAACAACTCCTGCTGTTCCTTCATGGGTCAGGACTCCCTCTGAAACTGTAGGTCCAATAAGCTATTTATTCCTTAAGTGGCTTTGGTCATGGTACTTTGAATAATTAAGTAACTAGGACCATAGAATTTTAGTTACTCATTGGTGGTTATAGACAAATGGTGGCTTGGCAACATTTATGCAAAAAGTATTTATTGGAGATAAATTGTTACTCTATGTGGTCAGCATATTAGGATATTTCTGATGGGTCATGTGGAAGTATAGTTTCCTTTTGAAGTTTAGCCAAATACCTTACATAATGCACCACTTTACACTGCCACTAGATAATAATAAAATTCAACTATATACATCTTCACCAACACTTGGAAGTTCGGTTGTTTGAAGATATTCAAATGGGAATGTGGTAGTATGATTTGGATTTAGTCTAAAGTCTCAAATAGCCAAAGAGTTTATGTTTCTTTCTGTTAACCATCTGTACAAATGTCCCGATTGGGCTTACTGTTGTTTGATTTGATTTATTTTTATCTTGGTATTAAGTAGTATATGCTTTCAATTAGATATGAAAACAAATGTTTGGCAGCAGATCCCTGGAGGCAGCTCTGCACTGAACCTCACAAAACCCGGCAGAAGTGGGGCACCCAGCAGCTCTGACCCAGGCAGTATCTCTGGTAAGGAGACAGCAACACCCACCCCAAACAGGGAGTAACTGGGACCCACCGGGACCCACTGAGACCCAGGGATTTACTCCTGGCCCGGAGCGCCGGCTCGTTCCGGTCTGGGTCGGAGCTACCAGCAGATCCCAGGCGGGAGCTCTACACCAAATCCCACAGAACCCAGGGGAAACAGGGCTCCTAGGAGCTCTAACCCAAGCAGCTTCCTACGCAAGGAGGCAGCAACACTTGCCCCAAACCGGGAGTAACTGGGACCCACCGGGACCCAGGTACTCACTCCTGGCCCCAGCACTGGTTCCTTCCAGTTTGGGCCTGGGCGCTCAGCAGATCTCGGGCGGCAACTCTGCGCCCAATCTCACAGAACCCAGAGGAAGCGTGGCTCCCAGGAGCTCTAACTCGAGCAGCTTCTTAAGCAAGGAGGCAGCAACATCTGCCCCAAACAGGGAGTAACCAGGTCCCACAGGGATCCAGGAACTCACTCCTGGCCCAGAGCACTGATTCCTTCCAGTCCGGACCAAAGCACTGAGCAGATCCTGGGCCCTAGCTCGAACCTCAGCAGCGACACCCAACCTAAACAGTTCTGACACAACCAAGAGAACAGGAAAGACAGGTTCCAGCCAGAGACAGCACAGGTAGCACCAAGGAGAACCAGATGGCAAAAGGCAAGCCCAAGAATACAAGGGCCAGCAACCCGGAACACATGTCATCATCAGAATCTAGTTCTCCCACATTAAGTCCTGAACTCCCCATATCACCAGGAAAGCAAGAGTCAGACCTAAAATCACTTTTAAAGATGATGATGGAGGACTTTAAGAAGGACATAAATAACATTCTCAAAGAATCCGAGGAGAACACAGGTAAACAGGTAAAAGCCCTTAAAGAATCACAAGATAACACAACCAAACAGGTGAAGGATATATACAAAACTATCCAGGACATAAAAATGGAAATAGAAACAATAAAGAAATCACAAAGGGAGACTACTCTGGAGATACAAAAACCTAAGAAAGAAATCAGGAGTCACAGACGCAAGCATTACCAACAGAATACAAGAGATAGAAGAGAGAATCTCAGGTGCAGAAGATACCATAGAAAATATTGACACAACTGTCAAGGAAAACGAAAAATGCAAAAAACTCTTAACACAAAACATCCAGGAAATCCAGGACACAATGAGAAGACCAAACCTAAGGATAATAGGTATAGAAGAGAGTGAAGATTCACAACTTAAAGGGCCAGTAAATATCTTCAAGAAAATCATAGAAGAAAACTTCCCTAACCTAAGGAATGAGATGCCCATAATCATTCAAGAAGCCTACAGAACACCAAATAGACTAGACCAGAAAAGAAATACCTCCCGTCACATAATAAAACACAAAATGCACAAAACAAAGAAAGAATTTTAAAAGCAGTAAGAGAAAAAGGCCAAGTAACATATAAAGGCAGACCTATCAGAATTACACCAGACTTCTCACCAGAGACTATGAAAGCCAGAAGATCCTGGTCAGATGTCATGCAGACCCTAAGAGAACACAAATGCCAGCCCAGGCTACTATACCCAGCAAAACTCTCTATTACCATAGATGGAGAAACCAAGATATTCCATGACAAAGCCAAATTTACACAATATCTTTCCACAACCCCAGCACTACAAAGAATAATAGCAGGAAAGACTCATTACAAGGAGAGCAATCATACCCTAGAAAGAGCAAGAAAGTAATCCACTTCCAACAAACCCAAAAGAAGATAGCCACACAAACAATGCCTCCCCTTTTAGCAAAAATAACAGGAAGCAACAGTCTCCTCTCCTTAATATCTCTTAATGTCAATGGACTCAATTCCCCAATAAAAAGACATAGACTAACAGACTGGATACGCAAACAGGATCCGACTTTTTGCTGCATACAGGAAACCCACCTCAGTGATAAGGACAGACACTACCTTAGAATAAAAGGCTGGAAAACAATTTTTCAAGCAAATGGTCCTAGGAAACAAGCTGGAGTAGCCATTCTAATATCGAATAAAATTGACTTTCAACTTAAAGATATAAAAAAGGATAAGGAAGGTCATTTCATATTTGTCAAAGGAAAAGTCAACCAACATGAACGCTCAATTCTGAACATCTATGCACCAAATGCAAGAGCACCCACTTTCATAAAAGAAGCCTTACTAAAGCTCAAAGCACATATTGCACCTCACACAATAATTGTGGGAGACTTCAATACCCCACTCTCAGCACTGGACAGATCAGGGAAACGGAAACTAGACAGAAGTACAGTGAAACTAACAGAAGTTTTAAACCAAATGGACTTAACAGATATCTATAGAACATTTCACCCAAAAACAAAAGAATATACCTTTTTCTCTGCACCACATGGTACCTTTTCCAAAATAGACCATATTATTGGTCACAAGACAGGCCTCAACAGATATAAAAAAATCGAAATAATCCCATGCATCCTATCAGATCACCATGGTCTAAAGCTGGTCTTCAATAACAACAAAGACAATGGAAAGCCCACACTCACATGGAAACTGAACAATACTCTACTCGTTGATAATGGGGTCAGGGAAGAAATAAAGAAAGAAATTAAAGACTTTTTAGAATTTAATGAAAATGCAGACACATCATACCAAAACCTATGGGACACACTGAAGGCAGTGCTAAGAGGAAAGCTCATAGCTCTAAGTGCATACAAAAAGAAACTGGAGAGAGAACACACTAGCAGCTTGACAACACACCTGAAAGCTCTAGAACAAAAAGAAGCAAAAACACCCAAGAGGAGTAGACGGCAGGAAATTATTAAACTCAGGGCTGAAATCAACCAAATAGAAACAAAGAGAACTATACAAAGAATCAATAAAACCAGGAGCTGGTTCTTTGAGAAAATCAACAAAATAGATAAACCCTTAGCCAGACTAATCAGAGGGCAGAGAGACAGTATCCAAATCAATAAAATCCAAACTGAAAAGGGTGACATAACAACAGAAACCGAGGAAATTCAACAAATCATCAGATCCTACTACAAAAGCCTATACTCAACAAAATTGGAAAATCTGGATGAAATGGACAATTTTCTAGACAAGTATCAGTTACCAATGTTAAATCAGGATCAGATAAACCATCTTAACAGTCCCATAACTGCAAAAGAAATAGAAGCAGTCATTAAAAGTCTCCCCACCAAAAAAGTCCAGGTCCAGATGGTTTTAGTGCAGAATTCTATCAAACCTTCAAGGAAGATCTAATACCAATTCTCTTCAAACTATTCCACAAAATAGAAATGGAAGGAACACTACCTAATTCATTCTATGAAGCCACAATTACGCTTATACCTAAACCACACAAAGATCCAACAAGAAAAGAGAACTTCAGACCAATCTCCCTTATGAATATCGATGCAAAAATACTGAATAAAATTCTCTCGAACCGAATCCAAGAACACATCAAAACACTTATCCACCATGATCAAGTAGGCTTTATCCCAGGAATGCAGGGTTGGTTCAATATACGGAAATCCATCAACGTAATCCACTACATAAATAAACTCAAAGAAAAAAACCACATGATCATATCTCTTGATGCTGAGAAAGCATTTGACAAAATTCAACACCCCCTTCATGATAAAAGTCTTGGAAAGATCAGGAATTCAAGGTCCATACCTAAACATAGTAAAAGCAATATACAGCAAGCCAGTAGCCAACATCAAACTAAATGGAGAGAAACTTGAAGCAATCCCATTAAAATCGGGGACTAGACAAGGCTGCCCACTCTCCCCCTACCTGTTCAATATAGTTCTGGAAGTCCTAGCCAGAGCAATTAGGCAACAGAAGGAGATCAAAGGGATACAAATTGGAAAGGAAGAAGTCAAAGTTTCACTATTTGCAGATGACATGTTAGTATACTTAAGTGACCCCAAAACTTCCACCAGAGAGATCCTAAACCTGATAAACAACTTTAGCAAAGTGGCTGGGTATAAAATTAACTCAAACAAATCAGTAGCATTCCTCTACACAAAGGATAAACTGGCTGAGAAAGAAATTATGGAAACGACACCATTCACAATAGTCACAAATAGTATAAAATATCTTGGTGTGAATCTAACCAAGCAAGTAAAAGACCTGTATGACAAGAACTTCAACACCTGAAGAAAGAAATCGAAGGAGATCTCAGAAGATGGAAAGATCTCCCATGCTCATGGATTGGAAGGATTAATATAGTAAAAATGGCTATCTTGCCGAAAGCAATCTACAGATTTAATGCAATCCCTATCAAAATTCCCACTCAATTCTTTACAGAGATAGAAAGAGCAATCTTAAAATTCATTTGGAATAACAAAAAACCCAGGATAGCGAAAACTACACTCAACAATAAAAGAACTTCTGGGGAATCTCCATCCCGATTTCAAGCTGTACTACAAAGCAATAGTGATAAAAACGGCATGGTATTGGAACAGAGACAGTCAGAGGATCAATGGAATAGAATAGAAGACCAGAAATGAACCCCATACCTATGGTCACTTGATCTTCGACAAAGGAGCTCAAACTATCCAGTGGAAAAAAGACAGCATTTTCAAAATGTGCTGGTCCAACTGGAGGTCAACTTGTAGAAGAATGCAAATTGATCCATACTTATCTCCTTGTACAAAGCTCAATTCCAAGTGGATCAAGGACCTCCACATAAAACCAGCTACACTGAAACTAATAGAAGAGAAAATAGGGAAAAGCCTTGATCATATGGGCACAGGGGAAAAGTTCCTGAACAGAACACCAATGGCGTATGCTCTAAGATCAAGAATTGACAAATGGGATCTCATAAAACTGCAAAGCTTCTGTAAAGCAAAGGATACGGTCAACAGGACAAAGCGGGAACCAACAGACTGGGAAAAGATCTTCACCAACCTTACATCTGATAGAGGGCTAATATCCAAGGTATACAAAGAACTGAAGAAACTAGATTCCAGACCTTCAAATAACCCTATTAAAAAATGGGGTAGAGAGTTGAACAAAGAACTCTCAACTGAGGAAACTTGAATGATTGAGAAACATCTAAAGAAGTGCTCAGCATCCCTAGTCATCAGGGAAATGCAAATGAAAACAACACTGAGATTCCACCTCACACCAGTCAGATTGGCTAAGATCCAAAACACAGGTGACAGCAGATGCTGGCGAGGATGTGGAGAAAGAGGAACACTCCTCCATTGTTGGTGGGATTGCAAGCTGGTACAACCACTATGGAAAGCAGTCTGGCGAGACCTCAGAAAATTGAACATGGTGTTACCTGAGGACCCAGCTATACCCCTCCTGGGTATATACCCAGAAGATATTTCAACATGCAACAGGGCCACATACTCCACTATGTTTATAGCAGCCTTATTCATAATAGCCAGAAGCTGGAAAGAACCCAGATGTCCTTCAACAGAAGAATGGATACAGAAAATGTGGTACATTTACACAATGGAGTACTACTCAGCCATTAAAAATAATGAGCTCATGAAATTCTTAGACAAATGGATGGAGCTAGAAAATATCATCCTGAGTGAGATGACCCAATCACAAAGAATACACATGGTATGCACTCACTGATAAGCGGATATTAGCCCCAAAACACACAATACCTAAGATGCAACGCATAAACCTCATGAAACTCAAGAAGAAGGAGGAAGACCAAAGTGTGGGTGCTTTTGTCCTTTTTAGAATGAGTATCAAAAGATTCAACCAGAGCTCCCAGGATCTAAACTCCAGCCTGAGAACAGACAGGGGCAAGCTGTCCTCTGAGAGGCTCTAACCAGCAGCTGACTCAGACAGATACAGACATCCAGAGCCAAACAGTGGATGGAGCTTGAGGACTCTTAAAGAAGAATAGGTGGAAGGATTGTGGGCCCTAAGGAGATAGGAACTGCACAGGAAGATCAACAGAGTAAACGAACCTGAACCCTTGGAGCTCTCAGAGACTGAATCACCAACCGTGGAGCATACCTAGTCTACACAGATCTACCTCCATGGGCTGGACCTAGGCCTCCCTGCACATATGTTGTAAATGTGCAGCTTGGTTTTCATGTAGGTCTCAAACATCTGGAGTGGGGGCTATCCCAAAACATGCAGCCTGTATATGGAGTATGGTCTTCTAAAAAAAAAAAAAAAAAAACAGTTGTTCAGTTATTTAAAAAAAAAAAAAAAAAGAAAACAAATGTTTAGTCAGGAAAAATGCTTTGCAAATATTTCCCCCCTCGATGTAGCTTGTCTTTTCATTTTTCTAATGATTTTACAGGCAAAATATTTTTTGAAATTTGTTTAACATTCTTTGGACATATGTCCTATTTTCTGTGTCTTAACCCAAGGTTGCAAAGTTTTTCTTGTGTGTCTTGATATGTTTTTAATTAATTTTGATTTGATGCAAATGAGAGCACCACAGTTCACTTCTCTTTCTTAATTTATTTAAATGTATCTAATGTCTGTGGGTGCTTTACCTGCATGTATGCCTGAACTCCACATGTGTGTAATGCCTGCAGAGGTCAGTAGAAGGTGTCATATTCCCTGGGACTGGAGTTCTAAATTACTGTGAGCTGTTCTGTAGATACTGGGACTCGAACCCAGTGCCTCTGGAAGAGCATCAGTCAGTGCCCTTAACTGCTGAGCCATCAGGCCAGCCCCATCATTTTTCATCCAAATGATTATCTAGCTATTTCAAAATCACTTTCTGAAAACACTCTTCTTTGCCCTTTGAATTAATTGACCATTTAAGTATGGGTCACTTCTGGATTCTCGATTCTGTCCCACTGATCTATATGCTTATCTTCATGAATTCTTCATGTGCAATCACCCAGAACAAGATAATATTTAGAGAAAATGAGCATATTGATACTTTCCACTGAAGCATATAATGCATCAGAATTAAAATATAGTAATAGTCAAAGAAAATTAATCTCTCAAAAAACCATAGTCTTACCCACACATTTTAAACCAAAAATAACAAGTCAATTTTGATCATTTTTCCTGGGACCTAGAAAAAAACTAGAAGAGAATACTGCTTGAAAGAATAAAGTGCTGGTTTTTTTTCCTTTTTTATTTTTTGCTTATTCATTTTATAACCCATCCCAGTCACCCCTCCCACAATCCTTCCCCATCTCTTCTTTTCTGAGTACCCCCTCCTCCTGTATTCCCCACCCCGCCACTTTAAGTCTCTGAGAGGCTAGGTGCTTCCTCTCCCATTAAGGCCAGATGAGGCACCCAGCTAGAAGACCATACCCCATATACAGGCTACATGTTTTGGGATAGCCCCCACTCCAATGTTTGAGACCTACATGAAAACCAAGCTGCACATTTACAACATATGTGCAGGGAGGCCTAGGTCCAGCCCATGGAGCTAGATCCGTGTAGACTAGGTATGCTCCACGGTTGGTGATTCAGTAGTTCCAAGGGTTCAGGTTGTTTACTCTGTTGATCTTCCTGTGCAGTTCCTATCTCCTTAGGGCCCACAATCCTTCCGCCTATTCTTCTATAAGAGTCCTCAAGCTCCATCCACTTTTGGCTCTGGATGTCTGTATCTGTCTGAGTCAGCTGCTGGTTAGAGCCTCTCAGAGGACAACTTGCCCCTGTCTGTTCTAGGCTGGAGGTTTAGATCCTGGGAGCTCTGGTTGAATCTTTTGATACTCTTCTAAAAAGGACAAAAGCACCCACACTTTGGTCTTCCTCCTTCTTCTTGAGTTTCATGAGGTTTATGCGTTGCATCTTAGGTATTGTGTGCTTTTGGGCTAATATCGCTTATCAGTGAGTGCATACCATGTGTATTCTTTTGTGATTGGGTCATCTCACTCAGGATGATATTTTCTAGCTCCATCCATTTGCCCAAGAATTTCATGAGCTCATTTTTTTAATAGCTGAGTAGTACTCCATTGTGTAAATGTACCACATTTTCTGTATCCATTCTTCTGTTGAAGGACATCTGGGTTCTTTCCAGCTTCTGGCTATTATAAATAAGGCCGCTATGAACATAGTGGAGCATGTGGCCCTGTTGCATGTTGAAATATCTTCTGGGTATATGCCCAGGAGGGGTATAGTTGGGTCCTCAGGCAACACTATGTTCAATTTTCTGAGGTCTCGCCAGACTGCTTTCCATAGTGGTTGTACCAGCTTGCAATCCCACCAACAATGGAGGAGTGTTCATCTTTCTCCACATCCTCGCCAACATCTGCTGTCACCTGTGTTTTGGATCTTAGCCATTCTGACTGGTGTGAGGTTAAAGTGCTGTTAAGAACTACAGCATTGCTTATATTCATCTAGAAAAACAGCACATTTAGAGAGGATAAATAAACACTATTATGAGACAATCGTAACACAGCAAAAACATACCTTCAAAATTTGGGCCAAGTCTTTAGGCAACAGCAATTACATTAATGGGTAGAAAGGGTAAGACTCGGTAATTGGCCCTTAGCGTCAGGGGAACTCTGGGTCTCCATCCCCGCAATGCCTGCAATCCTAACACTGGGAAGGCAGAGGCAGATGGATCAAAATCTCATGGCAGTTTCAGCTACATGGTGAGTTCAAGGACAGCATGGGATATGTGAGATGCTCTCTCAAAAAGAATAAAAGAAGTAGACTCACTGACAGAAGCAAACCATTGTCAGAAATGTTGAGTTCTGAGAAAGAGAAAATTCAAGAGTTGCCACAGGCCTGGAGATGCTCAAATGCTTCTATTTTCAAAGTATATGAACACGAATGCTAAGAAACCATGTTATTGAAAGCTGCAGTCACAGGACAGATGAAGCATACAGTTTATCAATACATTTTTGGTAGAAGATAAAAAGCTTTTCTTCACTACACTGAATGATTGAAATTAATAACTGAAGATAGCAAACATAAGTCCTGAATTATTTAAAGGATCCAGTAAGAACAAATAAACAACCTCAGACCTATCTCTGGAAAAGTCATTTAACAAAATGAAAACAGAGGTATAAAACCAAAAATGCAGAAAGTTTTGCATATTGATTTTTGCTATGCTTAGTTCTACATTTGAAAGAATAGCAAGCCATAATGGTGTCGATTCATCTCAAGTCATTCAAAATGACCCTCTTCTCCTTGTGTCAAAGCTAAGGCCAAAAATTCAGGATAGTCAATACACTTTTGCTTCATAATAGTTATTGTTACCTGTCAACTCGACAGTCTAGTATCACCTGTAAGTTACATCTGGGAGATTATCTTGACTGCAGTAAATGAGCTGGAAGATTGACCCTGTGTAGAAACCAGTCCCTGGCTAATCTTGGATGGGATCCATGGAGAAAAAGCTGAGATGCTCGTGGATCTGATGTGACAGGATGCTTCGGGTTCCTGATGCCTTTTGGCTCTCCCTTCATGATGTACCTTGAACTGGGAGCTGTAACAATCCCCTTCTCACTTAGGTTGCCTTTGTCAAACTATTTCATCACCAAAAAAATAGCTAAGGCTATACTTAGTCAAGAGACAGAATAGAGTCCCATCTTGAATGGGAATGGATAGACTCTTTTGCATTCTGACTCTGGCTGGCAGAGGTCAGATAGAAAAAGGCGAAGGTAGTCACTGGAGAAGCCTGTACCTTGAACCATACAGACCTTACTAGCAGGATGTTATTAACCATATAAGTAAGGGGTCAGTGAGTAGACGAGCTTCATGTTGGCAAGGTCAGGGGACACAGATTTTGTCTTTTAATTATTTTTTTCCACAGTAAAATATTGACTAAGTAATGGGACAAAGGAAAGAGTATGGAAAGTCTGTACACACACACATACACACACACACACACACAGTATTAAATAGCTGATTGAGGAATATTAAGGTCAAACTAGGCATCTTTTGTGACTCATTAAACAGCACTTCACATTCATAAATTTCAATCAAATGTACTAGCTGGTTTTGTGTCAACTTGACACAAGCTGGAGTTATCACAGAGAAAGGAGCTTCCGTTGAGAAATGCCTCCATGAGATCCAGCTGTAAGGCATTTTCTCAATTAGTGATCAAAGGGGGGAGGGCCCATTGTGGGTGGTACCATCCCTGGGCTGGTAGTCTTGGGTTCTATAAGAAAGCAAGCTGAGCAAGCCAGGGGAAGCAAGCCAGTAAGTAACATCCCTCCATGGCCTCTGCATCAGCTCCTGCTTCCTGACCTGCTTGAGTTCCAGTCCTGACTTCCTTTGGTGATGAACAGCAATGTGGAAGTGTAAGCTGAATAAACCCTTTCCTCTCCAACTTGCTTCTTGGTCTGATGTTTGTGCAGGAACAGAAACCCTGACTAAGACACAAGATTAGTAGCAAAGGATTTAGAGAAGAGACAGTGTGTTGAGATCTGCTCCCCTCCCCGCCCAGAATAGCTGTAGCTATTTTGTTCCATGCCTGCCAGCTATTTCATATTGTTGCTGTCACATGCCTGCCGGTCACTGACACAGAAAAGTGACTTGGCTCAGAGTAAGGCCATGCTGATCTCATATCCTGTTATGTTTTGTATGCTCTGTATGAAGTTTGTTACTCTTAAGAAATTCCACAAAGCTTTAAGGACCCATCAAGTCAATATAAACTGTTATGTCTAAAATGGCTCAAGTCAGAGCTGACCACTGAGCAACACTTCCTGCAGCCACATATGAGCTCATTATGGTTTTTGTATTTCTTTCCTTCAAAAGCTGACAGAGAAAAATGTTTGTGGCCACAGCTCAGTCTCTAAATTCTGCGTTGCGTCCTGATCACTCAATAAGTGTTCCTGGGCTGGAGAGATGGTTTAGTGGTTAAGAGCATGACTGCTCTTCCAGAGGTCTCTGAGTTCCATTCCCAGCAACAATATGGTGGCTCACAACCATCTGTAATGGGATCTGACGCCCTCTTCTGGTGTGTCTGAAGACAATGACAATGTACTCACATACATAAAATAAATAAATAAATCTTTAAAAAAAGAACACATGCTATGTTTAAAAAACAAAACAAAACAAAAAACAAAAAATAAATGTCCCTGTCTGACTGAGATTGGTGTTTGTGTGGTGTGTGGGGAGACTCTTGGATCCCAACAAATGGAATAATTAAAGAAAATGTTTAGCACAAATGCCAATAAAAACAGACAAATAACTAAAAATGCTGTAAAAACTTTAGAATATTTTTAAAATGCTGCTAGCAATCAGCCCGTGGATACATGTTATAGGTGCAGGAATATATACTATTGTATCTTAAAAATATTAAAAATCAGTTATCAGGAAACTTTTACCCATGAGAAACAGAAAATCCAATACAACTATATCCAAACAATAAGACAGACTTTTTAAACTTTTGTTTGAATTTCTAACTTATTTCTTGAGTCTGGATGACCTATTGGCTTAAGAGCTCACAATATCAAGTCTGCCCTGAGTTATTCCTGCAATGGACCATGAGATGGTCCTTCGTTCCTGGCATTGCATCTAGCCAGACATCAGCAAAGGAAAAGAAGTTATGACCGACTAGAGTTGAATTACAGGCTACTCGTCTTTCCTCTCCTCTCTCTTTCTTTCTTTCTTTCTTTCTTTCTTTCTTCTTCTTCCTTCTTCTTCTTCCTTCCTTCCTTCTTCTTTCTTCTTTCTTTCTTTCTTTCTTTCTCTTTCTCTCTTTCCTTCTTCCTTCTTTCCTTCCCCCCTCACTCTCTCTCTCTCCTTTTGAGATTATAATTTAATTGCTGTGTCCATGGTGACATACACCTTTAATCCCAGCACTTGGAAGGCAGAGTCAGGTGGATCTCTGAGTTCAAAGTCTACAGAATGAGTTCCAGGACACTCAGGAATACACAGAAAAACCATGTCTCAAGTAACCCGAATAAACTTCATTGCTGGTACAAGCAGAAAAAAAGGTAAAATGAAATGCAGATACTAGGGTTCCTGGTAGCTAGCTGGGGGTATATAGCCAGTGCTTGAGAGCAAAGAAGTTAATTATGTAGCAATGTAATACGTAATATCGATGTGCTCTTCCCTGGGGAAGGTCACCTCTTGCACTCCCAGCTTTCCTCCGTTAGGTACAGTTCTTTGTGTGAGGTTGAGACCTCGTGGGCTTTTCTTCACCCCGTTTGGCATGTTCACTGGTGTCATCCTTATTCAGCTCCTATTTGGGAAATCTTAAGCCAGTCACATTGAAAGTAGAAATGGCTTAGTAAGGTGCACTCTGGGTAAAGATGCATGAATTGCTTAAGCAAAACCAGAATTTTCCTTCTAAGAATTAACTGTGTAGTCAACCAGGTATCGTAAAAGTAAATATTCCATTCATATACCCTTCCTGAGAATTTTCCTTGTACCAACATAGTAGTGTGCATGTGCTTGCGTACGTGTGCATGCATGCGTGCATGTGTGTGTGTGTGTGTGTGTGTGTGTGTGTGTGTGTGTGTGAAATAAACAGTGACTATTGCATTAGCTTACACAGTAGTGGCTAGGGAGTCCAGTCCGATAATGGCTGTCTTCCCCTGAAATCTACTCAAAGCTGGATGCCTTAGCAATCCCTGGCCAGTGCTGGAAACCTGGAGTATTGCAGAAAGCC
Organism: Mastomys natalensis; assembly: GCA_021653895.1. Classification (NCBI taxonomy): domain Eukaryota; kingdom Metazoa; phylum Chordata; class Mammalia; order Rodentia; family Muridae; genus Mastomys; species Mastomys natalensis. Next base: position 242,727 of record JAJTUV010000537.1, read on the forward strand.
ACAAGTCTTTGGTTCATGTTGAAAGAGCAAGAAGCTAGAGGCTGGCAGCAGCAAAAGATGTTAGCTGCAGACTGTACTCAGGGAAGAACCAGACAGACAGCCACCTTTGCCCCGACCCAGGCCCCAAGTTAATCCACCATAAATTATTCCATCTTCACAGACATGCTCAGAATTATTCCCCTTAGGTGGATTCCAAACCCTTTCAGGTTGACAGTAAGGATATTGAAGGTAAGGAATTACATTGCTTTGACAAGAAAGGAATATGAAAATGGAGAAGCGCTAGTAAATGGCTCATTACAATGTTTGGATTTCATGTGTATGAGGATGAGAGCCAGGAGATCTCATATAACATAGAGGATCCAGAGTTCTGGCCTTGCGGCAATGATAGTGAAATAAGCATGCATAGGGAATGGTTCCTGAACCTCGGACTGTGCTTGGTTTGGGTTACGAACATACTCCCTGTTATAACAGCACCCTTGGCAGTCAAGTCTCCTCACCTGCTTATTCTGTCCACACATCCTGCTCTAAACAATGCACCTAGCAACCTCAGATTCCCAAGTCCCCACTTGTGTCAAGCAACTCATACACCCCTCTGGACAATAATGGAAATTTCTCCCCTCCTAACAATCAAACCTAGACAGTTTTTATTCAAATATATTTCCAATATACCCAGTACACAGAATGATAAGGTTGATCTGGCCTGAACATGTTTCGAGTACATGCAAGAGTAAGGCAAACTGTGTCCCTTAATTTATTTTAATTATGCTTTTATTATTTGAGATTATTATACAATTACCCATTTCTCCCTTCCCTTTCCTCCTTCCTAACCCTCCCATATAACCCTCCTTGCTCTCCTTCAAATTCATGGGCTATTTTCCATTGTCGTTACACACATATATATATGTGTATGTACATATGCATGCATGCATGTATGTATGTATATCCACACACATATATACAAATACATATATCCATACAACACACACACACACACATGTACAACCTGCTCAGTCTATATAAACTTGTATGTTTATATCCAAGGTAGACCATTTGATATTATATTGGTGTGTTCTTCCCTAGGAAGAACTATTTCTCTCGCTCTCAGCATTCCTTACTTGTCTGTAGTTCTTCATGAAGGGTTGAAGCCTCGTGGCCTTTCTTCTCTCCACTTTTGCATATCTATTGTTGTTCTTGTCCAGCTTGTGATTGGGCAGTCACGTTGGTAAGCCTCTATGGGTGTTGCTTCCGACATTTCTAGGAAGCACAACCTCACAGCAAATCCCTTGGTCTCTGCCTCTAACAATCTTTCCATCTCCTCTTCCTCAATGATCCCTGAGCCTTTGTAGATGTATGTGGGACTGGAATCTCCAGCTTGGCTGAGGATGGGGTGCAAACAGCCACTGCCTCTGCCCATGAGCGGTCCCGGAGGGATGGAGTGCAGACAGGGAGAGTTTGCTGCTGCCTCTGCCACCTCCAACCTGTCTCCTCCATGGAGAGAGGAAAAGTGTTACAGCTCTTTGAAATGCCCAGTTGAGGCATCGGCTGGTCTGCAAAGAGGGGCGGGTCCACGGCAGAAGCTCTCAGACAACGAGATCTCACACACACTTTACTTCTGAGTTAGGCTAAATATATATAGTTTGAGATGGGCAGCAGGTAACCCCTATTGGCTTGGTTTGAGAGCTTCGGGATGCCTCATCTGCATGTGGGGGTGGTACTATGGCCATAGACCGGTGGCCATAGACTTCTCTGTGGGAGGGGCTATGGAGGGCTGAATCTGAGAGAGCCAGCGGCCCAGGAAGAGCTGAAAGTCTTCCATCCCAGGGGGTTCTCCAGGGTTCAAAGCTCATTCAACCAGGCAATCGGCTGTCTCTCATAGCTCACCAAGATGTATGGTGAGCTCCACAACTGTATCTTGCTGGTTTTCTGTAATGCTCTTTGTTGGTTGCAAAGAGAAGTTTCTTGGATTTAGGGTAGAAGGATTACATTTATCTGTGGATATAAGGACAAACATTTAAAATGTAGTTATGGATTATGCTGGTTTGCCAACATGGTGGTTGTAGGTTGTCCTCCAATATCTATGAATTTGCCAGTCCTGGGTAGTTAGTTGTTTCCAATACTAGAATTAAGCTCCACCAGCCAAGGGAAATCTGGGATTACCAGAAGCTAGACGAGGCAAGAAAGAAACTATGTTCAGAGAGCATGACCCTGCTGACCACTCTTTGCTAATGTTCTATTGCTGTGATAAAGCAAAGTAACTTGGGGGTGGGGGGGAAGGATTTATGCTAGTTTACAGTTGTAGTTCATCATGAAGAGAAGTCAGGGCAGGAACCCAAGGCAGAGAGGACTGGAGGTAGGAACTAAAGCAGAGGCCATGGAAGAATGCTTCTTACTGTCTTGCTCCCCATGGCTTGCTCAGTTACTTTTGTTATGCAACTCAGGACCACCTGCCCAGGGAAGGCACTACTCAGAGTGGGCTGGGCCATCCTACATCAATCATTAATCAAGAAAATGCCCCCCAATGACCTGCACACACACCAAGGTGATAGAGGCATTTTCTCAACTGAGGCTCCCTTGTCCCAGATGACTCAATTTGTGTCAAGTCTACAAAACACAATACAAAACAAAACCACACTAGCCAGCACACACTCCCACCTGACTTCTACCTTCTAAAGCTGTGAAACAAGAAAATTCTATCTCTATAAGTCACCCAATTTGTGGGGTTTTGTCATGACCACCCTTGGAGCTTAATATATGAAGTTTATCTCTATATGATCAAATCATGATGAACATTATTAAAAGATCAAGTAAAACCCTTCCCTTGCATAGTCTCTGAATTCTCATGTTTTTTTTCTCTTGAACTTGCATACCAATAAAGTATCATTAAATCTGGTTTTAAACTCTTCCCATGATAACATACGTGCAGTAAAAGCAGCCTAGAGAAAAACACATGATTACACTGATTCTAATGTGTGTTGACAGTCATACTGTGGTCCTCCATTACATTTATGCTTCTTAAAAGTGTTTCTCCTCTTTCTTTCTCAAACTCTTCAATACTACCTACTCCTTCATCCCTGCATCAACCTGTCCCAAGAATACAAAACATCATTAAAATGTTTAGGCAAGTTCTCATAACCACATCAACCCGCCTACCTTCATGTGTCTTCATATTCCATTGTCTGATTATGCTCCTTGTAAAAACTGACCCTCTCAATTGTGCCCCATATACAGTGTAACCCTCTTATGACAACATAAAGAAATTGTTCCAAAATTCTCCTTTGCTTGAAATTCCCCTTTGCTCCTCTAGCACAAAATGTCTCCTGGTGAGTCATTCTTATAATCCAATATTTGACATAAAAAAAGCAAAAAGAAAATAATAATAATGAATTATATATATTCATTATTGTATTATATATTATATAATCATTAGCATATATACCCTATATAATTATATATCTTATTTTATAATATAATTAAATAATAACTATTAATATTATATTATTTCTTTTAGTCTACTTCTCTTCCAATCACAGACATACCCTTCTTCCACAGGGTGACATTTACTCTAGTTTATACTTAATTAATTAACTTGTGGCTTAATTATTAATGGTGCCCTTTTCAAATGTTTCAGTTAGGACTGCAAACTTCTAGATGTAAAACATCTTCAAAGAGTTCTCTGATCACTCCCAGTTTCTCTTCCTTTATCCTCGAAGGACTGCAAATGGGAACCACCCCCTACTACTGCTCCTTTGTGACTGCTCTTTTCATGTCACCCACCTTGCTCTCAGTGTGAAAAGGAACTCTTGGTTTGAGCCTTTGGGCAGCTGATCATTCCCTTCCTCTCAATTCCTGCAGTTCAGTTGGCTGTCATGGCTAACCCTTATTCTTGGCTGTGACTTAGGAAGAAACACATGTTCCAGCTGGGCGCAAGGAGAAAGGAATAGGAAAGCACAGACCCCCTCCCTTTAAGGAACATCCCCACAGCAACATAGAACTCTTCTCCTTTGTAAACATGGTCTCCACAGCTGCACCAAGAGGCCTAGAATTATATATACTCACATATATTTTATGCATATACATGCAAATACATTTTCATGTGTGCATATGCTCCAGAAAAACCACCTAAGAACTGGGAACTCCAGTCCCAAGAGAACATCCCTGGTATGTACTCACTTATAAGGATATTAGCCATAAAATACAGGTACTCCACAGACCCAATGAAGCTAAACAAGAAGAAAGGCCGCAAGGAAACTTGAATCTCACTTAGACAGGGAGAAATAAAAAGTCATAAGAGGGCAGAAGGAGGGAGGGATCTAGAAGGAGGGGGGATGGGAGGAAATGGGGGGTTCAGGACCAGGTGTGGGAAAGGACAGGGAGACGGTCAGATAGTCATTAAAATGAATGGAAATCTGCAACTGATGGAGTGAGGAGGTAGGGGGCATATCCAGGAGGAGACAGAGACCTGGGATAAGGGAGTCGCCTAAGAATCAATGGAGGTGACCTTAGCTGTGACTCACAACATTGGGAATATGGAACCTGAAGAGGCCACCTATTGTAATCTGGAAGGAACCCCAGTGACAAGATAGAGACACCAACCCACCCACAAAACTTTCAACCCCAAATTTATCCTGTCTACAAGAAATGCAGGCCCGGGGGATGGAGCAGACTGGGGAATGGCCAACCAATAACTGGCCCAACTTGAGACCCATCCCATGGGCAAGCACCAATCCCTGACACTATTAATGATACTGTTATGCTTGCAGATAGGAGCATGTTGTCCTCTGAGAGGCTCCCCTAGCAGCTGATTCAGACAGATACAGACACCCACAGCCAAACAGTGGATGGAGCTTGAGGACTCTAATGGAAGAATAGGAGAAAAGGCTCTAAAGGGATGGGAACTCCATAGGAAGACCAACAGACTGTGGAGTCTGAACCACCAACCAAAAAATGCACTCGGGCTAGACCTGGGCCTCCCTGCTCATATGTAGCAGATGTGCACCTTGGTCTTCATGTGGGTCCCAAACAACTGGATGGGAGCTGTCCCAAAAGCTGTTGGCCTGTCTGAGGATATGTTCTACTAACTGGGCTGACTTGTCTGGCCTCAGTGGGAGAGCAAGCGCCTATCCTCCCAGAGATTTGAAGGCAGGTTGGGGGATACCCAGGGGGTCCCCACCTGCTCAAAAGAGAAGGGCAGAAAGGATGGGGAAGGATTGTGGGAGGGAGTGACCAGGAGGTGGGCAGTGAGCAGGATGTAAAGTGAATAAATAAAAAATAAAATTAAAAAACTGGGGATTCTGTTATTATGGAAGAAGGGAATATCGGAGACCAAGGTAGCACAGTAATTTTCAGGCTTACTGTATGATTTTTTTTAAGAATATGAAAAGGCAGTCATACTTTAAAGACATGGTGATGAGAGGAAGTAATAAGGTTAATAGCAAAACCAATTCTGTTTCCTGAGCAGATCAGTGAGACAGATCTGAGGACCCAGATGTAAGCTCATGTAACGACGGTCACCTGCTATTTTACAAAGATGTCTAAAATACACACTGTAGAAAAGACAGTGTCTCCAACAAATGGTGCTGGGGAAATTGAATTTCAATGTGCAGAAGAATGAAACTAGATCCTTAATATCACCGTGCACAAAACGCAACTCCAAATGGATCAAAGACCTTAACATAAGAGCTGGGAATAATTTTCATTTTGTAACATAATTTTCCTTTTTTAGGGAAAATTATGAAGTGTGGCTCTCAGGCACCAGCAGCAACATCAAACTCCCATAGCTGGAAAAGGAAGACCAACAATCAACAAATGTGGTGGCAGGAAACTAAGAGCTTCTGCCCAGAGAGAAAGTGTGATGAGAATAAACAGCAGCTCACAGAACAGGAGAGATTTCCCCAGCCACTCAGCTGACACTCTTGAACTTTCATAAAGAACTGGGAGACAAAACATTAAGAAAATAAACAGCTCGATTAAAAATTGAGCTACAGAACTGAAGAAAATTCTCAAAAGAAGAAAATGCACATGACTAGGAAACACTTTAAAAAGTGTTCATCATATATGGGCTGGACCTAGTCCCCCCTCCCCACACACACACACCCGTTCATAGATAGCAGATGTGTGTCTCCGTTTCATGTGAGTTTCCCAACAACTGGAGTGGGGACTGTCCTAAATCTGTTGCCTGCCTGTGGATCCCAATCCCCTAACTGGGCTGCCTTGTCTAGCCTCAGTGGGAGAGGATGTGCCTAGTCCTATAGTGACTTGATGTGCCTGGAGAAGTGTACCCGGAGGAGGCTCCCTGTTCTCAAGGGAGAAGGGGGAGGGGCTGTGTGAAGCGGGGAATGAGGAGGAGGGAGAGCTGTGATTGAGATGTAAAGTGAATAAAAAAATTATGAAAAAAAAAAGCACTCAGCATTCATAGGCAGCAACTAAAACTATGTCACATGACACAGCTATACCACCCCCAAGGACTTTAGATACAACTACAATGATATTTGGACATCTACGTTCACTGTTGCTCTATTCCAATAGTGAGGCTATGGAATCCACATGGATGTCCATAAAGAGATCAGTGGGTATCCAGGCAGAGTGGAACACACCTTTAATCCTAGTACTTGGGAGAGAGAGGCATAAGGATCTCTGAGTTCAAGGCCAGCTTGGTCTACAGAGTGAGTTCCAGGACAGCCCAGGCCACACAGAGAATTCTATCTTGAAGAAACCAAAGGGGGAATGGGTAAGAAAAATATGTGACATGTATACATAGTGTCATTTACTCCGCTGTAAAGAAAACTGAAGTCATGAAATTCACAGTTGAATTATCCTGATAAAAACAATTATCCTGATAAAACTGAGGTCCAGAAAGACAGAAGTGTTTTCTCTCCCATGCAGATCCTAGCTTCAGAGCTTGGTTTGTATTTAACTTGGACTCAAGTAGAAGCCAGGACACTGGAAAGGAGCTTTTGGGTGGCATGATAAGGGATGGAAATAGTAGATTACAAGGTAAATGGAAGTAGAGATGTGGACTGTTGGGGTGGAAACGCTTGAGGAGGAAGGGGCATGGGGATATGTGGGAAAACAGAAGGTGGAGGGAGGGCTTACTCAAAGACTAGAAGAATATATATATGAAAACCAACTATCTCACCATCAAATTTGAAAGCTAACTGGCTACTAACTGGACAGGCCATAGGATACATGGGAGATGAACAAAGGGGAGTTCGGGGAATCAGAGGATTAAACAGGAATCAGGGCAGGAGTATGTGAGAAAGAGAGGGGCATTGAATAGGGTAACCCAAAACTACGGATGTATGAAAAAGCTTTATGGAAATCCACTAGTTAGTTACTACGATATCAACTTAAAAAAAAGAAAAGGTTGAATTGGAATTACCCTGTTCGGGTGGGTAATATAATTTTTAGAAGATATGGTTTGTTATATGAAAATCAAAACTGAAGGCACAGTTACTGGTCAGGGGGATCCCAGAGTTCTACCAAACAGCACACACTATTGCCATTGAAGAATATGACAAGATACTAGTGCTGAATAAACCACACACTTTGACTGTAAAGGGTATACATATACATACACATACACTCACACAACACACACACACACACACACACACACACACACACATATACATACATATACATACACACACACACAAAAGAACATCAAGTCAGCCAGGCACTTCCTCCCTGCTTGCACTCACAGTGGGGGAGGCACTTGGGGAGAAAACTCAGGGTACCTATAACAACACTGCCTGCCCCAGCTCAGGGAAACTGCAGGAAGGAGACAAGGACACAGAACCTGGAGTACTCGAAGAGTGTTGTGGCAAAAACGCTGCCTGTTGGACATGCATGATCATAGCACTCGTCGGAACACAGTAGATGTGGTTCCTGCACAAGATCAAGCCAGCCAAGATCCTCTCGTGGATGGGATAGTTGGTCTCCAAGCTGCAACCTTCACTGAGGAGCTATTAGTAGTTGCTACTTCCTGGAGGAGAGGAGATCACTCTTTAGCTGTGCCACTGGACAGTTTCCCAGGTCCCAGTGGATGGTCCCACAGCCATGCACGTAAGCCGGGCTTAGTGAATTATTAAAAACAAACAAACCAACCACCCTTCAGTGTTGCCATCTTCTTTCTCTTCTCCTCCTCCTTTTTCTTTCTTTCTCTTCTCCTCCTCCCCTTTTTCTTTACTGTCATTGTCATCATCTTCAACATCATCATCGTCATCATCATCATCTTGGTTTTGGCATTTCAAGATAGGATTTCTCTGTGTAGCCCTGCTATCCTGGAGCTCACTCTGTAGACCAGGCTGGCCTCAAGCTCATAGAGATCCGCCTGCCTCTGCCTCTGGAAAGCTGAGATCAAAGGGTGCATCACCACAACTCAGTCTCATTATTTGGCAGATTTCCGTTGAGCTTTTCCTCGGTGAAATTTAAAAGCCTCAAATGTGTATGGTAGCAAATGTGCTGGATGGTATGAGCAGTAAAACTGATGGTATGTCTACTGCACAGATGCAGAGTTAATACAACTGAGAGGCAAAATGCATAGGTCCCAAAACAAGCGACCCACAAACTCCATCTCAGCCTGATGCTCAGAAGCAATTATGGGAAATAAATGTAAGGAAGAAGTTGAAGACTTGGCTACTATTTTACAAACTCATTGCTCTTGATGAGGCTTTCAGCTGTTCTCATTTCTGAAGACAGGCTTCATGAACCTTCTGGAGAGAAAGCCCTATCTTAGGATAAAATGGCTGGATGCAGTTATGATACCGTTGAGAATAGATCCTAAGAAGTAAATGCAACATACAGTCTTGTAGTACAAACGTGTTCATTCAGTTACAGAGTTGTGCACAATAGTATGTACAAAACTGCCATGTAAAACCTGTACAACTCATAAAAGAGTGTCTGGTAAATTTTATTCTACTCCATGAAGTATCACACAATAGTTACAAAGAGCTCAGTCATACTGGGAAATGTCCCTAAGGAAAAAAATATTTCGTGGTTGACTAAGTGCAAATGCTAAGTAATTAGTATAATTAGGGAATAAGAAAATTAAAAATCCTTAATATGCTCAAAAATATATTTAAGTGCTATTTCCAATACAAGTGGAGAAACCAAGCACTTGGGACATTCTCCAGGGAGCAGAGGAGACCAGAAGAATCAAAGGTAAAAGAATATGCCCTGCTACTGCCTTGAATAGAGGGAGAAGACTGAGAGCTAAGGTTCGCCTGTGCTCTACAAGCTGGGGACACTTTCCACAGCCAGGAAGGAAAGCTCTGCCCTGAAGCAAAAAGAGAACTTAGTTAACAGTCTGAATGAGCTTGGAAGCGTGCTCACCTTAGGACCCCAGAAAGCAATGCAGCCTTGCTTGCCACCTTGATTTCTGCCTTCATAATGAGATGGACCCAGCTGAGCCACACTGTACCAGAAGATTGTATTGTGAAATAAATTTCTGGTAACTTTATTATACCAACAATAGAAATTAATAAAGAGGGAAATGTAGAGTCTGTTTAATAGATGCCTGCAGTAGGTGTAAGGAAGGCTTTTCAACTTAAGGAAGTATGGAGATATAGTAGACATAACCTGCAAGAAAACTTAGTATCGGGCTTATACACAGGCTGGACTGGAAAGGGAGACACCATCAAGAGAACGGAATGACTTTGTTATATAATGTAAAGTCATCCCACAAAACCCTTACCTGTGCTTACATGTTTTACAAGGCTGATAAACTGACTAGAATGTATATGATTGTGCATAGTTGGAACGTTGCAGGTTCAGAGTCATATTATCCTACACTATCTTTTTAAAACTCAATCATATCGTGTGTGTGTGTGTGTGTGTGTGGGGTGTGCGCGCGCGCGCGGCGTGTGCCCTTGCACACACATGAATGCAGGTGCCCAGGGAGGACAGAATAGAGTGTCCTCTGGAGCAGGCAGTTGTGAGCCACCATGTGGATGCTGAAAACCAAGCAGGCGTCCTTTACAAGAGTAGCGAGCACTTTTAATCTCTGCATCATTTCTCCAACCCTTGAGTTATTTTAGTCCCTTTAATCGGCATGTGCTGCCCATCTCTGTTTGACCTAACATAATTGTGACCGTTACGTAAGCCCTTTCCAAATGGACTAACAAACCAGTAGCTCCCATCAACCCAAAGGCTTGTCACCAGATATCATCCAAGACCCAGAGCTGAGATCTCTCTGCTTTCCTGGAACCTGCTTATATGATGTCTCCACCAATGTATTTGGAAAGTGCCTTGAGTTAGGACTTTTTGTTCTCTCACTATAAAAACTTCATTTCCCATGTTGGAATACAGTATTTGGGACCTGAATTTGTGTTTCCAGGCCATAGTTGCTCATATCCGGCTCCTTTGAGGTGAGAGCTGTTTTCATAGGAGTAATTGTAACATGATCATCAAGGGGAAAAGGCGTATACTCATCCAAAGTGAATCTGGGTGGATCTCAGACATGTAGAAATATGACATTGACTAGGTAAGTCAGTGGTTCTCAACCTGCGGGTCTCAACCCCTCTGAGAGCCAAAAGACTCTTTCACAGGGGCTGCACATCAGTTATTTACATTATGATTCATAACAGTAGCAAAATTAGCTATGAAGTAGAAGTAATAATTTTATGGTTGGTCACCATAATATGAGGAACTGTATGTATTAAAGGGGTCGTGGTATTAAGTCACTGGGCTAGGTCAATAGGCTAACAAAATCATTTATCACCCCATCCCTGGCCATGGCCTCCATATAAAGGATAGATAGGAATGATGGGAAAACTGACATTCCTAGTTCTGGGTGTACGTCACTCTGGGACTGGAAAAAACCTGTTTCCAGGGTGGTAGATGATGCTTTCTGCATATCTATAGATAGTTTTATGGAACACAGTATAGCCATTCATTTACATGTTGCTGATAGCTGACTTCGATATTATGGCAGAGATGGATGCCTGCAACAGAGACCACAAAATATATACCCTTACCCTTTGCAGGAAAAAAAAAATGTGCTGACTTCTGTCCTAATTACCATAATTACTAAGCACCCCCCCCCAAATGAAATAGAGACATAGTAAACTTAAAAAAAAAAAAAAACACAACTACAAATGTACATATATGCACCATACATATGTGTATTTAGGAAACCTGACTCAGTAGAAATGACCTTGAATGGTTATAAATCACAATAAATTATACACGGAGGACAGTTGAAACCCAAGTAAATATACTCGCTGAAGACCCTAAAAGAATTAACTGGACCAGCAGCTGCAGCTCCTGGATCCAGCCACATAGCTGTCTCCAACTTTGTTCTGCTTCACATCTTCTGGCCTGCAGATGGCGCTTTTCAGACTTCAGCTCCATCATCATCTTCCAAGAGGTCTTTAGTCTCCAAGCCTGGATCACACAGATTTACTTTATCAGAACATATTTTAGTTGTCCATTTGCCCCCTCTTCTACATTGAATCCACTCAGGAAAGGAGGGCTGGTGCTCTTTAGACCACTGGCTGCCACACAGATGTTAGAAACGTGTGTGGAGTGATGAGAGATTGACACATCCCTCTATAGTCCTCATCCTCATCCATACGACTGGTAAAAACGGTTTGGATGTTTAGCAGACTGTTTCCTCCCCTGACTTTTGGTTGACAGTCTAAGGCTTTTGTTCTGTTTTATGTTTATTTGGAGTGGGCCAGGGGAAAGCAGCCATGCTATGCAGGCTTCTAGGGGGCAGAATTGTGACAGCTCCTGGGACTTGCTCCCTTCTATTATATAGCCAGTTTCTTCCTAGATTGAAACACTCCATTCAGATCTTTGAGACAAGTAAACAGGTCAAAATAGTTTCAGGAAGTCCCTGAAGCTGACAAGATTCATTAGGCCTCTCCCTTCCGACAGTAAGTCACTCTTGGATTAACCAAGCTGCAAAGAAGACTCTAAGACCAGACCAGCTTCCAGAAGAAGCAGAAAAACAGCAGACATGGCTGGAAGACAGGAGACCAACTGAGTTACCTGGAAAGGACAGTCTCCAACCTGTTGAGCAGCCTGTATCGGGACTCTGGTAGTATCTGTACAGTCTGCTGTGGGCTCCCTAACTGGGGTGAATAGACATGTGTGGTTTCATCTACCAGGAAAAACCTTGCCACACACCTTCTACCACACAGGTTCCTAAGAACTAAGTCATCAGGCTTGACAGCAACGCCTTTACCTGCGGAGCCATCTCATTGGCCCCAGACTCTTAGTTTCTCCTGTTTCTATGTGTGGCCATGTAATCAAAGGACAACCAATACTCTCGACCTGGGTGATACATCTGAGTCAAAAACGGCTTAGGCAGATTTGTGAGCCGCTTATGTTCAGCAAATTGTAATTAGTCTCATGAAAAATTCCTGGTAAAGAGTCTTACTTTAAAAGGTATTTGTAAACTTGACATTAAACCTGATGATATTCACGTGACTGCACACACACACACACACACACACACACACACCACAAACACAGACACACACACCAAGTAATTAATTTTTTAAATAAAGATTTCAGAATTGAAAAAAAATTAACTCTAGTGACTTTTCCTAGGACTGAAAATGTATTTCACATATTTTGTAAGATATAAAGGACATTACTGGCTTGTTTCTGTATTTCTCAGGAATCTTTGTTTCAAAATCTGAAAATGTGCTGGCCACATAGATGCTAATTTTCAATGTTTCAACAGTCACACAGATTGCCCTATACACCATGGTAATTCATTAGATTGCATCTAATGGTGCATAAAAATATTATTTTTATATTTTACATCATGTTAACTTTGGACTCCTCAAGGCCTACAGAAAAATACATCAAATATAACTCAATAAACTGATGGTTTAAAAACATTACTTAGTATTTGAAAAGAAATATCAAAATAGTAAAACAGAAAGTAGAAAAGTGGCTCGGTAGTTAGGAGCACGTACTGGCCTTCGAGAGGACCAGAGCTTGACTCCCAGCACTCACACTGGGCGGCTCACAACCAGCTCTCACTCCAGCTTCAGGACCGAATGCCTCCGGCTTCTATGTGCACTAACGTGCACATACCCATACACAGACACACACAGACACACAACTACAAACAATACAAGTTGGTTAAACTTACCTGTTGGGCTGTTTTTTATTAACTGATGGTTCAGTTGATAAAAGTGTGTGGCACAAAGGCATGGGAAGCTGAGTTTGGATCTCTAGGACCCAGGTCAAAAACAGCCAGGCGTGGCTCACACACTAGAGTGGCAATTGTGGAGCCTGCATGGGTCTATGTGCTAGATCCTCTGCATATAGGTGTCGCTTGTTGGCTTGGTGTTTGGGGGGATTCCTGACTGTGGGAACTGGGGGTGTCTCTGACTCTTTTGCCTGCTTTTAGGGCCCTTTTCCTCCTCCTACTGGGTTGTGCCCAGCCTTGATGTAGAGGTTTGTGCCTGGTGTTATGGTATCTCGTGTTGTGTTCAGATGATGTCTCTGGGAGGCTTGCTCCTTTCTGAGAAAGGGGAAAGGGGAAGGGAGAACCGAGGGAGTGGAATCTGTATAAAAGAAGAATAAATAAAAACAATATTTTAAAGGCCAGGGATGATGTCACAAGTGTGCAATCACATGTATGTAATCATAGTGCTAGGAAAACAGGTAGATCTCTGGAACTCACTGGCCAGCCAGCCTAGACAAACTAATTTGATGACTCTCAAAAACTAAGGAGGGGGATAATCTGAGAGGACAGGCAATATCAATCTCCAGCTTCCATACACACATAAACACAAGTATGTACACACACACACACACACACATACAGTGCATAGCCCCTCTAGAGATAAGCTAAAAGAAAAGATTATTTGTGCTTTAAGGAATCAGGCACAACTAAAATTTGGAGTGTCAACCCCTTTTCCCAGAGAGAAAGTATTTCAGATGCTGCTCCCTGGACTATTTGCACTCTGTTTAGCAAATGAGATTGGCAGCTCTCAACAGCCGTGACACCATATGTCACCACAGACATCAGATGACACTCTGAGTAGCTACCACGGGGATGTGCTGATTTTCCACCTCGTGGAAAGTCAGCCAGAAGCTCAGATATCTACAAACCGAAGGTCACTTCTGTGTCACTGCTCCACTCTCTCCATTGTGGACACAAAGCCCCCACACCCACTTCTGATAACTAACCACCTCTCTGCCCATGTTCCATCTCCCTCACATCCAACTAAGGGAAAAGGGAGCACCTGAACAACCCCCTCAGCATCCTATTTGATGTGCAAAGTCCAGCACTGTATAAGGCCCAACGACAATGACAAAACCCTCCTGCCCTCATGCAGCTCGCCATCTAGTAGGCCGGACGCTAATCAGACAGACAAGTCTAAAATCACAGAGGCGTACAGCAGTGGAGATCTGCGACCAAGCGAGAAGGCAGTACAGCCGGTCTTAAGGAATCGGGGAATGATTTTCTTAAGAAAGGACGGATGTGCCAAGATCTGAGAAACAAACTGGAGTTAGCCAGGCAACGAGGAACGACATATATTTCAAACCCTTGAAACTTGCGTGTACAAAGTTTTCATTCCAAATGCTTAGAGTAGGGTAATGAGGACAGAGGACAAAGTAAAACATGCTTTAAAAAACAAAAACAAAAGAAAGAGGCTCACTGATAACAAGAGTAAGCTCCAATCTCTACTCTAGGTTTGCTTTAAGACGTGTTGTGTAAGACTTTTGAGTGGTGAGGATCAACTCACTAGACAACAGTACTTAACACATGAGGCAGACTTCTTGTAACAGCAATGAAGAGCTACTAAAGAGTTTTTATTCTAGGGACTAGAACAGCTTTAAAGTTGCTTACAAGGCAGCACACAGCATCTAGTTGGTTATTATCCTCTACTACAAGGCAACACCTTTTAAACTATGTTTAAATGTGAAAAAAATATATATATATATATATATATTTTTTTTAAAAGCTTCTTTACTAAGTTTCCATATGGCTTTTTCAAGAGTTCTTTAAAACTGTTTTCCCTCCAAATATGATAAACATATGAGCTCACAGACACTGTGAGAGCATCCACAAATTATTTATACATGTTCTAGCCAGACAGAATTCCAGCATGGAAGAGGGAAGTGACACCATAGTCCCACCCTAAGCTGACAAGCGATAACAAGGCATTTGATTGGCTATAGGAAAGTCAATTTTGTTTAATGATGTGACCCTGGTATACTGACCACATCCAGGATCAGTTGGTCAACATAAACTGGATTTGATGGGTGGAGATGATAGAGTTCGGTGGGTAGCACGGTAGGAAAAGAACTGGAAGGACTTGGGGAGCGGATGTATATTAATTTTATTAAATTATCAAAAAATTAATAAAAACATTATCAGACAGTGGAGAGAGTTCTGTTTAAGGACCAGGAGTCTACGGAGAATCAGAATCACTACAACCAGGCCAGTAAGAAGACAACTGTAGCAATGCAGAATAAAGTTGGTGATGGCTGCTCAGGTAAGAAATGAAGCAAAGTTGTTTACAAAGTGAAACCTAAAGACTTGTTTAGGAAAGAAGAACATGTGTTTCCTGGTACAAACCTAGGTGGGCATCTCTGGACCAGGATTACACACTACACAGATGGGACCAGAGATGAACACACACTGCCTGATGTCTTGGGTATCCTGGTGTATGGATGAGAATGCCCATAGGCTCAGATGTTTAGATATTTCGTCTCCAGTTGGTGGTGCTGTTTGGTGAGGTTTAGGAAGTGTGGCCTTGCTGGAGGAGATATGTCACTAGAGGCAAACTTTGAAGTTTCAGACCTGTGATGGTTTGTATTTGCTTGGCCCAAGGAATGGCACTAATAGGAGGTGTGGCCTTGTTGGAGTAGGTGTGTCACTGTGGGCTTGGGCTTTAAGACCCTCACCCTCACTGCCTGGAAGTCAGTCTTCCACTAACAGCCTTCAGATGAAGATGTAGAACTTTTAGCTCTGCCTGCACCATGCCTGCCTAGATGCTGCCATGGTCCTGCCTTGATGATGATAGACTGAAACTCTGAACCTGTAAGCCAGCCCCAATTAAATGTTGTCCTTTATAAGACTTGCCTTGGTCATGGTGTCTGATCACAGCGGTAAAACCCTAAGACAAGAGCCAAGCACCATTTATACCTCGATTTCTCAGATTCCTGCTCAGTTCAGAGTGAACTTTTAGCTGTTTGAGCACCATGCCTGCAGCCTGCCTCTGCTCTGCCATCATGGATTTTTAACTTTCTGGAACCCTGCACCCAGGTAAACCCTTCATCCTATAAGGTGCCTTGGCCATGGTGTTTCATTACAGGAAGAAAAAGGGACTGTGTACAGGAATCGATGTAGAGGGATTAGATAGAGCGGGCAGTGATTATCATCAAAATCCATTGCACGCACGCATGGAATGCTCAAAGAATAAAAAATATTATATTAAAAAAGAAGTTAATGGCTTGATTAGACAAGTATAACTTCCATACTAACAATACTACTCTCCTACAAGTAATATCAAATGGTAGTATTTAAATTTTCTACGATATGAGAAAAAAATAAATACACCAAAAAATGTTTTGACATGTTAATTTAAAAAGCAAAGCATTCCCCCCAGCCCCCCGCCAACACAAACACACACACACTCACAGATAGTGAGATAACGGCAAAAGAAAAAGGATACAAATTCAAATATGAATGAAAAATAGGAAGCCCAGAAATAAACCTATGAATTTATACCAACAATTCTTTAACCAAAATACTAAGAATATAATGGAGAAAAGACAGCGTCTTTAATAAACTGTGCTGGGAAAAAACGGATACAGAAAAGTGAAATATCATTACACTACACTAAATGCAAACATCAACAATACATAAACAGAATAATCAGTTGTTGGGGGCTGGAGAAATGGCTGAGTGGTTAAGAGCACTGGCTACTCTCCCAGAGGTCATGAGTTCAATCCCCTGTAACCACATGGTGGCTCACAGCCATCTATAATGGGATTCAATGCCCTCTTTGGTGTGCAGATGTGCATGAAGACAGAGCACATAAATAAATAAATCTTTTTTTTTTAAAGTTTAAAATATAATCCCTGAAATACATGTAACAAAAACAGAAACAGGCAGATGGGATAAAATTAGACTGGGACGCTTCTGCACAGAGGGGTATGAAGAGACAAGCTACAGAATGAAGGAACCTAGTTTGCAGCTATGTATCCAACAGGGGGTTGATAGTCATGACATATGAAAAGAATCCAAACAACTCAGTAACAAGAAAAGAGCCCTTTTCAAAATATGCAAATAGCCTAGATAGATAGTTCTGACAAACAGCAAATGTCAAAGAGGACATGAGAAATGCTCAGAACCCCTAGTCATGGGAGAGCCCACAAATCCTAATAAGGAAGCTGTGGTAGTTTGAGTATACCTAGCCCAGAGAGTGGCACTATTTGGAGGTGTGGCTTTGTTGGGAGTAGGTATGTACTATGGCCGTGGGCTTTAAGACTCTCATCCTAGCTGCCTGGAAGCCATTCTGCTAGCAGCCTTCAGATGAAGATGTAGAACTCTCAGCTCCTCCTGTACCATGCCTGCCTGGATGTTGCCATGTTCCTGCCTTGATGATACTGGACTGAACCTCTGAACCTGTAAGCCAGCCCAAATTAAATGTTGTCTTTATAAGAGTTGCCTTGGTCATGGTGTCTGTTCACAGCAGTAATACCCTAACTAAGACAGAAGCCACACAATCACAAGCTTTGGTGAGGACATGGAGAAAAGTAAACCTGTGTGTACTGCTGGTAAAAATACAAATCAGTATGTCTATTATGAAAAGCGGTGAAAATTAAAAACACAACAACCAGTGATCTCACACCTGGATAGATATCCAAAAATGTAACATCAGTGTACTCGAGAGAGAGATGTAATGCCATACCCATCACAGCAATAGTTACAACAGCCCAAACACAGGATCCTCTAAGTATCCACTAATAAATGGAGAATGTGATTTACACACAACAGAACAATATTCAGTACTCAGAAAAAAGTCCTGCCGTTCATGACACAACGTAAAGTGAAATGAAGCAGAGCCACACTCATGACAACAGGCACCAGACGTTAGGGTGTCTGAGGATGTAGGGAGATGTGTGTTGATGGGTACAAAATTTCCAGTAGGAGAAATAAATTGAAGAAATATATATCATAACTACAACTCATAATATGCTTTATACTTGTAAGAGAATAGATTTTATGTACTCTTACCACACAAACAATGTACATGATAAAATGTATATGTTAAATACCTTGATTTAACTATTCTATAATGTGTACGTGTGTGTGTGTGTTTATGTATCACTTGGTATGCATGATTTTTTTAACTTATCAATTAAAAACTTTTAAAAGTTCTCTAAACAAAAACCAAAATATAATTGCCAGTTTCAACTTCTGACCATTCATATATACCTACTAGAGATTTAACTAGAATAAAATTCAAGATATGACAATTATACTTCCAATTAATAGAAATGTTAAAAATCCTGCTGTGTTTACTATAGGTTTATTTCTTTTGTTTTTCTTATTCTATTAAATCATATGAGATTAATTTAATGAAACAAAAACTGTCCTAGTATCTTCACACACACACACACGCCACACGCACGCACACACGCACACACACACACACACACACACACACACACACACACACACACACGAGAGCTGACTCAGTGAGGAACAGTTGTGTACTGCTCTTCCAGAGGACTAGGATACAGTTCCAAGTGCCCTTGTCAAGAAGCTCACAATTTCCTGCTAACTCCAGCCCCGGGGTTCCCCAAACCCACTTCTGGCTTCCACAGGTACCACACCCACACGCACAAACCCATACTCACATGCACACAATCAAAAGTAAAAATGAAATCTTTAAAAAGATACAGGTAAGACAGAGACTCATCCCTGTACCACTGGCTTGACAAAGTCTGCAATCGGATGACTGTGCTGAAATACAGCATATAGTAGCGCACTTTAAATCAAAACCACATCGTTAACTGTGGCTCTAGTCAACTTATTTTGAGTGTCAAAGGTCTCTTTCCTCTCAAATTTCCAGCATCCCAATCACACCCACCTTCCATGTTTGTGGGGGAATACACGGGGATATTTTGGGAGATGTTTCCTCAATTGTAAACCACTATCAAAACAGTACTTTTATGAATGAAAAAGAAAAAGAAAACCAATGGGACAAAGTCTATGGAATGCTCAGCATATTATCAGCTCTGTTGTTTATACAATTTCATGGGAAGTCCAAATACATCTTAAAGGAATAAGGAAAACATTCAGTGTCTAATAACATTAAACAGTATAGCATTGTTCCATAGAAAACTTGTATGTTTATGTAGAACAGGTCAGTCCTGAGAAACAGCATCAGCTCAGAAGTTCATGTCCCATCCATCATCCTCTGTGAGACTGCTCTTGCTGAATCCATACCAGACATCAAAGGTTAGCAGGGTGTACACTCTGAAGCTCTAATTAGACCTCTACACTTCATCTAAGGCTACATACAGCTTAGAGGAACAAAGTTTTCATGTGGTGGTGTAAATACTCTGAGGTAATATAGTAACGATTTAATTTGTTCTTGGCTGTGTGTTGACTCCCAAACAGTGCCTGGTTTTTTCAAATGATATCAACTGAAAAGGATGATGTGGGGCGGAGGGAGGTAAATACTGCTCACAATAAAATTTCAATCACTTCAATACATGATGTGATGACGTATGTGATTTCTGCCAAGTCCTTGGATACAGAGATGGCTGTAATTCCGGCCAACATGCAAAGCACCGTGAGTGTCAGAGCAAGGGCCAGGGTTTCCAAGTACCTTAAAGAAAGAACAGTCCAGCTGTCTCATGCCCTAGCTGGATACAGTTATATTGAAGAATGTGAAGTTTAAAATAGACACCAATTACTTTAATTCTATCAGAAATATATTGTCTTCAAAAACCTGTTTCTTAAAATACTCATGTACTTTATTTCATAATTAAGATTCTCTCGTGGTGTTCTCAATCTTACCCATAGAAAATAGATTTCAAAATTTACCAATGACTCTTATAGAAGACTGTGTGTGTATGTGTGTGCACACACATATATACACACATAGACACGCATCACAGAAACCTAATCAAAAATGGCTTTATATATTCAAATGAGCAAACGTGTATAATATGATGCTACAGGAATGGTATGAAATTGTTTTATGTGTGTGAAAAACAAATTCTCTGAAAACATTCTCCTTAAAAAGGAAAGATAATTATTAAAATAGTATTAATTAAATTTTTTATAGTTACAAATACTGCCAAATATAGCAAGATAAATTGCCTTCTTACTTCTAATGATACACATTTACTGGAATGTACAAGTAATGCTTTTAAGTCACTTGCCCATATGCCCTTATGTTTGTGCTTTGATTTTACATGAGTGCCTTACTGAAGCCTCCCCCATCACTTAAGATGACTCTCCTTTCACATTTTCAAGTTGCTTCATAAGCTCAGGGGGGTCAAGAGTTTTCCATTTGTAAACTCAGTAATTCTATAATTTATTAATCTGATTGGACTTTTTACAACAATTAAATAATTATAGATTAAGTACATAATTTTAATAACATCTAAAATGTAAGCCTACTTTTCTTTTACATTAGCCCTAAAAGCATCTTTTTGTTTTTGTAAATAATAGTAAACTATTAACAAAGAGAGATAAATTCAGCAGTCTGCATGAGCACACCAGGTCTTCATTTGTCTTGTAAAAATGCTTGTGGTGAGACACTGAAGTTAGGAAGTGACATTTCTCGTTAGACGTGTGGCTATGTGACAGTGTGTGCAGCCTTCACTGGGCCACCCAGCTGATTGTACCGCTTGCACCCAAGGGTTCCTCAACAGGGTTTGGAACAGCCACCGCTTCACCACACGCTTTATTTTCATATAAAAGAAAACTTCCCACTAACTGGTTACATCCTTATTTGAAACATAACCTTCCTTCTCCAGAGCTCTAACCCACGTTCTCATGGTCACGGCAGCTACTCAAGGGCCATCCTCTTCATCTGATGGAGAAGTTCATCTCTGGCCGAGTGGGCCTCCGCAAGCTCTATCTTAGCTTGAGCCAGCTTCTGCCTTAGACACTCGTTTTCCTCCATGAGCTGAAAAGACATTTGGAAAACAAGAGGGTTTAATCACTTCCCGAAAACGTAACTATTTTATGCAGCATCACTTGGGATGGTAAACCACCCAGTGCTAGTGACGGTCCACTGGAGCTGAAAATTCCTTCCAGGAGCTATTGGAAAGCACTTACTATGCAAGTAACAGCGGTCCTACATTTTGACCCAGTAATTCAATATACTAATTAACTTCTCAGTTACAAATTTAATGTGACACTATGTCACCGTACTACCCTTGGGCCTCTGTGTCTTCAGACGCGCTGATCTCCATCTTTCCGCCTTACACCACTTCTGTCAACTTGCCACCTCCCCACCTGCTGCTCTTTCTTTCCTGGAATCCCCTCAGTTTTCATCTTCTATTAGATCTCACGGTTGCCCACTTTCTTTAACCTAAGCCACTCTCTTAGGTGACCTTTACTAGTCCCAGGATTCAACTAGCTCATAGATAAGAGACAGCCTGGCCCAGAACAACTTTCTCCTCATCTTCAGACTCATGTTGTGAATACTCCAATAGGCATTTTCCTTCAGACGGTCAAAACTTTCTAAGACTTAATTCAGGTATTTTGCCATCTGGAGCCACTGCCTATGAGGAGAGACAATAAAAACTAATGACAGTCTATATTTACAGAGATCAACTACAGTGCTCAGTTTCTATACCAGTCAGAGTTGTCATCCAGCAAATCCTGGGACAGATCAATGACTTCCCTCTACCACCCTACCACAGAGGTTAAAACTCGGCAGAACATTTTTATGTATAATTTCAAATAAGCAGAAGCAACTTGAATGTTAAGAATAAGTGTCAAACAGAATGTTCAGCAATGCTAATACATCTACATCACACCATTCAGCCATTAAAATAAGCTTGAAGAAAATGTAATGATATGAAAACCACGTTATACAATGTTAAGTTAAACGTAGTAGCTACACTTTTTAAGGAAATTTTTAAGAATGAGTAAGATTATGGAAGGACAAAAACACTGAGAGAACTTCAAGAAAACAGAAGAGATTTTTTTTTCTTATCTTGTGCCACATTAGTAACTCCAGCATCTACTGCTTACACACAACAAGTCATCACCATGTTTTACTGGCATACACTGAAGATGTTCTAACTGTTCAGTGTTTCGGTAATTACCAAGTGCTAGAAGTAAACCTGAGTTTCCCATTACCTGTTCCCTTGTAATGTGAACTGAGCACTCAGGAAAGGGAGCCGACCGTGAAGGCGAAGGAACCTCTGGCTTGTCTGGGTGGCTTGGGTGACACTGCTTTTTTTCCTCACGTCACTTGTCCCCTGGGGCCGCACCACTGAATCGCTGTTGGCACCGTCTTTGAAATCAGTCCCAGTGTTAAACAAGTGAGAATCTGGACAAACAGATAAACTGCTCAAATAACAGTTCCAAGTCATCCGACTATCTTTAGAGTTCTATCATGAGGAACTAATTTTAAAATAAGAAAGTAACTGTTAGTGTGAGGATAGTAGTCTGTGATAGAGAAATGAGGAAATACATACAGTAAAACCAAAAGCTTACTCTTTCAAAAGATCCCAAAACAAGAACAACAACATGCCAAGAAATTAAAAAATAAGACCAAGATGTGTGCGAACAGAGACAACCATCCTGTACAAAACATTAGTAAAGTGAATATACCAACATATAAAAATATAAACTGACCCCAAGCAAGTAGTATGCAATGCAGGATGTCTTACATTTAAAAAAAAAAAAGTGAAACAATTGTATATATCTGCAGAGTAACAGGAGCTGTGGGACCACTTCAAAGCCTGTAGAAAAGGCACTTGAGGACTGGGCATGGAGGCACATGTCCTTAATCCAGCACTTGGGAGGCAGAGGAAGATGGATATCTGAGAGTTCTAGGACAGGGTGGTCTACATGTGAGGTCAAGGACAGCCAGGGCTATGTAGAGAGACTGTCTTGAAAAACCAAAATAGTAAAAAGAAAAGAAGGCACTTGAAAAAATCCAACACCTTACCATAATAAAGGTCCAGACAAATTAGGAACAGAAAGGGAACTTTCTCAGGGTGATAAAGGGGCTAGGTAGACACCCACGCTTGTGTACTTAAGGGTATTTTTTTCCTCTGCCAAAATCAGGAACAGGACAAGGATGTCTGTTCTCACAGCCTCAATCCTACCCTAGAAGGCCTTAGCCATCACACTGGGCAGAAAAAGGAAATCGGGAGACTTCACCAGAAAGGAAGGAACAAGACACTTATAGGTGATATTTCTTGTACACAAAAATATAGGAGTTGGAAAAAAACAATTAGGGTTGGAGGGAGGCTCAGCATTTAAGAGCACTGTCACTCTTCTGCAATTCCCAGAATCCACACGGTGGCTGACAAGTGCCTATGGGATCTGATGCCCTCTTCTGGTGTGCAGATGCCCATGCACACAAAACCCTGCTTTACATACATACATACATACATACATACATACATACATACATACATAAATAAATAAATCTAAATAAACAAACAAGCAATCAGAACTAGTAATTGTTCAGTAAAGTTGTAGAATTAAAGAAAAACAGTAGCATAAAAAATAAACGATATTTATGTACCTACCATCCTATGGAAAGTCTTAAAATGAAATTTAGAAATAATTCCATTGGGCTGGAGAGATGGCTCAGCCGTTAAAGGCTAGGCTCACAACCAAAAATATAAGAAATAATTCCATTAAAATGTCTTGAAAATGGACACAGGCCCTGTGTTCATCCCCCGGAACTACCAAAAAATCTTTTTAGAGAAAAGAATACTTCAATTTGGAAAAATTATAGCATATCTTTTAAGCCAGGTGCAACTGTGAGTGTCTGTAACCTAACCCTAGAGAGGCAGATGGCTAGCCTGGGTTACAAAAGAAAACAGGTAAACCAGACTTCACTAAAATCTAATGTGGCTGTGCTTCAAACCTACTTAAGACTCATTGTACTCTTATTTTATACACGAGTGGCTTGCCTGCATGTGTGTCTGTGCACGTGCACAGTGCCTGTGGAAGCCAGAAGAGGACATTAAGGCCCCTAGACCAGAAGTGGGATTGCCCCTAGGGCCCACGCTCTCTCTGGTCTCAGCCTCTTGGCCTCAGTAACAGCATCAGCCTATCTCATGCAATGGGCTCTAAATTCAATTAGAAATTGACTGGTTACTGCCATACCATTAATGCTACTCCTGCAACAATGGGCATATCTTGCAAGGATGTCATTACTGTAGCTCACAGGGTCTGCAGCTGGGTTAGATGTTTGTACAGCGCTTAGGTCGTGTGTCCAGCACTGTCCAGCACTATGGATGCCAGCTAGGAGGGGTGAAGCTTTCAGTGGAGTGCCAATTCAAATTCTCCACTGTCTATGCCACAAATATGCGGTGTCTTTAGATCTAACCTTCAAAATGTGCAAAGTAACCAAATTTGTTACACTATATTGGTATTGTGCTGTATTGTTTAGGTGGACTATAGAACCCCACTGGCAAAGAACTCAAGATGTAACCCATTCTGGGAGTTTTATTTGGTTAATACACTATGCCTAGCTGATGTATTGTCTTTCTCATTCTATGGTGACTATATGTAAATTCTTTTCTATGTATAAATATTTTAGAAGCCTTCTACACTAGGTTACCTGGCTTTCCAGAGGTCTTTAGTGTTAGTTATCTCCTCCCTGTACCCCTCGTTTAGCCTGCTCTCCCATCCCCAATAACCCTCCCATTTCAGATCTCCTTTATCCTTTTATAGCCAGGGGAAGAACTGGCCCCTGACTAGTTACCTAACCTCTGTGTGATTCTCAAATAGTTGCATCCAGAGCATAAAAGCTAACATCCACATACAGAAGATACACGCAGGCTTTGTCTCCCTGGGCCTCCGTTACCTCACACAGGGTGTTTACTTCTATCTCCATCCATCTCCCTACATATTTCATAATTTTATTTTTCCTAACAGTTGAACAGTTGTGTACTCCAAGTGTTCCTATGGGGGTGGGGGCAGGCAGAGAAGAACAGAGAACTCCTGACTTGCAGGCCAGGCAGCCTGAAGTATATGTGATAAGGGACAAAGAGACTCTGCCTCAAACAAGGTGGAAGGTGAGAATAAACTGATATCCAAAGTTTCCCTCTGATGTCCATGTGTTTACTGTGGCATAAAGTACACACGCACACGCACACGCGCACACCGCGCGACACACACGCACACGCACACACACACACGCACAGAGAGAGGGTTGGGGGAGAAACATAAAACCACAAACGCCTTTCCTATTTTCATTCCAGACATGTGCAGCACAGGTATGAAGCTAACAACTGATGAGTTATTGCAGGGTTACACACAGATCCTGTAGACTGATGTGGCAAAGGCATTCCTCAATCGTCACTACTGAAAAGCCACATACAGTAACAGTAAGTGACAAAAACCAACAGCACGTGACTGTGCCGTGCCGACATGCTGGGTGCTCACAGGCATCGTTTTCAGGGTACCTCTGATGTGGAAAGAACCATCATCATTCCTCTCCACCACAGATGATCAATATGCACAGTCACAGGACTTGGCTGGAGGGACACTCTGCTACCCCGGGGACTGTCATCCTACGGGTAAGGAGAAAATATTGGCATGTTCTTATAAAAATAAATGAAAATACTGAAACAGTCAACTTGAATAAACATGATGCTGTAGATTTATATAAATACCTCTAGTTACTATGTCAAAAAAATTGCCTGCACTATTTTTCCTTTCTAAAAAGGATCTCTGTAGCATTCACTGTTAATATTCACAAATTCTGACAGATGACATAGTTTAGAGACACCATGATTTTTGACACAAATCAAAGTCCAGAAAAGGTAATGTGAACATTTATGAAAACTTAACTGCTAACGTACTTTCAAGTTTATCTGTGTGTTAGAAACTTGTATCTTCATTGGCATTACTGTCGCTACAGTTTCATCTTCCAGAAAGTGTTGAATATTCAAAAGGGAAGACATGAGAAACTCAGTTGTAAAGTTCTCTATGTGGCATTGGAGAAATCCATTTTTTTCTGCAAGCAAAGAGTGTACGACAGCACCTGGCCCACTTTCAAACCTCAGAGAAATCTCAGGAGAGGATTTAGAATGAATTATAGCTTTCTGGTCAGAACCTGAGAAACAAACATGAAAAATCATAACTTTGTAACTAACACTATCAAAAAAGGACATTATATGCTATTAGGATTATAGTAAAAAATATCAGACACTGCATATTAATCTACAAAACAGCTTTAATATTTACTCCTAATTTAAATGACTCTATATTATAAATAAAATATATCATAAATACCATAATTTCACTTTTTCTCTGCAATTTTCAAATACACTACTGGCAATTTTTCTATATTTTTTTCTTTTTCATAATAGGGGAAAATTCATGATGAACTTTGATAGGATACACACTTCAGATTCAAGACTCACGTGAGTACCTGGTTATGTCTCTGTAAGGAGACAGGTAACTATGGTGAAGTGAGTCTCATGGAGGCTTTGCACCTTCCTCATTAAATTAGGGTCTTCAACAATGTGAAAGTCTATATAGAAGACATGTCATTGAAACATTCCCAAAGAACACTTAAAACTGAAATTATAGTAAAGAATATGTAATTCATATATAATTACATTTAGTTAATACCTTGTTCCAAGTAAGAATTTGAGTTGGTTCACGGACATAAACACCACATATAAAAATAAATTTTTAAACTTCAACAGAAGTCTTATACTATATCCAATGTAAAAGGGTACGAGTAAAGAAAAGACTGGTATCAATTATCTAGGAATAGAAACTAGTGGAATATTTTATTTATTTATTTTATTCCAATTACTGTCACAGTAAACAGCAGGAGACCCCGCAAGGAGACCCCACATAAGGGACGGGAAAGCAAAGACGATCTCCAGCAGCTTCTGTTTTCAATCAGTCAAGACGAACTATTTTGGTTACAAAGACTAAAAACGGCCTGGGGTCTTTTTTTAAATTTTCACTTATTCTTCTCTCACACAATACATTCTGACTGCAGCTTCCCATCCCTCTCTACTTCCCTCTCCCCAGATCCACTGCTCCTCGACTCCCCTTCAGAAAAGAGCAGGCCTTCCCAAGGATATCAACCAAACACAGCATAACAAGATACAGTAAGACTAGGCATAAACCCTCACATCAAGGCTGGGTGAGGCATCCCATTAGGAAGAAAAGGGTCCGGAGCAGGCAAGAGTCAAAGATATCCCAACTCCCACTGTTAGGGTTCCCACAAAAACCCCAAGCTAAACAACCACAGCAAGTATGCAGCAGGGCTAGCATAGACCCATGCAGGCTGGGATGGCCACTCCAGTCTGTGTGAGCCCCTGTGAGCCCTGCTTGGTTATGTTTCCTTCCACCTCCCTGGATAAGAAGTGACAACATGCTTTCTGATACTATGCCAAAATGTATTACTTTCTATACATTATGTATCGTATAGAATTCTATGCACATAGCAAAAAAAAAAAAAAAAAAAAAAAAAATCACTGACATTTTATTCAATATGGTCTCCCCGGAGCTGAGTCATAATGACAAGAAGACTATTAGTGAGCCGTGTATAGAACACAAAATACATTTAAACATATTTAAGCATTCTGTGTGAAACGTGGTTTAAGAAAAACCTTACCAATTGGCCGGTTACCCAGGTAATGCCGCAGACTGACATTGCCTAACTGACTTGGTGTCACCTGGTTCACCTGAAGACAAACTTCTGTATCTTCCCCTCGGATGTCAATTTCCCCATTAACGCCAGTGATTTTAAACACCACAACTGACATCTGTCAATGGTTGTATAAATACAGTTAGTACCTCATGTAATTACAAAAAAAAATTAAAGAAATAATAAGCAAATATTAACCTCGACAAATACAGTTCTCACTTACCAGTCAAGCTACCCTTGGGGCCCACAGAGCCTGGCTATTGCACTCTATAGCTTGAATGTCTCAAGTTCAAAATTAGAAATGGACTACTTTCCACGGGACAGGGCAATGCCACGAGTATAGCACCAAGCGGTTTCACAAGACTCTCAGAACCTGTCTAACGTTACCTAGAGGCTGTGTGCAAGGAATCTATGAAACACAATCAACTTTGGGTTTAGAATCGGATTCCAGGCCCAAGATATCACATATGAAAAAGTTCCAAATCAACAAAATTCTGAAGTCCAAAACTACTTCTGGAACCAAGAATTTTGGACAAAGAATGTTCAGTCTTTGTAGACAATCTCCAGGGGCTTTAGTTTTTAATCAGTAAAGAGAAAGTATTTGGTTACAAAGACTAATAATATGACATGTCCATATGAATGGATGTTCACTAAAAGTAGGGTATGTCTACATTTTTTTCAGAAAATTTCCCTTATGTCAGAAAGGTTTAAAGGAAACTAGCAACCTATTTCCTTTAGAGGAGGACCCTTACTGTAAGGGCTGGCTGCCATCTGAGCTGTTGAACTTTTAAAAAGTTTTACACGAAAGAATCTAAAACATCAGTCAAAATATGAATGGGAGAGAAGACAGTAAAAAATGAACAGGCTACTCCCCTCTCTTCTTCAATACAAACGAACAGACTTAAAAAGTAAAGCATAGGAATAGCCGGGTGGCTAAGAGAAAGAACTGTCCAGAGCAGAAGCAGTGAGTAGCTCATCCTGCATCTGAGTGGCCATCTTATAAACGAAGTTCCTCAGACACGCGTGCACCAAGCACGAAGGATGGGTGGCGTTTCTTCCCACAGAGTTCTGGACTCTTACCAGATCATCGCGGTTCTCCTGTGTGCCCTCTGAGTTGGTGCTGATGGCATCTGGAGAGGCTTCCCCACAATTCTGTATATTTGCACTGGTGTTCACACTCTCTGCTGGGCTCTGGCAGCTTGTATTTGAGTTCCTTTTCATTGCTGAAATAATACAAAGGTAAATTAACAAACTAAGATCTGTTTATACATGTTCCAGCAATGTTTACATTTATCGAAAAATAGACTAGACCCTTTAATGCTTTCAAGCAAAGCTTCTAAGCAAACAGAGTCAAATTAGAAAATGAGAAATGATTTCCTATAGTAAAATGCCAGAGATATTGTGCTGACTAGATTTATGTCAACTTGACACAAACTACAGTCATCTAAGAGGAGAAAAACCTCAACTGAGAAAATGCTTCTATCAGATGCGGCTGGGGACCAGCCTGTAAGCATGTCCTTAATTAGCAATTGATAGGGAGGGCCCAGGGCATTGTGGGTCATGCCATTCCTGGGCTGGTGGTCCTGAGTTCTGTACAAAAGCAGGCTGAGCAAGCATGAGAAGCCAGTAAGCAGCACCACTCCATGGCCTCTGCATCAGCTGCTGCCTCCAGGTTCCTGCCCCGTTTGAGTTCCTGCCCTGACTTCCTCCAGTGATGATCTACATCTGGAAGTGTGAGCCAAATAAACCGGTTAGTCACCAACCTGCTTTTGGTTATGTTTTGTTACAGCAACAGCAACCCTAACTAAGTCAGATACTAACGCCCTAAATGAAGTAAACTAACAATGACAGCAATAATCAGAATGAGTTGACAAGCAAACCTCCTCCTGCTGGGTGACACTGCTGTAATGGGGAAGTCTCTCAGTCTCCCATTCCACACACCGGACAGACCCAGCCTGAGTCCATCCTCTCTCTTCCCCCTATCCTACAGCAACCCCCAATCACCTCTTACACGAATTGAATACCCTGTGACTGATCTCCAGTATTTTCTAGCTCCCTCAAGCTATCTATGAGAAAAGGAATAAGATCATTAATTTTTATGTCTGTCACAGATTAATACTGTAAAATGCCATAAAAGAACTAAAACTCTGATGAAGTCCAAGACACAAAAACTATATGCCTCACTCAGCACTGTGTTTACTACCGTGTAACCAAATGGCTTCTACCCCACCCTTGGCAGTGTGGAAGGTTCAGTAAGTTATCTACCAGATGTGGTACCAGAGAAAGCGTATGTGGTGGTAACTGTGGTGTATGATGTTAACAGAACATTTCAGAGTCTTTCTCACAGTCCAGGGATAAGATGTCTATGATGATTTTTGCTAAACTGTACAGAAGTAAAACAGCTCTCCAGGCACAGATGTAACACAGTGAAACAGAAAAACACTCAGCACAGTACAGTGAGACCTGGGAACAGCAAGGTGGCTCAGAGGGTAAAGGCCACTCTGGCTGACAACTTGAGTTTGCCTCCTGGGACCCACACAATGGAGGGAGAGAAGCAGTCCTGCAGGGTGCCCTCTGACCTCTACACTCATGCATGGAATATGTGTGCTACCTGGCCCCACACATTCCAACACACAGAGGAATGTAATTTCTTGAAGAAGAATCAAAGGAAGGAGAAAGGACAGGCAGGAAAACTAAACTGAGGTCAAATAATAAAGAACATTTTCAAAATGGATTAAGAAT
Organism: Mastomys natalensis; assembly: GCA_021653895.1. Classification (NCBI taxonomy): domain Eukaryota; kingdom Metazoa; phylum Chordata; class Mammalia; order Rodentia; family Muridae; genus Mastomys; species Mastomys natalensis. The sequence goes on from JAJTUV010000537.1 coordinate 273,293, forward strand.
TCTCAATCTCACAGTCTTAAAGCAATGAGAAGTTCCTGAGATTCAACTGGAAAACAACATGATGAAATTTTTACTGGGGGGAGTGATCTCTTTCAGGGATGAAAAACAATGCAGATGAACAGAAGCATGGAGGCCTGTTAGTAAAACAACAGCCACTAGGAAGTCACAGCTAGGAGGGCAGGGCTGGACGTACAGAACTGAGTCATTTTGTCTGTCCGATGCCATTAATAGCAGTGGGGTATAACTTCAGTACTTGTGTAGGACTTCCTGTAAGAGCCCTTGTATCTAGCGAGGACTCCTACCATGCACTGACGTACCCTTCCCCAGCAGCACGTGGCTGTCGCTTCCATCACTCTCCAGCTGTTCTTCCAATCCCATGCTGTCCAGGGAAAGGGTATCCAGGGAGATCTGTGAGGCACTCCTCTTCATGTTCTTGTAGGAAACAGAGAGTGGAGCTGGGGTGGGTGGGCAACGTTCCTTAGATTTAACACTGTTAGCAAACAAAATTAATGGAAAATTACCCCAGGTATAGAAAAGGGCTTCACCTTCCACTCTTAGTAGCGGTGGGGAGAGGGAATGCCCCTGGAATCCCAGCACTGGGAGGCAGAGGCAAAGGCAAAAGGAGCACTGGAGTCCTAGCCCAGCCAGACCACAGCAAGCCCCAGGCCCGGTAAGGAAGATAGCCTGTAGTAAAGTTAGCATATCACATAACATTCCCAAGCTATGAAGTGCTAAAAAAGTATACCAAAACATACAAGCTCAAGGGCTTCCTCAGATTCTGAAAATAGACACTTTTAATCCTAACAATGCCACATTTTGTCATGAGGTTTTTCTGCTCCCAAACAAAACTAACAAACAAATCAAAGAAATAACAAAACTAAAACCACTTCTATTCCAACTGCATCGTTACCTTAAAGAGGGCTGGGATTTAAGTGCTCTGGCTGTGGGGGCCTCTTCTTTACTACTCTCCAGGTTCTCAGAGAGTGACGCTGCTTCAGAAAGGAAATCTTCAGCTTTGAAGATGGAGTGTATGGTTTCATTTCCCTTACCAGTTACAGTATTTGAAGGTGTGTTCAGGTTGCCGTCGTTATCCAGGGAAAGCATAGTTGAGTCACCTCTGTAGTTTAAGACACTACCTGAGTCTGTGCAAGCTACATCCTTCGTGTGACTCACTTCTGAGGTCATTTCTCCTGAGCCACTCTTGTAAGCAAGTCCACTACTTTCATCTTCACTTATTTTCCCTAAATGTTTATCTGATAAATAGTCTAGAAAAGAAGTGCCTTTTTGCAGGTTTGTGTCACTGGCTGATTTAAAAAGCAAAGGATCCTTTAAAGGGGCATGGCTAAGGTCAACACTCATTGACCTGTTGTCTGACATATGATTGAGAGTAGCATTTCTAATCCGATGTATACCACTACCACCTTGTTTTCTCTTTGAAGATAAAAACCCCCCATTTTCTGCCGGCAGGAAGTCAGGAAGCAGCGGGCTCCCACTTTCAGAAGCAGGAGAGCGCAGAGTGCTCGTGTGATTCACTGGATGAAGCAGCAGAGCAAGCTCTGCGCTCCGAAGTAAAACTCCAATGCAAACTGAAGTCTGGGTAGCAGGGCTGCCAGTCACGGCTTCTACATCCTTCCGCAAGGTATCCGAAAGCAGAACGAGAGACTCGTGGATGAAAAGCAGCAGGAGATATTGGTAGTGATTGATCTGCATACTGACATGTTTATGAACTCGGACCAGGACGTGAACATCCGCATCTGAAGATGAAGAGGAAAACCTTAAAAAGGTGTCCGATGAAGGTCTCTGACCACCATTGGCCAAAGGCTCACACTCTGTACTGTAATACTCCTTCAAGAGTTTCTTCCTCTTCATTCGGCCAGCCAGATCACTGGATTCACTTTGAGAAGTATTAAGGGTCACTTGATCACAAGTCTGAAACTCTTTCTGTAACTCCGCGTATTTTGTTGGCTGGCAAATCCAGATAGACAGAGGGAAAGCGTCTACAAAGCTTATTGGCCGCCCCTTCCCGCTTTTCATCCCTTCATAGTCTATCCAAAACTGGGAGAAGTACACCGCCCACACATCAGTGGCAGCAGACATTTTAAGAGTGTTTTTATTCAATTTAGGGATAATATTCCCTTTATAAACCTCATGCATTTTGGTATCTTGTTCATGGGCATGTCTCTGGAAGATCGGATGTAGAAGATTGAAACTGTCACAGGATTTGGGGAAGCTAGTATAAGTTTTGCTAAAAAAGTCACAATCTTTAAAGTCTTGAAACAAAGCTTCTAGATCAGAATGCCGGCAGTTTGGACAGTGCCTCGTATTAGTGGCTATCATTTCGGAGCTCTGAATAGACACTGTGTGAGGCTGATCTTGATGGCAGCCTGGCTTCACTTCAGAAGGAATGACAAACTGGAAGGGAAAACAATTTAGTTCAATTTACAAATCCCTACATCCTGAAAAATACAGAAGACTTGGTATTATTTTTATTAATTCTTTCCTCTACAGATATAAATCATAACTTTTCCTTCCATTGAGTCTTCTAATAAATTCAGTAAAAGATGGCTAATGAATTAACCACTGAAGAAGACACACGTCTTGTGAGATATCACGTGTATTAACAATGTTCATGATTATGTATTTAATCATGTAATAATCAGAAAATAAAAATACAGGTGTGGGGGCTGGAGAGATAGCTAAGAGCACTAACTGCTCTTCCAGAGGCCCTGAGTTCAATTCCCAGCAACCACATGGTGGCTCATTACAACCATCTGTAATGAGATACAATGCCCTTGTCTGGTGTGTCTGAAAGCAGAAACAGTGTACTCACATATAGACAATAAATAAATAATTCTTAAAAAACAAAAACAAAAACAAAAAACAATCCCAGCACTTGGGAGGCAGAGGCAGGTGGATTTCTGAGTTCGAGGCCAGCCTGGTCTACAGAGTGAGTTCCAGAACAGCCAGGACTATGCAGAGAAACCCTGTCTCGGAAAAAAAAAAAAAACAGGTATGGAGGATGTAGCTCACTAATAAAAACGCATGCTATAATATACAAGGCCTTAGATTTGATATCCAGCACCACAGTACATAAATGAATAAATGGATAAATAGATGCATTTCTCAAAACTTACTGTTTGAGTACACAGAAGAAAAGCACTAAGTGTGAAAAGGCGATATTCGCTATTTTTGTTAAGCTATTTTTAAGATCAAGTATTCTAGGAGACGTCTGAAAGAATGACAACAACTGCACAGACAGATGTCACCCAACTCGGTGTTCTGGGCTGCGTGTGAGCACACAGCTGTAATCGGAGCACTCTGGAGAAACAGGAAGGGGTCTGCTGAGACAAGAAGACTAAGATGATAGGTCAGACTTACTGACATACTTCTCAAGGGTGAACTGAATCTAGTCTGAGTTCCTAGCCAAGAGTTCTGAGTGGTTTCTGGGTACTGCTCATGCCCAGAAAATATAGTGATCACAGTTGAGTTCTGTCTCAACACTGCTATAGATCATCTCCCTTTATGCCAAGTTCAGAAGATTTTTCCTTATGCTGGGAAATGTGGAATATTATCTGCACAATGTTTTTAAAAGAGGCTACAGCACTTAATCTATCAACAATGGATCCTGCAATAGATTTTCAGTTATGTCCACCACATCTTATTCTATTTACTAAAATGTGTTGTCCCCTAATCTTTTCCCTTTAAAAACTTAAGATAATACACAGATCAGATTAGTGACTACTTAAAATACAAAGCAATTTTTTGCTAACTTTGGATACTAAAATAATGGAAAAATATGAACAAATGCAACTCATACAATGTAAACCTTTGTTGTATACTTAACCTTTTCTAGAAGAATAACTTGTATAAACCCTATAGCAGGAGCAAAAAGGACTAAAGAATTTTTAAAAACGTTTTTGTGACCGTTATTTATTTGTTTGTTTGTTTGCTGTTACAGGAAGCACGTGAAAGTCAGAGGACAACGTGCAGGAGTCAGTTTTCCTTCCATAATGTGGGAGCTGGCGACTGAACTCAGATAATCAGCATGACTACAAGCCCCTTTACCCACTGTGCCATCTCACTAAGATTTACATTTTATTGCTATCTCTTACTTTCAAATGAACAGAAGTTAGAAAAGCATTAAAATCATAAATACACAAATGTGGGAGAAGCAATCTCTTAGATTTCCTAAAGCTGAGACTCAAAATCCAATCTTAAATATTTACCATAAAATTAAAATTATAATTAAGCTTATTCACATCTGAACAGCATGTCATATCCTGGAATTATAGCAATTAGTCAGTTTTATTTCTATAAAAATGGCTTTGGTCTCAGCTGGGTGTGGTGGCACATGCCTTTAAATCCAGCACTCAGGAGGCGGAGGCAGGCAGTTGGAGCTCTGGGAGCTCTAGGTCAATCTGGTTCTCATATTCATTCTCTCTCTCTCTCTCCCCCTCTCTTTCTCTGTCACACACACACACACACACACACACACACACACACAGGAATAAAGAAGCTTTGTCCCCTTGTCCACTTGTTTATACAATACCTTTAGCATTAAGCCATCAACTCGAATATCAACATGCTCGTCAGATTTCGAACTGTCATTCAACTTGTACACAGCCATGAACTGATTAAGACTCTGTTTTAAATCCAGTAGAAACTGGTTTAACCACAGAATGCTTCTTTCATCTACGGTAAACTGTAGCGCATTCAGCTGGCTATATAAGTTAGGAGATGGAACTGTGGAGAAAAGAAGTGTTGAGCTCCATTAATGAACGGACAGTTAGGCTTTCATAGAAAAGATATTCTTAACAAGCTGCATTCTTCCTTAATATCATACATGAAGCTAGATATGTGACTAACAGCAAATATAAACATAAAACATTTTTCTATGGTTCACTAACTGAAAAAATATAGTTTAATGTACATTAAATGCATAAACAGTACTGTTAGATTCACAGTAAAGCAACATAATAAAACATCACCTTCTTAACACACGATGTCAAAATCATGGCCTACATGGCCTGCCTATAAAGCCTATCTATCTGCATCACACTCTGCATCCTCTAAAGCAGTGTAAGAGGTGCGAGCACACACTGCCCACCCTCCTCTTAACAAAGGCCTACAACAAAGCTTCAAGCACAGTAGCAACTGAGATGTCTTGGAGAACCCGTTACTCTACACTCCAGTTCCTCCCACTAAACTAGTGCTGATAATTACAGGTTGTATCTCTTCTGAAAGCACAAGTATATTAATCATAAAAACTACAGGGTTCAGAACAGCTGGATGAGGTCTTTATTCTACAAGACTAAAAATCCTGAGAAAGGACACCAATTTTCCAGTAATACTTGATATACCAAGCGAAGCTTCCATAGTTTCTGATAACTATGAACATTCTTTCAATGTATTGGGACTGCTTCCTACAGAACCAACTCTTGCTTTTAATTGAATACATATAGGCTGGGTTTTTTCTTAAGTCCCTTTTTTTTCTAGAGATGAGGTCTTCTCCACCATGATGGTTCTTCACCCCCAAAGCCTAAGGCCAATGCAGCAGGCTGAGGATGGGCTGAAACTTCTGCTACTGCCCTAAGACATCATGTCAGGAGCTAAAGGCCCTGTGGTTGGGAGGGCCTGAAAGATAGAAGGAGTAGACAGTGAGATGGTTCTCTGGGGTCTTGAGGACAATAAAGACATGACACAGGTGGACAGGCATGGTTACTGGTCCAAGGATAAACCGTAAGAACAGAACATATGACCTGAAAGTCAAATGTGGGCCTAGAGAGCAAGCTCTCCTTCTTTAGTCTGATCAAAATTTATAGGAATGGAACAAGCCATTCTAGTGGGATGGTGGATGGCCAGAGCACATCACTGTTAACAAAATGGCAAAACTGATAGAGCATTAAGTTTATATGCAGGAACTAAGACAGCCCAAAGAAATCCCAAAGTTTCCACAGCCACCAGGACAGGCATACAGTTCATTTTAATGATCTAAACCAGCCTGGTCTATGCATATAAATGTCTTGTTTATTAGGTCAACATGCCTAGGATGTTTTTAAGGACACAGAAACTATACACATGTTATATTTTATATGGTAGGTGGGAACCCTGTACCCTTCCCTCTCTTGTTAAGGTGCTGTAATTTGAACACTAACCTGAAGTACCTGAAACTGCATTCAGGTTCACAGAATGAAACCATGGCAACGAATGACAAGAGGCAAAAACTCTGAAGGTTTCTGAAAAGTACAATCTCGAGAAGGAGGTGGGGAGAGACATGGTGTGCCCTCTCCATCCTTGAGCACTACAGTGAAACTTTCTCACGGGGCAGGCACAGACCGTGTTGTCACAGGCTGTGTTAGGTCTTCCAGTGTCGTGGATGCTGACCACTAGAAGCAGTAACAATGGGTTGAAGACCATTTTGGAGTCTATATTAAAAGTAAAAAGTTTTACATGAATGGACCACTATTATGGCACATGCTTTGAATCCCAGCAGTGGGGCTGAGGCAGGAGGACCTTTGTGAGTTCAGAGACCAGCCTGGTCTAAAGTGCGAGCTCCAAAAATTAAATTAAATTAAATTAAAATAAGTGAAACAAGAAAATAGGCGTATGTCACCAAATGACTATTTGGTGACAGAGCTCGTGAAGAAATGAAGGCAAAGTGAGTCCATGTGAGTGGGCCCACATCCCACATGGCTGATGGATGCACAGTAGCACACACTTTAATCCCAGCATTAGAAGGCAGAGGCAGGAGGCCAGCCTGGTCAATAAAGCAGGCCAGGCAGCCAGGGTACACAGGAAGACACTGTCTCGATTTTTTTTTTAAAAAAGGAGCCATGTAACCTAGAAACTAGTCTTACTCCAAAGAAAAAAACTACTTGGAGGATGAAATTAGTTAGGTATAACACAGAGGGATTCCAGCAAGGTCGAACAACGACAGACAAAGGGCCGCCATGGATGCCCTGGGAGCAGCATAATGCTGGGAAGGCAGCGATGGAAAGACCATGCCTGTGTGTCAGGTGTGCTCTTCTGTTACTTAAAAGACCCTGGGAATATATTTCAACCTGTGTTAACCCTATCTTCTTAGCCAGAAGAGGAGTTGAGAGAAACAACTCATACATGCGCACACAGAAGAATGGTGGAAAGCAAGAAAACGAAGCATCACATGCCATCAATTTGGTGCAAATAAAGAATAGCATGAAAAAATAAATTTTCTAAAACGCCTCATTCTATAACAAAACAAAAATTATTTCAGGAGTGTCAAAGATTCCTGCTGAAACTAAAAGCCTATATTAATATGTCAACATTGGGCTGGGGAGGTGAGTCAGCTGCTCCTTCAGAGGACCTGGGTTTGATTCCCAGTCCCCATGTGGCAGCTCACAACCATCTGTAACTCCAGTTCCTGGATGGGGACCTGATGCCCTCTTCTGGCTTCGTTGAACACTACATGCAGGTGGTTCACAGACATGCATGCAGGCAAAGCATTCATATACATAAAATTATCATTACTAAGTAAACAAATCAGCATTGAAGAAGACAGGAAAGTCTCACAAGACTGAAGTCCTTAGAGCCCTGTAACAAAAGCGATGTGTGCCCACCTGGAATCCCAGGATGGGAAGGTAGACAGAGCAGGGTTCCCTGGGACGGGCTAGCCAGCCTGCCTAACATACTTGCTAAGCTAGAGTCCAACGAGACATCCCATCTCAAAAAACAAACTGGGTCAAGCATGGTGGCACATGCCCTAAGTTGCAACATTCAGGAGGCAGAGGTCTACATAAAAAGTATCAGGCTAGACTGGTTTACAAAGCAAGAGTACCAGGACAGTCAGGACAGCATAGTGAGACCCTGTCTAAAAAGGCCAAAGCAAAACCAAAACAAACAGACAAACAAAAAGAATCAAAGTGGACAGTGCATAAAGAATGACGTCAACCTGAAGTTAGTCTCTGACCTCCACACAAACATCTGTGCACCTCCACGAATGCACACATGCACACACACACATATGCGCACACAAGCACATGAAGATTACAATATAAAGGAAGACTTTAATTTGAAAAGCTCAGATGAAATGAAACAAAGGCACATAATTTTAATATTCAAATAAATATAAATCATTTTAGCTTTAGGAAGCTAAAATAGCTTTCAAGAGCCAAGAAAAATTCTTTATAGCTAAAGAGAAACTTCAATTATTACTTTTTTAATAAAAATGGCTTTTTGTACATCTGACTTTACCAATGGAATTTTATAAAAGAAAATGACCATGCTTACATAAAATTCATCCATACTTCATTTAACAAATAGCTAGTAAGCACAAAAAAGCAGAATAAAAGCATAAATTACAAATATAAAATCAATCACAAACATCACAAGATTCCTGTCATCAAAGATGCCACAGTGGAAGAAAAAAGTGCGGATGACCAACTATTAACACCGTGTAGAAGTGTAAGGTACAAAGGTATACATATGAAAGGGGTGTCATTAAACACAGTGATGAGACAATTTTCCTCCATAAATTAATAATAACTAAAATATTCATCAAAAGAATCCAATAAGGAACAAACAATAACAAAGTAAACTCTCTTACTTGGAAAATCCTTCCCATCTGGATAGTAATATTCTGTGAATTCTATATAGATAGCTGACATTTCTTGTGGAAGATACAGAGATTTTTTGTTGCAGGAAATCATACTTTTAGGGGAAGAACGACATTGTTCTGCTGTAGAGACCTGAGAAAACACGTTTGCTTAAATATCGGGGGGGAAAAAAAAAAAAAAAAAACATTTTCCAAAGAATTTCTGCAACCTACATACCCATCACTTTTAAGCTCTTAAAATCACCTCCAGGCCAGCAAGAGGGCTCTGCGGGTAATTGCACTAGCTGCCAAGTCTGATGGCCTGAGGTCAGCCCTGAAGGCCACATGGTGAACGAAGACAACTGCAAGTTGTCCTCCGACCTCGACATATATGCTGTGCTGTGTGCAGGGGTGTGGGTGTCAGTGACACACTAAATATATAAATAAATGTGCAAAAATAATATCCAAAATGAAATATTCATGAGCCATTCGGAAAACTCTATAACCAGTCAGCTCTTTATCAATTAAAAACTCAACTTTGTACACTATCTTCAGTAAACTTACTATTTTGAGTCTTTAAAATGACAGGGAAATAGTAATAAGTGTCTATTATCAATTAATACAGATAAATAAGTGGCAGATTCTGGACACAGATTGGAATCAAGGTCAGAATGGTTTCTTAGTATGTTCTTTATAATGCTTCAAAGATTCACTATTAATATGAAAGAGTTTTAGAGTCTGTGATACAGAAAAGAACTACGCAGATAGATGGTAGTGTTACTCACACATTATGAATGTATTTAGTGTCAACAACTAGTAATTTTAAAATAAGTATAATGGAAAATTGTGTCAATTTTATAGAAATAACTGATGTAAAACACAGTATAATATATATAGTTCACTCAAGTCATTTGGTATCTTAATAATCTTCCAAGAGAACTATTATTTTTAAGGTCCTGGTTTATATGTGTGTGTGTGTGTGTGTGTGTGTGTGTGTGTGTGTGTGTGTGTGTATGTGTGTGTGTTTGTTTGTTTTTAACTATGTTTACCAAATGGCTGATTTGTAATTACATCAAAGTAATGTATGCACACTAGGCTGGGGATGTAACTCAGTTGGCAGAGCACTCACTCTCCAGCTGGCTACTGCACGACCCAGGCCTGAAATCCCAGGTGGAGTCAGGAGAAAAAGAAGTTCAAGGTCAACCTTAGCTACAAGGCTGGCACACCTGAAAGCCACTATAGCAAAAAGAGTGCACTAGCTCTCAACCAGGGACTTTTATCAATTTATTTATTTAGGCTAAGTTAGTAGGGTTGGAAACTGCTTTAACTGTTTCATTTGTTCAACAAATGTCTAAATCCCTTTTCTATTTCTATTATTATCATTATCATCATTAGATTGTGTGTGTGTGTGTGTGTGTGTGTGTGTGTGTGTGTGTGTGTATGAACTGTACGTGCCATGGTATACACGTGGCAGTTAGAGGACACTTTATGGAGTCAGTTCTCTCATTCTGTCACAGCATGGGTCCCATGGATCAAACCAAGGCTTGGAACAGACACCTTTACCTGCTAAGCCATCTTGCGAGCTCCACATTTATCTATTTCTTATATGACGCATTAGTAGAGTATATTTTCTTTTGACAATGTTTCTTGAAATAATCAAGCTTTCTGGTTACTTGCACAAATAGATTTAAGGGAAATAGATTTACATTGTATAATTTAAAACCCTTCTGCACATTAAAGAAACAAACCCTTCTCAATATTGTCAGTTTAATAAACAAAAGCATATTTTTAATTGTTAAAGTTATTGCAATTATGATGAAAATATCACTACTTTCTGTCACTTTTTACTTTCGTGGTTTTTAAAATGTTTCTGGATACAGAGTTTCTTCACCACACTATGAACAATTTGGTTTTATTTAAATGTTAAAATTTAAAGTCTACTTTAAAGCTAGGCATGTGGTACATGCCTTTAACCTCAGCACACTAGAGGTAAAGGCAGAAGTAAACACAGCTCAAGGCCAGCCTCAGCTACATAGGGCACTCAAGACTAGCCTATGCTACATGAGAGTCTGTCACAAAGAAAAATAAAGCAATCAGCAAGTAAATGAACTGCATTATATGAACAATTTGTAAAGAAAGCTATTGCACAATAAGAAAATAATCAGGCTTTACATATACTTAAATCAAACTTTTCAGCGAAACTTACCACAATAAACAAAAACACTGTATAAATGATTATATGAATTTAAATGTTTTTCTTTTTAAAGCAATATGTTTTGCTCCTGAAGATGGAGATACTGGGCTATGGTGTATATTACAGTGATGACTGAATAAAGGATGATTACAGTATGACTGAGTAAACAGGACATGTGAGGCAGGGTTCGTCACAGAGAGGTCCATTCACAGCAGTTACTCTACAAGGGTTGAGCACAGCAAGAAAAGTGTCTCAGCTTCTTCCACACACACCACTGGACTCTAAGAACCTTGGTCTCCTAGTGCTCTGGGCTTTGCTCCTGCTCCCTAGAGATAATCAGAACCCATAATTTCCTATTCACAACACCAACTGATACAAAAACCAAAAGACTGTGGGTTGGGCTGTTGATACTGGATAGTCCTCTTAGTGGTTAGAGGTCGGGGAAGATGCTGGGTCATCTGCCATCAGTCTACTCCAGGATGGTTCAACCACAAAGGCAATACTGCAAGTTGACAGCACACGCCTGCACCTGGTGCTGGGGAGGAACCCAGGGCCTTCTGAATGCTAGGGAAGCTCTCTACCACTGAGCTACGTCGACAGTCTGAATTTTACATCTAGGTTTCCAGACTGTACCCTGTGCATTGTTTCTATGGCAGGTTCTACTTTGTATCCTTTTCCTTTATAGCCAAAATGAATATAAGAGATTTCAGTGAGACCTGAGGCACAGCACTAAGCTGCATGTAATTTAGGTAACCCCAAGACTATAACTGGTGAAGAACCCTCAGCAATGACAGCCTCAGCACCACTCCCTTGACTTCAGCTTGTGTCAGTCAAGATAACAAAAATCAGCAAACTGATATCTTCTAGCCCATATAATTAAATTTCATAAAATTAGTCTAGACCTTTAAAGATAAATGATGGTATTAGTTAACTAGGTTGCTTATACAATGGAGAGATTTACTACATACCTGATATATATTGAAATCTGCAAGTCTAACAACAACAGAACTAGACATGAGCTTAGCTTTTGATGGTTGAGATAATACTGAAGGTGTTTTAGGAGTCCCTTTCAGAGTTGAGTCTTTCTCTGTGAGAAACAAAAACTCCTTTTAGTTTATTATGAAATTACTTTTCATAGATAATCTGCTGTAGGGAAAGCTACTAGAAGCTGATGAATGCTAAATTTCTCAAACAAAGTAATGTATATAGATATAATGATTATTTTTAAAACAAGAATCATATCTTTAATTATATTTAAGCCACTCTCTTAGAATGTTAAAGCAAAAAATTAACAAGCCACTAAAGAATATAAATATCCTTAAGTGGCTCTTGCTACTATTGGTTCTATTAACCTTAAAAGTAGAAAGCTGACTCAGCAGTTAAAAGCTCATAGTTCTTTTACACATGACCCAAGTCTGGTTCCCAGCACCCATGTCAGGCAGCTCACAACTGCCTGTAACTTCAATTCCAGGGGATCCCATGCCTTCTCTGACTCTACAGGCATTCCACTCATGTGCATAAACCCGTAAATAAACATACACACATGCACATTATTAAAAATAAAATTATTCAAGTGTTTCAGCCTATACAACTGTTGAAATTTTAAAATAATGCTTAGAAATAATATTTATAAAAATATATTATCATCCCCTCTTCCCTACCCCGTTTGAATATCAGAGGCATGTCATTAGGTGAAATACCTGTTTGTGTGTGCTGGGGAGAGGCATGTGTCGGGGATTTAGGAGAACCTAAATTATGGTCCTTCATAGCCTGCTTAAGCATTTCAACGTTGCATTCAAATTCATGTAACAGCTCGTTAGCCCATCCGTTTTTTGTTTTAGTTGCATCACAAAAATACATCCAGTGACTGCAACTATCTCCTGCAAAATGAATATGAGGAATTTACTGCATGAATGATTTCTATTCTGTTATAGCAATGCTTTTTACAAAACAGCCATTTTCCCCAAGAGATCCAGTTTTCTTTTCTTTTGAGACATGGTCTTGTTTACAAGCTTAAGTCATATAAATATATATATATATATGGTATAAATATATATATGATGTATATACATATACATATATACATATATACATACATTATATATACATATATACATACATTATATATATATGTGTGTATATATATATATAATTATATATATATATAATGTATGTATTACTTCTCTAACAAAAACAAGAGCAAGACAGGAAAGGGTATCAAAAGCAAATAGTCCAGAGCCCACACTTGGTGAGACAATGCTCAATTCAAAACTACAGAATCAGGCTATTTTCATTAGATGCTCAATTAACTGTCAATCATCTAATATAAACAATCTTAGAAAAATACCAGGAAAAAGAATCTTTCAAAGACTTATAAAGTGATGAGCTATAATCTAGTATATGAACTGATAAGCTGATGGCTGTCAAAGCATTTAAGGAAACAACAAAACTTCACAGTACAATTACCAATCATAAATAGTTAACACATTTTGAGAGGACAAAACAAAATCAAGGGTAGGCTTCTTTTTAACAACTTAGAGAAGTTTTAGGTACATATAAAAGTTAAGAAAATAAAATCTGCTCTATGACTAGTCTTGCCCTCTAAACTAAAAACTTCTCCTCCTTGGAGATAATGCTTCCTAGTGTGACCAAGGTGTCATAGCTATTATCCTCCTGCCTCATCACAGTGCTGGAACCACAGGCCTGTGACAGCACAGCATCCAGCTGCCAGGTTCTGTAAACCTTACCAATTAAGACAGGACTGGAAACACAGCCCTTCACAAGAAACCAAACAAACAGTGGAGTTTCTAAATCTGTCCCTGCTGATAGAGAAATGATAGGCACTGACAGGGAAAGCCTGAACACAACATTGTCACTGGTTTTTTTTTTTTTTTTTTTTTTTGGTTTTTCGAGACAGAGTTTCTCTGTGTAGCCCTGGCTGTCCTGGAACTCACTCGGTAGACCAGGCTGGCCTCGAACTCAGAAATCCACCTGCCTCTGCCTCCCAAGTGCTGGGATTAAAGGCATGCGCCACCACTGCCCGGCATCACTGCTTTTTGAAGTCCTGTAATATTTTGGGATTTTTTTTTTTAATTCTGTTTTATTTGTCAACTGGAAAACTAGACAATCCTCCATGCAGCAGGGTGTTAATTTAATCCTCTTCCTCGTCATCACCAGCTCCAGAACCGCCCTGGCCTTTCTTGGCATTCTTCCTCTTCACTCGGCCTGGACGGCCACCACCATAAGGAGAGCGGAGGGAGAAGTCAATGTGCTTCTGGGAGTCCAGAGGAACAGTGAAGGATGGGATGTTCACCACCTGCTTGGGGACCCTGATGTGACGTTGGCGGATGAGCACACGGGCATGGTGAATAGATTTGGCCAAGCCAGCTTAAAGACCCGGGTCTGCAGCCGTCTCTCCAAGAAATCCTCAATCTTCAGGCCAGGAGAATCCAGCTTCATCTTGCGATCATCCAGCACCCCGATACAAACAAGTCTCCTTAGTAAAGTGTTGTCTTCAAGCAGACACCACGGATCCTTCTCGTCCATTGTCAGCAGCTCCCGGGCCGCCTTACAGATCGTGGCCAGGGTAAATTTGACCCTCCACACCTCACGTTTGTTCCGGAGTCCATACTCTCCAAACAACTCTAGCTTCTGATGGAGACGCGATTTCTTGAAGGGTCTCCGTGGGGTCACATAGGTTTTTTTCAACAAACCCAGTTTCCGGTGACACAAATGCATGTTGCTGTATTCTAAATTTTTATAAGCTTTAAAAGATGTATTTATGGTGAGTGTGATAGCACACCCCTTTAATCTCAGCACTCAAAAGGCAGAGACAGGAGGATCTCTGAGTTCAAGGACAGTCTGGTCTACAGAACTAGTTACAAGACAGCCAGGACTACAGAGAAATCGTGTCTCAAAACGAAACAAAAATGTATTTATTATTTATTTAGATAATTTTAATTCTTTCTCCCCTTCAACTTTTGTATGTGTGTGTATCTGTGTGTGTGTGTGTGCATATGTGTATGTATCTGTGTGTGTGTGTCTGTATGTCTGTGTGTGTATATGTTTGTGTGTGTGTGTATCTGTGTGTGTGTGCATATGTGTGTGTATATGTGTGTATGTGTGTGTATGTCTGTGTGTGTATATGTTTGTGTGTCTTGTGTGTGTGTGTGTGTGTGTGTGTGTGTGTATGAATGTGTGTGACCCTATGGATCAAACCCATAGCCTCATACATGCTATTGAAGTTCTCAACCATTTAGTGATACCTTAGCCCAAACTGATCAGTTTCTAACAACTGCAGTTTCTAGTAATCTACACTTCAATATATTTCTAAGGCAATTGTATACTCTAGATAAAATGCTGCCAAAAGAAAAATAATAACAACATCTGATCTCTTTTCTTCCTAATAAGTTAAAACATACAAACATTTAAATTTGAAAAAATAATTGGCTATGTCATTTTAAAAGTAAGATTTGCATGTCTTAAATAAATTATTATACACACCTGCTTTATGATAAGGATAATAGTCTATGGTCAGCTGTGTGAAAGAGAGTTGCATAGCACCTCCACTAATACGTCTGTTCGACTCTGGGAAGAGAAAAGAATTGAGGGAGGGGGGAGAGAAACACTAAGCAAGTATTAGAAACACTGAATTTACCATTAAAAAAGCATCATGAAAATCAGAACCCAAGTAGCAATAGCAAATATACACAGCCAATGTCATGTGTTGGCCCAGTTTCCATCCATCAGTACAACGTGATAAAGCTCCATGGTCCTCATCTGGACCTTTGGAGCAGTCAGTGAGGCAGCTGGACAGCTAACAACACTTGCCATGCAGCCTGATGGCCGGAGCTCAACTCCCTGACCTCAGGGTGGAAAGACTCCCAGACGCTGTCCTCTGACCTCCAGGTGTTCAAAGCTGTTTCAGAACTCAAAATGTTTTCTGTTTTGGTTATCTGAAAGTGGTATGATATGTACACAGCATATTATGAGTAGTTTCTGAGGTAGTGCTCAGTATGCTGCAGCAAAGCCTGCCAGACAGCTAAAATAAACATGGTAATAGATATGTCGATTAGGATTTACCACAGATGAGTTTTCTGCAAACTGGTGAGTGTTTCAGAGTATTTAGAATTTCACTACAGCAGAAGTAATTGCAGAACCTATACAGTGTGGGAGACATCATCCAGTGAACTTTTGAAGGGAGTTATTGACAGCAGGAGTGCGGGACTCTAGAAAGTACTGAGGAAAAAGTGTTTAGCTTTAACATTTCATTTTGTTACTACACTTTAAAGTTTTCTGGAGCCGGGCGGTGGTGGCGCACGCCTTTAATCCCAGCACTTGGGAGGCAGAGGCAGGCGGATTTCTGAGTTCGAGGCCAGCCTGGTCTACAGAGTGAGTTCCAGGACAGCCAGGGCTACACAGAGAAACCCTGTCTCGAAAAAACCAAAAAAAAAAAAAAAGTTTTCTGGTTTTTCCTCTTCAATCACTACAGCAGAAAATAACAACTATAAACCAAACGACTCAAAGTAGACAGAGAAAAGGACCACAGATTCCTTTACAACCCCCACATCTTCTCTTGGCTCTCAGCCCCTGCCATGTTTTGGTAGTGCTGGGGACCAACTGAACTGAGGGCTCTCACGTACCCTGAAAGTGCTCAGTCTCTTGAGACATGGATCCCTAGATGTAAGAAAGTCATGAGAAAGGCATTCTAACCGACTTACCCCACGCTCACTTTGAGGTCACTCGGTAACCCATGAAGGCCTTGAGTTTGTGATCCTCCTGCCTCAAGTTCCCAGCAGCTGGGACTATAAGCCTGTGCCACGAAGCCAGGCCCTCTACCTTTTACATGTCAGCCCATTCCTCCTGCTTTGCCTGATAACTAGAATAATTTCTACGTATGCAGGCCTTAATACTTCCTTAGCTTTAAAACCAGTAACATCCAAAGGATGTTCTGACATAGGCCTGAAGAACCCAGGTCAAATATCTTAATTGTAAAGAGATCTCCAGCTTGGTTCTAAACCCTGAGTTAGTCCTGTCTATGGATCTCTCCCAGTCAGTAGGCCATGGACACTGTGACAGACAAACAGAAACATCAAGCACTCAAAGTATGGAACCTGGATTTTCTAAATGACCAAGAGCAGCTTTCTGCCTGCCCTGTTACTCGTGTCTACTTAGAATAAAAGCAAGAGACACGGACTAACAGGAATCTGCTTCCTTTTGAATGATGGAAAGACAGGGCAGGGGACACAATGTTAAAGACACAGTTCTCTTTCTGTGTATGAAGAACATGGATATGGGGCTGGAGAGATGGCTCAGAGGTTAAAAGCACCCACTGTTCCTCCAGGAGAGTTCGATTCCCAGTACCCACATAGCAGCTCACAATCATCTATAACTCTAGTTCCACGGGATCTGACATCCTCTTCTGGCTTCCAGAGGGACCAAGCACATACCAGTGCAGACATACTTGCAGGCAAAATATCAATAGAACTCAGGTTCACGACAGTTAATCACAATGCTCAAATACTCATGGACTATAGGATACCATTTATAGATAATTTCAGAAGACTATTCTAAGTTATTCAAGGATATCATGTATTAGTCTTTGTTGTTGTTTTCAGACAGGATTTCATTATGTAGTTCTAGCAGGCTGGTCTGGAATTCAGACATCTGCTTGCCTCTGCCTCTCCAGTGCTGAGAATAAAGGTGTGTCTACCACATTGGCCAATCTTAGTTTTTTAAACCTAATTTTACTGTTAGCATTGATAGCCAACAGTTAATTAACATTAAGTATTAGGGCTGGAGAGATGGCTCAGCAGTTAAGAGCACTGATTGCTCTTTCAAAGGTCCTGAGTTCAACTCCCAGCAACTATATGGTGGCTCACAACCATCTGTAATGGGATCTGATGCCCTATTTTGGTGTTCTGAAGAGAGCAACAATGTACTCACATACATTAAATAAATAATTAAATCTTTAAAAAAAAGATTAAGTATTAACTATGAAAGCCAAATAAAATTTCATACCAATAAAATACTTCAAATAATGTTTCATATTCTGCAATACATACTCCATATAATAAACAACAGTTTTGTAGTCGATTTGTACAAAAGCCAAAATAGTCTGGTGTAAGATTACCTTTTTCTTTTGCATGGATATCATCACAGATGTGTAGATCTAGATGGGAAATCACTAGATGATGGGAGGTTTCCTTCACATCAAAGTCATTGAAGAGTTTCACAATTGCATCGCTTAGGTCAGGAGCATTGGCAGCCTGTGGGGTCTTTACGTGCTGTGCAGATGAAGTGACTACAGAGCTCTAAAGAGTCCAAACCATACTATCACTGCCCATTTGCATCCTTAAAGTACCACGTACAAGCAAACCTGAATGTTTCCAGTAATAAACTCATGGAAAATGAGCATTATACAGTGCATTTTGTATAGTAGTTCAGTTGCCTTAAATTATATGAAAATATAATTTAGATTAAAAACTGGAGAGTTATACACAATTTGACTATAAGCCCAATAAATTTCAGTACACATCTGTACATACTTACATTCCTAGTTTTCGTTACCCGTACCTCTTCAGTCAAAGCTGCTTCCTCTTCTGTACAAGATACTATCATTCTAAAGTCCTCAGGTCCTTATCTCTAACTTTTGGAAGATATAGGTATTACTTTCCAATTTGGCTTGATATTTCTTTCAAGCTATTTTCTAAAATCCACATACATACTTCTTTTGGACTAGCCCTGTCCTCTTGCTCTAACTCACCCTAAAACAAAAGAATATACCTTCTTCTCAGCACCTCATGGTACCTTATCCAAAACTTACCATATAATCAGACACAAACAAGCTTCAATTGATACAAGAAGATTGAAATAATCCCATGCATCCTATCAGATCACCACGAACTAAGGCTGGTCTTCAATAACAATAAAAACAACAGAAAGCCTACATAAACATGGAAGTTGAACAACTCTTCTTCAATAAGAACTTGGCCAGACAAGAAATAAAGAAATTAAAGACTTTTTAGAATTTAACAAAAATGAAGGTACAACATACATAAACTTATGGGCCACAATGAAAGCAATGCTAAGAGGAAAACTCATAGCTCTGAGTGCCTTCATAAAGAAACTAGAGAGAGCATACACTAGCAGCTTAACAGCACACCTGAAAGCTGTAGAACAAAAAGAAGCAAATAATTCCAAGAGGAACAGATGAAAGGAAATAATCAAACTGAAATCACCCAAGTAGAAACAAAGAGAACTATACAAAGAATCAACAAAACTAGGAGCTGGTTCTTTGAGAAAATCAACAAGATTTTCAGCCAAACTAACTAGAGGGCACAGAGACAGTATCCAAATTAACAAAATCAGAAATAAAAACGGAGACATAACAACAGAAACTGAGGAATTAAAAAAAAAAAAAAAATCAACAGTTCCAACTACAAAAGCCTATACTCAACAAAACTGGAAAATCTAGATGAAATGGATGATTTTCTAGACAGATACCACATAGCAAAGTTAAATCAGTATTAGATAAACCATCTAAACAGTCCCATTACCCCTAAAGAAATAGAAGCAGTCATTAAAAGTCTCCTCACCAAAACAGCCAGGGCCAGATGGTTTTAGTGAAGAATTCTATCAGACCTTCAAAGAAGAGCAATACCAATACTTCTCAAACTATTCCACAAAATAAAAAACAGAAGGAGCACTACCAAATTGGTTCTATGAAGCTAGTTACCCTAATACCTAAACCACACAAAGACCCAACAAAGAAAGAACTTACGGCAGATTTCCCTTATGAATATCAATGCAAAAATACTTAATAAAATTCTCGCAAACTGAATCCAAGAACACATCAAAAATGATCATTCACCACGATCAAGTAGGCTTCAGGGATGCAGGGATGGTTTAATATATAAAGAATTTGTTTTTAAAATGAAACTTGGTGCTTTAAACTCCAAGTAACATGCTAGGATTCGTAATGTGTTCACCATATTATATTACCTCCAATAACCCAATCCTTTTAGTTCCTCCTGAGATATATTAGCTCCTCCTACAAATGGATTCAAAACAAAGTAATGGAAGTCATTTGTCACTTAGTCAAGAGAATCATTCATTTTTGTCAGCAAGTAGCTCAAATTTCCTGTCTTCTTCCCAGAAGTACTTGTTCTTCCTGGACAAGTCCATCACAGATTAAAGATTTGTAAGAGAGTGCCTTTCATTTCTTAAGTAGGGTCATTGCACTCATGGCACAGGAGAACTCATGTAGCATCTAAAACAAGCATATTCTCAGGCAGTCAGGAGAAATAAAGAGCACATAAGGTGTGGAATTCCATTTCCTTACAATGCAAGTTTCAGAAACAGAGCATGGTTTTGTGCGTGCTGTGTAGACTCTGCACACTGGCCCAGGAGCCGCACTGGAACGCTGCGACTAAAGATGATTATATCACATCTGGCCTCGTGTGGCTGCTGGGGATCCAAACTCAGATCCTAACAGTGGCTCAGCAGGCACTTTTCCCAGGGAGCCATCTCCCTAGCTTGGCTCCTCACTTTTTAAGACACAGTCTTATGACATTCCTTATGAAACATCTCCAGTCCTACAGCTCAGGCACAACTCTGAGCTCCTTTCATGTCTCCATCTGGCCCTCGTTTGCTTCTTCCCTTGAGCCTTATGTGGAGCTGTGTGGTTTACTTTATGTTCTTCATCACTCCGAGGTCCCTGAGGGCAGGGTCCCACAGTACGCAGATAGCAGCGCCACTCTGAGCAGCACTGAAAGACTACAATGATGCCATACCGAGCTGAGAGGGACCACGGCGTTAAAAACAAAAAAAACTCACAGAAGTGTGATTTTATATCTCATAAAAATTTTACAAGTTATGAATTTTTTTCTACTTTTAATAAAAAAAAATCAAAGATACCACACACTAGAATTTTCCACAGCCCTTCTAAAACAATGTTCATGTAATAGCAATCAGAATTTAAAACTGGGAAAATCTGAAAAATTTGTTTTCTTCAGATAAATTGATGTTTCTTATTTCCTCCCCACCCAGCACTGGGCATGAGTAAATCCTAACAGATGTTCTGCTTTCAATGTCAGTGTCTCCAGACAGCTCTATCTGTGCTGTCAGCCTTCAGGGCCTTCTCTTCTAATACCCGGGTTTGATTTCTATTTCCATTGGGTTTTTTTCTTCCTAAAAAGTATTATTGGGCTAGAAGATGGTCCAGTGCATAAAAGTATTTACTATACAAGTATGAAGACTTGAGTTCAAGTCCCCAGCCCTCACATAAACAGTGGGGCATTTCCAACTATAACTGTGAGAGGTGGAACCAGGATGCCTGGGGCTGCTTGCCATTTACTCCATCAGCAAGCTCAGGGAGAGAGCTTCTGTCCCAAGGAAACAGATGCAGTGTGATGAAGCAGTGACTCAACATACTCCTATGTCCTCCACGCACGACGCCATCAAATACGCTACGCTGTCATGATTCTATCCGCCTTACAAAGAGCTCCAAGCAAAATAAGCACTAGACACACAGTAATGTCACATATAACATTATCCTGCATCAGATTTAGATAAAGGAGATACTTAATGTCAGTGTCACAATATCATAAAAGAGAAATACCAGCTCACCAAACTAATTGGTTAAACTAGCTATGTAGTCTTTTATTCTGTGACTCTGTAGCATACCTGAGTAGGTTCAGGAGCCATGCTCTTCCTTTGTTCTGTTGATTTTTCTATTGCTTCACTAAGAGACTTTGCATATTGCACCATAGCCTTCAATTGGGAATCCGTTAAAACCCATAACAAATCATCCAGTATTAGAACTAACTTTGTTGCAATGACATTGCAGTCTTTTAACTGTAAGAAAAATGATTTAGAAAATTAATCCAAGAATAGAAACTTATAACATGCTTACATTTTTTTAAAGCATAAAGTTTTAACTTTCTTTTTAAGATTTATTTATTTATATGAGCACACTGTAGCTGTCTTCAGACACACCAGAAGAGGGCATCAGATCCCGTTACAGATGGTTGTGAGTCATCATGTGGTTGACTGGGAATTGAACTCAGGACCTCTGGAAGAGCAGCCAGTGCTCTTAACCGCTGAGCCATCTCTCGATCAAGCATAACGTTTTTTATTTGGATTAAATGTGAATTTGGATACTGTCTTCATTTAATAAGCATTTAAGCCATCAAGCTGGCTCAGGAGGCAATTGTCAGGGTCCACATAGTTGAAGGAGGGGCCCAACACCTCCTCCACACACAGTATGGCATGGGTATCACTTCCACAAGATAAACAATAAACAAGGATGAAAATGTAACGAATATTTATTGAGTTCCTACATAATAGAATATTTCTCAAAGCTAGAAATCATGCTACAAGAAAGACTGACAAGTTTCTTAAGTACAGATTACATAACATGTATGTAATTTCTATGTGCAGTGTCACAGATCATAATCACTTCTATTAACTGAGCTCATCCTACCTGAGAAAGAGAAATTAACAACTTATAGAACACCTAATGGTCATTTCGCCCACATTTCACATTTCAGGGAAACCCTCTCTGTTCAATTCACAGACAATCCCCTTCAGTGGAGCCTACCACAGTTATGTATGTTACTGTGCAGTGACACCGAGCACAGCACACTGCAGTCTTTAAATAGGCCTGTTTCTAAAAGAATCATCTCCTCCTTTAGTCTCACCACCAGCCCCAGTGGACTCCCATGTTCTAATCCTCTTACTGCTGGTTTCTTCATTTATCTAAGTTACCAGCATCATCTTTTTTTTTGAGACAGGGCCTTTCTATGGAACTGGAACCCTGACTTCCAAGGGGTGGGCTAACAGTGCCACCATGTCTGCCCCTCCAGAAAAATCTTAAAAAGCTACTGACGGCTAAAGTTTTGGCTACAGATAAAAAAGATCATTGTTGAGCAAAATTCAGGAAGAGAAATTTCTGCTTCCTCTTCCTCAACTTTTTTTTTTTCCTAGCTGCATGTGAGGACTGAACTCGGGGCCTGATTGATGCTAAGTAAGCATTCTATCACAAGCTATACTCCCAGCCTGTGAAATGAAATTCTAACACAGGAAATATCCAGCAAACGTGAATCTGAAAGAATCTATTTACCCACCTACCAGATGAAGAGTGCTGTAACTGTGCTAGCTTTCTATAAGCACAGGCGACTGGTGGCACTGAGTCCCCCTTCACCTACCCACTCTGTCTGAACACCGCACACAGGCACACAGTGTCAGAGCACCCCTGACTCTCCCGCTTACTCTCTCACAGCACACAGTGTCAGAGCACCCCTGACTCTTCCGCTTACTCTCTCACGGCACACAGTGGCAGAGCACCCCTGACTCTCCCGCTTACTCTCTCACGGCACACAGTGGCAGAGCACCCCTGACTCTCCCGCTTACTCTCTCACGGCACACAGTGGCAGAGCACCCCTGACTCTCCCGCTTACTCTCTCAGCTATCACAGGAGCCAAAAGACAGTCTTACTCACTCTTCTTTTAAGGGTGACTCGGATTTTGACTGGTTAGTTATTAATCGAACGGGAGCACACAAAATTTCAAGATGAGAACTCTGGGTAGCGTCTGCCTCAATTCGAATCATCTGCCAATTTATTTCTTTAAATGTCAAAACCTAAGGAGAAAACAGAGATTAGCTATTTCTCATGCAAAATTAGAAAAGTGTACATTTATGAAAGCAAATAAAACATGCACATTCTCAACTAATTTTTGTCACATTCTAAAAATATTCATGCTACTTTTATATGCGTCATCAAACTCAATAACATATGTTCAGAATTGTACTCATCTGTGAGACTTTTGGTAATTTCATTTAGAAAACAACATCAATTAACAAGTAGCACTAGAATCATCACTAAAACATGTTGGAATAAAACGCAAAGAAGCTAACACTAAGGTGCTCACTGTGATTGGCTGACCTCAGCTTGACCCCTGGAACCCACATAAATATGAAAGAACTGACTCCACAAAGTTGTTCGCTGACCTCCACATGCATGCCATGGTAAACAGACACGCCTGTACGTGCACCAACACACAAGCACATATGTACACAGAAACACACACATACACAGGTACATACATGTACACCCATGTATGCACACACACATGCAGATACAAGTAAGTACACAGACGCACAGAAATACATGCACATATACACATGTACACACAATTTTTTTAATTAAAATGTAGGACTCTACTTTCATAAGGTCAAAGATTTATGTAGTAAATAAAATACTAAAATACTAACTTTTATAATAAAATAATTTAGATTACTATAAAAGGATACTTAGAAGTCCAGATGAAAATAATAAGCCTGAATGTGATTCCTGGCAACCACAGATGTATCTGCTTAAGCTTATGCATATGTAAGTATACTGTGTGTGCATACACCTGTAGAAGCCAGCAAAGGGAGTCAGGTCACCCTGGCACTGGAGTTCCAGGTACCTGTGATAGTGTACCTGAGAACCACACACAGGCCTTCTGCAATAGTACCACGTGTTCCAACTGCTGAGCCTCCTCCAGGTGGTCTACTGAGCTTTTAAACTGACTGTAGGCATGCGGAGATATGTGTACATATGTGTGGCAGCCACGGCTCAGCAAGGAGTCAGTTCTCTCCTGCCACCATGTTCCAACGATGTATCAGGTCACTTGGCAGCAAGTGCCCTCACCTACTAAGCTATCTTCGCAGGTCCCAGATGTAATTTTAAATGTCTCTGTTTATTTGCACTGACTAAAATTGGTTTTAGTAAGAAAAAAAGTCTTTTACCTCTCCTCTCTGTGGATCTTGAATCCGAGTAAACCTCAGGTCTCCATGTTCCCACTGTGCATTGACACTGTAGATACGGAGCTGAGAAAGTTCAAAGGAGCATTGAAAGCTTTTGCTCCAATTCTGATGACGATAGAATTGACAGAAACAGTAATTCCCTCAACAACCTTTTCAGCAAAGCCATATTCACTGGAAAACAAAGTAAAATAAAATATAATGCATGAAAGGAAGAAAAAAGTCATTCGGAATGCTTAATATCCAACTCACATTTCCTAAAGTGAAAAATGCAAGAAAATCAGTCTCACTCTACATTTCCCCTTCTATGATCTTACAAGTGTTTCTACCTTTTCTCCAATTCTTTCAGATAAGCCAGTCTAAAAACGAACCATTCTGTCAAACGCAAAATTTTAGTTCATCTATATATAAACTAAGTTTCTAGATAGAGGAGAAATTACAGAATGACCATGAGAGCCATTTCCCTGTCACTGTTCCATGTGGTCCAGAGCTCAGCTCCACAGCAATAAACACAGTTCTTTGCGGCATCTCCGCACACTTTATTTCTTCTCTCTGGTAACATTACACAAGTTCATGGGAAATAACGACTAGTCTGAGTTGGTCCTCTCCTTCCATAATGTGCATCCCTGTAGCCCTCAGCCGCTGAGTCATCTTACCAGTCATTTTTTTTTTTTTAAGATTTATTTTTATCTTGTACGTATGAGTATTTTGCCTTCGTGTATGTAAGCACACAGAGGCCAGAAGATGCTGGATACTGCTACAACAGAAGTGTGGGAAGGTTGTAAACAGCCATGTGCGTGCTGGCAACCAAACCTGGGTCCTCTGCAAGAGCACCAGGAGCTCCTAACTCCTGAGCCATCTCCCCAGCCTCTTAAACAAGTAATTCTTTAAAAATCTATTTCAAGGGCTGGAGAGATGGCTCAGCGGCTAAGAGCACTGGCTGTTCTTCCAGAGGTCCTGAGTTCAATTCCCAGCAAGCACATGGTGGCTCACAACCATCTGTAATGAGATCTGATACCCTCTTCTGGTGTGTCTGAAGACAGCTACAATATACTCACATAAATAAAATAAATCTTTAAAAAAAAAAAATCTATTTCAACTTTTCAATAATGCTGGGGTTTCCCAGGATTAAATTCCCTGGGAAGGCGGAAGGGTAAGCCAGTGACTTCAGCAATTTAACTCCTGCTGAGAGCAGCAGGGGATTAAGAAAAAAAGGCTAAGTTACCTGGGCTCTTTTCTCTGTGGCCCCTCACTGGCCAGCAGGCCAGGTGAGAGGCTCAGAGTTCTAGAGTTCTTTAACTGTTCATGAGCCAGAGAAAAGAAAACGAAGAAGTCAGGTGCATGTGTATACACACACACCACACACACACAACACACACACACAACACACCCGCTTTGGCTGGGACCTGACCACCTGTGTCATCAATATTAACAAGTACACATGCATATATATACATAAACGTACACACATGTATGTACACACATATAGACAAACAGACATATGTACATATATGCATTTAGTGGATGGGGCAGAGCCCCAAAAGCCACACTTTATTTCTTCTCTCTGGCAATTTATACCTTCTAGACAAAAGTTCTTATAACATTAACTCATCAGTAAAATGTTACACAAAAAGGAAGTTACAGAAGAATGTCAATAGTAAATTCAAAGCAGTGTTTCGTTCTATAAGCTCACTATAAGTTCAAAGCAACAGTTTCACATGGCCTGGCTTTACCATAATGCACATCTGTTGCTTATCCTTGGACCTGACTTAGAAAGAATCTTTTTCCTTGATCACAAATTTGTCCCAAGCCTATTTCTCTTCTTAGTGTAATTTTATGAAAGCTCATTGTGTTCCTAATTATGCAGTCTTTACTTACTATCCTATGAGGAGGAGGCAAATTCTAGTCTTGATTCTAACTCTATTACATTTCTTTAGCAAAACAACTAAAACCATCTCCTTAAATTTTCTTCTTAAAATTATTTTAATCAAATCATGAATGCAATAAAGTAACTGATTCATCAGCATTAATTCATGAAAGTTCATCTTCATGTTGATCAGCAGGAAGTCTGCCCAATAGGGCGGGCCAACGCCCAAGCATCATTAGGCTAGGTAATAATGGCAGAAAAGGCATATCAGCAGTGAGAAGCAACCTGGGATGAAGTCTCTGAGGCTGTGCCTCTCCAGAGTACACCACCATCGTAGCCATGCACAATGGTAGGCCATCTCTGGGAAACTCACTTACTTGCCATAGCCTTTTCTAGATGGCTTCAGTCACCAGAAAGCTTTATAAAATAGTCCACATGACACTATCTTATTAGCATCTGATTTTATCAATCCAAATTTAACTTGTGAAATGTGACGTTTTTTGAAACTGACATTTTATACTTCTATAATTTACCAAGATATCAATTAACTTTTAGGAATGACAAAAGTTCATTAATGCCTAGGAAATGAGGTACAGAGAAATATTAATGTTTCAAGATTCTAGTGGTTGCTTGAAATCACAGATTCTACCAGACTGTATACTATTTTTTCTGTACACATATACCTATAATGGAGTTTAATTGATAAGTTAGATACAAGAGGCAGCAATAAGTAATAATAAAAGAGCAAGTATAACTATGCACTGAGGGAAAAAAAGTTATAAGATATGGACGTTCTTAAGACACTTTTGGTTTTGAAACAGGATCTCAAATAGGTAGCCAAGAGTGACCTTGAACTCTTTATCCTTCTGCCTCTACTTCCTGAGGGCTGAAATCTAGTCATATCTCACCACATCTGTTCGTGAGTAATGCTGCATAAATCCAGGGCTTCAACATGCTAAGTTAAATAATCTATCAACTGAGCTATAACCCCAGATCAAAATATCTTAGACTAAACATAACCTTCTTGTGATAATGTAAGAAAATACAGGCTGTGGGTCGCTAGGCTGTGAGAGGCAGCTGGGTATAACTGGTGGAGCACTCTTTGAACCCGGGGACCCTCAGGGAGGGTAGGAGTCTGGCATTGCTCCTGGGCCTCTGGTTCCTTTCACATAGCCCTCTACAGACCCTCCCAAAGAGAGGTTTGTGGCCATGGGTCACTAGATGGGTAGAGGGTGTGACTGCAGGCTGCAGAGCCTCAAGACATCTCCATATTCATGATTTACTTAAAAGCCAGAGGGCGTAGCCAATTAAGCATTCCTTCCCAGACTCTCCTCCTTGCAAAAGGTATTTAACCTCAGGCCCACCCTAAGAATATGGGGTATAGCTTCATCCATTTTCCACCATGACAATAAAGATCTTAAGACCATATCTTAAGACCTGGACTACCACTCCTCTTTAGGACCCACACTAGGGAACCGTGGAAGGTCTTCCACTACCGAGCCACCTTCTAACCTCCTCACAATGACCTCTCTATGTTTGAGCCACGGAGGCTGCCAACTCAAGCGAGCTAGCCGAGCCAGCCATGACCCAGCCAAGTCACTGTGACCAAGAAGTCTCATTCCCTGCAGGGCACTACCAGAGCTCATCTGTCCCCCTCACCCCTTCTGCCCATAAGGTACCCCCCCATCTCGGCCTTTCCAGAGCTTCTCAGAAGCACCTGAGAGCCCAAGGGTCTGAGACCAGTCAGTTCCCAGACAACGAGCCCCGGCTGGGAATCTCCAACCCAAGAGCTCTGGCCCCTATGGGGCCCCAGACTGTGTTCTCTCCACTCTGGAGCAGAGCCAGGCGGCTTCTCACAGCCTGATGTCAGCCTGGGCGATGTGGAGTGAACACAGTCAACTTCCCATGCTTCTGGCCCCCTGAGCCACAGCCACAGACCCTTGGGGCGGCAGACACGCTGAACCCACAACTCAGCCCAACAGGACCCACGCCCACACACACATCACAGCCCAACAATAGGCCTATGTGATAAATTAAACAAAGCAAGCAGCATATATACTGTAGTTTTATGAGTATTGCTATGTAAAAGTTACTTGGACACAAAACACTGTGATCCTGACAAATGATCAGAGAATCCAGGCAGCAGCTGCCTGACTACCCAGCAGCAGCCTACACAGCGTGAATACACTGAACAAAAGAATAATTTGCATGTCCAGTTAAATTTCAGTCTTTCATGACACTCATAATGGCACAGACTTTCAAGTTTATTAATTATTTCCAGAACTTTCCATCTAGTATTTTTAGACTGTCTCTAGTCACAGTTAACTAAAGACATGGAAATGAAAGCACAGACAGCTACTGTAATGAAACCTTAAGAGAGGATCTGATTTATACAACACCTAAGCTCTTCTGCACTGCTCGTGGCTACTCATTACTATTTAACAGTTTGATACTCAAGAGGAATGGAACTTAGCATTAACCAACTACTAACTGAATGTGGAGACTGTCTAATGAAGAGGTGGCCTAAGCAGAGGGTATCTGAAGTTAAAGAACTTTACATCTTCCTATCCTGGTGCTGCAGATAAGAGAGCCTACTTAGAGCAGAACAGTCTGTAGCAGCCGCACAAGCAGAGGCCATGGCTTACCTTTGTCCTGAAGCAGTTGCAATTGGTGATGGACCGTTAGGGGCTCGTGGCTCTTCACATGTACTCATCTCCATTATTACTTTATCTAGAGACTAATAAATTAAATAATTAGAGATGTATGTGAACGTCAAAGTATGAAGTATACTTTGTCTTTTGTTATTTAGATGGAAGCTAACAATTATAAAAACCCTGAAAGAGATAACAAAGCATTCATCCTACACTGGGGCACTCACTGATCTACTGGGGGAAAATTACATACACATTCTATGAGTGGGGAGAAAATACGGAAGCAGCCATTAACTGAGTAGGTCATTAGATTTAATGAAGCATTATCTTAATCCCATAATATTGCATTACTAATAAATTATATATTAATTAATGAAACTGAACCACATCTAGAAGTCTTATCTTGAGACCTAGGATATGAGACATAAAAGTAAGCACATTATGAAGTCAGCAAGGGAAACACTCCAGAATAGGAAAAGTTCTTCTCCAGATAGCTTTTTTCTCTAAGATAGATCTAATGTCTTTACAGTGAGTGTATCCACAAATTCACAACGTTTTCATACGCATTTATCATTATCTAAAGTCACCTTATTTTATTGTGTGTTCAGTCAACCTCTGTTAAAATATAAATTTTTTAAGATCAAAAACCAGGTAATTTTAGTTAAGTTGACAGTTAATATAACCTATCACAGGAGACTAACCAGATTTCTGATTTATAAGAATATTTACTAATAATTATGCTTTCATTTCAGAGGAAAAAAGAGAACGGAGGCAGGAAGGGTACTGAGAAGGTGGTGACATTGTTTCAGGTAAGAGAGAAGGAAGCAAGAGCAATCATAGATTCCAGAGATTTAGTCAGAGTTGATAGTAATTGCAGTCAATGTCCAGCTTGAAGCACTGGTGGAGCTTGGAACATGGGGTGGAGCTTGAGCGACATGGGGTGAGCTTGGATGGTAACATGGGGTGGAGCTTAGAGCACTGGGTGGAGCTTGGAGCACGGAGTGGAGCTTAGAGGAACAGCAATCACTGAGATGAGTACGGCGGGTGGAACAGTGATGATGGGAAGGTAATATGTAGTGTTACATTTCCTGTGTTTAATGCTTTCTTAGGATTTGGGGGTGGAAATAATTAAGATAGGAATTTCTGGTTTAGAATTTATATTATTCAATAATAACTAAAGTTAAGAACAAGAATAATCTTAGCGGGCAGTGGTGACACCAGCAGAGGCAGGCAGATCTCTTGTGGTTTGAGGCCAGCCTGGTCTAAGGAATTCCAGAACAGAGACTACACACAGAGAAACCTTGTCTTGAAAAACCAAAAAGAAAACAGGTGATTTTATAAAGAATATTTATGGAATGAGGCTAAGAGTAGAATTAGCTCAACATGCTCAAGGACATGGATTCTGTTTAGAACACCACCCCCAGAATTATGGAATGGATGAACAATGAATCGTTAAGGAATCCATGGCTGGAACATAGCTCAGGTAAAGGTGCATGCTGCAAAAGGCAAGCAAACTAACCTAAGTTTCCCAGCTGGAACACACGGTAACACAGTATGAGGAGAGAACCAACTCCTGCAAGGTACCTTTAACTTCCACATGCCTGCCATCCCCACAACAAACAACAACCACCCCCCAACACACATACACACCACATATCACACACACAATATAAAGCTTAAATTAAAAAAAAAAGGGTTAACTGATAATTTTATTTTATTTTATTTTATTTAAAAAGTGAAGTTCATTATAGAATATATTACTAAACTTGTTAGACCAATAAAAGCAAAAACACAAAAAGTGTTTATTAAATTTAAATTGAAAGATAAAATTTCTCTTATTTTAAAGTTTAAGTTTCTCACATAACGGTTTAAAAAAAAAAAAAAAAAAACTAAGTCTGATAAAAATAAAGTGGAAGCTAACAGATGGAAAATCCAAGAAACAAAATATTAATGTTTACAGAACAGTTAATTTACATATATAAATGCTTATTTCTGAAACTGCTTCAGTACTCACCAAACAGATGGGGTGTGTTTTCAGTTTTGTCCATGGAATCTACAAATAAATTTTTTTCCTTAAAATGAATTATTAAAACTTTATATGAAATAGTAATCAACAACAGATATCTCTGCATTTAAAAGATAGCAACTTACATTATACTTTATATATATATTATACATCTCTCTCAGATTGTGAAATAATAAATTGAGGAAATTATAAATAAATAAATTATAATTATAACTATAATTATAAATAAATAATAAATTGAGGAAATAATAAATTGAGGAAATTACTATTGAAATCAAGGTATCTATGTTATATAAGAAACTAGTTGACTATTTAAAGAATTTCAAGTTCTGGTAGTTACATGTTTTTACCAGTCCTTAAAATACATTTTATTTTCATAATTTAAGAATTATAGGCAAAGCATAATCACTCTTCTGTTTATTTTGTTTAACTTTAGAATTCCAACCATCATATTTTCAACTCCTTAAAAGTAAATTCAAAATAAAACCATTGATGGGAAACAGCAGCTGCATCACAGAGACAATGCTTTATAAAAACATTAACATGCACTGTCTCTCCCAAGCAACCTCTCGATCTAAACCTGGTCTTTCAGCAGCAAGAAGTTATGAGATGTAAGAACTGACATAAGATTAGAAACAAAAATCAGTAGAATAATAAGGATAACAATATTAGCAATAATAAAGTAAACAGAAATCCCTAACTTCCTCAAAATAACAAAGGAATAAATGAAAGGTGTAAAACTCTAAAATTGCATAATGTCTGCAATAATAAATGGCAATTCTTATATATGTCTTTAAAATAAAGTATTAAAAATTTAAAACATTTCATTTGACAATAAAACCTAAAGGGGAAAAACTATCATTGAATATATGCCAAAGTAAAGTAATTAATTGATAACAAATTAATATTACTAAACTTTATAATAAATATAAATATTACAAAATAAATTGTTTTTTAAAAATGTAAATGTAAGTTATTAATATGTTACTTCAATTATACTCATAAGGGATGAAAATCATTCATGCAGCTATTTTTGTGTAAATAATAGGAACATGGTAAATAATTTAGAACATGGTCTGAAGCTGACTATTTATTTTAACATACAACAATGGAACAAAAACTAAGAGCAGGAAGTCTCCACAGACACCCAGGTCTTACCCTGATGGATGCTTTATTACAAAACACCTTGTTGATGGCCAGCCAGGTGGGCAGATCCAGCATGTTCTGGAGCACCTCCTCATCCAGCTCCAGGTTCTTCAGTTCACCTTCTCCTTTAAGGGTGCTTAGGTTTATTTTGTCAGGAGATAAGTTTTTGGTGAATCTGAAAGAGACCATAGGTACCGTTATTTTAGTGTCAGCTAATGTACCCTACAGACAACCTAGCAAATACAGAGTATTACAAAGGTAACAGCAGACTAACATCCAAAGGACCACAGAGATGGACTTTTTTTTCTTTTTTTTTTTTTTTCTTTTGGTTTCTTCGAGACAGGGTTTCTCTGTGTAGACCAGGCTGACCTCAAACTCAGAAATCCACCTGCCTCTGCCTCCCAAGTGCTGGGATTAAAGGCGTGCACCACCACTGCCCCAGAGATGGACTTTCTTTTAACCTGTACCCAGTGTCTGTCACTGTGGTTCTCATCTCTCCTAGCCACAGCTCTCTAATTTAAGTCTACAATTTGGGGGCACAGATTTGAACATCGTATTCCTGTAAACAGCTGAAGTCTGGTCCTTACTTCCTGTCTAATGGATGAAAACTGTGCATCTACCACCGTTTTCCAGGCAGATACAAGCCCATGCCCTACCACATTTTGTTCACTGTACCCCTGTCAGAGAGAAGAGAAATGCTTGCTATGCTATTAACCAAGCTACATGAAGGTAGGGAATTGAGGGGACCCTCTAACAGCAGCTCACACGCACAGATGTCAGGCATCACGCAAAGAACAATGGTCAAAGGTCATTCTACTCCTCTTAGGATCATCTGGCTACTCCCAGCAGTAGACACCAACCCAAACCATTTCAGAAATAAACTCTGACATGTAGTGTGTTTAAATTTTCTGAGGAAGGAAATCACACAGCCCATTTAGAAGCTGGTGTTGAGATTCTCTGGGTACCTCTCTAAACCTCTGACTCCACTCCAGAAGCAGCACTTGTCCTTCCCCCAGGTTTACCTATAGGAAGTCAGAAGTCATAAAAGAATAAACACTTAACAATAATTAAAACTATCATCTCTTTTTCTGAAAAGTATTTTTCTAAGTTCTGGAAGTATTAAGGACAGGATACACCCGCTGCAGCTCAGAGTCAAGCCTGCGTATCATGTGTTTGATTCATTCCAATGGCTTGCTATCAACAGTTTTTGTAATGAAGCATCTCTCAGGGGATATCTGAGGAGACCTTTCCCATTTTCATTTTTAATTTCATCTCTGCATTTTAACATATTGCTTCAGATAATTCAACAAGACATTTTATTGGTATTTTTAAAGTTAAAACAAGTTTTCCTTATAAGAATTCCTTATAAGAGTGCTCACGAGAGGGGAGCAGAGGAGAGAGGGCTCAGACTGAGAGCCCTTGCTACTCTGCCAGGAAGACTGAAGTTCAGATCCCAGAACCCACAGTGCAGGGCACCAAGAGCTGCAGCTCTGTCTCCAAGAATTCAGCATGCATTCACATAACACACTTCCCATATATATATATATATGTACAAAATAAATAAATTATATAAATAAATTATAATAAATATAGTAGTGTGTGTGTGTGTGTGTGTGTGTGTGTGTGTGTGTGTGTCTCAGAGCCCTCTAGCTGGAGTTCCAGACTGTTGGGAGCTGCCTGATGTGGGTGCTAGACACATGTCTCTAGACCCTAAAATAAAATCCTTTAAACAATATTTTACCCTGTGTGCCAGACAGAACATGAAACTTGAACTTCTATGCTTGGTATTGCAAACAATAATGATAATAGTAAACTACAAACCTATTTTTCTATACTTTCAGAGACATTTCTGAAACTTGAAAACAATCCCTTCTCCCAAACAATAATTTCTGATTTTACCCAGATAGTCTTCAAAAATTAACTACTGAGCTGGGTGGTGGTGTCACAGGCCTTTTATCTCAGCACTTGGGAGACATAGGCAGGAAGAGCTCGAGGTTAGAGGCCAGTCTGATGTACAGAATAAGTTCCAGGATAGGCAAAGCTACAGAGAAACCCTGTCACAGAAAAAAAAAAAAAGGGGGGGGGGGCTATAAGATGGCTCAGCAGGTAAGGCACCTACCACACAGCCTCTCGATCTGAGCTCAATGACTGGATCCTCCATGGTGGTGGAGAGAAACTGTCTCACAGCACTGTCCTCTGATGTTCACAGATGCACAGTGGATGAGTGTGCCTCTCCCACACCCCCCCCCCCGCATACACAGTACACAATAATTATAATAAAGAAATGCTTTTAAAGTCATGTGATTGTGGAAAACTGGACTGTTACAGTTGGGAGCCAAACTATCTTAGGCTCTCTAAACCCTAAATATTCCCTCATTGCCCACCTGTTTCATTTAACACCTCTAACTATTGAGTAAGCCCATTGGAATGTACAGAGACCGATTCAATTTCACCAGCCTGGAGACTATGCATATCATCAGACAACATCAGGGGCCTATAGGAGAAACTTCCTCCACTTTGCTGTAATCCCCCTACCTAGTGTTTCCACCAATGTATCTGATGTGTCTTGATTTATGATTTTTTTGCTGTTTTACTATAAGGGCTTCGTGAAAGTGTTACCACATTGGAACAAGGTATTTGAAGTATGCTAAATCTATGTTCATGGGCCATGGTCCTGACAGCTGTGTTTCCTGTGTCAACACTAGGAATGCCAAAGTTCACGGAGATCAAAATCTCCAATCACTGTCATAAAAATGCTATACTTCATGTTAAGAATTTAACACAATCTCAAGAACAACCACAAACTGGTGTCTAATCACATAGTAAGAAAACCTGCTTGCTATACACATAAGCACATTGCATCCTGTGGAGTGGCTCTGCCACACTGACCAACACAGCTGCTTCTGAGAACAATCTCCTTCCTATCTCTGCCAGCATGAAGTTCTGGAAAACCTAGCTCTTTCCCCACCAAGCAAGCTCCTGCATCTGATCTCTTTTAAAGCTGAGATTCCTGCTCAAATCTGCACACAGGCAAGTTAATCATTTAAGCAGTATCTGCATAGAAACTGGTAATTCAAGGTTGGTTAGCCCTAAATATATACCTGTTCTATCTCAGCTCCCTTCCGGACTAAAAGCACCAAGATAAAAGAAGTATTTTCAAGATTTGCAAGGACATTCAAAGGTCAGTTTTTACATCAGGTTCTACGTGTCCTGCAGCAGCATCTAGAAAGGCACTTGCAGGAACACATTCTCTGTGGTGAGAATTCCTCTCTCCCCCTATCCCCACCCCACCACCCAATCCTCACCAACTGAGGGTAGGAGGGGAACTGACTTTCTAGAACCTGGAAAATCCAGAACTGAAACTGAGATAAGGACCAATCAGATGACAGTATGACAGACTCCTTACTTAATGCTTCCCTCTCTTTCTGCTGAATGCTGGATCTCCTGCCCTTATCATATGGTCACACTGATCCCAGTCCTGCCCCACCTTCCCACTACTATTTCCTCCATGTAACTCTCAAGGTTGAATCAGGCCTCTGTCCTATGACTCCGTGACAGGTTCTTAGGTCCTTTGGGATGACAGGACTCTGGCCTCTCTGTCTTGTTCTCACTCCCATTCTCTCCTGCTCCTGGCTCAAGACTATCACCACTTGTTTGCTCCCAATACATTCTCCTGCCATTGCTCTCTGTCATTTGCCTTCTGGTGATGTGGCCAAGGATCAATCCCAAGCCACTTAGACCTTGAGCCTTCAAACCTGTGAGCTAAACACTTGCTGTGTAGCCTGTGTCAGGTACTCTGATACAGACTGCCAACTAACATACGCAGGTCAAATGGAACTAAGAAATACCCCCTGATGTTTCCAAGTAGACAGACATTCTTTTCTGTGTTCCCAGATTCTTTGCATTGTAACAATGGCTGCTGCTTATCAAGTACATTTTAAAGTGCTTTATAGACTTCATCTCGGCTTATAACTTTCTGAAAAATGTATATTTATACCCTTCATCCTACAAGTGGAGACACTGGGCTGGCGAGACCTGAATTCAATTTCTGGTACCCACATGGTGGGAGATGAGAATCACATTCTGTACACGTCCCTTCACCTCCACACTCATCTGTCGCACACAGACATGCATGCACACAACAAACAAATGTAATCTTAAAATTGTAAGTGAAAAAACTGAGTCATTAAGATGCTAAATAAATAATTCAGCTGGCCATGGTAGTGCACACCTTTAATCCCAGCACTCGGGAGGCAGAGGCAGGCGAATCTCTGAGAGTTTGAGGCCAGCCTTGTCTACAAAGCTGGTTCCAGGAGAGCTAGTACTGTTACACAGAGAAACCGTGTCTCAAAAGAACACAAAATAAACAAAAAAACAAAACAAAACAAAAAACCCAAAGATGCTAAATAATGGGCTGGAGCGATGGCTTGATGCTGCTCTTCTTGAGAACCCTGGCTCAGCATCCATCCACATGGCAATTCGTAATCGTCTGTACCTCGGCTCCACATCTAATGGCCTCTTCTGGCCTCCCTGGGCACACATGTAGGCAAAAACCCATGCACATAAAAAAAAAAATAATTTTTAAAAATGTAAAAATATTAAAGAACATGCTCACAGACATACAAAGCACTAGGGCCAGGAACTGAGCGCAGGTGCTCTGGTTTCTCCAGCTTTAACAATGATGATAAAGAAGTCAGAAATACACACTGGAAAAAAGACGGCATCTTCAAACAAATGGTGCTAGTCAAACTGGATGTCTGCATGTAGAAGAATGCAAATAGACCCATACTTATCACCGCCACAAAACAACACAAAGGGATCAAAAAAAACAAAACAAACAAACAAAAAAAAAACAGATACACTGAACTTGTTACTGTTCTCCTGGATGTGTTTACAAAGTTGGGTTAGGAAATGTCCGTGGAAGCCCATGCAATGCTCTACATCCCAGACACAGTAAGAAGAAAGCACTTCCCTACTGAAAAGGTGAACGGTTTTTGTTTGTTTGTTTATCACATTGGAACACAGAGTTTAAGAGCAAATACTTCCTAGAAATAGCTCTCTAACACTTTATAGTGCACTGTACTAGACTGTAACAGATTCTCAGTTATAAAACTTACAAATATAAGTTTTTGAGACTGTCTCATGTAGTCTAGACTGGTCTCAAACCTGCTATGTGCTAAGCATGACCTTCATTTGTGATCCTCCTGCTTCCCCCTCCTGAATGCTAGGTTACAGGCAAGCATCAGTATGTCCATTTTATGTGGCATGGGATTCAGGACTTCACAGACCAGCTGGGCTACATGCTCACCATGTTGGTTAATTTCTTACACGCTTAGCTTTCAGAGTCGATCATCAACTGGTCTATGGCATACGTGAACTAAGACCAATATTTTACATTTGTGGTTACAAGGCACATTTAGATATTTACTCTCTAATCATCTTCCTTACCAGGCAAATCTGTTTATCTCCAAAAATCATTTGAAGTGTAGTTTGTAGTTTTACTTTATTATTTTAGATGGTTATTTTATTTGCATGTGTGGGTCCCAGGTGTTTGCCTGGTGATCGAGACCAGAAGAGGATATCAGATCCCCTGGAACTTACAAACAGTTGGAAGCCACCATGTGGTTACTGGGAATCAAACCAGGTCCTCTGGAAAAGCAGCCAGTGCTCTTAATTATTGCACCATCTGCCAGCCCCTCCAAAATCTTATTTTTTTAAAGAAAGATGTGTGTGTGTACCACATATATGCAGATATTTTTTGATGTACATGTGCACGCTTGCACATGTACCAAGTATATGCAGATGCCTGAGAGTTATGGCTGACTGTGAGCCTCTGATGTGGGTGTTGGAACTGAACCTGGGTCCTCTACAAGAATAGTAACCCTCCCCCACCTTTTTTCAATCAAGACAGCCTCTCCACATGGCTCTGGCTGGCCTGGAACTCACTATATTGATCAGACTGGTCTCAGACTCACAGAGCTCCACTAGCCTCTGCCTCCTGTGCTGGGATTAAATGTGCGCACCAGCATGCCCAGCTCATGTGCACCTCAGGAACTATTTTCAACCCTTCAAGCCTGCCTTGTATTAGAAACTGCTAACTTAACTACACTTCTTCTACCCTGTAAGACCCAGTGAAGAATGTACATCAAAAGTTCAATAACTAATTCCTGGAAGATGGCGCTGTACCATTGAGAAACAGAATGATTTCTGGCCAAATGTCTATCTTTTTCAGGGCACATGGATGATATATTTTTGAAGAACTAGAAGAAAATGTAATAAGCTCAGAGCTCTTCCTGATTCCCTTTTAATTGCTTAAAGGTACTCAGGGATATCAGTGGGTTTGTTTTTTCTTCTTGCTTTGATTTGGTTTTTGCTTGATACGGAGTCTCATGCAGTCGGCCTGTCCTCAAACTTACTATGTAACCAAATATGACCTGGGCTTCTGACCCTGCTTTCTCCTGCCATGAGCTAGGACGGCAGTGTACCACCAACTAGGCTTATGCAACACATCCAGCACTTTACTGTCTAAACCTTCTCCCAGACCCCTAAAGTTGTTTTAGATTAAAAAAAAATTAATACCCAATATTGTTAGCATTCTGTTAAACTCCACCTCCAGAGTTACCTGGCAACAACTAGGTATGCTCCTCCCCGAAGCTACCTGGCCGTTGCCCACTATTATAAAAAGGGGCTGTCTGGCCCCTCCCTCCTCGCTCTCTTGCCCCTTGACCCGTGGGCCTGCAGGTTCCCCGTCTTCCCTTCCCCTCCCCTCTCCACGTGGTCATGGCCGGCCACCTCTCTCTCTCTCTCTCTCTCTCCCTTCTGCCCTAAATAAACTTCTCCTTGTGGAACCCTCTGCCGCCGTTTTTCTTTTTTTTAAATAACAACAAATATTATATTACTTGCCCTTTAAAAAAAAAAAGGAAGCAAGTAAAAGAAGAAGAATGGGGAAAAGAAGGAATAGAAAGCAAGAGCCTGCACAGACCACACACTTCTTATCTGAGCCTTCTGTCGCTTAAACGGGCTTCACTCTGCTCTGTCTCGTTTGGAATACAAAAATATCTTCACATCATTTGTAAAAGTTCTGCACTATCAGAAGATAAATACTATGTTAACTCTTACATGAAAAGAGAGAAAATAAGCACACAGGAAGCTGTGTGTGTGCCTCACACCTAGAGTCCCAGCGCTTTCAGGCTGGACCGAGTTTGAGGCCAGCCTGAGCTACTTAGTGATATCTTGCTTCAACATTTTTTTTATAAATAAAATGAGAAGGGAAAAACCTAAGTTAAAGTAAACTGAAATGAATTAACTTATTTTAAAATACTGAAACCACATTGAAATCAAAGTGAGAAAAGAAGACTGGGAGAAGGGAGGAGGAGGACGGACGAGGAGAGAGGAGGAGGAGGGCACAGACCCAGACTAACCCAAACAACACATAATATACACATGAAAGCTAACAACTTGGATTTACGGAGAGAGGGAGGCTTAGGACTTAGGTCTCCGCTTTCTGAAAGGAGTGTTTTTAACTTCCGTGCAGACAAAACAACAGAGTACAAAAAGAAAAGTCTGGCAAAAAGGGAAGGCTGGAAAGGCTCAAAGCCTGTGTAATTCACAGCACACTGATTTCAGTTTAGTTTATAATAAGGGTTGAAATTCTGCAAGGAGCCTGGCCTGAACATAGGACACAAACAGGTCTGAA
The DNA here is from genome assembly GCA_021653895.1 of Mastomys natalensis. Taxonomy (NCBI): domain Eukaryota; kingdom Metazoa; phylum Chordata; class Mammalia; order Rodentia; family Muridae; genus Mastomys; species Mastomys natalensis. The sequence goes on from JAJTUV010000537.1 coordinate 313,251, forward strand.
TCCCTGTTCAGCCGCATACACCTCTCTGATGCTCAACTTGCTCATCTGTAGAACGGAAAATAAACAAACTAAACGGATCTTCAGTGCGGCTTGAAGACGGGTACTAGGTACATCATCCGGAACCCCTCACGTATACCTCTCTATCTTCTATTGAACTGTAAATGCTAACGTCATAGTCTGATCAGAGGAGTATCAGTTCCTACTTTCGGGCTGGAGAGATGGCTCAGAGGTTAAGAGCACTGGCTGCTCTTCCAGAGGTCCTGAGTTCAATTCCCAGCAACCACACAACCACATGGTGGCTGACAACCATCTGTAATGGGATCTGATGTTCTCTTCTGGTGTGTCTGAAGAGAACAACTGTATATTCACATAGATAAATATATAAATCTTAAAAAAAAAAAAAAAAAAAAAAAAAAAAAGCCCTTAAAAGTTCCTACTTTCCCAAGAGGACTTCAAAACTGCTGAGCTATGAAGCTAAGTTTGTAAATATTAATATTGCTCATTCATTTTGGGTAGTTTATAATAGATGAAGACACACAGGCGACTGTCACATTCACAGTTACACCGCCGCTGGTTTCCTATACTAAGTATCGTATATTCTAAGCTATATATTTTCTATTATCCATATATTGGTTTATCTTACATGTATTTCATTTATGCACAAATACTTACAAATCACTTAATATCATGCTTCAGGAAGTGATTTTTCAGCCATATTTCTGTGAGACTAAAAGAGGATTGCAGACTTTGGTTAAGTGGATACTGTGTGTCTCTGTCTGCACAAGGGGAAGACTACAATGAAGTCTTACGGCATGGAGATGTGATGTCTGCCTATGCTTTCCAAGTGCTGCTGTGGACTCTCTTTTCTAAGGTTCCATTTGAAGTTCCCAGATAGGACAGTAATTCTCATAAACATATGTCAATGAAAGGGTCATAGTACCGAACTTGACTCAAAATAGAATACATTATAATCTGAAATCAAGTAAATTATTTTAGCTTACTGAATAATCACTAAATATTTGAAAAGATACATAAATATTTAAAGCTAAAGTGTAAAGGGGGAGGGGCATGACAACAACCCCCAATAACTTAAACTTGTGAATATTTATTTGGAAAACAGAAGAAAGAGAAGAATGGAACCATAAGAACCTAAGAAGGTATGTTAACAGGAACGCAGATGATAATAAAGAAGAAAATTGCCTGGCCCAAATATGTCGAAGTTGAAACGGCTGCAGAGAAGAGAGTCACACGGTATGCTAAAGATAAGTCAGCAAGCCTCTTACTCATCTCCTTTCCTTTCCTTTTCTTGTTTTCAGTGTTGAGGATATAACCCAGTCCCTCGCCTATGCTAGGCAAGTGTTTGAATGACTAGCTTCTGCCCCAATGATTACTTACAAAACTAAAATTACAGACGAAAATTTCAATACTATGTCAACATTATGGCAAGCACAATGGCTTATTTTAAAACTATATGGGCATGCTGAAGAGATGGCTCAGTGGTTAAGGGCACTGGCTGCTCTTACTGACAATTCATATTCCCATATTCAGTTTCTACATGACAGTTCAAACTGTCTCTAACTGCAGCCAGCTCTGGGAAATCAAAATCCCTCTTCTGGCTTCCAAGTGTGCCAGGCACATTTGTGGGTATGCTGTACACTGATATACATACTGGCAAAACGCCTAACGTACAAAATAAAGTTAGAAAAAAAGAAGTATATGGCCCGTAAAATATCTCAGCAGGTAAAAGTACTTGCCGCCAAGCCTGACAGCCCGGGTTTATCACCTGAAACCCACTTGTGGAAGGAGAGAACCAACTCCCACAGTTGTCCTTAACCTCAACACACACACACACAACACACACACACCACACACACACACTGCAGCACACACACATCCACTCTTCACAATAAATAAGTGCTTTAAAAAGTATACACGGCCGGGCAGTGGTTAATCCCAACACTTGGGAGGCAGAGGCAGGTGGATTTCTGAGTTCAAGGCAGCCTGGTCTACAGAGTGAGTTCCAGGACAGCCAGGGCTACACGAAAAACCCTGTCTCGAAAAATCAAACCAAAAAAAAGTATACACAGGTCATGTCTCTACCTATAATAAACAAATATTAATATGAATGTGTGTACTTCATTAGCTATCATGTTTCTTAAAGGTTTTTGTTTATTTTCTATGTGCATGAGTGTTTTGCCAACATGAATGTCTGTGTCCCACATGAGTGCCTGGTGCCTGTTAAGTCAGAATAGGTACTGCATCCCCTGGAACTCTGCAGATGCAGACAGTTGTGAGCCAAGACATGCATGGGTACTGGGAACTGAACCTGGGTCCCGTGTAAGGGCAAGAAGTGCTCTTAACCACTGAGCTATCTCTCCAGCGTGGTCTACCACATTTTTAATGTAGTAATTTTTTAAAGTACTTAAAAACAAAAATAGCTTCTATTTTTACCAACATCTCCTTTAATCACACATAATATATGAAAACAAATTTACTAACTTCTTAGTATAACAAAAATATCCAAACTTCAGCACTAAAATTTACAAGCAAATGTGTCTTGTTTAAATTACACATTTTACAATCAATACGTAATTAGTCTAAATTATGTCTAAAATGCTGCATTGAGTAATGGTTTAGGGAAAACATAGGAAAGTTTCACATAATGGAAGATGAACCATTTGCTTAGGGGAGCACATCATAAACACAGACAGGTGAAATGCATGCCTCAGTTTCCTTGCGTGTACAGGGAGGTGACAGGAATTTCCTTGGTAGACTAATTCTGAGGACTGCCCAAGTTAGAACATGGGACAGCTAGAAAGAGCCCAACACTATCGACACTACCTAAGGTCTGAAGAAGAACATGAATCTACACATTACACCGCAATTTACCCTAATTTTCTTTACAAATGTTTGGGCTTCAAGTCACTTCATGGAATACACCTTAACTTAGAAGACACACATTTTTATATCTGATATTATATGCTATAATCTTAACCATATTTATATCCATTTTCATCAAATTGGTTTTGCAGTCTTATCACAAAAACAAAGCTCTCCAGAGCAGTGCTTGCCGGTAACCCAGCAGTAGAGAGGCTAAGGTGAAGGATGAAGAACTTAACAATGGCCTAGACAGGGGGATTTAGTCAGAAAACATGAAGAAACACGGGCTGGTGAGGGCTCAGTAGGTAAAGCCCCAACCCTACACTTGAAAACTCGAGTTCCATCCCTGGAACCGACAGAGTGAAAGAAGAAAACTGACTCCCACAGCTGTCCTTGGACCTCCATGTGCACACACACGTCAAACACAAAAATAAAAACTGAATAAAATGTAATAAAATTTTAAAATAAGAACACAAAACCTCCAAAGGTTTATTTATTTGTCAAAGCAAGAAGGGTAGCTATTTGTTAAGTGAACCACATAAGTTAAATAGAATGTGTGAAGGACAATGTGAAATTAAAGCTAACAAGAATATTGGAGAGTTGGCCCTAGTGGCTTATGCCTGTAACTCTTAGGAGATAGAGGCAGAGGGTGAGAAGTGCAAGGCTAGCCTGGGGTACATGGTAAGTTTGAGGTCAGTCTCTAAATGGAAAAACAAAGCACAAAACAGAGCAGGAACCTCGGAACATAAGCTTATCCTAATGCTCTTCTGACTGCTCACCCTCCCAGGGCTCACCTCCCCCCCATCCACACACCTCCCTCCTAAGACCCTGGTCTAAGATCATACCAATAAACGTGCATTTCTCAGATATCCTAACTACTCAGAAAGCATGCTTTTGATCCTTGTGCGTGTTCACAACCCGGCACTATTCCTCCAAAGACCTCATCCTGGACCTTGAAAATATGTTGTCAAATAGCAAACATTATCGAAACGTTATCAAATATCTAATAGTAATTAGAAACAAGCATTTCTGTGTGATTGTATTTCACGATACAGCACGAAAGTCTAGATTTTACAGAGAATTTAACAATACATGTTAAACAGCTTAATTTTTTTTCAAGTAGTTATCCAAACTGCAGTTCTTTAGTGGTTCCATATTTTAGGAAATTGTTATAGGTTTTAAACATAGAAAAGGCAAAATACCACTGCATTGAAAACTGATTAACTTTAACCATACAGAAAATAAAACTAGACAGGTGTGGTGGCGCATGCCTTTAATCCCAGCACTTGGTAGGCATAGGTCAGCAAGGACTACATAGTGAGACCCTTTCTCTAAAAACTTAAATGAAATTAAATCACTTCAAATTTGTTATTTTATTTTTGTTAAATTTTAAAAATTTGATATTTATAGGCAAATACTTTTCTTAAGATTTTTTTATTTATTTTATGTATATGAGTACACAGTATCTGTCTTTAGACACACCAGAAGAGGGCATCTGATCCCATTACAGATGGTTGTGAGCCACCATGTGGTGGCTGAGAATTGAACTCAGGACCTCTGGAATGGTGCTCTTAACCACTGAGCCATCTCTCCAGCCCAAGCAAATACTTCTTGAGTGACTGCCCACACACTTTTCTAGGAAGCACAACAACATGGAAAGTAACACATAAAACACTTTGAAACGTATCTTTAATTACACTTAGTTCATGTAGAGGTTGAATACACTTTCTCAGGGAGGCAACATTAAATTCTTAGTCTACAACTAATCACTGATAACAGTTATGACTGAGAAAGAAACAAATCAACCTTTAGAACAGAAGCCTTCAAAATGACTCTTCTCAATATTCTTCTCAATTCACCCAAGCTGGAAACAACAATGACAACAGAAGCTGACAATGAGTAGGAACGTGCACTGGGTAGGCAGACCCTCAAGACTGTCTTTACAAGGATCAAAGCCAATCGGAGCTGAGCACGTGCTTCAGCAGCAGAACTCCTGTGTGACAAGTCCTTAGTCTGATTCCCTAGCACTGAAAAAGAAAGTCATTACATATGCAGACACATGATGTCATTATCGTTATATAAGTTTGTGCCCCACTGTATTCCTAACTCTATTTCTAGAAAGATAAAGTACCTTCAAACCACTGGTCTTTTTGTTTTGTCTTAAGACAGGGTCTCACTACATAGCCCTGGCAGGCTTAGAACTCTAAGCCTTGAACTCCCAGAGATCTGCCTGCCTCTGCATCCCTCTCAAGTGCCACCATACCTGGCTTACAATACCACCTTTTTTTTTTTTTTTTTTTTTTTTTTTTGTTTTCGAGACAGGGTTCTCTGTGAAGCCCTGGCTGTCCTGGAACTCACTCTGTAGAACCAGGTGGCCTCGAACTCAGAAATCGCCTGCCTCTGCCTCCCAAGTGCTGGGATAAAGGCGTGCGCCACCACGCCCGGCACAATACACCTTTTAAAGTCAGCAAGAACGTACTTTAGAAACACTTTCCCAAATCTGAGGACTGCAGATTATTGTCTAAGAACATTAAATTACTTTTAGATTTATATTATTATGTATATTGGTGTTTACTACATTATGTCTGTATATCTGTACGTATGTATGAGGATGTCAGGACCCCTGGAACTGGAATTATAGACAGTGTGAGCTACTATGTGTGTGCTGGGAATTGAACCTGGGTCCTCTGGAAGAGCAGTCAGTACTCTTAAATGCTGAGTCATCTCTCCAGCCCCTAAGAACATTAAATCCTTAACTTACAATTAATTGCATCTTTCACAGTCCATGAAATGCATTATACATCCATTAATATGCCTCCAGTGGAAAGTAAGAAACAAACGAGGCTCTTCTACAGAGACAATCGGTTCATGCCTTTCAGCCTAGTCATCCTTCCCTCTACACCAACACTCTCTTCTGAAAGGTAACTGCTTGTTCTTTCCTTTTAAAGGGTTCATTGTTACTCTCCTTAGTGAGTGCATCCATGTGTGTGTATACATGTTGGGTGCATATGTGCAGCTATGTGCGAATGCACATTTGTGCTAAGGTCAGAGGATAAATTTTAGCAGTTGGCCCTCTCAAGTTGTCAGGCAAGGTAGCTGGGATTAGAGGTGTGTCAACACATGGTCACAGAAAATATGAAATTTTAAGCTATACATTTAAAAGGGTGTATAACATGTATAAATTAAAGATTTAAATAAATTTGCATGACTTCATGACTCAGTATTGCTAAGAAACCAATTCTCCCCAAAATAGACATAGATTCAAGATAACTAAAAGTAAAATTTCATTAGGATGGTAGAAATAACATGCTGATTTAAAAATTCATATAGAAATGCAGAAGACCTAAAATAGCTTTCAAAAAGATGAACAAAGTTAGTGGTATTAGAAATCCAACATTTATTTAAAAAAAAAAAAAAGATACAGAAACCAAATTAGTCTAATGCCAGTGTAAATAAATAATGGATCAATAAAACACAATATAGCTTCCAAAACATAGATCTAAATTTATAGTAAATTGGTTTCCAACAAATGGGCAAAATAAATTCACTGTGGAAAAGGATGTTTTTAAGTGCTGTAAGAGCCAGGGACCAGCATATATTAACTATGCATAATGGGTTTCACCGCAACATTCTCATACACGTATCTAATTTATTTTGATCCTAGTCACCCCACATCTCCCTCGTTTCCCTCCAGCTCCCATTTCCTGCCTTTTCCCAACCAGTTTCTCTTCCACGTTCCTGTCTTGTTTTGGTTTTTGATTTTGTCAACCCAGTGGGTTTAATAAAGGATGCTTACAGAGCACGGTGACAGGCTATCTACAGAGGTGTGGGCATCTTGCCAGTGGCTGCACCACTGAGGAAAATCTCTCTCTGTCCACTTTGCTTTTCAATCTCAACTTACATTGTTTGCTCGGTATGGTTATTTTTGTAATGCTAGAGAATAAAACAATTTTGAATAGCCAGTTTTTCAACATAAGTGTTTAAAGCACAGAACAGGTGGGGCCCCATAGACTACATGCAGTCTTCTATACACAGATACATCTTGTTCAGCATGCACAATTATTTTCAAAAAATATGAAAATGGTTCTAACACTAAAAATAGAGCAGTTATTAAAATCAAGATTGGGTATCTAGACTGTTGAAATATCAGGTGCGGCAAAACCCCACACTTACCCTTCATAGGAAAAGCTCAGCAGGCTCTGCAGAAACTTCAACAGTGAGACATCACTACTTATTATAGAGAGGAGCCCCTACAAACATCACCACAGTGTGTGACATGCTATGATGTGACAGGAACCATGCCGTAGACACTACCAGACAAATGAGAACAGGGTAAAAGGAGGCTGGGGAAGGGTGCTTCATTGTTGGTAATAAAAGAACACAACTTTAGCAGGCCAGTGGTGGCGCACACCTTTAATCCCAGCACTTGGGAGGCACAGGCAGTCAGATTTCTGAGTTCGAGGCCAGCCTGGTCTACAGAGTGAGTTCCAGGATAACCAGGGCTACACAGAGAAACCCTGTATCAAAAAAAAAAAATAGGAAAAAAAAAAGACAGCTTTGGGAAAGCATTCCCTGAAACACACTTATTTTAGAGGAAATTTCTATGTGAAAAATGAGCCATTCAGACAGAGGCAGTAAGTAATGTGGTCAAGGTCACATAGAGTGGCCATATGCAGATGTATTGTAACATAGAACAGCATACCATAGTATAAGGCACTTTCATCAGAAAAAAAAAAATGGTACACCTTGAGAAACAAAAACAAGCAGTAAGGACTTTTACTTTACAAGGATATAGTTTCTTCCCATGAATCAGTTTCTCACGTTCTCAGTAGACTGACTGTGGCTCAACCTAGGTGAGAGACAATAAAGACATGCCTGCTACTTGACTCTTGGCCCACTGCCAACCCAAGAAGTTGAGTTTCATCAACCTATGAGCTCAAGTTCAATCTTAGGAATTTGAGGCCAGGAATGATAGTGTACATCTTTAATCCCAGCACTCAGGATGCAGAGGCAGGAGGACTTCTGTGAGTTTGAGGACAGCCTGGTCTGCACAGTGAATTCTGGGATACCCAGATCTATATAAAGAGAACCTGCCTCAAAATAAAACTTCTTTGAGGGAAAAGAATCTGTTATAAACAACTTTTTCTTGGAAACCTCAACATGAACTATTAAGAGATTTAGCAAAAACTTAAGTAAGATTAGCTCCAAAACACCTCTCTGCTAACATAGCTAAGGATGAAATAAAAAACTTTAAGACCAGAAGGAAATGAGAACATTTAGTTGCAGAAAACTGACACAAGAACTGATAATTCTGGGTAGTGACAGCAGAGATACTCAAATGTGTGCCAAGCAGTCTGCCATGTCCTAACTTGAGAACAAGAAAACCTAAGGAATCAGGCTGGGGGGATGCAGCACTTGCTGTTTAGCAGTAGACCCAGATCCAGTTCCCTGTACCTGCTTGGCAGCTGAAACTGTCTCAACCATGTTGCAGGAGTCTGCTGCTGCTCCTCTGGATCTACAGTTACTAGGCACACCGAGTAAACATGCATACATACAGGAAAAACACTCACATAAAATATAATAAATAACTCTTTATAAATGTAAGGGTCAGCTACTAAAAAGGAACCATGACTGATTCACATGAGGAGCCAACCAAGGTGGCACCAGCCTGTAATCCAGCTACCCAGGAGGCTAAGCAAACTCAAGACGTGTCTGGAATGCAGAGAGTTCAAAGGTCTGCCTGTCTGGGGAACCTAGTGAGATCTTATCTCAAAAACAGAAATAAACCTCAAAGGGCTAGGGATACAGCTTACTGGTAAAGAAGCACTTCTTTAGCATATACTAGGTCCTAGGGTCTATCCCCAGAAATGGGAAGAAAAGAAAAGCACTGGGAGGCAAATGAAAAAGAATTAACCCTGGAAATACCGAGCAGCAACACACAGGATCGTTGTGACACTGCTCTCACAGTGCTGGAGAGAGGTCAGCAGTTAACAGCACTGATTACTCTTTAGGAAAATACTGGCTCAATTCCCAGCACCCCATGTGACTGTTCAGAACCATCCATACCCCCAGTTCCATGATTCCTTTTTAGTAGATGACCCTTACATTTATAAAGATTTATTATATTTTATGTGAGTGTTTTTCCTGAGGAGATCAGATACTCTCTTCTGGCTTCCATGGGCACCGGGCACACACATGGTTTACAAACAGACATGCAAGCAAAACCCCTATACTTATAAAATAAATACATCTTAACAACAACCAAAAACCAGAATACAGTCATAATCGCTCGTCTTCAATAAGATAAGCACTGACCGGCAGATGCTATCTTACAGAGGGGCAATGGAGAAAACGCCCCAGACTGTGGTTGAACGTCCAGATGACTTACTGAATGTATACATACCATCAGAGTCATCCTGGATGCCTTTACAAACAACAAAAAACCCTTAACTGCCACTACAGTAAAGCAAACTTCCTAAGTGTCTAAAAGCTTGACAATTTTACAGTGAGATCCAGATTTCTAAGTGCCTACAGAGCATCAAGAGGAGCAAGAATGTCAAACAAGACCATCGTGACAATGTAACTGCCGAAGGTTATTAACTGTTCCATTATGCCTGACATGCACGTGCGCGTGTGTTTGTCTATGTGTGCGTGTGTGCACGTGTGTGTGTACATGTTTGTGTGCCTATTTTTGTGTGTGCATGCGTGTGTATGTGTGCGTGCATGAGTGAAAAGGCTGCCCAACTGCAAACGAAACCATTCCCACAATTATGACTCTATTTAAATGATACATATCAAACTTAATTAAACACAAAATAATTTCTTAAGGCCTTCAATGGAGAATGAGAAGTTACTAAAACATTTTTCTTTTTTTTTTTTTTTGGTTTTTTCGAGACAGGGTTTCTCTGCGTAGCCCGGGCTGTCCTGGTAGACCAGGCTGGCCTCGAACTCAGAAATCCACCTGCCTCTGCCTCCCAAGTGCTGGGATTAAAGGCGCCCCGCCCGGCTACTAAAACATTTTTATGACCAAAAAATGTCTTCAGACCTTAGTAATCACATTAGACTATAAAGTCATACACATTAAACCATCAAATGCTAGTTACTATTGCCGGATACCTGGCTGTAAATTATCAAACTTCCCTTTGCAACATCAGAAAAGGATGGTGACAACTTTCTATATTGCCAAACCCTGTCCTTTATGGAAAAAAAAAAAGAAAAGAAAAAAAGACACTCAAGTGGAGGATTTACATGAACTTGTAGCTATCAACTTTTTTTAAAATGAAGTCATCTTTATGTGGGGCACAATCTGTGCTTACAGAAAGGAAATGAAAACTGGGGAACAGAAGTATTACCTGAGGGACAAAAAGTCCCTATTCCTGGAGAAAGCAAGCAGTCAGCTGCCAGGGTTTCTTAGACTCTTCTGGTACTCACTTAGGTGAATGTGCAATTCACAGCACACCAATCTCCACCACAGCCAGCAGGGAACGCTGTAGGGAATGGGGACACAGGGGACACAGAAGGGGGCAAGTTTAAGGGAAGGAAGGAAGAGGAGTGAAATATTCAGCTGTGATGTGCTTACAAGAACAGTTGTATCTCACCCCAGATCACCTGCAAGCAGACACTGCGTACATCTGCAAGCACACTAACCACTTAAGGGGTCCTCGGCCTCTCTACCACTGCCATTACTGTGCTACATCCACTTTTAAATGCACATAAAAGCACTAACAAAAAGGAGATTGCTATGTAGAATAAACGTTATGTAAAAGCTGCACCGAATAACTTAACAGTAAATAAATAAATTCAGGTACTCTACAGAACAAGCAATCTACAAATACAAATTATCACATCAGTGGAACTGCCCAAATCAGTGAAAACTGTAGTTCTCTCTTTGAATACTAAAGCATACATAACATTACCTATGAAAAACAGTCCACGCCGGCAGTGGTGGCACAAGCCTTTAATCCCAGCACTTGGGAGGCAGAGGCAGGTGGATTTCCGAGTTCGAGGCCAGCCTGGTCTACGGAGTGAGTTCCAGGACAGCCCGGGCTACACAGAGAAACCCTGTCTCGAAAAACCAAAAAAAAAAAAGAAAGAAAGAAAAATAGTCCAGCCTAGTGTGGTGGTTCACATCTGTCTTGCCAGTACTCAGGAAGCAGAGGCAAGGGAATTGCTGTGAGTTCAAGACCAATTGTCAAGAGACAATTTTGGTACAAATTGTGTTCCAAGCCAGCCTAACGTATGGCACTGGACCCTCTTAAGTGTAAAGAAAGAAGGAAGGAAAGGAAAGAGGAAGGAAGAAAGGGGCAAAGAAGAAAAATAACTAGAGAATGTTCCAGTAATGAACTATATCTGTATATCCAAGGGTCTTAAAGGTCTGGAGAAATATATCAGCTGTTAAGAACACTATCTGCTCTTCCAGAGGACCCAGGTTCGATTCCCAGCACCTACGTAGTAGCTCACAAGTGTCTGTAACTCTAGTTCCAGGGAATCTGACACCCTCTTCTGACTTCCAAGAACACCTCAGGTATGTGGTATACAGACATACATACCATTCAGGCAAAAGTCTCATAAACAAAAAATAAAAATAAATAAAATCTCAAGAAAAATTTTTTGAATAAAGTGTAATATAGAGTTAATATACTGCCAATTTTTTAATCTAAACTCTGAATGTCAGGCAATTTTTTAAATCTACCAAAAAGGTATTGAGAACAAGCAATTTATATCCATCATGTTTTATGTGAGTGTGTGCATGCACATACACACACACATATACACACACACAGGCACTACATGCTTATCTGATGATACCTACAGAAGCCAGAAGAGGGCACCAGATCCCCTCAAACTGGAATTAAAGATGGTTGAGAACAAGTGGTGGGTGCTGGGAACTGAAAAGAGTTCTTCATGAAGAGCAGTTGTCCATAACTCCTGAGCCATCTCCCTCACTCATAAATTTATTTCTCTAGATTAATAAATGTGTTTCTGAATAACTTTTGCATTCAGTTTCTACCACAGAAGCTAAAGGAGCAATGAGGAACAACCCTCAATTGTAACCTCAATGAGTAACTGGCCTTGGCCATCATGGTGTTCTGTCCATAAAGAGAATGCAACCACAGAACTAAGGACAACTGTTTCAATATGCATGCATGCATACATACATACCTACAAAATAAATACTAATTGAGTCTTAAAAATGAAGATCAGTAAAGACTAGCTTCATTAAAACTGCTCACAGTAAATGTCCTTGTAAGATGAGGCCTGAAAGATGATCTGTCGTAAAGAGATGTAAACAGCCTTATTTATAATAGCCAGAAGCTGGAAACAACCCAGATGTCCTACAACAGAGAATGGAACAGAAAATGTGGTACATTTACACAATGGAATACTACTCAGCTATGAAAAACGACTTCATGAACATTGTAGTAAAATGAATAGAACTAGAAAATATCATCCTGCCTGAGGTAACCCAGACCCAAAAGGACATACATGGTATGTACTCACTGATAAATGGAGATTAGCCCCAAAGCTCAGAATACCCATGATACAACTTACAGACCATAGAAGCACAAGAAGAAGGAAGACCAAAGTGTGAATGCTTCAGTCCTACTTAGAAGGGGGAAGCAAATAATCACAGGAGGAAGACCTGGGTGGGGGAGAGGGAGAAAGGGAAAGAGGAAAGGGGGAGGGGAGGACCAAGTATGGGAAGAGATAGAAATCCGGAGGGCCAGGAGAATGAATAGAAATAAGTAGCAGTAGGGGTAGGGACTTGAGGAACCACTGGAAAGTCCCATATGCCAAGAATATGAGAGGCTCCTAGGACCCAATGGGGATGATGTTAGCTGAAATATATAACAGCCAGGAGAGAGAATCTGAAGAGATCACCTCCAGTAGATAGACGTGCCCCCCCCAGTGGAGAGATGGGGCCATCCACCCATCTCAAAATTTTTAACCCAGAATTGTCCCTGTCTAAAAGAAATGCAGGGACAAAAATGGAGCAGAGACTGAAGGAAAGGTCATCCAGAGACCACCCCACCATGCAATCCATTCCATGTGCAGTCACCAAACCCCAATACTATTGCTGATGCCAAGATGTACTTGCAGATAGGAGCCTGGTATGACTGTCCTCTGAGAGGTTCTACCAGCACCTGAGTAAGACAGATGCAGACACTCACAGCCAACCACTCGACTGAGCCTGGGGACCCTGATGGAAGAGCTAGGGGAAGGACTGAAGGAGCTGAAGGGGATTGCAACCCCATAGGAAGAACAACATCAACTAACTGGACCACCCAGAGCTCCCAGGAACTAAACCATCAACCAAAGAATCATGGTAGATCCATGGTTCCAGCTACTTAAGCAGCAGAGGATGAGCTTATCTGGCATCAGTGGGAGGGGAGGTGCTTGGTCCTGTGGAGGCTCCATGCCCCAGAGAAGGAGGATGCTAGAGGAGTGAGGTGGGAGTGAGTGGGTAGGTGGGGTAGCACCCTCTTAGAGGCAAAGGGGAGGGAAATGGGGTGGAGGGCTCATGGAGGAGGAGACCAGGAAGAGGGATAATATTTGAAATGTAAAAAAATAAAATGATTAATAAATTAAAAAACAAAAAACAAACCCCCCCCCCAAAAAAAAAAAAGAAGTGGGAGAAAAGTGAAGTATTTGGGGGGTGGGGGAGATCATGAACCAACTTGGATAGCCTCAACAACAACCACAACAACAACAAAAAAAACAAAAAACACTTCCACTGTTATTGCCAGACTAAATGTATCATAAATTTAAAAGGGAGGGCATCTCTATTTCATAATGAACAGATACAAATTAACAAATTCAAAACCAAACTTCCTATCTCTATAGCCTGCTCGCCCAGCGGTCATCTCCAGTTTAGTTAATGGCAATTCCATCTTGTCAGTGGCTTCCATTCCCACTCTGCAGTCAATGGGGTTCTACCTTCCAAGTCCATCTAGAAACTGACCCTTGGCCACTCCAAGGCATCTATCTACCTTGCTAACATTTTGTTCACCTGCATAGTTAACTGTCTCCATTGGCCTTTCGCTTCTTCTCTTTCCGGTTGCTCACACAGCTGCCAGAGTGATCCTATGCTAAAAAAACTCTAGTGATTTCCAACCTCACTTCAGTGTAAAAGCCAGTCACTACCAGTTTCCACATTGATACTGGATATAAGGAAACTTTGTCCCAGTAAATACAGAAATAGAACCTGAAACTAGGGGCTGGAGAGATGGCTCAGTGGTTAAGAACATTTGCTACTCTTCCAGAGAAACTGGGTTTGGTCCCCAGGACCCACAAGGAAGGACAGAAAGTCCTGGTAGGTAACAGATTGTAGAGAGGAAGGCTACATGAAGCCCTGTTACTGTGCCGGCCTCTAACTCACAAAGTAGCCAGGAAGGACCTTGAACTTCCTGAGCTCCCTGCTCCAGATGACACAACTACGACTGTAGGCACGGCCTGCCTGCCCATTTCAAATGTGGCACCCTAGATAGCCCTCAGGACCCTGGCACATTAGCCAAGCATTCTAGATCTGAAGTTGGAGAACCCACATCTTTTGTCCCCCAAAGATCTGGTTCTATACTTCAGCATGATCTGGAGTTGCTGCTGGGTGGGGAACAAACCCAGGGCTGCAAGCATGCCAAACAAGCTCCTCACAACTGAGGTACTCTCCCCAGCCACAGCCTGGGCTTTCTTTCCTACTCCACTCTTTCACCTCACTGGAGCCTCTACATATTTCAAAATAACAAGCAAGCTACCACTGTCGGGGCTGTTTGCCTTGGCTCGTATTGGCTCCCATCACCCTTTTCAGGTCTTGTGAAATATTTCTAGTTAAGCATTACTGACCCTCATAATCCAGACTGTGAACCCCATCCCTATCTTCCTACCCTTTCTTTAGCCCCATCCTCTGATTAAAATGGAACACCATGAATGTGGGGGTTTCTATCGATTTTTCTCATTGCTATGTTCTCATTAGTACAAAGCAGGCATCCAGTAACTTATTTGTTAAAAAACTAGTACAGCTAATGTCAACACACACGTATTACTAGGGATTACATTAAAATGAATACTATAAAAAATTACTTTTAAATAATCTCAAATCTTATAAAAGTAAATTCATTTGTAATCCAATAAGTAACTAAGTTTTCTCTCAGTTGCCTAATCTACGTAAACCAACTCACAAATTTCATACAGCAATGTAGTTTACAAATAAGCTAAAACTCCTATTTATGCTTCCTGAACAGAACAGAATCAATTAAAATCATCCTTGCATCTGTAATGACCAATATGTGATGTGTATGTGTCGTGCATGCACGCATGTGCTAAGGATCTGAAATACACATATCCCTACAAACTGTCAAGCTTTGTTACAAGATGTGGGCTAGGGATCCAGGCTCAAGCTTGAATTCATAGCACTCGGAAGCTGGAGGCAGGAAGATCAAGAGTCCTAGATAAGGGCTGATGAGATGGCTCAGTGAGTAAGGATGCTTGCCACCAAACCTGATGACCTGGTTCATTCCCAAGACCAACATGGAAGGAAGAGATCCAACTCCCACAAGTTGTCCTCTGACTTTCCACATGTACACCATGGCATGCATGCACCCTGCACACACAATAAATATTTAACAATGTTAAGAGTTTCAAGCAAAGCTGTGCTAAATAACAAGACCTTGATCAAAACAAAACAAAAACAACAAAATCATGTAACAACTTTGTCTTTGAATAGGGATCTAGTTACGCACGCGTGTGTATAAGGATACATATATGTGCACACAGATATCTATCGAGGTCGGACATTAACACCTGATGTCTTCTTCACACACTCTCCTTTCTAGCTTTTGGGATAGACTTGTCTCACTGAACATGGAGCTCACAATTCAGCTAGACTAGCAGGCCCCAAGCTCCAGGAAGTCTCCTGTCTCCACCTTCCCAGCCCTGGGATTAAAGACATATGCTGCTGCATGGAGGTTATATGTGGGTGGTAGGGATCTGAACGCAGGTCCTCATGGCTCTGCAGCAGGCCATGCTCAGTCTGCACTCACCCTTTTAACCTGTCCTTTCCCCTTACTTTACAAAACAACTCATACTGAGACATTCAGGTTGTCTCTCCTACTGCTATCCTTGGAGCTAGCCTGGACCCAGAACCTTTCCAAATCTGGTTCTCCAAACACAGAGCGACAGATACTAGGTTCTGAAGGATATAGCATCCTTCCAGTACCCCAAGTCCATTTGTGGATGTTATATATCTCCTTTAGATATTGTTCCTGGACCCAGACTCCACAAACAAGACTTCTATACTAACTATATCCTTCTATTAGTTGGAATTACTTATTAGCAGTCAACCACAATCCAGGTACGAAGTTCAGTTTCCTTAACACAGTAAATGAGTCCCAGGAAAATCTAATTTAGCTAAGTCTGTTATTGACACCAAAATGAGCAGCAATCTCAATTCAAATAATTCACTCTATAACCAGATCTTTGCTATCTGTGATGGTTTGAATGTGAACACCCTCCATAGGTTCCTATATTTGAATGCTTGATTCTGAACTTGGTGGAACTATTTGGGAAGGATTAGGAGGTGTGGCCTTATTGGAGGTGAGTCACTGGGGGTGGGGTGGGGGACAGGCTTTGGGTTTCAAAAGTCCATGTTATTCCCAGTTGGCTCTTTCCTCCTTTGTCTTATGGACGTAAGCTCAAGTGTTACTGACTGACTGCTGTCATGTTCGCTGATGTGACAGCCACAGACTCATCCAATATGGAAATGTAAGTCCCAGCTAAATGATTTCTTTTATAAACTGCTTCAGTTGTCATGTCTCTTCACAGCTAGAAAGGTAACTAAGACACTGCTCCACTCTTTGCCACAACACACTGATCAATGAATAGCTAGAACTGAGCCATAAAAACGTCCTCTCCCAAGATTTAAAACTTGGCAGGAAAGATCAGAGTCCTAACTCCAAAGTTGCAATTTTCAACCAGGAGCAGTTTTATCCCCTGGGAACTTTTGGAAATTCCTAGAAATGTGCCCTTCCCCCACCCCTGGTGGCTGCAGGCAGCTACATAAAAATATTAAACACCTCACGCTGCACAGAGCAGTCCTCTACAGCAGAGGACTGTCTAGTCTACAATCTCAAACTCACAGACCTGCTCTAAGACGAAGGCCCAGGTAAATCCAAGGAGTCTCTCTGTCTTCCGCTCGTCTCAGGGTCTGTGGTCAGATCTTCCTCTGAATCTGTGACCCGCCCAACAGCTTCAACTACATTTCCCTTTTTACTTAAATTGACACATTTCTGTTGCCTGCAAACAAAATAACCATAGCTAGCAAAGTCATCAAGCTCAGTCATTTGATTGATACATATCTACATATTTTAAACCAGTTTCTCAGCCTTTCGGCTGCTGACATTTGGACCAAATGGGTTTTCATTTTAGAGGTGTGTGCTGGCTGTGCATGGTAGTGTCTGGCAGTATCCCTGGCCTCTACCTGACCCAACCTGCAGGTCCTTAGTAATTCGTGGGTACAGGGGGGATCACAACCTGTAAGAATGAGCGAGAAAGAAGAAGGACTCAAGGAAGCACCCAGCTTGTCAAGAGTTGTGTATTTGGGTGCAAAGCACTTTTTATAATGCATTTTACAAGAGGATGGGGTGAGAGAGACCAGGTGGTGGGAAAGTACAGAATCTTCTTGGCCTGTGCCCTGGAACAATACGTGGTCTACCTGTCTTTCTTCGAGATATGGTACACTGCTTTTCCTATCTGTAGTATTCTCTGCTTTTCTTAGAGGACATGGTACACTGCCTGAGAACAGCTTACTGTCGTCAAACAGAATCTGGTGGTTGCCAAGCTGCAGGGGCATTGTGCAGGTGGGGAAATAGGGGGTGAGTAAGGGGTGAGGGTCCTGGCTCCTGACATCTACCCACCAGGTGACAACCTTCCAAGTAAGTCACAATAATCAAAATCATTGCCAAATGCCCCCCGAGGAACAAAGTTCTAGTGGTTGACAACCAATGTTTCAAACAGACAGACTCCACCCCATGAGGTACTGTCTACCTAGTGAACTCCTAATCTGCAGAAAAGCCTGTGTATCATATACTATGTCCTGAGGCTAAGCAACAAGAGGCAAGCATTTGTACTTGGATCTTTCTTATCACTTTTCAGTTCCAGTCTAATGTGTACCTTTTGTCCTTGCCTGTCTCAGGGTGTGTGGTTAGATCTTCCTCTGAACCAGTGATACACCAACCGGCTTCAACTACACATATTTCCCTGCACATATACCTACACACATATGCACAGAGAGACACAGAGCAACAGAAAAAAAGGAGTAACGGTGAAATGACAGGTAGTTCTGTTCAATCTTCCTTTCTTATATGTAAATGTTTTAAAAGAACTTTCCATTCCCTTATGGGGAAAAAATGAAGATTCCCCTGTCACCACCTTCAATATATACCCTGTTCTGGCCTAAAAAATCTGGGTAATTTCTCTTTTTAAAGAGAAAAAGAAAGGCTTTTCCTGTTTCATTTCTCTTAAAATATCACACTTCTAACCTCTTCCTGTCTCTCTTTACACACCCCATAGCTGCTCAGATCAGTTAAGTCTACAAACTTTTCATTAAAGCAAGAGGCACTTAGGAAACGAACATTAGGCGAGAAACAGAGATATGACTTATAATCAACTCAAACCATGCAGTATTTACTTAAAGCATAAAGTATGTGTCAGTCTCTTATAAAACAATTCCTTTTCCACACTTATCCAATATGCCAACTTTGAGAGTGCTGTCCAGCCTCCAGTACCGCCAGTTTTAATCTTAAAATATTAAGTTTCACTCAGAGTGACCATTCTTTTTTTTTTTTTTTTTTCGACTTTTCTGAAGCCCTGGCTTGTCCATTCTATTTTTCTACCTCCTCTTGGTAAGGTTCCCTGCAGGGATCCAGCATTGGACTATGCAAATGATTTATCTACAGTTTCACCTCTGACGTAGCAGGTTACCAACTGCATCCACAGGTTTATCAGGTTGGATTAGCTCCAAGCATCTTCCTGCAGCCCACCTCCTGAGCCGGTAACACTTTCCATCCACACCAGGTGTATTAGAAGAGTGATTAGGCATGGACCAAGCATCTTTCCGATGCTAGTAAGAAATCTAACACCTGTAAAATCAACTAGAAGTTTCCACCTTACCAGAAACAAATGGCTGAGTTTCAGACCTTATCTGATTTAATACAAATGCTGCGGAGGGTAAGGCACCTACGTGTGACAATGGATGATATAGTAAGTAAAGTGAAAAATATAATAACCTGTTGAAATAAAAAAACTAAAATGTTAAAAAAAAAAAGAAAATGCTAATGTTTCAGAAACTTTCTGATTTAAAAAAAAAATGCTTAGCCGGGCGTGGTGGTGCACGCCTTTAATCCCAGCGCGTGGGAGGCAGAGGCAGGTGGATTATCTGAGTTCGAGGCCAGCCTGGTCTACAGAGTGAGTTCCAGGACAGCCAGGGCTACACAGAGAAACCCTGTCTCAAAAAACCAAAAAAAAAAAAAAAAAAAGAAATGCTCATTACTATTTACCACACAGGTGTAAGAAACCAGGAAGATTATAATGTAATCCTAAGGACTTAAGTCTAAGGATGTGAGAGTTATCTTTGTGATAGAGTAAGCCATTACACTCCTGCTCTTAAGAGGTCTTCCCAAATGGACTTATAAAAGAGAATTAAAGGATAATGCCCTAAGGCACTTATCGACTGAATTCAATTTTTCTTTTAGGCATACTGAGTGATACAGTACCACTATCCTTGGGAGAGAAATAGGCAATAAAACCATTGTTTATGGATCTGAATTTTCTTATGGATCTAGAAATAGGCAAGGGTGAAGTGTATCTCATGAGTCAGACTTACCCTAAGTAATAGACATTATTCAAAATGAGATGACTCAGTATTGCACTGTCTATATAATTAAAAAAATATTTCCAACAAAGCATGGTAAGCACAAACCTGTAATCTCAGTACTCAGGAAGTTGAGGCAGGATGACACTAAACTTAGGGTAGCCTGGGATTTGTCATGAGTTACAGAACAGCCAGAGCTACATAATCTGTTTCAAATACACACACACACACTTTCTAATTAGTTATATTAAAACCAAACACGATTTCTGAGTTCAGGCCAGCTGATCTACAGAATGAGTTCCAGGCAGCAGAGAAACCCTGTCTCGAAAAACCAAAAAAAAAAAAAAAAAAAAAAACATGGTCAAACTTTGCTATAGTTTGATACTTTATGTATACATACTGTATGTATTATATTTTATTCAATATGTCAGAAAAAATCTGCTGAATCATAGTATTGTTGTACAATATGTTCTCAACTGTAAAATATATACATACTTATATACATAATATAACACATATCCTGAGAATGAAGACTTATGTTTAGTATACAAGTCTATCATTAAATCTGAGAACCTTCCTTTAATCAGTTAAAAGCATTCATTAACTTACAATAACAGAGGAGAGAAAGAGATCCTAACCAAGAGCTTTTAATTCCCTGTCACCAACTTGGAACAGGATCGTACATTAGCCTGTGTCTTGAGACAAATATGGAGAAGCCAAGAGCAGTAACAAACTGCCAGTTTACTGAGTCATGTTTCTGACTAAAACTGTGTTATGAAATGGAAAGAATGACACGTCTGGGGTTTAAACACCAGAGACGTTAACTCCCTGAACTCAAGGGTCTCGGAAGCAAAATCGGAAAACTCTCCAGCAAGAACGATGCGGGACAGAAAACGACTTCCAGGGAGAACTTGCCAAAGCTGAGAACTCCTGCTTTAGTTCCCTAAAACAAATCTTAATTGTGCAAACAAGCACACCCTCCCGTGCATCGAAGAGGGAACGCCAGGTACGGGGCACCGAGAACAATCACAAGGTTAACGTTTCACTGGCACACACGCACACACACCCCAGTCCTCCTCGGTTAACGGAACCGCTCTGCTCCGAGCCCCGGGAGCTTCCGAACCCGACCGGGTCCCAGCCCACGCCATCCACCCAGCACCTGAGTGACGCGGGGACGTCATCAACCTCGGCGCAGGAGCGGCCCCCGGCGGAGACCCCGGCCCGCCGAGCCCCGCCGCCCTCCGCGTGACTCCTGAGGCCGGTCGGGGGCGCCAGCAGCACCGGCAGAGCCCGGACCTGTACCCCAGAGCCGGCGGCCAGCGGAGGGGACCGGCCCCGCGCTCTCGCTGACCTGGAGAGGTGCTTCAGGATCTGTTTCTTGATGATCCCAGCCATGGTGCCTGCCGGGCTCGAGCGCGCTCTCTCGCCGCTCTTCACAGCCTCCTCCTTTCTTCGCGGCGGTCTCCTCTCAGTCCCGCCTCACCGGGCGGAGGAGAAGCGCCGGAGCGCTCACTCTCGAGAGAGACTCGAGGCCCAGGCCGAGGCCACAGCCGCCGCAGCCGCCGCCGAGAGCCCGGAGCATGACGCTCAGGCCGCCGCGGCCGCCGCCAGCGCCATCTTGGCTGCAGCATCACCTAAGAGACCGGGGGCGGGGAGAGGAGTCGGGGGCGGAGCGAGCTCGGGTGGGCGGGGCCTGTGGGAGTTCGGGATCTTCAACCCCGCCCACTTCAGGATTCTCACTAGGTCCTCTGCTGCCCTGATTGAGCAGGACCCCTTGACTCCCCTTCCCAGATGCTACTTGGGCTTTCATCCTTTTCCATCTCCCTTGATTTTGTCTGTGCCTCTATCACTGACTTTCTCTTCCTAGTCTTGCTTCTTCATTTCCTTCGAACTCAACTTATTGCTCTACAAATAGGGTTATCTTTTTGGCCATTCTCTGTAGTCTTTTATCTCATGTATCTCCCTTTGTGCCAATGCTGGATTCGCCTTAGGCCTTAATAGGCAGTAATTTTGTAAGCTGTTTTTTCCATTCGTTAATCTAACCTTAAAGGAAGTAAAATTGACCACATGTCATATTTAACCGAATATACCTAAAGACCTAGAAATTAGAAAGTCTAGAGCCAGTGGAATGGCTCTCAGCCAGAAAAAGTACTTGTCAAGCAAGCTTGATGACCTGAATTGATCACACACGCACACACACAGGCACCTGATAGACATTTTTAAATGAAATGCCCAAATTGAAGTGCTGGTTCTAATATTTTTCCAGCTATGTTAACCGGGAAAGATCGTTTTCACCTTTAGCTTTACTTAGTGTATGTGTATGATTATGAATGTGACTTTGGTCACAAAAAGTGGAGATCAGAGAACAGCCCCTGTAGCCGCCTGTGGCCTCGAATCAACCGGGTTCACCTGAAAGGGGGGCTGGGAATGAAAGGGGGACAAAGGGCGAAAAGAGATGAAACCAAGACAAAGTTCTCAGATCAATGCTTCAATGTTCAGCTCTCAAAGTAAAGGGAAAGACCCTGCCAGAACCCTTCCTTGTTTCAGCCGGAGATGGGTGGGATAATCTGTTCTTGGTCAGGGTCACAGCCGGAGATATCTCATGGCAAGCCCAGGGGCAGTTCGTCTTCTAAGTTCCATGTAGCCAAGGTGGGTAACTCCACCTAGATCCTATCACTTGGTCTGTTGTGGTAAACAAGGTCTCTCAGGCCTGCTCAAGGCCGGGGGAAGACACAAGGCAGAATGTAGAGTCTTACCTTCTTCTATCTCTTTCCTAACAGTTCCTTGCATACTCCAGGTTAACTGGCTCCGAGGATCCTCTTGTTGGTCTCTTGTTGCCTCTCCCATATTGCCTAAAGAGTGCTGGGATTACAGACATCTATCTGGCTTTGCGTGAGTTCTGGAGACTAGAGTTCAAGTCCTCATGCTTGCATGGCCAGCGTATTGTCTGCCAAGCCAACTCTCCCAGCCAGTTAACCTCACTGTAATCATCTTTAATATAATGTCTACCTTTAAAGATGGTCGGCAAGGGCCCTAGCAGTTACTGTTGGTGTGTCTGGGCCATATTGGCTGGACCGCCTTTTGGAAAAGATAATGAATCACTAAATGTTTCATGAACAGTTGGGAAATAGCCAGTCAGCCATTCGAGGTGGGAAGAACCAGTGTTAGTTAAAGTGAACCAACGAATTTGCTAACACAAATACTGTGTAGGGATGAAAGCAGTCTGAGCTATTCGAAAGGAATCAAGCTGGGTATTGTGACACACGGTCTGTAATTCAGGACTTTAGTAACAGAGGCAGGAGGATTGCTGTAAGTTTGAGGTCATCATGATCTACCTAGCAACACTCTCTCTCTCTCTTTTTTTTTAAAAAAAAAAGAAGAAGAAGAAGAAGAAATCAAGTTTTTAAAAATAACTACAAAACAAAAATTTAATTACTTGGACATAGGATCCATAACAACTCATAAAAATGCCTGTCTTGGGACTGACTCCTCTTTGAAAGCTGGCATGACAGTCATGTGTTGTACTTCAGAGCCTTGCTAGACTAGCGAAGGCTGCCTACAACTGGCCGTTGTCCTGTCCCTGGCCAGGTGACTCATTCACAGTCTCCACCCAACCTCGCTCCTCTCTTAGCATAGTAACAGAACATTCCTTATCCCCAGGCCCAACCCCTTTCTCCAGATGACCTAGAGTTTCTTATCTTAGACATAACTGTAGGTAGAAATCAGCTGTGTTTACAGAGGAATAAATGTTAAAAGTAACATTTGATTGACAAAACAAAAGCTTTGGGGGGTGGGGCAAAGAAGGGTTAGCCCAACCTCCTGCTTTGTCCTGATTATGAACTATTAGGACAAACAAATGTAGAGCAATAGAACACAGAGACGTTCTTAAGGCCCAGTCAGTCTCTGAGCACAGCGCAAACTGGATAGTCGGTGTACTTCAAACCCCGACACCCACAGGCACCTTTTCTCTGCCCTGGACTTCCTACAGAGTCATAAGAACTCTGATTATAGCCGCTCCCTGCCTTCATCATTTAGTTTAGAGGCTGCAGAGATGGCTCAGTGGTTAAAAGCACTGGCTGTTCTTCTAGAGGACGTGGGTTCAAAATCTCAGCATCCTCTTGGTGATTCACACCTGTTTATAACTCCAAGATCTGACACCCTCACAAAGACATACATGCAGGCAAAAAACAAAACAAAAATAAACCCAATACACATAAAAGTAAATTTTTAAAAATTTTAGTTTATATGTACCATAGTACACACGAGTGTATGCAAAACACTCGTGTGTTAGGGAAAAGATTGGTGCAATTAATCTTTAGCACCTTTAACATTTTTTGGAGCCCTTTGATTTTAAAAACATATATCGAAAAAGACATTTATATACCATTTATTTATTTATTGGTTTAATTTGAAGATTATTAGCTAATATTCCACATTTATGTTATTATGTTAGCACACACCAGAGAGGATTCTAGTTCGGGCCAGCTGGTTACAAAATGATTCTAAACTAAAAGAGAGCCTATTCGAAACAAAAACAAAAAAAAAATCCCAGTACTATGGAGGCAGAGGAAGACAGAGCTCTGAGTTTGAGGCCAGCCTAGTCTCCAGAGTAAGATCCAGGGTAGCCAGGGCTACACAGAGAAACCCTGATTCATAGTAAGAAAGAGAGAAAGAGGAGAGAGAAAGAGAGAGAGGGAGAATGAATTAGTTAATAACTACTCATTCTTTAATCAGTATTTTAAAAAGTTATAGGCAAGCTGGCCACTGGTAGTACACAACTTAGGTCTCAGCACCTGGAAGACAGAGACAGGCAGATCTCTTCAGTTCAAAGCCAGCTTGGTCTACAGAGTGAGTTCCAGGACAGCCAGGGTTACAGAAAGAAACTCTGTCTCAAAAAAAAAAAAAAAGAAGAAGAAGAACAAGAACAAGAAACAAACAAACAAAAAAAGAAAGCAAATATGTTATAAGCAGATATAGGTAAATTCTGCACCTTGGGCTATTTCAGATATGGGTATATATCAGAAAGGATTATTTTCAAAGTATGCTAGGGAAAAAAATGAAAATAAACTAGGGATTTATAAAAAATACACCTGTGATATCAAAACATAAAAGAATATAGGGTAATTCTATCAGCTTATCTATTTGGCTAGGTTGCTGTAGCTAAATAAATGCATATGTAAATGTCACTTGAAATTTTCTGTATTAAAAAAAAAAGGAAATTGTAGAAATAGGAAAAACTGTTACATTCTATTCCTCTTTGTCACCCAGCCACAAAGAAGTGTTTTTAAGAGACAAAAGTGACCACAAAGTTATGTCTACAAAAGGAAAAGAAATTGCACTACCTCCTAGGGGTGCACCAGGAAGGTACATGGGTTTGGAGGATAGTTTATGCATAGTCTAACAACCCAACCTGTTTTGATGAACTCATGTGTAATTAAGACAGTTCCTCATACCTGGAATCATAGCTCATCAAGTAGAAACCGAAGGACCATTTGAGGCCTGGAGTTTGAGGTTAATGAGAGAGGGAGAGTGAAGAATTAGAGGATGTGGTAGAGTTGAAAAGAGGGAGAACCAGAGTGGTTGGAGGAGGAAGGAAGGGTGAGAGAAAGAAGGGCCCGCCCTTGAGAATGGAAAAAAAAAAAACGTGTGGGTTGACAATTCATGTTAGCATTTAATCATATACTATAAAGCAAAGCCTTTAAAAATATCTGTGGCTTGCTGGTAGTCACAACCTCCCTACAAGAACACACCTTTTCAAAGGAATGCCTCCGCTCCTCTCCAGAAAGGAGAGGGGGAAATGCGAAGCAGCTCCTGCCTGCTGCGGAGCCCCAGCTCCTACCTAGCTCAGGTTGCTGTAAAGTCGCCACAGCCCTTAGCCCGGATTAAGAAGGAGCCCTTTGCTGTTTTGGCTGGTCTATTCTCTGCTAACCTCTAGCAAGAGGAGCAAGGCCGACTGAAGGATGTTCCTTCCGGAGGATGCAGGATAAAAAGCACCCTAAAATGAGTAGAAAACCACCCCAATAAACACGTTTTGGATATTTGAAAAAAAAAAAAAATCTAGGTTTTCCTAAACAACAACAAAGCAAAAATCATTCCTGTACCCTAAGATAAACAACCTAAAGTGAATGTAGGCTCAGGTGGCCAAGACCCTGCGCTCTGTCTCTTGACTCAAGCTCAAACGTTGTTAACTTTTTGTAAAGTAAACTTGGGCAAGATTTTTTTCTTTTAAAGGCTTACTTGTAGGAGATAGTTGTATCTAACCTCTGTAATTTGTGAGGGCTGAGTGAGAGTCTGCGCATCTTTTAACAAAGTGCCAAGTGTGAAGGAAACTTTCTAGATGGTGGCGTTACTATTCCTCATCGGTTTTAAAGTGTTGCGAGAACACAGTGAACAGAAAGATTCATCCAGAAGAGAATTTACAGTCTCACTCTGTACCGGGGGTCCTCCCAGAACTTTTCACCTCGCCCCTACTCTTCCCTTCCCTTCCCCCAGCCTAATCCCTAAATAACCTCAGCCACTTTAGCTTGGTCCTTTTGGCTGGCTCCTGTCTCTCTTGGTCTGTTTGACTCTCCTGTCTCCTTCTCCCCGCCCACCTCTCCTCTCAAGGACTGGTTCAGTCTACTGGCTCTATTTGCCCGGTTCTCTCTGGACCCTTCCGGATAACTCTGGTTGTTTCCTTCCTCCTATCTACAATAAAACTTTCTCCTCAACCATACCTAGGAACAATCATGTTTTTTTTTTTTTTTTTTCGTTTTTGCCTCTCAGAGGTATTATTTCAAAAAAAAAAAAAAAAAAAAACGAACAAGCCACTTCAATTTGCTTAAAAAAGTAACTGACTTTGAAATCGAAGACTTGGATTAGAAAGGCAGCTTGGCAGAATTTTATACAGCGACGGGAAAGGAAAAGAACGGAGCCTTTCAGAGCCCAGCGGTGGTATAAGCCTTCACAATAATGTTAAGGACCACTCAAGCTAGTAAAGCTAAAGTATTCAGAAAAATGCCGGACACAACAGAATGGAAGCTCTTGGTAACTCAGTAGGCAGAAAAAAAGTTCACAGCTCTAAACGGTTGATGATCGTATGTTGTAGACAGAAAACATCTTAAAAGTTCCTTTTGGCGGTGGTGGCGCACGCCTTTAACCCAGCACTTGGGAGGTCAGAGGCAGGAGGATTTTTGAGTTCGAGGCAAGCCTGGTCTACAGAGTGAGTTCCAGGACAGCCCGGGCTACACAGAGAAACCCTGTCTCGAAAAACCAAAAAAAAAAAAAAAAAAAGAACTGAAAAACCAAAAAAAAAAAAAAAGTTCCTTTTCAAAACAGCAACTGTTAAAGAGGCCCTTTCACTAATTATAGTTACAGTTTCATTGTGGGAAATTAGTGATAATAGTTTCACACTTGCTCTTCCTTGACAGAGAGAATGCACAGTACCTCAGAGTAGTATGAATGCAGGAGTGCTTTCAAATTTACCTGCTTAGTAATTGACATTTAATTTGCAAACTGTAAATTTTAAATTCAGGGGTAGAGCACTTGCCTAGAATGCGTAAGACTCTGGGGTTTGATCCATAGGACCAGAAACGGTCGGGAGGGGGGTTATAATTTTTAAAAGGTTGAAAACATAATTGACATAACAAATTCATAATGACAATTGTCCTAATTTGCCTCTGTTACTATGATAAAATATTAACCACAACAACTTGAGGAAGGGAAGGGCTTATTTGGTGAGAGTCCATCTCTGAGGGAAGCCCAGGCAGGAGCAGCCACACCAGAACTTGGAGGCAAGATCTGAAGCAGAGACCACCATAGAAGAGGAACACTGCCTACCTACCAGCTTGTTTCCTCCAGCTTGCTCAACAACTTTCTTACACAACCCAGGAACAGCACAACTCACAGTGGGCTGTGTGGCCCCACATCGTCAGCTATTGTAAATGCCCATAGACATGCAAGCATGGTCTCACCAACCAATCAGATGAAAGAATTCCTCAGTTGAGATGCCCTTCTTCCCAAGTGACTCTACTTTTGAGTAAAGTGGACAAAAACTTCACTAGCACAAGATCAAAGATTTGCTAAATAATATTAATACAAGAACTTGAGTCTATTGTGTATTCATCATAGACTTATATGACACGTTTAAATGCTCTTAAAAATATCGAATCATAGCCAGGCGGTATTGGCACACGCCTTTAATTCTAGCACTTGGGAGGCAGAGGCAGGGGATTTCTGAGTTCCAGGCAAGCCTGGTCTACAGAGTGAGTTCCAGGACAGCCCGGGCTACACAGAGAAACCGTGTCTCGAAAAACCAAAAAAAGAAAAAAAATTATTAAACACTACAAACCAAGGCTTATTTCCTCTTTGGAAAGCTAGTTGTTAGGCATTTACAGTCATGCTTCTGTTACATGGGCAAGAGGGTAAATTATGATTGAGGAATTGGCTTAGCAGATAAAGGCACTTTACAGCCACAAGTGCACGGACTTTGCATAAATGGAAGGAAGGCTCTCTCTACATAGCCCTGACTGTCTTAGAATTCACAATGTAGACCAGCCTGGCTTCAGACTCTCAGAGATGCACCTGGCTCTATCACCCAAGTGCTGGATCAAAGGCTCGTGCTACCACACCCAGCTAATAATATTTTTAAGATTATGATAATATAAGAAAATATAAGGATATTATTTCACAGATATTAACAAGCCATGGCTGTTTCTATGATATGTGATCTGAAAGATTTTTCAATTACTTTTTTCATTGCTGTGATAAGTGTTGGGACAAGCAAAAGGAGCTTATTCTAAGTACTACATTTCCTTTTGAGACTCTAAATTCTAGATTGAGAAACTAAATTTAAGGTCCCAGGCCCTAGGGATTGAGGACTTCCAATAGCTGAACAGCTTCTTTTGTAAACAGTTGTCTAAGTCCAGACATTTCAAGGATGACTTATAAGGAAACAGTTGTCTGAATCCAGACATCTCGGCGACAACTTCTCCATCCTGCTGACAGGATCAAACAAGTTCATGTTCTCAGGTCTAGGAAGGAACACCTATCTACATGTTTTCTTAATTGTCTGTTAACTGATAAAGAATATAGAAATGGTTGTTATCTAAACCAAGGTACATACGTGATAAAAATATATAACCAGTTGCCTGTTATGCCCTAATTGACTATGTGCAACTTGTCTAGTCCTTGTTCCCTTTTCATTCTACACTTCCGGGCCAGAGTCCAGGAGAGAACCTGACTGCAAAAGCTGAATTAAGGACCTTGAAGCCATGAACCCTGGATTCAGTCCAGTCTCCAAGCAAGATACTCCCTTGCTTAACGTGTAATGTCAAAATTCAGTTGGATAACACCGCAGCTCCCCCTTTCCTGCTTTTGTGTTCCTGACCTTTAAAAATGTTATACAATCTCTCTTTGGGGACGCGGCTTAGATCTTGCACTGACCACCTCCCTGCGCGCTCAGAAAATAAAACTTTCGTTTTTTAAGCTTCTGTCCCTGAAGTGAGTTTTCTCAGCTTCCACCCCAAGCCCAACAATACAATAAAATAAAACTGACAAAAGCAACTTGAGAAAGGGTTTATTTCGGCTCACAGCTGGCTCATCGATCCAGGCAGGCCATTAATCCCAGCACTCAGGAGGCAGAGGTTCTCTGAGTTCAAGGCCAGCCTGATCTACAGAGTGAGTTTCAGGACAGCTCGAGCTATAAAGAGAAACCCTGCCTGGAAAAAAAAAAGTCCATTCTATCATGTTGAGTACAGCTGCAGCATCCTCAGGCAGGGGTCACACAGTATCTCAGGCAAGAAACAGAGTGCAACGAAAGCTTATGATTAGCTTTCTCTTCTTAGTTTTTATTCAGTCTGGCAGTTAGAGTGCATCTTCAGATCTCTGTCAATCTAATGCAGAAAACCCTTTACATACAGGCCAAGAGATTTGTCTCAAAGGGGAGACTAGATCCCAGTATGTTAGCAATCAATATAAACTATCTTTTGTGAACATGGCAGTCATTTTTAAATCTTAACCTTTCTCTTGTTCCAGGTTCATGGCATCTCAACACTGCCCAATGATCCACTCCATGTTCTCTACAGTCCTCATTGAAGGGCCTGCGCCACACGGCAAACACTGCAGCAGTTTTGTCTTAACTCCCTTTCCCTTCTGCCAATCTGACATCCTAGGCTATCCCCCAGATCTTTCCATTATTTGGCCACTGCGTCCTGAGACAAAACACCAAGTTCCAATCATCAAAATTCTGTATTTAGCTAATATGTCCAATTCGGGATTTACCAACACACAATCTCCCCATTTTTTTAAAACCACTTCCAAAATAGCTTCTCTTCTCTTGCTTTTCCTTGCTTCTTGCTGCTGCCTGTTCATTCCTATTGCAAAGGGTTCCAAAGCCCTAGAAATACATGGCTAGGATTATCACAGGAACAGTCTGACTTCTTAGTACCAACATTCTGTAGTACTTACCTTTATTATTGCTATATGCAGTACCTGGCAAAATTCTTTTTTTTTTTTTTTCTTTTTTTTGGTTTTTCGAGACAGGGTTTCTCTGTATAGCCCTGGCTGTCCTGGAACTCACCCTGTAGACCAGGCTGGCCTCGAACTCAGAAATCTGCCTGCCTCTGCCTCCCAAGTGCTGGGATTAAAGCCGTGGGCCACCACTGCCCGGCTGGCAAAATTCTCTTAAGGGGGAAAGTTTGGCTCACAGTTGGAGGGTGTAGTCATGATGGGGAAGTCACGGTGGCAGGCAGGCGATGGACGCAAGTGGTCACAAGGTCTCCACAATCAGGAATCAGAAATCGATTAATCATTTCAATCTGGAAGATAGTACGGGTCTTCATACACAATTAACCAAACTAGAATAATCCCTCACATACGTGCATGGAAACCTGCCTCCTGGGTGATTCTATATCATGTCGAGTTGGCAGTCAATATAAACCATCACAGGCGGCTAACCAGATTTCTGATTTATAAGAATGTTTACTAAGAAGGAAGCAAGAGCAATCATAGATTCCAGAGATTTAAGAATTGGTGGTAAAGTTTCTATCTTGAAGCACTGGGGTTTGGAGCACTGTGGAGCTTGGAGCTGGGTGGAGCTTGGAACATGGGGCGGAGCTTGGAGCACGGGGTGGAGCTTGGAGGAACAGCCATCACTGAAATGAGTAAAGCAGGTGGAACAGTGATTATGGGAAGGTAATATGCAGTGTTACATTTCCTGTGTTTAAACCTTTCTCAGGATTTGGGGGTGGCAGCATTTAATACTTAAAATTCTAGCTTAGGATGCATCTTCTTCAATGACAACTAAAGCCAAGAACATGAATAATCTTGATCAAAAAGCATGTAAAAGGTGAGGGAAGTCAAAACAATGTTTAAATAAGAAAGGCTGAAGCACAGAAGGAGAAACAGGATTGAAAGAGCAGAGTTGAAGCATCAGAGGCAAATAGAAGTGACGGTTGCTGTGTGATAGAAGATTTAAAAGAGCTGTGTCACTTGACTGCAGTAAAAGAGCTGATCCTTTTTGTTTTGGATGACTTTTTATTTTTCTGGTGTTGAGATTAGGACTCTACAAGAAGTACCAGCCCTGGCCTTGATATGCATCCCAGGTTGGACTGGAGCAGGTGGTCATCCTGCCTCAGCCCGAGTTCTTACCACCTTAGTAATCGAGTCAGATAAAATAGAAAGATGATGTTGGTCAGAATTAACTTTAGACATTCAGAAAGGTTTTCCTTTTATTGATAGTGCTAGAGATCAGAACCCAGACCCCTTGGATATGTTAAGAAAGCACTCCACCACTGAGCCTCATGACCACACTCTAAATGACTTGGTTGGTTGGTTGGTTGGTTTCGAGATAGGGTTTCTCAGTGTAACCCTGGCTGTCCTGGAACTAGCTCTGTAGACCAGGCTGGTCTCGAACTAAGGTATCCAGCTGTGCCACCCTCTTCCCCACCAGTGCTGGGATTAATAGTGTGCAACAGGCCTGGCAGTGGTGGCGCACGCCTTTAATCCCGGCACCTGGGAGGCAGAGGCAGGTGGATTTCTCAGTTCGAGGCCAGCCTGGTCTACCGAGTGAGTTCCAGGACAGCCAGGACTATACAGAGAACCCTGTCTCGGAAAAACAAAAAAACAAAACAAAAAAAATAAAATGTGTGCACCATACTGTCTGACCCTAATTAACTTTTTAATATAAATCGTATAGATATCAACAGAATACACTGCCTGATTTGAGGATTTAATAGTTAGGGTTGACAGAGGTGCATGAATCCCCAATTTGTCTCAGTACACACAATCAGGCAAGGTGCAAGGTCTGTAATTCCAGAACTCTGCTGGAACAGTAGATCCAACTCGGAGTTATTATATATAGAAATTTGAAGCAGTGGTATGTAACCCTATCTCAATAATATTAAGCAAACTAACGATAAGGTGCATTGAAAGGTGCTGCTTCTAACTTAACATCTATGCTAGGTGAATATTCTTTTTTTATATTATAACCCAAGATAGTTTTAAACATTTTTAGTGTATATCAGTTTATTTAGAGACTACACTTGGTCTTATCGAGTTTTAACTATTAAGCTGGGCGTGTGGGCACGCTTAGTTCAGACTTGGAGGCAGACAGGCGATGTCTGATCGAGGCCACCTGGTCTACAGATGGTCCAGGACAGCCAGGTAATCGAGAACTGTCTCGAAAAAACAAACAAAGGCCACTTAATGTGTAAAGCCACCCTGCATGGCTTTGTTCATTTTATCAGTTCATACCCAAGATTATTTTTACAGTCTAGATTCATCAAAATTTTAAGACAGTCTTGTATATGACTGGCGTCCAGGTGGTTTAGACCAGAATCACTACCTGTTGAGGGGATTAAGGGTGTGATACACCATCCAATTTTTCAATTTAGAAACACAACAGAAAGAAACACAGAATCAATTCAGGGTCACATCAACTGTCAGATGTCAAGAAGTCCTTTTGTAGATAGGATACATGAATAAGTACTGGAGAACAAGTAGGCGCGGGATTCATTGGGGAGTGTGTCAATAAGTTAAAGCACAACGCAGATAACAAGACAGCACATACATAATTTATTGTGACCAAATACTTCAACCTGAGGACAAGAGCCAAGAAATGAAGGTGAGGCTGAAGAGACCTCGTATCCAGTTCATGATGCGTATGATTTTGTACTCAATTCTTCAAGCGAGGAGGTCTTAACTCCAATCGGATACATGCACACGCAGCCCACCAAAGGGCTCACTAAAAGCTTTCATTCGCCAATGTGCGCAGTAAGGAAAAATAAGAGAAAGAAAGTACTTAGAAGTTTCTACTATGGAATGTCGCGCCATCGGGGAAAAAAAGATGCGTTTGAAAACTGGATGTAAGGGATAAGTAAGGCTGCTTCCCTCTTGACTACCTGCGTACTCGGTTGTCAAGGTAACCGGAAGCCTACGGTAGACCACACCCCCATCAACCATAGAGTACCGGAAGAAGCCTGAGCAGAGGGAGACCCAAACAGTGGGAAAGCGACTCCGCTGAGGCGTGGTGGGTTCCGAAATGACGACCTTAGTTCTGGATAACGGAGCTTACAACGCCAAAATCGGTTACAGCCATGACAGTGTCTCGTAAGTGGTCGTCGTCCCCGAGGGACAGGACACGTCCGCCTTGTGGTTTGACAGGCTGTGCTTTCCGACTTGAGTGTCCACAGACGCCATCGCGCGGCTCCAGCGTCAGTCGAGGGATGCTCAGTTTCGAGCTGGGTGGTTGTTTGGTTGGTTTGATGCTTTGAACTGAAATCGACTTTGATTTTTGTTTGAGGCCGCCGGGCTCCGGAAGTGGAATGTGTGTTTATTTGGTAGCAGGAAATAGGCTTATCGAGATTGACTGAGGAGACCAAAGTTTATGAAATTTCAGAAATAGTGGGCAACGTTTTGGGCATGTTACCCCATTGGAGGAGCACACTTACAGGTTTGCATCGGATCCTCAAAAGGTTCAGTGCTTCCCCAACCTCCCAAATAGCAAAACCCACAGTTATTAGAGGCCAGGGATTTGAAGGCATTGGTAGGCAACTTGAATAACTTGGTTGGTAAAATCAGGAATGTTTCCGTGGCATCTTAAGATGTGTTTTGTAAAATGTATGTTTGGATAAATAGTAGATTTTTCTCAGTGCTAGAACTGAAACCTAAGACCTTGCACAGATAAGTAGTACCTTCCCACAGAGCTACATCACCTTCGATCCTCCTGCCTCCACCTCCTCCTGATGCTAAGATTACAGCTGAGGGCCCCTACTTCAGGATGAAGTGGGCATTTGACTGAATTTTTTAAATTTTTTTAATCTAGGTATTGAACTCTTGCACAGTGAGCAAGCATGTATGACTTAGCCCAGTCTATATGACCAAATTCTCACAGCTTTAGTGGTGATGGAAGCCATTTATTAAAATAAGGCTTCCACATAAGATTTTTTTTTTTTCCAATAAGAACAGGTGCATGGGGCTGGAGAAATGGCTCAGCCAGCCCTTTTCTGCTCTTCTAGAGGGCCTAGCTTCAATTCCCAGCACCTCCATGGCAGCTAACAACTGTCTGTAACTCCAGACCTAAGAGATTCCAAACACCCTCTTCTGGCTTCTATAGGCACCAGGCACACACACACACACACACTTGATGCACAGACATACATGCAGGAAAAATACCTATGCACATAAATAAATACATAAATAAATAAACAGATGCATGTAAATACATATAGAACAAGGTTTTTGTTTCGTTTTGTTTTTAATGTGCTAGAGAATGAATCAGCCTAGCACATGTTAGTAAAGTGCTGTACTACTGAATTCCCCTCCCTAGTAGTTCTTTATTGAGACAGGGTCTTACACTGTGGCCCAGCTGGGCATTGTGTATCTAAGCTGGCCTCAAACTCATGACTGTCCACCTGTCTCAGCCTCCTGAGTGCTGGAATTATAAGCATAACCCACCACTCGTGGCTACCTGATCTCTTGTTAAAGATAGAAATCAAGGCCCACAGCCAGACTTTACATAGAGGTCGAGAGACCTTGGAACACTCAGCCCTAAATGGGATATCTCTAGCAAATCCTTCCCCTCAGAGCTCAGGGAACCCTGCAGAAGAGGAGACAAAAAGAGTGTAAGAGCCAGAGGGGGTGGAGGACAGCAAGATAACAAGGCCTTCCAAATCAACATGAGCAGAGGTCATGAACTCACAGAGACCGAAGCAACATGCACAGGTCTGCATCAGGTCCTGTATGCTTATATCATGGCTTCCAGTTCAGTGCTTTTATGGGATTCCATTAGTTTGTGAATGAGTTGGTCTCTGATTCTTGTGCCTTCTTTTCCAAAAGAAGTCCACTCTTTTCCTTCTTTTTTGCTTGTCTAACTTCAATGTGATAGTTTTTGGCTTATCTTATTATATTTTATTTTGTTACATTCTTTTAAAAAATGAATGAATGAATGAATGAAAAACCTAGCCTCTAGAGTAAAGGTTAAAAATTGAATTATCATTTGTACCTGCTGGGAGAGAGAAAGTAAGTTTCCTCCAAGTGAGTGACCTGGGTACATAAACCACTCCAGGGCAGGCCTCATGGTCAGGTGTAGTTGATCAACATATAGTGGGCTCCACAGGTTTTGTTGTTGTTGTTTTATGTATGTATGTGTAGTGTCTGTGTGCTTTTATTTGGTTATAGTTTGGTGGGGTTTTGGGGGGGAGGAGTTAGTTTATTGTTTTGGGGGGTTACTGTATTGGTTTCTTGTTTTTTTGATAAAGAACTTAAAGTTTGGTGGGGAGGGAGGGGCTGAAGATCTGGAAGGACTTGGGGAAGGGGAAGAAATGATCAAAATATATTCAAATTTAAAATTGTTTTAATAATAAAAATACAACAACAAAGAAATGGAGAAGAACATGGCTATACATTGTTACTTTCTTCCTGAGAACATCTCATCAGTATGTATCATGTTCATGTACTTTGACAACAATTTGTTACACTTGAGGAATTGTTTAGAGATACACTTCTGAAAAATAAGTACAGGAACATTAAGCTTTATTTGTAGACATCATTCAGCTAAGTATACTAGAACACATCATGTGATTGACAGCAGGGGGCTTCTATTAACTGTGGTGTTAGGATTAAACCTAGGTCCTTAAGCATGTGCTCTACAACTGAGCCACACCAGTTTCTTCTGAGAGACTATATCTCACAGGCCAGTTCCCAGCCTGGGCGAGTGATGGTCTTTCATCAGGTGCCAAATATCTGGGATTACAATAACACTGTGTCCAGCCCATGCTGATTTTAAAATCAGACCTTCCAAGAACATTTAAACTAGCAGGAAAAAAAGTTGCTAAAGTATAGCAAGTGAGAGTAGGCACAACCTTTTTATTGTATTATCTCGTATCACGTGTGTGGTGTGTGTACATGAGTCTGTGCCTCCATGTGTGGGTATGGTGTGGGTATGTCTTCCTATCTAGATTGTGAGCTCATGGAGTCGACATCCATCTTTAAAGGAAGTGTAAGTAATTCTTTTTTTTTTTTTTTTTTTTTTTTTGGTTTTTCCAGACAGGGTTTTTTCTGTGTAGCCCTGACTGTCCTGGAGAACTCACTCTGTAGACCAGGCTGGCCTCGAACTCAGAAATCTGCCTGCCTCTGCCTCCCAAGTGCTGGGATTAAAGGCGTGCACCGGCTTGTGTAAGTAGTTCTTAACTTTGCCTTCTGTGGCATAGTGTGTCAAAATTTTGAACTTGATATTAAGAATGTCTACCTTAAAGTTTGAGGGGAAAAAAATAGCTAGAAAAATAAGGACAGCCAGGGACCATAATCTTTTTTTTTTTTTTTCTTTCGAGACAGGGTTTCTCTGTGTAGTCCAGGCTGTCCTGGAACTCGCTCGGTAGACCAGGCTGGCCTCGAACTCAGAAATCCGCCTGCCTCTGCCTCCCAAGTGCTGGGATTAAAGGTGTGCGCCACCCCGCCCGGCAGGGACCATAATCTTCAGTCTTGCTAAGGGAACATTTCTTTTTCAATCTTCATGTAGTTTTTTACAGTGCAGCCTCTGTACTAACTTTTTGCGGTTATAAAATAATTTGTAAAATAGCTGATATTTGTATTTATTTTCTATTCTATACTTCTGAACTCCCTCCCTGTTGCAGGGATCAGATTCTTTAATTCTCATACGCTTTTGTTTGCTTACCCCAAATAAGTTAAAATAAAAAGGGAAAAAGAAAGCAAACCTCTCACCCATGTAACAGCAGGAACACACCCAACCTTCTAGTTCTTTAGGATCCTCTGAGAAAGACCAGGGTTCAGGCAGAGCCTGTTGAACAACCGCCAGCACCTCCAAACTCAGCAACCCATAAGTGTTGTCATAGTTACTCGGAGACAATGAGAAATGCTATTTTGCCCTTTAACTAAAACGTACTTTTTAGAAACTAAATATTTGGAAAGTAATTCTTTATTTCTTTGCATCTAGGGTTATTCCAATTGTCAGTTCAGATCCAAAACAGCACGTCTTAAAACATTTACTGCTAACCAGATTGATGAAATAAAAGACCCTTCAGGACTCTTTTACATCCTTCCTTTTCAAAAGGTAATCTAATTATGTTTCATTACTAATATTATGAACCTAATTGTCTGTGTGTGTGTGTGTGTGTGTGTGTGTGAGAGAGAGAGAGAGAGAGAGAGAGAGAGAGAGGAGAGAGAGAGAGAGAAAGAGGAGCATGCCATCCCAGGACTTGCAAGCCGGCTCTTCTCTTTTATCTTTATGTCAGTCCTGGGCTGGGACTCAGGTTGCCAGGCTTGTGAGGAAGGCTTCTTTACTCCCTGAACCATTTTGCCCTTAATCTCATGTTTAAAAATTACTAAAATATTCTTGGTAATTAAGTTTTTATTTTGTTTATTTTATTGTAGGGATACTTGGTGAATTGGGATGTCCAACGACAAGTTTGGGATTATCTTTTTGGAAAAGAAATGTATCAGGTAACAAGTTAAGAGTATGTATTAAAATCTATTTCTGTGTTTTAATTCAAATGGAAAATGGGGACTTATTAACCCTACCCCTAACCCTGATTTATAAACTTATATGTATGTAAGGCACTTGGATATAGATTTCCTAGATTTTATTTATTTACTTTTGGAGAGAGAGTCTTACCAGGTTCTCCTGGCTAGGCTGGAGCTTGCTGTGTAGAACTGAGCTGCCTGGAACTCTGCTTTCTGAGTGTTGGTATTAAAGGTATACACCACCACACTTAGTATGATCTTGTGAGTATTTAGAAAACATACTAATTAAAACCTCCGGGCTGGAAACTTAAGTGCAGTCCAGATAATCTTTGTGAAGCTCAATATTAGATTTTTACTTCCTGCTTCTACTGTTCCTCTGCGTCCGCTAGGGAATGAAACCCTTGACATGTTGTGTGCTGGGCGCCTCCTCCGTCAGCCACATCTTCAGCCCATTATTTCTACCATTACCAGACATATACCATCCCCTTTCTGTTTCCCGAAAAGATATGTTTGCCTACATATCTGAATATGTGGTTGGTACAAGAATTTTGGTTATTTTATAAATGATTTTTAAAAAATTTTGTGTGTGTGTGTGTGTGTGTGTGTGTGTGTGTGTGTGTGTATGCCATGTGTGTGTAGGTGCCCACAGAGGCCATGGAAGTGTTGGATCCTTTGGAGCTGCAGATGGTTGTGAGCCACCTGGTGTGGAACTGAATTCCAATCCTTTGGAAGAGCAGCAAGCATTCTTGATCCCCCAATTGCTTGATCCCTCTCTTCAGTCCAGAGAATGCTGTGATTATTTTCCTTGGATTGATTTATTTTACTTTGTGTGTATGGATATTTCACCTGTACACATGTCTATATACCACAGGCATGTAGTACTCATAGAGGCTAAAGAGAGTGACAGATCCCCTGGCTGGGATTTGAACCTGGGTTCTCTGGAAGTTCTTCCAGAACACCAGTGCCCTGAACCTCTGGACAATCCCACTACCCCCAAATTTTATGTCTTATATTAGTGTAGTGTAACAAGCTCAGAGGATGGTCAAATTTTAATCTACCCCAAGGTTATGGAAAAACTCTCGCTCTGTCACCCATGATATTGAAAGGAAAGAAGCCTAGGGGAAAATGAAACAGACCATCTAGTTGCCAGGAAGACCTGCACCATGGGCACCTTCACTCAGGCTCGTCCTGAAGACAAGGAGCTCTGGATAAAGCTTGTAGACACTATCAGAACTCATCCTGAGAAGAGCCCTCACTGGCGGGGCTCAGGGGTCCAGAACCTGATCTGTGAACTGCCAGTGCAGAAGGGCAGAGGGTAAGAGAGCGAACAAGGCTCCATGTATACTGCTGAGTTTTCTGCAGGTAACACTCCTCCAGAAAGACCTCTGGAAACTTCTTGCCTTCTTCCTGTGTATAACAGAGCAATATGGCTCCACTGCTCGGGTTGCTTTAGCCCTGACTTTTATCTTTAACGGTTTGACAGTTGGGCAGTCCCATGTTAATTTTATTTTATTGAGGGAAGATTGCAACTAGATTCTCTAAGTTCAGATCCTCGATATGGCCCTAAGTGACTCTATAAACCTGGGTAGCACATTCAGGTTTTTTGTGACTCTGTTTATGTATTAAATGAGGATTACAGTCAGTATTATTATTGTGAGGATCAGATAATTTTTTTTATTACACACATACACCATTTTTGATGATAATCACTATAGATTATGAAACTTTTGGGATTTTTTTTTTCTCCCATAGGTTGATTTTTTAGACACTAATATTATTATAACGGAACCATATTTTAACTTCACTTCAATACAAGAATCAATGAATGAAATCCTATTTGAAGAATATCAGTTCCAAGCAGTATTAAGAGTAAACGGTAAGTTGAAAGACTTTCTTGAAATTAAATTATGAGTAAGGTTATAAGTGGAGTAAAGAAACTCAAGGTCCTAAGAACTAGGTGGCAGCTCTTAGGTTCGGAGGCAATAAAACACAGAATTGTTATTTTAAGCATAGAACTTTAGTGTGGCCCAGTGGCACAGGCCTATGGCAGCTTGGAAGACTGGGGCAGGAGGATTGAGAATTCACAATTTGTCTGGACTGCAGACTGAGTACAAGGCCAATCTAAGCAACTTGGGGATAGCATACAATAAAAAGAGGCTAAGTCGTGAGTTCTAGGTCTACCAAACTATAGAGTTAGTTTCTGTCTCTGGTCCCTTCTTCCATATTAAAGCCTGCAGTGACAAAACAAAAAGATTGTATTCTTTTCTTTCTCTACCTACCACATAAGTGTGACTTTTAAAAATTGAAACATTGATTATCTTAAGACAGTTATAAAGGGACTGGAGAGATGGCTCAGTGGTTTAGACCACCTTCTGCTCTTACAGAAGACCCAGCTTGCTTCCAGAACCTATTTAGGCAACTTCAACCACCTGTAACTCCAGTGCTCCGGCCTCTGCAGGCACCTGCACTCACATGTACAGATACAATTAAAATTAAGTCTAAAAAGAAGACAATTATATATACAATTTAGAATTATTTTTTTTTTAAATAAAGGCTTTTTTGTTGTAGTTTGTGGTTTATTTTGGGTGTTTTGTTTGTTTTGAGACGAATTTCCTTTTTTTTTTTTTTTTTTTTTTTTTTTTTTTTTTTTTGGTTTTTGGACGGGTTTGTTTTATAGCCCTGGTACCGGAATCATTGGTAACCAGTGGCCTCGAATCAGAATCCCTTGCTCTGCTCCAGGCTGGTAAAGCGTGCACCACCACGCCCGAGACAGATTCCAAGCCCTGCTGCCTGATCACGAGATCCCCCCCCGAGCAGCTGGGATCAAAGGCATGCACCACCACAGTTAGCTTAAAGGCAGCTTTTGTTGTTGTTTGTATTTGCCTAGTTTGCTCCTTTTCTTTATTGTTTTAAAGTACTAGCATACTGTGATATGTTCATCTTCCCCTGGCATCCTGTTAACAGCTGGCGCTCTTAGCGCACACAGGTATTTCCGAGATAACCCTTCTGAACTGTGCTGCATCATTGTCGACAGTGGCTATTCCTTCACGCACATTGTTCCTTACTGCAGAAGCAAAAAGAAAAAAGAAGCAATTATTCGGTGAGCTACATTTAATTGTCATTTTCTTTCTCCTTTTATGTCACTTGCCTGCTGTTTCTTAGGATGAAATATGTGATAACTGAACCAAAGTTGATTTCTCTGCTTTTAGGATAAATGTGGGTGGAAAGCTCTTAACGAACCATCTAAAAGAGATCATATCCTACAGGTAATCCTGGGCTTTGAACTTGGGGAGGATGAGGTACCACCATACCCAGCTAGAGGTTGGCTAAATTAAAAAAAAAAAAAAAAAAAGAATGGGGCTGGAAAGATGGCTCAGAGGTTAAGAGCACTGGCTGCTCTTCCAGAGGACCCTGGTTTGATTCCCAGCACCTACATGTAGGCTAACAACTGTTCATAACTCTAGTTGCATCCTATTTCTCTGGTCTGTGTGGAGAGTCAACACAAGGGAACAGACATATATGCAAGCGAAATACATATACATAAAATAAAAATAAATGTTTAAAAATAAATGATTCTTTAAAGTTATGTTCAATTGCTGCTCATTTCAAATTTTATCCATTTATAAACTGCATTTAGTGTGTGTGTGTGTATTTGGTAT
This sequence comes from Mastomys natalensis, assembly GCA_021653895.1. Taxonomy (NCBI): domain Eukaryota; kingdom Metazoa; phylum Chordata; class Mammalia; order Rodentia; family Muridae; genus Mastomys; species Mastomys natalensis. The sequence goes on from JAJTUV010000537.1 coordinate 354,612, forward strand.
GTGTGCACGTGTGTGCCTCCATGATATATATTTCTTTTCTGTTAGGCAGCTGCATGTTATGGATGAAACTCATGTGATTAATCAAGTGAAAGAAGATGTATGCTATGTGTCTCAGGATTTTTACAGAGACATGGACATTGCCAAGTATGTAGAATGATAATCCGTTATTTGGGAAATTGATTTTCAAGTGATGTTACCAATTATGAAGTTTCATAAATCTCTACTTTGTCTTTAAGGTTAAAAGGAGAAGACAATACAGTGATGATTGACTATGTTCTGCCTGACTTCAGTACAATTAAAAAGGGCTTTTGTAAGGTAACTTTTGTATTTCTTTTTTGTTTTTTGTGTATATTTAAAAAATTTTTTTAAAGATTTATTTATTTCATGTATGTGAGTTCACTGTAGCTGTCTTCAGACACACCAGAAGAGGCATGGATCCCATTATAGATGGTTGTGAGCCACCATGTGGTTGCTGGAAATTGAACTCAAGGACCTCTGCAAGAGAGTGCAGTGCTCTTAACCACTGAGCCATCTCTCCAGCCCCCTTGTTTTGTATTTTTATTTGATGTGTGTGGGTATTTTGCTTGCATGTATGTCTGTGCACTATGCATGTGCAGTGCCCACAAAGGCCAGAGGAGGTTGTCTAATTCCCTAGAACTGGAGTTACCTACAGTTGTGAGCCACTGTTAAGTACTGGGAATCAAACCTGGATCCTCTAGAAGAACAGTCAATTCTCTTAATTGCTAAGCTGTCTCTCCCGCCCCTGTAAGGTGATTAAAAACAAAATCCTTTATAATATCTTCTTAAGTGACAACTTCAGCCAGATTTGCAAGGCATTTAACATCTAGCTAGATTGGCAGGGTATTACAATGCTGGCCTTTCTTTCTTCCTTCCTTTCTTTCTTTTTAAAGATATATTTATTTATTATATATGAGTTCACTGTTGCTGTCTTCAGACACACCAGAAAAGGGCATCAGACCTCATTACATATGGTTGTGAGCCACCATGTGGTTGCTGGGAATTGAACTCAGGACCTCTGGGAGAGCAGTCAGTGCTCTTAACCACTGAGCCATCTCTCCAGCCTGTAGCCATTTCTTTAGGTACAAGTAGATAAATAAGTTCGTTTCTCACCAAGGTTGTTATGAGGGACAAACTCGCTGCATGTTCCCAGTATTAAGAGGCAGTTTGTCTTGAATGTCAAGATAATTTCCCTTTGTCTTTGATCAGCTCAGGAAAAGACAGTTCTGTGTTGGTGAATGTGAAATCTGACCCTCTAGTTACTGGCTTGATAAAGACTCTTGGGAAATTAAAAATTTTGGACTGAACCGTGGTGGCACACACAACAAATGAGAGGCAGCAGATCTTGTGAGCTTGAGGCTAGCCTGGTCTACAGAGTAAGTTCCAGGACAGCTAGAGCTACAAAGAGAAACCACGACCACTACTACCAACAATATAAAATTTCAATTCAGAGATGTAAGGAGATGGGCTGGAGAGATGGCTCAGCGGTAAGAGCACTGACTGCTCTTGCAGAGGTCCTTGGTTCAATTTCCAGCAACCACATGGTGGCTCACAACCATCTATAATGGGATCCAATGCCATCTTCTGGTGTGTCTGAAAACAGCTACAGTGTACTTGTACATGTTAAAGGAAGGGAGGGAGGGAGAGAGAGAAGAAGGAAGGAAGGAAGGAAGAGAAAAAGTGTAAGGAGACATGATAGTATCCATCTGGAACTGTGGGAAATTGAGTATCTAATAATGTATTCATAAATAAACAGTAATGAAAACAATGTAGAGCTACATGATTAGCATGGCTCCACCCCAAAAGTAATGTTTAATAAAACAGTCTATAGAAAGGTGTGCACACTTTCAGTGTATATAGATTACTTTAGTTAGAATACAGCAACAATAGCTTAGTTTTATATAGTTTCAAAAGATTGTGAGTGATGAAGGTGGGATTTTTTTGTTTTGGTTTTTGGTTTTTGATTTTTCGAGACAGGGTTTCTCTGTATAGCGCAGGCTGTCCTGGAACTCACTCTGTAGACCAGGCTGGCCTCGAACTCAGAAATCCGCCTGCCTCTGCCTCCCAAGTGCTGGGATTAAAGGCGTGCACCACCACTGCCCGGCGAAGGTGGGATTTTAAAAGACATGATAATTTATTTGTCAAGTTGCATCAAGCTGTTTAATGGGTATTTGTATTTTATGTAAGTATTTGTACTTAGCAGGCCTGAGATCTTTTTTTTTTTTTTTTTTTTTTTCCACATTATAGAAGTGAAATACAGATCAAAATTAAGGAAGGAAAATTGCCCCAAACATTTCGACTGCGGAGCTGTCTCATTAGTCACACTTGACCATGTGCACATTTTATATCCAATTATAATCACAATCGAGTTATGATAAGAGATGCAGTGGAGAATGTGACACAGTGGTAAAGTTGTCAGTTTTGCAGAAATGGCACCTGCGTCATGTCACAGTGATTTCTAGTCTCTCCCAACCTGGCAGATACTGGAGTCATGAGGGCATTAAAATCTGTGTGGTTCCATTCTTCCCAGGAGTTTTTAGTTCCTAACTCAGAAAACTTAAAAAAATTTTTTTTTTTTTTTTTGCATAATGGACAGCCAACTAGGAATCTTTCTCTCTTTAAGAATGTTTCTCCCTCCGTGTGAGTGGCATGCTATTAGATTATCAGACATGATCTTCTGAGTTGTGTCATTTCTTCCTTGTTTTTTCAGATCAGCACCTGCTCAATGAGCCAGCATTGGTGAGGTTGTCCTCGCAGTTGACCAGTATTTGTTCTCTGTGCCAGGGAGGGGTGTGGTGGGAGGTGACACACGGACAGAAGGTCAGACACAGCACAAGAAGCAAGTGTCTGATCTTGCAAACAGTCGGGTTGGAGCTTGTACTTCTTGAGCTTCATACAGACTTCTTGGCTTTGGCCTGGATGGCTTGGTGCCTTGACCTGAGTGGGCGTGGCAAGGGAGTGAATCAATCTGGGACCTCCGCAGAGCGGGGAAGAGTCGGGAGTTTCAGTAGGAGGATCTGTTACAGCAGTCTCAGGCTGGAAACATCTGAGAGGAGGAAGCCATAGTTGCTAGTTTTGGGCACACTGATCATACTTGGATCAGAGGGAGGCTTTGCCGTTGCAAGCCTGATACTTAAGGGAAGGGTTTGTCAGTTCCTCGTGTGTTGCGGCTTCGGCCCTTTACATGGCCGTGTCTGTATCCTGGCATTCACTCAGGATTACAGCCACTCGAGCTTCCTCGGTGCCTCATACTGTCAAAGGCTTTCGTGTGTAATTCACTCTTTAACAAATGAGAACATAAAGTTAGTTGAATTGGACTCTTGCTAAATGAACTATTACAATACATATATTTTAAAAAGAATATCTTACTCTTTATTGATGAATGTTCAAATTTACGCTTTATATACAATCGTATTTAGTCATTTATATGAAAGTTACATTGTATATGTAGTAAGCTTAATTTTAACATTTCTTTCAGTTGCTTTAATACTTGATTTTTGTTTCCTGCCAAGAAAACAAAACAAATATTTAAGACATTAGAAAAACACTCCTCAAAAAAAAAAAAAGAAAAGAAAAGAAAAACATTCCTCATAAAATGAGAAAAATGTCTGTGAGCCTTTGTACTTCATATCTTAGGGTTTCTATTGCTGTGAAGAGACCACAGCACCTTTTATAAAGGAAAAATTTTAACTGGGGCTGGCTTACAGTCTGTTAGTGTCTTGGCAGGAAGCATGGTGGCACACACAGAAGAGCATCTGAGACCCCAAAGCCCACCCCCAGTGACACACTTCCTCCGACAAGGCCACGCCTTCCAGTAGTGCCTGTCTTTGGTGACAAAGCATTCAATCTGTGCCCGTGTGTTCCATCCTATTTAAACCACCACACATAGGATAGTGTTGATTTTTTTTTTTTGGTTTGGTTTTGTTTTGTTTTTTTTTTTGAGGCAGGGTTTCTCTGTGTAGTCCTGGCTGTCCTGGAACTCACTCGGTAGACCAGGCTGGCCTCGAACTCAGAAATCCGCCTGCTCTTGCCTCCCAAGTGCTGGGATTAAAGGCGTGCGCCACCACCGCCCGGCGATAGTGTTGATTTGAACTGGGATACATTAGTCAGGAAGGCTTGGGAAATATGAAGCTTTGATCTTCTCCTGCTGATAAAAGGAACAATAACAACAAATAGAGAAATAACATCTATAGTATCATTGGACAAACAACAGAAATTCTAATTTTACTTCTCAAAAAGAGGATGCCTGCTAAAGTATAAATTGTCAGACCTAAATTGAGAATATTCCTTTATCTTTAGTGATTACCACTCTCTGCAGAACCATTATAACACAGACTGACAGTTTCTTTAATGATACTGGAAGTAAATATGTGTATGAGGGCATTCAATGCAGTAAATGACAGACTTCTCTGGACCAGCTCCTCACATCCTTCTGAATCCCTTCACTTGCCTATGTCTAAAAAAGGGTTTTGGAATTGTACCCTTGAAAACAGAAACTCCTTGTACTTCCAGATTACATATTAATGACTAATGGCATTTGTGCTGACATTCAGCAAGGACACCGAGTGCTGGCTCTTTTCCCTGGTTAGAAATTTGGTCAGTCAGCCTGATCAGCATCTGTAAATCAGGGCTATAAACCTTTAATGTCCTTCAGTCTGTATTGGCCTCAGATAATTTTCCAGTATTGAAAAAATGAATTATCCTTTAAACTAAATTTTGTGTGTGTGTCTTTTTGTTTTTATTTTTTCTTTTATTCCTTTGAACAAGGTCTCATACTGTAGCCTAGGCTAGCCTCAGACTTGCACAATTCTTCTGTTTCAACCTCCCACGTGTTAGGATTACAGGTGTATACACCATACCAGGCTGTGGTAGTTTGAATATGCTTGGCCCATGGGAAGTGACACTATTAGGAATTGTGGCCTTATTGGAGGTGTAGCCTTGCTAGAGGAAATGTGTCACTGTGGAGACAATGCTTTGAGGTCTCATATGTATGCTCAAGTCTGGCCAATGTGATCCAGGTTCTTCTCCTGGCTGTCTGTGGAAGACAGTGCCCTTCTGGCTGCCCTTAGATCAAGATGTAGACCTCTCAGCTCCTCCAGCACCATGTCTGCCTGCATGCTGCCATGCTTCTTACCATAACGATAGTGGCTTGAACCTCTGAAACTGTAAGCTAGCCCCAATTAAATGTTAACCTTTATAAGAGTTGCCTTGGTCATGGTGTCTCTTCATAGCAATGAAACCCTAACTAAACACAAGCTTAATGTCAGTTGTAAGTTAATTAGTAAATTTATAGAGAATCTTTTCCATTCTACCTAAGACAGGATGCTACTTCTTCTATGGAGAATACTATTTTTCTTACTACAAAATTTATTTAATTGTGTTAGATATGACGTATATGTATAGTTTCTTTGTTTTCCTGGGAATATTGTATATATCTGGAAAGTTTTGTTTAAAATTTATGCTCTGGACAGAGTGCTCCCAGATGATAGCAGGCTGAATCATTTGTATCCAGGCTATAGTGTAAGGAAATACTTCCAGTGTGCTTTGGGCTGCTATGCTAGACCTTGTGTAAGACTTGTGACCTTCCTGAGCCTTACTATACCATGAATGAAAAGCCAAATGCCTGTTCCTAGTGTTATGTGAGACTTGTGGAATAATGCACACAAAATGTCTAATGCAGTTAAGGGCACTGTGTTATTTTGCATGTCACTGCCCAGGAATGTTTTGAATATCTACCATATACAAGGGACGTGTGGTGTACTAGGCAGTGCCTATGTGATGAACACTGTAGTTTGGGGAAGACTACATGTGTATGAAGGAAACAACATATATATATATGTATTGAATATATGTGTGTATACTCACATATATACTCGGTAATGCATACATTTTCACATATTTTGAGTATGTTGTGGTGGAAAACTGCATCTCTAGCTGGATGGAGTCAGTGACTGTAGCTGGATCTATAGGAAATGGTGACTAAGACTGAGCAGGAGCGTTGTTTCATTGGTGTGGATCACAGCTCACGATTAGGGAGGTTAGCAGAACCTAAAGAGGAGAATGGACCCTAGTTGTAAAGTTTGTGTTTGCTATGTAGACCCACTACAGGTTGTCATTAAAGGGAACATTTCAGCAATGTAAAGTATGTCTTTGCTTAATTATTTGGAAATAGATTCTTTATTGTTTGAGAATTTCATATATACATTTAATGCCTTTCAGACCCATCTGTCCTTCCTCTCCTATTCCTCCCTATCCTTACCAACAGTTTTCCTTCCAAACAAAATGTGCTGTATTTTTTTTTATCTGAGTCTACTTAGTGCTGCCCACATATGCATGGGTGTAGGCCATCACCTGGAGCATGACAGCCACATGTGCAAGTGTGGCTTCGTCACATGTCCATCTCTGAAGTAGGGGAATGAGCTAGATGGGGTGGGAACACAGGACAGCAGATACTATTACTGCATCATCTTTATTTAGCAATGGAATCACTGTACAATTACAGATCAACTATGAAGTTTCCTCTACTGCGCTCTCCTTTCCTTTCTTTTAAAACATACAGAGTATAGCTGGTAGATTGTCTGCAGGGTGGGATTGCCATACAAACATTTCTTTCCTTCTTTCCTTCTCTCTCTATCTCTCTCTCTCTCTCTCTCTCTCTCTCTCTCTCTCTCTCTTTTGATACAGCTCTCCTTCACCCACTCCCCCACCTGTCCTGGAACTCATTGTGTAGCCCAGGCTGGCCTCAAATTCACAGAGATCCTCCTGCCTCTACCTCAAGATAATTTTTATTTGTATGTTATGGCAACAGGAGAGAAAACACATTTTCTAACCTTCGAGAATCACAAGACTCTTACTGTACTAGTACTACATATGTCTAATTGTTACTTGTCATGTGAACAGGGTAATGTAGCTCAGACTCTATCTTCCTTTGCTTTAAGCCCAGGGAAGAGATGGTGCTAAGTGGGAAGTATAAATCCGGGGAGCAGATTCTTCGCCTTGCCAACGAGAGATTCGCTGTTCCAGAAATTCTCTTTAACCCCTCTGACATTGGCATCCAGGAGATGGGGGTCCCAGAAGCCATCGTCTATTCAATTCAAAACCTACCAGAAGGTATGTTAATGGTTAAAGTGCTAAAGAGAAGTAGTTTTGAAAAAATCATAATCACGGTATTGTTTTGTAAGTAATTTAAAAAAATAACATCTGTATTATTGGAAGAAATTTCCAGATCCTATAATGCATTTAAATAATTCTTGGTTGATTTGTTCTGCATCATAAATTATATTTGAAAAAGTCATTATGGTCTATTTAAGCATGAATATATCTTTGTTTAAGTATTAACTTGCTCTATTCATTTTAGAAAAGTCTATTTATTGGCATATTTATTTATTTATTTTTTGAGACACCGTCTTGCTACGTAGCTCAGTCTGGTCTAGAACTCCGAATCTTCCTGCTTCAGGCTCCTGAATGTTAGAATTATAGGTGTATTCTAGAAGTCTTGACTGAAAGTTTTAACCTAAATTTACCCAGAATTGAAATGAAATTTAGAGGTTTTAATGGATTGCTTTTTCAGCAGTTTATAAGACTAATTTATTCATTTTATGATATTTAGAATGACAGGATTACTTTCTCTCTCTCTCTCTCTCTTCTCTTCTTTTTTTTTTTTTTTTTTTTTTTTTTGTTTTTTGTTTTTTTGTTTTTTTTCGAGACAGGGTTTCTCTGTGTAGCCTTGGCTGTCCTGGAACTCACTCTGTAAACCAAGCTGGCCTCAAACTCAGAAATCCGCCTGCCTCTGCCTCCCAAGTGCTGGGATTAAAGGCGTGCGCCACCACCGCCTGGCTTCTCTTTCTCTCTTGAGACAGGATTTCTCTTTCTTTGTGCAGCACTGGCTATCCTGACTCTGTAGAACTGGGTAGCCTCAAATTCACAGGTTTGCCTGCCTCTGCCTTCAAGGTGTGTATCACCACCACCCAGCAGTCTGGATTATTTTAATAAGTTAACAGGAAGATGGCCCAGGCCTTTGTGTATGAGCCTGACAGCCTGAGTTAATTCCCCAGAACTTACATAGAGGTGGAAGGAGAAAGCCAATGTCACAGAGTGTCCTCTGACCTCTACATTTGGTCTGTGGCAAGAATGTTCCGCCCCTGTTGTGTGAGTGTGTGTGTGTGTGTGTGTGTGTGTGTGTGTGTATGCACAGGTACGCACACAGTAATAATAAATAATAACAAAATCAAAATGACTGGAGTAGTGTTTCATGGTGACATCTGGAGTTTTCATATGTATAAGTTAAGTGTCTCAAGTTTTAGAATACATTCTAAATACATGCTGCCTTCCTACTTTAAAGGTGTATTTGTTTATATATTCATGTGTGTGTGTGTGTGTGTGTGTGTGTGTGCTGTCTGTCTGTATATCTGTCTGAGTTTATGTATGCCACATGCATGCCAGAAGATGCCCTGGAGCAAGGGCTACAGGCAGTTTCAAATCGATGGATGTGGGAATTAACTCTGGAGTTTTGGAAGAGCAGTAAATTGTCTTGGCCACAGAGCCATCTTCTCCAGCCCTTTCTCCCTTCTCTGTAAGGAACAGTCATGGCACCAGAAGAAATCCAGTGTGCACAGTGTATGTTGCCCTCACTGAGAACAAAGTCAGTCTGGCTATTCCTTTGCACGGCTGTTCTCCTGGTTCACAGTTGATATGTAGTTGCAATCATGACATATAATATCAACACAGAACTAACATAAGGCAACTTTACCTTGATGAATAGAAGCAGTAGTCATGAGATGGCCAGTACTCCTTATTTTTTGGGTTTTCCAGTTGTGCTCTAGGTTTTTAATACTGGTGCACCCTGTAATGCCTAGTGTTTGCCATTGTGTGCCTTTAGTGTGTTTGTTCACTCCTGCCTTCTTTGTTTAAAGGCTATATAGATTATGAGAGTTTTCCCCATCTAAGGTGTGTATTATGCAATAGATACATTTGTTTTAATGTGAGAACATTAGAAATGTGGACTAACAAGTTAAAAATTCTGAGGAAGGCCTTTTTATTACATGTTTATAATTTCCTCTCTAGTAAAGACCCCTTCATTTTAGGAAAGAAGAATGATAATTGTGATTTATTGTCTGCTGCAGAAAGTTAGTTATATATGGCTTCCATGTAAATATAATTGGTAGTCAGTAGTTCACCCCCTTTAGTTTTTTTTTTTTTTTTTTTTTTTTTTTTGTTTTCGAAAGGTCCTGTGTAGGGTCTGACTCACTTGTGACAGCTGGTCGAATCAGAACGGTAGTCTGTAACCCACCACGTAGTTTTGTTTTAAAGACCTGTGAGGTCACATTTCATTTTGCTGTCTTTAGTGTCTCCACCCATGTACACTATTGCTTTGTGGTAAATCTGAAAATGAGCCTTGTGTGGTGGGGCAGGTCTGTAATCCTGGTACTCTGGGGAATGAGGCAGGAGGACTACAGTTCAAGGCCATCCTGTCCTACATAATGGAGCCTTGTCTTAACCAGTAGCACAAAATCTTCATAGTGAACACGAGAAAAAAAAATTGAAATTTTAACAATGTACCCCCAGGTTGTTTGCTTTCCTGGCCAAACCCTGATTGCCCACATGCTCAGCTGAGACTTTCCAGAGACAAGTAGATTTTCTAACACTCTTTTTTTGTCCTTTCTTTTTTTCTTTTAAAGAAATGCAGCCACATTTTTTTAAGAACATTGTTTTGACGGGAGGAAATTCCCTTTTCCCGGGATTCAGAGAGCGGGTTTACTCAGAAGTTCGGTGTTTGACGCCAACAGACTATGATGTTTCTGTCGTGTTGCCTGAGAAGTAAGTGTTGGTTTATAAGGAAGCAAAAGCCAGCTTGCAGGAAGGGGGCTTGTGACAGGCGTGACTTTAAAGCTGTACTCGTATAGATACTGGCAGATTTATTCCCCAGCAGGAACCTTGTTCTTTTTCTTTCAAAAATGGAATCTTCATTCTTGAGTGAGGTAGAAGAGACGGCCATGGCAAGCACAGCACTGACACATGACAGGTGCTCAGTGACAGGAGCTCTTTCCGTGTGTGCCTCAGTCCCGCTGCCAAGGCTTGTTATACGCAAAGAAGCCAACCTGTTCCTAATTTATCTTAGATGTACCACCTCGAGATAGGTTCTCTGATGAATAGAAGTCTGAGAATTGAATTATTAGGAGAAGCACTGTCAGCTCATAACTTTGGTTGTGTTTTTTTTTTTTTTTTTTTTAAAGTTCTAAATGTTTTTGGTGAACCTTTATAGTTAACTAGACTTGTTTTTATTAAAAATTGTTGTGAAGTCAGGTATGGTGGTGCTTGCCTGTAATCCCAGCTTTAGGAGTTTAGAGATGGAAAAAGCAGAAGTTCAATGCCAAGCTCTGCTGCATAGCAGTTTTGAAGGCAGCCTGGTTTATGCAAGACTGTTAAAAAAACTGAGAGAAAAAAATTTTAATGTCTTCTACTCTTTTTATGAGGAAGAACAGTTAGTATCATTCCAATTTAGGCTGTGAAAGTTAAGGCAGGTCTTTAGATCTGTGGGAGTGACTTAAAAAGCATCCTACTCCAAGGTTTGCATTGGACGTTGGAGAGAGAAGGCCTTGTGAGCCCCTGACTCCTCATGCTTAGTTCACAGCAGGGACCAGAGGAAAGCCCCGTTCCATCACCTGAGGCAGAGGGCTTCATTTTATTGTTATTGTGTGTATGTGATGTGCAGGCTTGAGGTGTGGATGCTCCAGGCATGAGTGTGGAGGGCATGGGCCAACTCTGTAGAGTTGGGTTCCTTCTACCTTTACCTGGCTTCCAGGAATTAAACTCACATTGTTAGGCTTAGGCAGCAAGAACTTACCCTATAAGCCAACTACCTCACCTCTCAGAAACAGGAAGTCTCTTTTTTATTTGTTTGTTTGAGAGAGTCTCACTGGCTGGTCTGAGACTGTATAGACCACAGTGGCCTTAAATGCATAGAGATTGCTCTGCCTCTGCCTTCTGAGTGCTAGATTAAAGGCCTTAGTTAGTACACCATGGCCAAATTGGAAGTTCTTAACCAAAAGATTGCCTAGTATTAGTGGCAGAGTTACTAATGAGATCCTATTCTAATTAAATTTAAATTTACACTAAAGTAGTGTTTTTCAAAGTCAGTAGTAGTTAATACAAGGTCTTCATCTATATCTTTTTTGTTTGTTTGTTTGTTTGTTTTTGTTTTTTGTTTTTTGAGACAGGGTTTCTTTGTGTAGCCCAGGCTGTCCTGGAACTCACTCTGTAGACCAGGCTGGACTCGAACTCAGAAATCTGCCTGCCTCTGCCTCCCAAGTGCTGGGATTAAAGGCGTGCACCACCACCGCCTGGCTTTTTTTTTTTTTTTTTTTTTTTTTTTTTTTATCTATATCATTTTTTATTTTTTTGTCTTTTTGAGACCTGGTGTTGCTTGTTATGTAGTCCCAACAGACCCAAACTGGCCATCATTGTGCCCATGCTCCTCGTGCTGGGATCACAGATATGAAGACCTATAAAACTTACATTTATAGCTAGTAAATCTTAAAATGTTCTAGATTAATCTTTAAAGTAAACCCTTATTTAAATCTTTCAAAGGATTAAGGAACTGTTAAATGCTGGAATAATTTTTGTCAGCAGTAATGTTCATATACTTCCTGACTTTGGGTTTTTATCTTGTGCATGCATGCCTGAGGCCAAGGGACTGACACAATTAACTATTGTTCTTTAATTTGAGGAATCATAATGTGCATTTTTCCTTCCTGAAAAAAAATAACATGCAGTACAAATATAAAGATATAAATAAGCCTGTTAATAAAAGGTTGCAGATGCAGTGTGTGAGGACAGTTCTCTTCACCTGTTCTGATCTCAGATGGGGAAGTAGCATGGCCTGGGCAACAAAGCCAAACTGTGAATCACTTGGACGGTTTTCCCTACTGTCTGGCCTGCCTGGGATTGTCAGCTATTGTTTTATAGCAGCCACAGGTCAGGCTGAAAGTGGCCTGAGACAGCTGCTAGGTAACTTAGAACCTCCCAGTCCTGTCTCTAAAGTAGGACTTAGCCAGCTGGTCCATGGCTTCTGTGAGAAGCACTAGGTTAATAAATCTTTGCTTCGGTTTAGGTCCAGAGTTGGAACATTTTCCCCTTTACTCATCTACAGCTTCTGTTTATGTTCTGAGGTTTTCACTAAAAGTAGAGGGGTCATACATAGAGCACACAGGGGAAGAACCAACCCACTGTTTGTATTGGGGAGGAAGAGCTTATCTCTGCACCATAAGTGAGGCTCCAGTAAGTTGAGCAGAGCTTTCAGCTGTCAGTTCATAATCGACATTCGCTCTATAGTCACTTGGTAGCTGGGTTCATTTGTGTGGTCTCTGTTTCAGCCCTATTACTTACTCCTGGGAAGGTGGGAAGTTGATATCTGAAAACGATGACTTTGAAGATATGGTGGTTACAAGAGAAGATTATGAAGAAAATGGACATAGTGTCTGTGAAGAGAAATTTGATATATAAGAAACATTTCTGAATGAAAGTCTTGGAAAGTTTATTTCAAAGTTCCTTTTAAAGGAGGTTAAAAACTATGCTACTTTTCATTGTAAGATAAAGTCTTGAACTTCTATAAATATTCTGAGTCATGGCTGATGTGCACAGGCTTCTTACATGGTTATTACAATAAACTGTAATTCAGCCGTGCTTCATTTAGTAGTTACACTACTAAACAATACTTATACTGTTCCTGAGAATAGATTATTTTTCATGAGAAAGTAAAAGAGCAAATGTTTAATTCTTCATACTTGAAAACACAAATTGAAATATCTCACCCATCATTTTTCCTTAGAAGATACTTTGTGTAGTTTTGACTGTACTTAGCTAAAGTATTTACAGACTGTTAGGATTCTGCTGTCTTAGAACTAAGTATTTTATTTAAAGTTTGTTATTCTTGTTTGTTCATAATAAAATTTGAAAGATCCATATTAAATCTGTCTGTGTAATGTTTATTTTTTACTTAGTATAAGTTTGAGAGAGTACAGATGTCTGTAGTGTTTGTGGTCACTAATGTTTCACGGAAATGTACTACTTTGTTTTAGAAGTTCTTTTATGTCAACATATTAAGATAAGATGCTTAGTGACTACACTTGCTGAGTATATTCAAGGCCCTATGTCTGAGCTCTGCATTTCTAAAGCAATAGCTTTCCAATTTAAGGAATGAGTTGGTAATTTCCTTCAGTTAAAACTTGGCATCTTGGAGGGAACTCAAGGAGAACTAAAAAGAGGCTCCTTAAGATTCAAAAACCAAACAACTCAGAAGTCCCAAAAAGTTCCTAAAGCTTAGCAGAAGAGACACAAGTCCTCTTCCTTCCCTCCATGTGTTAACAGTAAGGCCTTCTGACCTGCAAATAATGTAGAACACTCCAAGGTTTCAGCTTTTTCTGAGTTGTTACCCATGCTGGGTGGGCTTTCAGTGACCGCGTTGCCTTTGAGACATCTGTGCTGATACATGTAATCCCTCACCCATATTCCTGTAAGTAATCTCAATAAACTCATTGGTTTATCAAGTTAGACTTGGGCAGTATTGATACTTTGATCTGTTGATCCCTATCTGGGATGAGTAGATATTTATATATGCCTCACCCCTGAGTAGTGTCACACAACACAGTGAATGGGTCAGAGAAAGTGCTGGGACTACATGAGCAACAGATAAGATCACATGGGGGTCCTGTATCTGTAGAGGTCAGAACTGTCTGAAACATAAGAAGCATGGATACCACAAGGCTGGATAGCTGCATGAAGAATGAAACTACATCCTATCTCTTACCCTGCAATTTCAAATGGATCAAGGACCTCCATGTAAGACCTGATCCTGAATCTGTTACAGGAGCAAGTAGGAAATATGTTTCTATTTAGAGGCACAGGAAAGAACTTTCTGAACAGGACCCAACAGACAGGCATAAGGACCAACCAACTGACAAATAGGACCTTGTGAAGTTCAAACTTCTATAGCATAGATCACCATCATTTGATGAAGAGGCAACCTACAAAAAAGGGGAAAAATAAGTCTTTGTCAGCTACATGTCTGATGGAGGGTTAGTGTTTAACATACATAAAGGCTTGCACTTTTAATTCCAACACTTGGGAGGCAGAGGCAGGCAGATTTCTTTGAGTTCAAGGCCAGTCTGGCCTATAAAGCTAGTTCCAAGATAGCCAAGACTACACAAACCCAGTCTCAAAAAACCAAAACAAACAAACAAACAAAATTAGAAAAATGTCTTTTATGTCTATTATGACTTTGAAAGTGCTATGTTCTTTCTGAAAACAAACAAACAACCCTATTGTTTCAGATTATTAATGCAAGAGAAAATGCAGGCCGGGCGGTGGTGGCCACGCCTTTAATCCCAGCACTTGGGAGGCAGAGGGAGGTGGATTTCTGAGTTCGAGGCCAGCCTGGTCTACAGAGTGAGTTCCAGGACAGCCAGGGCTACACAGAGAAACCCTGTCTCGAAAAACCAAAAAAAAAAAAAAAAAAAAAGAAAATGCAAACGGAGATGCAAGTCAGTGCATGCTGATATGATTAAGAGAGGTCTTTGTGTACAGGTTTTCTAACCTATTCTATGTGCTTTGCAACTTCAGAGGCAATGTTTGTTTTCAGATTTTCCAGCTTCATCCCAGTAAATAGATTCCTTATGTGTAGAAGGGCTTCACTGGATAACTAGCATTCTAGATTAACTCTGATGAAGACAGATTGGTGCCACACTGTCAACAGTACTTGCCTGCAAAGAGGCACTTGTTAAAATAACCTACCTCATGGAAGACAGTCTGTGCCTGTGCTTTGTGTTTTGAGACAGTTGCTTGGTATACTGTCTAGGGAGAGAGCCTGAGGGTTATAGGCTCTTTCCACTTGATGTGCTGAGATGGGAAATGTTGGGCGCCACCAGAGCCGCACCCTAAGATGGCAACTGACACCTACTGGCATACTGGTAAACATGCCCATAAATGGCGCTAGGGCTGTGCCTGACAGTGGCCTGATCTGATGTGCATAGCCCGGGCCTATAGGGAGAGGATACCTGGCCTGAGACGATAGGATCCCATCGGGGTATTTAAGTGAGGCACAGGGAGGAGTCGGGGGCTCACCTTCAGCTTTTTTTTTCTGTAATTCATGACTCCCGAGTAAAACCTGCTGTTAGAAGGAACTTGGTGTGCTTGTCGTATTTCCCTGCTGGTCAGGGAGGTCGGCGCAGCGCAGGGAAAAGTCCTAGCTGTCTCTCTCTGTCTTGAACCCTACCATGCCAGTATAAACCATCACAGTGGACTGTATACTTTTAAACCGTGAGCCAGAATAAATCCTTCCTCTTTAAAAAAAAAAAAAGGCTCTTACCAAAGTAACTACTTCGGAATTCTACTTCCTCTAGAAGAGCTCTCATAAATGCTTTTCAATTTCTACTTCAGACCTTAAGCCCAGGGTTGGCTAGAGATTGTTACTCCTCTGAAGCCTTTCAGATATCTTAAGAAATAAATCAGTTGTTTCCAGAATTGCAACCATAGCTTCATGTTGATGGCTCTTCTGCTGGATTTACTTTTCTAAGAATAGGACCATGACTTACGCATTTTATATCTTCAGCGTCGTTCCTGGTGTAGAGAAATGCTTATTACACCCATGATTGATTTATTTGGTAGCATTATCAGTCATCAGGTTTGATAAGTTATTTCTCTGCCAGTGAAATGAGTCAATTCAAGCCAGATTCAATTACATTAAATCGGGAAGCTGCTCTCGGGTGGGCATGCTCACTGGTCCCAAAGAAGGAGATAAGGGAAGTCACCATGGGAAGGGAGAGACAGGAGAGGGAGGAGAGAGAGAAAAGAGGGCACACGAAGAAAGAAAAAAGAATCAAAATGTCTGGATTATATAGGCAAGAGTCTCTCTGGGGAAGGACATCTCTGCCCCTGGGCTGAAACATTCAGTGTTGGGGTCAGGGAATGCCAGGTAGAAACTGAGGGATGCTGGAAGAACCTGGGAACCAGGTCTGCTTTGATATGTTAAATATGCACCTCAGTCCCTTGTCCTTGTTGTGTTTTATAAAAAGAAAGAGAAACCAGTGATATGTTTGGTGGAGGCACCTATGGTGTGGAGGAAGTGGGTGCCTCTGTGGGCCCATGCTGAGGCATCCCTTCCCTCTGAGGTACCAGCCACAGGAAGGTATAGTATAGAATAGAAGGTTTATTTAGGGTATGGGGAGGGGAGTTGAAAGGGTAATAGAGACAGAGAAAGGCAGAGGCCAGCCAAGAGCACATGGGAGGGGAGAGGGAGGGGGAGAGAGGGGAGAAGAGAGGAATGGAGCAATGAGCAAGAGGAGAAGAGAAGAGAGCAAGGCAAGGAAGCAAGAGCAAGGCAAGGGGGTGGTAAGCAGCCCCTTTTATAGTGAGTCAGGCATACCTGGCTGTTGTCAGGTAGCTGGGGCGGAGCCTAGATGGAATGCCAACAGTCCTGGGGTCCGAAACCAAACAAGGTTAAGTTGATAAAGCTAGGTTTGCACCCACAACGTTTTGGTTTTTAATGTTCAAAATTCTTTCTGGCACATGACAAGCAGAATCAAAACTCTTCCAATGCACTTAGAAACAGGGAGTTTCCAGAAGAAAGAAGTCGGAGAATGGTGGTATCTTTTGTGTGATTTAGAGTATATTCAAGGATAAGAGCTTCACCTCTATATTCATTTCTTTGAATTAGAAAATCATTTATTTACTTGGTTTTACCTGGCAAAGAGAAAACTGTTCAGTGGTACTCTTAAAGGAGATTTTTTTTTCTGCTAGGACCATCATGGTAGGTGTAGGCACTACTACTATGGAATTTGCAATGGGAGAAAGATGCTGGGTTTAATCATGAGTATGGTGTAGGCAGGAGGGAGTTTACTGCAGAGAAAGGTGGGGGTTGAGTGTGTTCTTGAGGCTTATGTGTTGGAATGTAATCCAAGTGAAAGTGCTTCTGAGAGGAGGGATCTTCAACAGATCTTTAGGTCATGGTGGGTGGGGCTCTGCACTCATGAAATTAATGCTACTTTTGCTGAGGAGGTTGGTTATCATTAAGAGTGTATCTTGGATAAAAGAATTTGGCCCCTTCCTCTTGTGTACCATGGATGATGCGGCAAGGAGACCCTTGCTAGATATGGGTCGTAGAACCTCGAATCTCACAGCCTTCAGAACTCCACGTAATGCACTTCTGATCTTTGTAGTTATTCAGGCATTCTGTTGCTGAAGCGTAAAACAATAAGTCTGGGTCAGTGGATAGACTTGCTCAGGAGTAAAGAGGATTCTAAATTCTCTAAATTGTGGAAGACAGACCCAATAACACCTGAGGTATGATGGGAGATGAGAATCCTGACCAAATAGTAGAGTGAGGAACTTTTGCTAAACCTACTTAGTAGAATTATCTGCTAAAATGGGATTGATAAGGAAGGACACAGATGGACCGGGAAAGAGTCTTAATATCTGATCAAGCAAAGAATCTTTGTCATACCTCAATCTGTGAATCATAGGCTAAATATTGCTCAAGCATTACAAATCAGAATAAATTCTTGTGGAAATTTACTGAGTATACTTACTAGAAGATAAGCATTTCTTTCTTTCTTTATTTACTTCTCCCAGCCCCCTAAAAAATCTTTGCATATAAGTATTCTGCTCCAAAGTTTTTAGTCTAAAATTGAATAACATTGTCCTTAGGATTTAAATTCCTGTTAAGCCTAATAATAGTAATATATACAGCTGTCACTAGGTGGCAGGGAGTTGCTGGTATAGGGATTTCTGCTTCGATACCATGGCCAAGGACGCAGAAGAACCACTTAGGGGAAGTAAAATTTTCTCTATAAAGAAGTTTGAATTTATATATGTGTGTGTGCATGCGTGTGTGCTTTATGTATATACATTACTGAATATTTGCAGAACATCCTTCAGTTTAAATAATATTGCATTTATATAAAACATGACCCACTTCCCCTAGCAAGGCCTGACTTTTTCAGGTTCCACAGCCTCTCCAGCTACCATTGCTATCAGGAAAACCGTGTTCAGAGTATAAGCTCACAGGGGCACACCTCAGACTCAACCCGTGCTTGTGCCTTTGCTATCATCTGGTCCAGTCTTAAATGTAAATACAAATCTATGTGCACACACATACACACACATCACTTTCTTCTTTTTTTGAGATAGGTCTCACTCTGCAGCCTTAAGTGACAGAAACTAACCCTGTTGTGCAGGCTAGCCTCAAACTCATGGTAATCCTCCTACCTTAGCCTCCTGAGTGCTGGGATTTACAGGCACCAGTGCTAACATATTTGTTTTATTATTTTATTGGGTTCTTATATCTACCTCCCTTCAACCCGTATTCCATCCTGATCCCTTCCAACCTCCCAACACTAGGTAGGAGAGAAAGAAGGTTAGAGGGGAAAGGGGTTATAAACCTCTTTAGGCTTCTTCCTGTTGATTAGGGTTGTTGTGTTTCTTGGGGCAAGTCTTAATTTTTATTGTCAGTATATTCAGCAGTCCAGCAATAGCATATGTAACAGCAGCAGGGGCAGCAGGAGCTGCTACAGGCGTTTGCATTTTTACCCTCTCCAGAGTCCCCAGAATTAAACTATTTGCAGCTGGTAAAAATCACTGCCACCCCTCACCCAACATGGGAAAATCATCGTTAAAGGCTGTGGACAAACTGAAGCAGTCCCATATTCCATACCTGGGACTAAAACAAAAACATTCATATAACATATCTGGGTTTTTTAGGAAACTAAAATTCTCACTATACATTAGTCACTAGGTCTGATAAATTTGTGTCTGTGTGTATGTGGGTACATGTACCTGTGTTCACACAGAGAGGCCAGAAGACGCTGTTGGGAATATTTTCTCTCTCTTCACTTGCTCCTTTGAGGCAGAGTCTCTCCTTGAGTTGGGACTCAAGGAGTTGCTTTCTCAGCTGGTCTGAAAGCCCCAGTGACCCATTTACCTCCATTGCCTTTGAACCTGGGGTGATGGTGTGTGAAGGACACCTAGCTCTTTGTATGAATGCTGGGATTCAAACTCCAGTCTTCTTTTGATTTTTGTGCATTAAGCACTTCTAACCACCTCTCCAGTCCCAGTATGCCTATTTTAATTAATTAGTTAATTAATTAATTAACTTTTGAGATAGAGTTTCTCTGTAGCCCCCGCTTTCCGGAACTCATTATGTAGATCAGGCTGTCCTTGAATTCAGAGATTCACCTACCTCTGACTCCTGAGTGCTGGGATTAAAAGCATATACCACCATGTCTGGCCTATTTTTACCCTTTGTTAAGTTTAATCTTTACAAATTATTTTCAGGGATAATAGGCCAAATTTGGGACAGTTTTATTTTAGAAACTGAAAATACATGAGTTGCACACAGCTGATCCTGGAGAAGTACCTGCCCCTAATGAGGTCTTGATGACATTGGTGATGTTATTCCAGACAGATTTGTACAACTTTGTTCTGAGCTTATGGACACACTCAAGGAGATAAGGCAGCCAAAAGAGGTCTATTTTGTAGTGAGAGATTTTAGATGGTCGGAAATTCTTTTTCTATAATTTGGAGGCCAGGCTATGTTCTTGTTGAGAATATATAAAGTGAGGTCATTGTTGGGCTCTGATAAATGGGAGGCAGGACTCAAGTGATTAGAGGCATTGACCATGTGGATTCAACCATTTCTGGATGGACTTTGGAAAGATAATCATTTCATTTTAATTTCTATCAAATTCTTCAGACTCAAAGTATCTGTGTTGACATGGAGAACCATAAGCTTATTTTCAGCTTTACGTCTACACGAAAAACACACCATTGGAGAGCAGCAGTATATGAAAGTTGTATGGCTTCCCTCCCAGCACTTTCATAGTATGAGGGACCCTAGAGGAAGTGAAGGAGATAGAGAGTACAGTATAAAGAGCATAATGGACTTGATTAGGAGGACTCTGTGTCATTCTGCCTCTGGATGGCATCCACATTTTGGGTCCCCTTTATATACTATTCTGCAGTGTATGGACATATATTTTTATGAAATAATAAGCCTAACTGAACCCAGGAGTCTCTTTGTATTACCTGCTATGACTTTTAAGCTGTGTCTTTTTTGGGGAGGTCCTGCAGCCTGATTTGGTCTTTGCCCAGAACCATTCGAAGTATAATTTGTCATAGATTCCAATAATTCAGTTCTGAATGAGAAAAAAAAAAAAGAAAATATATGAGTTGTCAGCTACCAGTTCTCATGCATGCCATTGGGGCAAGCTCTCTTGCACTGTCTGCTTGAGTGCTGCAGCCAGTGAGGGGCAGGGCTAGCTTTCCCATGCTGACCAGGCTTGAGGGCGGGCAACTCCCTCAGAGAAAGTTAATCTTTTTTTTTAAAGACTTATTTATTTTATGTATACTCGTACACTGTAGCTGTTTTCAGACACACCAGAAGTGGCATCAGATTCTATTACAGATGGTTGTAAGCTATCATGTGATTGCTGGGAATTGAACTCAGGACCTCTGGAAGAGCAGTAGTGCTCTTAACCACTGAGCCATCTCTCCAACACCCAGAAAGTTAATCTTAATAGCAAAGTATCAGTATACTTTGTTTTCTGCTTCTTTTTCTAAGTTGGATGAAAGAAATCCTATAGCTTAATGTTCTTATTGTAATAGAACATCTGAATATTTGATAACATTTGTTTGCAGTTTTGAGTGCTATTCTGGGTCAGTAGGAGTCAATTCCTTGTAAAAATTCTGTTAAAATTTTTCTGCAAAAAATTTCTCATTCTTCCCTCAAACATGTTCTATACTGTTCAATAAATATAGAACAAAATTCTTTGTTAGTGATAGACAGCAAGGCAGGCAGACATTACACACCCATATCCTCCCAAACACCTACACACACACACACACACACACACATCACAGATAGACATCAGACATATATAACAAACAGATGAGAGAGACAAAGATCACAGACACCAGAGAGAGGTGGATGACACAGGAAAATAGAGAGTCCAAACCTATGTTCATTGTTGGTCAAAATTAGTCCAAGACAAAGAGTTCTTGGATGTGGCATCAACACAGTACACCAGACTTTGGATATTTGAAATCTTTTCATGTGCATTCCTTTGAGATGGGGTCTCCAATGAACCTGGAGCTAGGCTGGCAGCTAGCAATGCTCCTCCTGTCTCTGCCCCTAATTGTTGTAGAAATTTTTAATCCCAATCAGGGGTTTCTACACTGCCTTGATCAATCAGGTCCCGGATACAAGACACACCTTTTATTATTTACAATAAGCCTTAGTCAGCACAGTATCTGGGCAGATATCTATCCTCTGTGCTATTAAAATCTATTTCCTATCGATAACCCCGAGTTATTACTTACAATGGTTCATCTGGGCTGCTCTTAACTCCAATTGGCCAGCCCCCAGGGCCATGTTTTCTTAACTCCTAACCCATGGTGACTTTCTCTTCCTCCTCACTTTCTTCTCTCACTCATAGGTCTCCTCCTACCCCTCAGGCCTAGGAACCCTAAAACCTGCCTATGTTTCTTCTGCCCAGCTATTGGCTGTCCGAATCTTTATTCACCAACAGAAATAACTTGGGGGCAGGAGTGGAGTCATATAGCTTCACTTGGATCTATAAGGACTTTCTTGTCTCTCGGGCAACCAGGTCTTGGGGCCTGCACTTAGCCTTACAATACACAGCAAAAGACCTCAACTCCTAACAGTCCTGGGATTTCAAGTATGTACAGCCAAACTTGACTTTCTTTTTAAATTATTTATTTTATGTATATGAGTACACTATCACTGTCTTCAGACACACTAGAAGAAGGCATCAGATCCCATTACAGATGGTTGTGAGTCACCATGTGGTTGCTGGAAATTGAACTCAGGACCTCTGGGAGAACAGTCAGCACTCTTAACCACTGAGCCATCTCTCCAGCCCAAATTATTTTTATTATATTTTATGTATATGTATATATCTCTGTGGAACACTTGTGCGCTCCAGTGCCTTAAGAGATCAGAAGAGAGCATTGGATCTCCTGCAGCTAAAGTTAAACACAGATAGTTGTAAGCCCTATGTGGATTCTGGGAATTGAACTCAGGTCCTCTGAAAAAACAGCCAATGTGCTAAACCACTGAGCCAACTCTCTAGACCCATACTTGTCCTTTTAAATAGAAGCTGAGGACTCACATTTGTGCAGCAAGCACTCTTACCTACTTCTCATTCCCTTGTTGACCTTAAAGTTAGCATACAAAGTAATATATCTCATTACGGTATTTTCATACACGTGTCTGAATACTTTTAATCAGAAACTTGAATCTAAGCCCTCAAATTCAAGACAAAAGAAACAGCTTTCATATAAAAAGTTGAAACAGATACCAACTCAGTGTGTTTTTTAAGCATTTACGTTTTAAACTCCGTTTTCCTCGTGACTAGTGACAAAAAACTTCATTACAAAATGCTTTCTTTTCCTGTGTAACTTTTAGCGGAAATTGAATCTGTAACCTATACCACTTTAAGAGAATGGTGCCAGAGAGTGATCTAACCAGTGTGACAGAGAGCAAGGAAACACTGAGAGTAAAAAAGAGCTGACGGGGGTGGGGGGTGGGGGTGGGGGTGGGGGGTGGGGGTTGGGGGGTTGAGGAGGTGAGGAGGGAAAAAAAAACATAAAAAACCTCCGAGTGCCAAAAAAGGGCTAGAGAGAGTGAGCAAAAATATGGTTTTTAGATACTTATGATTTTAAAATATTTAGTTTTTTGTTTGTTTGTTTTTTTAAAATCTTCTACCTAGGGGGCTGGAGAGATGGCTCAGTGGTTAAGAGCACTGACTGCTCTTCCAGAGGTCCTGAGTTCAATTCCCAGCAACCACATGATGGCTCACAACCATCTGTAATGGAATGGGATCTGACACCCTCTTCTGGTGTGTCTGAAGACAGCTATAATTGTACTCATATATATATAAAATAAATAAAAAACTTTTATCTAAATCATATTTAAAAGATTTGTTTATTTTACCTCGTGTAGGTATGTGATGTTTACATGTATGCATGTGTACCATATACATGCATAAATATGTGTCCAGTGTCACCCAAAGAAGCCATCAGATCTCCTGCAACTGAAGTTACAGATGGCTGTAAACTGTCATGTGGGTGCTGGGAACTGAACCTAGGTCCTCAGAAAGAGCAACAAGTGCTCCAAACTGCTGAGCCATCTCTCTAGCCCTGTGATCCTCTATTTTTACATCAATGATTCACAGTCATTAAGTTCTACCTCAAGGGAATAGCTTGAAATAATAGTACCCAGCCGGGCGGTGGTGGCGCACGCCTTTAATCCCAGCACTTGGGAGGCAGAGGCAGGCGGATTTCTGAGTTCGAGGCCAGCCTGGTCTACAGAGTGAGTTCCAGGACAGCCAGGACTACACAGAGAAACCCTGTCTCGAAAATACAAAAAAAAAAAAAAAAGAAATAATAGTACCCTAAGGAAAATGCCCATTTTGTCCAGAGAGCTCAGGCAAGAAATGGGAAAAAGAACTTAAGGAGATGTACTATACCCTCAATAAGTATTTAGGGCATGGTACTAACAACAAAAATGAATCAGCAGAGGCAAAGACAAACTTGCACTCGTTTTAAAGAATTATTGATTTATGTATATGTGTATGTATATGTATACATATATGTATATATGCATATATACATATACACACAAAGGATATATATATATATATATATTAATATGTAGCTGTCTTCAGACACACCAGAAGAAAGCATCATATCCCATTACAGATAGTTGTGAGTCACCATGTGGTTGCTGGGAATTGAACTCAGGACCTCTGGAAGAACAGGCCATCTTTCCAGCCCTTGTACTCTTTTTAAAAGATAATATTTTTGTTTGTCTATTTGTTTGTTTGTTTGGGTTTTTTTGTTTGTTTGTTTTTCGAGACAGGGTTTCTTTGTATAGCCCTAGCTGTCCTGGAACTCACTCTGTAGACCAGGCTGGCTTCCAACTCAGAAATCCACCTGCCTTTGCCTTCCAAGTGCTGGGATTAAAGGCGTGCACCACCACTGCCCGGCTAAAAGATAACATATTTTAAAACAAGATTCTACAAACATGTTTGAAGACTATCCTCCCTCTCAAAACCAACACCACCAGCAGACAACAGTTTGTGTTTATAAATTGTAGTGTTTTGCCTCAGGAATGTTAGTTTAAAGCTGTGAGTGGTATTTTTTGGAAATAATTAGTTTCCTTTTTTTCATTTCATTTCAGAGAGATACTGGGGTAAATATTAATTTAATTTTAATTTTGAAGCACCAATTGGTGAAGATAAAGAATCATCTCTCCCTTCTGTTTCTCAAACTCCTTGTCCGTCAAGGGTTGGCAAGTGTGAAACCTTACAAAAGAAAGCAAAAACAAAACCAAACCAAAACCAAAACACCCCTCTCAAAACTAGAGTAGAATTGGGGAAGCCAATTGAAAAAAGTCAACAACTAAAAGCCCCCATGTTGTCTCTGAGCAGCACCTATTTTTAAAACAACGGAAGTGGTGTTAGCTATTGTTAACCCCACTGAAGGAGAGTAAAGACTATTACTCAAATTCTTTGGTTGATTAATGAAAGCCTTATTTTCTGTCAGACAGGGTTATCTCCCTAATAGGGTCTGAGATACTAGCTTTGTAGGAATGGAGGAATTTCAGGTCTCAAGGTTTCGGTAAACTCAAGAATTAACTGCTCCAGGACACATCCTGGGAGAAGTACATTCCAGAGACTAAGAGGGACCCAAGATAAGAGTTTAACAGGGGGATGAGCCCTTAACACAGTACACCTGGGTAAACAGAAGCCATTTAAGCTAACTGTCTTTGTTGTAAAAGATAAGGTGCAAATTTGAGTTACTTAGAAACCAGGCATGGGAATGGCTGTTTAAAATCCTCTATGGTTGTTGTTTAAAAAGTAATTAACTGTCCTTGTGAATTCTGTGAAAATGGTATATAAACTGCCCTTAGCTTTAATTCGGGGTTCTTCTTGCCTGCATGCAAGGGAACCCCAGTGCACTGGTTTTTATCAATTTGTCAATAAACCTCATGTTATTGCAGTGAATCCCGTCTGTGAGTGTTTCTGGGGGAGCTCATCCCCTGGTTTTGGATCCTTTTTGGTCTAACAGCATCAGACATAGGAGAAAGTGGGGTTTGCATTAGTCCCCCAAATTGTAAGACTGGGGAGGGTTTCCAAAGGTTTTTGATTATATAGGAAGTTGGCAAAAACATTTCAAAATTATTTGGCAGAACATCTTGTCAGGATGGAGGCTAGGGTCTAAGGTATGGAACATGTCAAATTCCAGAAAATAGATCAAGACCTGGTAAAATATAATTTTGACAGAAAATAGGAATGGATTTATTTTGACATTGTAATAAGATGGCTTTTAATCTTAAGTTGGAGTTAGGCTAGTTCACCACCATCAGAAGTGTTTTAAATCAATGTTCATAGATTTTAAGTAACCAACTGTATGGAAAAGAGATATAACATAAAGCATAGAGATAAGCTGGGCGGTGGTGGCACATGCCTTTAATCCCAGCACTTGGGAGGCAGAGGCAGGCGGATTTCTGAGTTCGAGGCCAGCCTGGTCTACAGAGTGAGTTCCAGAACAGCCTGGACTACACAGAGAAACCTTGTCTCAAAAAACCAAAAAAAAAAAAAAAAAGCATAGAGATAATTTTTAAAATCAATTGTGTAATTGAAACACAATTTTACTGAATAAGAGATGAAATTAAAATAACTAAACTACTTAGGGAAAATATTGTCAGATAACTCTTTGTTATATTTTTTAAAATAGCCATTAGGAATGGGTTCTCAATGGTGGCCTTAAACTTTCTCTGAAGTACCAGGAGATGTGTTAATTTGTTCAAGTAACAAAACTGCACCTGGTACAGCAACTGCAGAGTTACTACTTGATTTAGTTTTCAATAGTCAACTGACATTCTCCATGATCCATCTGTCTTCTGCACTGGCCAGATGGGAGAGTTAAAGGGAGATGCAGTGGGAACCAGCATCCTTAAATCTTTCAAGTTCTTAAACGGTGGCACTAATAATTTCTGCAGTTCCTTCAAGAATACAATACTGTTTTTGATTCACTATTTTCTTTGGCAGAGGCAACTCTAAAGGCTTCCATTTAGCCTTTCCAACAATAACTGCCCTCACTCCACAGGTCAGGGAACCAATGTGAGAATCCTGCCAACTTCTAAGAATATCTATCTTAATTATACTTCTGGAACTGGGGAAATAACCACAGAATGAGTTTGAGGACCAATTGGATGTACTGTGAGTCAGATATCAGCCAAAACTCCATAAATCACCTGGCATCTGTAAGCCCCCACTTTAATGGAGGGCCACAATATTTCTTGGGATCTCTCAGAATCAGCATCAATTCAAAACCAATATCCAGTAGATCCCGGAAAGTCTAGTTATTTCCTTTTCCCCAGTGTACAGATACCCTTGTAAAGGACCATCGGTACCTCTGGGGAAGATCTGGAGAAAGGGTAACAGCAAAACTTTTAGGTGTCTTAATCAGGATCCTTTCTCAGGGGAAGCTGGCTACCTCTTCTTTCAAGGAGTTCTGGGTCTGCAAACTGGCTCAGGTCTGTAAATTGATTCACTGTCCGAGACTGTCTTTTGCCATGATCCAATGTAACTTTCTTTCATTTGTTTGAGAGTTTTTTGTTTCTACAGATCAAACAGAAATGCTGTAGACTTCCTAGCTATTATTTCATGATGGAAACACCACGACTGATTAGCCAGTACCAAAGGTCCATATGAGTCATGCCATTATAAATTCACCATGCCTGTGCTGACCATTATGAGTTAGGTCACTATAAACATAGTTTTGTCTATGCTGTCCATTGTAATAACTTCGATTACCCTGCTACCTTGGGGCCCAATTAAACGCATTGCATTTAATTCATCCAATTGAGCAACAGCATCTCCAACCCTAAGGTTTGGCACAAGGAAAAGGGCAAGAACAAAACTCTTCAAATGTGCTGGTGCCCCTCTCACCAGTTTGCTTCTTATAGGATTTGTGAAGGGCCGGTCTTCTGGGCCTTCCCAGTGTGGAGGATTAGGTTTTACACAATGTATCCAATCTCGAATTACAATTTCCTTGAGCCTTAAAGTCCCTTCATCAACACTAACCCAGGGACTATCAGGCATCTCCAACTCCTCTTCAGTACAATATCTTTTGATAAATGCTTCACCCAACCATTTAAACAAACTTCTGACACCTCTTTTTATCTGTGCAAGCTTCCATATTAAACCTAGAATCTCCTCTCAGAGGGCCCATGTCAATAAACTCAGCCTGATCTAGTTTTATGTTCCTTCCACCATTATCCCACACCCTTAAAATCTATTCCAACACTATTTCCCCAGACTTCTGCTTGAATGAATTAGCAAACTGAAGAAGCGCCTTAGTAGTGTAGCACAGTTCCTCATGGACTACACTTTCTACCTCTCTTCTAGGGGCCTGCTCTGCCTTGAGTCTGGTTATAGGTCTAGAATCAACTATTGGTGGGCCTGGAGGGTCATCAGTATTGTCTTGCCTGGCATTTTCTTCAGAGAAAAATCACTGCTGGTTTATCAGACAATGAAGGATTAATTTCCTCAGATGAAAAGGGTACTACTTCCTCAGGTGAGGTAAATCCTTGAGAATCTGAGGATTCAAAGTTCTCAGCTTCAATGGTCTCCTCCCATACATCCCCATCCCAAGTTACAGAAGCCCATTCTTTGCCAATGAATGCCCTTACTTTAACTACTGGCACCCTCTGAGGCCGAGACTTGAATTTTCGCTGTAATTCGGCCAACCTTATAATGAGTACTTCGGTTTGATTTTTCTGTAACTTGAGCTCTATGGCTGCTGAAGAGAAGATTCTCTCAAGGACACACTTAGAAACTTTTAGATTGTTTATTTGTATCTGGAACCATTCAGTTTTATTATGAAACTCATTCCTTTTCTTTATCAATTTGTCCAGAGATGCTAAGGGCAACGAGCCAGCAAAATAATTTTTCTTATTTCTTCCCAAACTGCAGAAACATTTCATATGCCCAGGTCACCTAATCCACTGCCAGTCACATCTGATGGGTCAACATAACCAAAGGCGTTTACTTCTTCAAGTCTGGAATATAGCTTCCACCATGGGTCTTCAATATTCTCCCAGCTCTCAGGAGAGTGTCTGGAGAGGTGTCAGTAGCTGAAAGTACTGGTGAATTGGAAGCTGCTGGAAAATTATGAAGCCCATTCCAGTTATGTAAAAGAGTCATCCTTACACTTCTGTCCCTCCAGAACCACTCCTGGTACCAACTTCTGCCTTCCATTAGAGTTTCCATTGCTGTATAGAGACAGCATAACCAAGGCCCCTCTTATAAGAACAACATTTAATTGGGGCTGGCTTACACTTTCAGAGGTTCAGTCCATTATCATCATGGTGGGAAGCATGGCAGCATCCAGGCAGGCGTGGTCCTGAGGGAGCTGAGCATTCTACATCTTCATCTGAAGGCAAACAGAAAACTCTCTTCCTCCTGGGAGGAGGGTCTCAAAGGCCACCCCCACAGTGACACACTTCCTCCGACAAGGCAACCTATTCAAACTGTCATAGTTGCATAGCAAGCTCAGCACTCCTGAGCTACATGAAACACTCAGACCCCTACTAGTAGTAATAATAATAAAGGAGAAAGCAGGAATCAATGCCTGACATCTGGGTCTTCTTCACACTGAAGCTTCTAAATTTTCATAACAACCAGATCCAATAAGGTAACTTGTGTCTACATCAAAACAGGGATTCTCAAATACTCACTATGAATTTTTTCTTGTCATGAATTCAACATAGGAGAAAATACATTTATTTCTAGCTGAACGGTAGAGAAAGATTACAGATGGGAGGGGTGGGTGGTGGAAAGCCTGGGAATATGAAGAGTAGGAAATATTTTTAGTATTCTTAAACTCGATGTTCTCCCTTTGTCCTTGTGCTCTATTCGAAATGGCCCCCATATATTCATGTGTTTGAATGCTTGGCCCTAGGGAGAGTGGCACTATTAGATGTGGCCTTGTTGGAGGAAGTGTGTCATTGTGGGAGTGGGCTTTGAGGTTTCCCAAGCTGAAGCTCTTCCCAATGTGGAATTAGAGTCCCCTTCTGCTGCCTGCAGATCAAGATGTAGGACTCTCAGCTTGTCAGCCTGAATGCTTCCCACCATGATGGTAATGGACTGAATCTCTGAAACTCTAAGCCAGCTGCAGTGAAATGCTTTCCTTTATAAGAGTTTCCTTAGTCATGCTGTTTCTTCTTAGCTATGAAACCCTAAGACAAGAGGTTAGAGAAAGAAAGTAGCTATTTTAGCCAGTAAAAGAAACTTCCATCTTTCTAAAGGGTAACATTGGAGCAGAGGTGCCAAACAACTGTAAAGAAGTGGGTCTTGGGTACCTTTGGAAGAAAATGGTTCTGGACAGCATACAACATAAATAAAATATCCTATAACAAAAGCATGCTCACACTCTATGTATAAAGACTCCCAATTCAGGCTCCCTGAAACACCCCCTTGTTTAATCTCTAGGAACCCTGCTTCCTGGATCAACACCCCAACTTCCTCCAGCTCATGTCAAGTTCCTTTTCTCTCACTGTGCTGTACTACAAAATGTGAACAGATACGCGTCTTTACAATATTGCCACTTGCGATACAGAGGGACAGTAGATGAACAAAAAAAGATGAACAAAACCAAAAGTATCTGTGTCGTATATATGAAGAGGAAAGTTCACTTACACCTCCTGCCTGTATCACTTTAAATGCTACCTAAAATGTGTGATCGCTGTTATCCCGGCTCCTTGATTATCTACCCTCTACATAATGCAGGGCTGTCTTTATAAACGACAGCCAGATCAGGCACTGTGTCTCTCAGATTCTCCCACGGCTCCCATGTGGGAGACTACCTGAGGCTTGGGTACCCACTGGCCCCCTTCTGATCTCATTTATATCACTCCTTTAGTTCTTACTACTTTCTGTTTTCTGTACCCATCACACTTAGGATCTCTGCTCTGGAAACAATTCTTCCCACTCTAACCCACGCTCCCTGCCCGCAGCAGCTTGGTGCACGCTCTTCCCTCCCAGTAATTGCTTAGATTTTGTTTCTTCCTGAGCTCAACATTGGCCATGCCAGATAAACTATAAGCTCCTGGCTACCCCTTCCCCATGATCCAGAAATCCTTGTAAAAACTCTTCTCTTCCCCTTTTCTATGGCATTTCTTACTTCATGGCATTTATTTATTCATGGATACATTATATTCTAAGCCAGTAGAACAATGCCTAGCCATGCATAAGAAACTGATCGACTACATTAATCAATATAAATACCAAGGTTGCTTTAAGTGTGTTTCCATCTCTTGACTGGGCATGAGGGGACATTGTTCCTTAAAAGCTTTGCACATTATAGGTACTTATTTAAATTAAGTAAATGATTTGCCTTTTTGCTCAACATAAATAGTTTAGAAGTCAATGTGCCCAGATAAAATAATGAGAGACGCGTTGAAAAGCTCGGAACGGTACTCCAGCAGAAGCTGGGACAGTTGTTTAGCCTGCGCTTTTAATAGTGATTTGGTTTGCAAGACTGCATTGGCAAGAGTTTTCAGGACCACTGTTCCGGTACCACACTATAAAAGGAAAGATTAATGTTAGCAACAGTGGTTTTTAAAGGAAAAATCTGGTGAAAGATTATAAAACTGCTATTTCAAAGCTTCTGACCTGTCTTTGCAACTTTTAAGTGTCGGGTTCTGATGTAATAGTCATAAAATTCAGTAGCTGCCATAATCCTTCTCCAGTGATGCAACAGCAATTTAAGTGTAGCTGTAGTTGGTGGTTTTCAATCTGTGGGTCACGACCCCTGCGGTTGTCCACTGGCCCTTTCACAGGGGTTATGGAAAACACATATATTAACATTACAATTCACAAAAGTAGCAAAATTATAGCTATGAAGTAGCAATAAAAATAATTTTATTGTTGGGGGTCCCCACAAGATGAGGAACTGTATGAAAGGGTTGCAGAGTTAGGAAGGTTGAAGACCACTGCTCTGGGATATTTTACTTAGGATGGAGTGAATAAAAAAAAAAATGGCTTTTTTCCCCATCAAATAACCATCGTACATCTGCACGCCCACTGTGCCTTATTATTTATTTCTTGTGTTTAATGTTTTCTCTTCCACCTCACTGGTGGTTCTCCATTTCTTTCTGGGACATGGATGTAATTCTTTTAGTATCTGAAAAGAAGAGATGTGTCCACTTCCCTTTGTTTGTCATTCTTGGAAACCGAGGTATTTTACAATTTTGGAGTTGTTCAAATTTGGGAATATTGACACAGATTTCGGGCATCATGACTATCTCTAAATTTGAAGTTTTAGAATGTTTCAGATCTTTTGGTCACAGATGCTCAACCTATATCAAACTCTCCTTTAACCCAGACCTAATGCTTAGCCTAATACATACTGTTTTCTCTTTGCCTACCTACATCAGTAACATGAGATCTCAGGATCTAGCCATGCCCCTGTCTTCTGTAACTCAAAGACTGTCAGAATTCTTTTTTTTTCCTTTTATTTACCACAAATTCTGCAGTTGAGTTTCCCACATTTGGGGAAATTGCAGGGTCAGCACATCTGGAGTACAGTGGATAAACCTTGTCCTGGGAAAACCATCTTCGTGATCATGATATTTCCCCAGCCAGGTAAGTATTTGTCAGTAGTCTTTTATCCCCCTCTCTACATCTGTTGCCCTTCCAGCCTGCAGATACCCTCCTATGGTTGAGACAGGTTGGTATTTATCATTTTTCTTAAGAGTAGTGTCTTAGTTAGGGTTTTACTATCATGAACAAATACCATTACCAAGGTAACTCTTATAAGGACAAGATTTAGTTGGGGCTGGCTTACAGGTTCAGAGAGGTTCAGTCCATTATCATCAAGGTAGGAGCATGGCAGCATCCAGGCAGGTATGGTACAGGAGCTGAGAGTTCTACATCATCATCTGAAGGCTGCTAGCAGACTACTAGCTTCCAGGCAGCTAGGATGTGGGTCTTAAAGCTCACACCCATAGTGACATGCCTACTTCAACAAAGCCTTGCCCACTCCAACAGGGCCACACCTTCTAATAGTGCCACTCCCTGGGCCAAGCATATACAAACCATCACAGGTAGTTTCCTTTTAAAACTTGGTAGCATATATTATTATTTTTTTTAAATCTCTTTATTTTTATTTTATGTATATGAGTACACCATTGCTCTCTTCAGACACACCAGAAGAGGGCACCAGACCCCATCACAGATGGTTGTGAGCCACCATGTGGTTGCTGGGAATTGAACTCAGGACCTCTGGAAGAGCAGTTGGAGCTCTTAACCACTGAGCCATCTCTCCAGCCCAGGTAGCATACTATTATATGATATCTGTATTATTCTTTAGGTTTTTCACAGTCTTAATTATATTTACTTGGGATGTATGCGTGCATATACAGTGGACAAGAAAGGAAAACAAACTGTAGAGCAAAGAACAAAGTACATTACCTACTGGTTTCTCTGCCTCTTCTTATCCTTCCCCATCTCAGCCTTCTAGGTATTTATTTGTACTTTGATTAGAGTATTTCCTCAAACATTTTCTCTAAAATAGATACTAAATATAATATAAAGTATGATATATTTATATTATATATTAATAGATCATATTTAATACATTTAATTAGATGCAATTAAATATAAATATATTATACTATATATAAATATAGTATATTTAATATATAATATTTTGTATTATATTTATATATTTAATTATATATAATTAAACATATAATTAGATATATAAATATACTGTGTTTATATTATATATATATTGATATATATTTATATATTCCTGTACTGGGGATCATACCTGGGGGCCTCATGCATACCCTACATGCACTGTTACCTCTAAAGTATATCCCCAACCCTAGATGAATTTGTTTCTTTGAGTATCTGTTCTTTCTTCTTTCCTTCTCTCCTTACAGATGAAAATGGTGTATCTTGTATGGTCTGTGGGACTCATCATTGTCTAGATCTTAGGATCAATAGATGAGGATAGGATTTTGTGGTAGTTTGAATTGGCCCCCATAGGCCCAAAGGGAGTGGCACTATTAGGAGCTGTGGCCTTGATGGAGAAGGTGTGTCACTGTGGAGGTGGCCTTTGAGGTCTTATATATGCTCAAGTCATGCCCAGTAGGATAATCTCCTTCTGTTGCCTTTGAATCTTAGCACCGTCTCTAGTACTGTGCTGGTCTGTAGGTTTCCAAGCTTCCTGCCTTAGTGACAATGGACTAATAAGCCTCTGAACCTGTAAGCCAGCCCCAATTAAAGGTTGTTCTTTATAAGAGTTGCCATGAACATGGTGTCTCTTTCCAGCAATAGAAACCTTAACTAAGACAGATACTAAGGACAGTTTGTCTTCTCTTTCAGACTATTTTCCCTTTCCAACTAGATGCTAATGAAATCAGACTTCAGAGGCACCTGAAACCATTTCTTTTTGGTACCCCTACACTATTCCTGACTCAGAGGCAGGGGAGTCCTTTGTTTGGGGCATTCTTGTCCTGTTCTGTAATAGAGAAATCTACCAACTGTGTGGACCTACAAGTCCTCAGCCACCACACCCTTCCTGGATAGGAAGCTTACGGCCTCCCCAGCTTTGGAGGCTTATTCCCCATCTGGTTCCCACGGGGAAAGCATTGTATTTGCACTCTGCTAGAACACCAACCAAAGCCAAGGTTCTCATAGCTCCCAGCTACTGGTTTACTAGAAATACAAGCATCTTGGAATTGGGCGCATAATGGAAAGTATTCAGTTTATAGGGCTCCCTGGGACTCTTGTCCACAGGCTGATTTTTATGGCAGCTTCATCAGACTGCACTGTTTTTTTTCTTTCATGTCTATCTCCTTTACTGGATTGTGGACTATAACTGTTTGGTCTTTTCTATGTCTGCCCCAGTTCCTGAATAATGACGCAATGACTCATTTATTTATGGTTAATGCCTAGGCCTTAAGCTAGGGTTGTTCTCAACTAGCTCGTATCTCAATTAGTCCATTTATACTATTCTATGTCTGCATGTAGCTGGTTACTTCTCCTCAGTTTCATACCTCTGACTTCCTCCATTTCTCTGTGGTGGAACCCCTCCCTCTTCACACCTGACTCCTTCCCAGAATTCCTGTCTCTCTGCTGGATGTCTCACCTTGTATTCTCTCCTGCTTTGCTATAGGCCATTCAGCTGTTTATTGACAAGTGATGAGCTGGAGAGGTGGCTCAGTGGTTAAGGGCACTGACTGCTCTTCCTGTGGTCCTGAGTTCAAATCCCAGCAACCACATGGTGGCTTACAACCATTGATAATGGGATCTGGTGCCATCTTCTGGCCTGCGAATGTATATGCAGCAGGACACTCATACATTAAAAAAAATAAAATTAAAAAACAAAACAAAAGAATATTTAAAAAAAAAAAAAAAAAAAAAGCCGGGCAGTGGTGGCGCACGCCTTTAATCAACAAAGGAAGACAAACAACAACAACAAAACAAACAAACAAACAAGACAAGTGATATTCTTACACAGTACACAAGAGACTATCCCTACAGTGGATTGTGTAGAGAGGGAATAAATAACCCAGTAAAAACTGTGATGTTCAAGTGAAAGTGATGAATTTAGATGGTTGAGAGAGAATGGGAGCGCACGATGGAACACTGATTTCTTTTCTTTGTTTGTTTGGTTTTTTTTTGTTGTTGTTTTTTCGAGACAGGGTTTCTCTGTGTAGCCCGGGCTGTCCTGGAACTCACTCTGTAGACCAGGCTGGCCTCGAACTCAGAAATCTGCCTGCCTCTGCCTCCCAAGTGCTGGGATTAAAGGCGTGCGCCACCACCGCCCGGCTGAGAACGCTGATTTCTAATGGTCTCACCCTTCATTACCAGTATTGGCAATGTCAGAGAAAATGAAAGTTCAGATCACCCCGTTCTGCTTTCTTTCCATCTGTCCTTCTCCTCCTCCTTCTCCTTCTTATTCTTCTTGTTGATGTTCCTCTTCCTCCTTCTCTTCCTCCTCCTCCTCTTCCTTCTCTTTGTTGAAAAAGTCTTGCTATGTAGATCAGGCTGGCCTTAAACTCATAGAGATATGCCTACCTTTCCCTCCTGAGTGCTAGGATAAAGGCATGCACCTATCTGAAAATTCAGTCAGTTCATAAACTAGAGATGGGATAAGCCATCGGCTTGTGCTACAGAGGTGTTCTTATATCTTAAGGTACCAAGAACAAATAAGCAGGAGAGCTTTTAGTTATAAATTATTTAACTGTATAATTTTGACTACTCACTTGGGTTTGAATCACCTCTCTTTTTATGCAAGTGTTAGAAATGACAAGATCTTCATCTTCACTTAGCTGGTAAGCTTGCACTTTCACTAGAGGCTCTAAAGTATTTTCAAAGATCAGGAAGTGGATCCGTTGAAGATGATGTGACTGTTTGTTGTTTCCAGATGTCCTTCACTACTGAGAAAGAAAACAATTCGACTGTCAAGATTAACAAATACAAGTGTATGTTCAATCAATATAATAAAGTTATCCCATTTCTCAACAACAGTTAAGAATGAAAATAATTAATTTAAATTGATGAATAGCTGAAAATAAAGAAAATGCCCAAAGCCATGTTTTCACATTATAGAAAATATATTGTAGAAAATACATTTCACTTTGGGACCAAACTGAAAACTCATAAGGCAAAAATATAAACATGTTATTCACACAGATATTTACATTATGATTCATAACAGTAACAAAATTATAGTTATGAAGTAACAACAAAAATAATTGTACGGTTGGGGGGTTCAGCACAACATGAGGAACTATATTAGAGGGTCCCAGTGCTCTAAAGCTATCATGGAGGATATAGCATACATACATCTTTAATGTATTTACTCTTACACTATCATGGAGAGCACTTTTAAGAATTTATACCAAGAGAAACTTTATGTTTTCACAGGAACTGGTATACTTTCTTGTTTTAAAAACCAACATAGCCAAGGTTATCCAGAGACTCAGAGCAGAAATTTACTGTTATGCTGACTGTGTTACCCTTAGAATGTATTAACCTTAGAATTATCATATACACTGACCTTTTATTTGGAAGCCTAATCTGTCTTCTTCCAATGACATTTTAAGAAAGTTATTAGTTATGTATATTGTTATAGACGGCCTTAAAGTCCACCCTCTAAGTGACACACTTGCTCCAACAAGGCCACCTATTTATTCCACCAAGGACATGTCTCCTAATAGGGCCACTGCCTATGAACCTATGGGGACCATTTTTATTCAAACCACCACAGGCAGTCAGGCAGGATGTAGTCATATTTCATTAATGGTTACAACCTTTACTGCATTCCATCAAATCATCACAGAGTCAAGAACATACAGGGTACCCAAAGAAGGTGTGTCGAGAAAAAAGAAGAACTAGAAGAGACTCCAAGGAAGACTAATATTTAGAACAGAGATACTTAAATGGTTTGCATTCATGGCCCTTCTTCACCAGAGAAGTTTTACATAACCATGGACATACAGGGAAATAAAATGTAATATACAAGTCAAGTAATCTTAAGAAGATCACTTCAGAACACATGTTAGAACAAAGTAAATGAAACTGAGTCATTATTGCAGAACTGTGGCTTCCCTAGGATTATTTCTTCTTCTTCTTCTTCTTCTTCTTCTTCTTCTTCTTCTTCTTCTTCTTCTTCTTCTTCTTTCTTCTCCTCCTCCTCCTCCTCCTCCTCTTCTTCTCTCTCTCTCTCTCTCTCTCTCTCTCTCTCTCTCTCTCTCTCTTCTTTTTCTTAACATGATTCCTTCCTTCCTTCCTTCCTTCCTTCCTTCCTTCCTTCCTTCCTTCCTTCCTCCTTCCCTTCCTTCCTTCTTTATTTCCTTTCTCTTTTTCCACCAGGATTTTTGTCCTTCCCTCTCTCACCAACTCCTGCACTCAATAGTAAACTTTATTCAAGAGATTTGAGTAAGATACTTAGTAAATGCAATCAGTATGGTTTGACAGTTGAGAGCATTTATTGCTTTTCCAGCACTTGCATCAGGTAGTTCATAGCCACCTGGACCTTCAACTCCAGGGGCATCTACATTTGTCAGGGTTCTCTAGAGTAAAAAAACTTATAGACTGAATATCTTTCTCTCTCTCTCTCTCTCTCTCTATATATATATATATATATACATATAATACATTATCATATTCTAATAATTGTATTATTTATGTAATATAATTATATAATATATATTACACACATTATAATTTATTTATGAATACTATATTATATAAAATATAAATTATATGATATACTAATATGTATATTAATATAATATGAGATATAGATATATGATAATATATTTTATATAAAATTATATTATGTAACTATGTAATATAATATACTATAATTATATAATATATAAATATATTTATATAAATATATAATAATTTTGTACATGATATATTATATGTATATAATTATATATATATTACACACATATACATGCATATATGATTTATATGTATATATGTATAGTTATATATAATATATAATTATATACCATATATAATATGTAATATATAATATGTATATGCAATATACATCAATTACATATAATATATAATTACATGTATGTAATATTATTATACATATTTCGTATTATATATTTTTTTATGTGAATGACTTACAGGTTGTGGTCTAGGTAATCCAACATTGGCTGGCTGTGAATGAAAAGTCCAAGAATCCAGTAGTTGTTCAGTTCATAAGGCTGAATGTCTCAGCTAGTCTTCAGTATATGCTGGAATCTTGAAGACATAGACTCAAATGTCAGTGAAGGAATAGACAGACTTGCTAGCAAGGAGAGAGCAAGAAGGCAAAAACCAAAAACCTCCTTCCGTGTCCTTATATAGGCTTCCAGTAGAGGGTGTGGTCCAGGTTAGGCCTGGATTAAAAGTCTGGATTAAAAGTGTGTCATCCTACCTCATAGATATGGATTAGTAGTATATCTTCCCACGTTAAGCAGAAATACCCCACAGGTGTGCACTCCATTTCTGGGTTTTAGTTAAATCCAAATGTAGTCAAGTTGACAATTAAGAATAAATATCACAGGAATCCAATACTTCTGGCCTCTGTAGTCAGCTGTACTCGTGTGCACATACCTACACACAGGACAGACACACACACCCCATAATCCTTCTTCCCCTTCTCCTCTAATTCTTCTTGTAATAGAATCTGTCCTATTACTCATCTTAAGACATTTTAACCTGAATCAGGGACAGAGCAGAGACAGGGGAGGCAGGGTTAGGGTAAGGGTGGTAGGAATATGGACGGGCTACTTGAGTGGATAGCAGGGAGACAGAGGCTGTGCCCAGTGACGTCTAGATATATTTTCGGAACAATTTACCCCTTTTATTAAGCAAGTAAGACACTCTTTTTTGTTCTAATTGTGGAACTGCGTCACTGGGGTTATCTGAGAATGTCTTAGAAACGCAGAATATCCGATCCTACTTCTGCAGCAGAATCTGCACTTCAACACGGCCCCGTGTGAGAAGCACGGCTTTTCTAGGTTCTAAGGTCACTTTACAAGAAGTAAGAGAAGGCTGAGTCCTGTGTATTCCGTCACTAGACCTGTAAGGGGCGGGGCCTCATAACTAGAGCTGGAGAGTCCAACCATCTAGTCGCTTCTGTCAGTCGTCTCCAATATACATTTGGTTACCTGTCCTCATCATCTTGGAGAATCCCCTTCTATGGCTCCAGAAACTGGGCCTTCCTAGCCTGGGGCCGGGAACGCTCTTGCCCGGGAAAGCTCTGGCGGGCGAAGACTACTGATCAAGGAGTCACAGGTACGGTTGTCAGCAGACGCCCGGGCTCCTCCCCCGCTCCTGGAACTCCGCCCCATTCCGCCTCCGGAGGGCGGAGGGAAGCCAAGCCCCACCCTTCCGACCGCCCGGAAGTGACGTCATGCAGGAGCGGGCCTGTCTTTCGGGGCTCTTCCCCTTACCGTGCTCTTCCTTCCTAGTCCCTTCCCTCTCTTCCCCCTTTACTCCTGGGTCTCGGGGTTCTGCGGCCTCGGGGGTGGCGGAGGAGATGGAGTAAGCGTTCGGTGGCGGCCAGGAGC
Source organism: Mastomys natalensis (assembly GCA_021653895.1). NCBI lineage: Eukaryota > Metazoa > Chordata > Mammalia > Rodentia > Muridae > Mastomys > Mastomys natalensis. Next base: position 393,808 of record JAJTUV010000537.1, read on the forward strand.
GCGGCCTGAGCAGTCACAGCCCGGAGGCATTGAGGGAGCCGGCGGGGGACGGGCCCCAGCACCGCCCCTCCAGGTAGCCGGCTGCGAGGTGAGTGACTTGTCGCGGGCACCGGGCGACCTGGGTCTGCGGCCAGCTTGCGGGCTACGGGCCTCCCCGGGCCTCGCGGCTGGCGACTGTTGCCTAGTGACGGGCCAGGTCGGACGGGCTGGCGGTGGGTGGCCTGGGAGGCCGGACCCAGGTAGCGATAAACGGGAGGGAGCGGATCTCAGAGGCCGGTGACTCCAGGCGAGGCCTTCAGGCGGCGGGAGACTCGCTGCCTGGGTCGTTCTGCTGTTGGGAGAGTCCCCAGAGCCGGCGCAGGAACTCGGGTTTCTGTCGTGGAGATCTCGGTATCCTTTTGGGAAATTGGACACTGCTCCAGGATTGCTGAGACAGCCCCCCTCGTTTCTGAGACTTGGTTCCCCTAGCTGGGGTTACCAGCTAAGGCCCTGCGCTTCGGACGCCCTTCTCTGACGGTAGTTGTCTTTCTGGACTGGACGGTTGGTTATTGTGTGTGAGGTGGGTGGGGCAGACAAGGTTTGAGAGAATGAAATCCCCATCGGGGGCACCCGTGCGCTTGTTTGTTTAAGCTATAGAGAAAGGTTTAGACAGATAAAGCTTGCAGAAACTTCTTGGGATTCGCCTGGACACATTGCCTTGTGATCAGTAATTAAGGACACCAGTGTTACTCTCTCTTAACAGGATCGATGAGACTCCAGACCAGCGACTTAAAGTGATTTGATTGTAAATTATTGGCTAGAGTTTTTTTTTTGCACATCAAAACCAGGGACTGTTTGTGTGTTGACGCTTTAAAAAGCTGTATTTAAGTTTTCTGAGTCGTGCGCCTCTGTTCAGAGAAAGCAATTTAACAAAGATGCTTTAAGTCAATCAGCCATTATAAAACCCAAGCATGTCTGGTGTTTGTTTGAAAGATTCCTTTTCGGCTTTGAAGGCTTTTTCCCCTCCTTAATAAAGGTTGGAGGAGAAGGGGATTGTGGTTATGTAAAGGGAAGGAACCTAATTGAAGACATGGAGCTTTATTCTGTTCAGATATACCCACATGAGAAGATTATTCATCTTGTACGTGTTGATTACATATGTAATACATGTGTGTTGTAATTCCATACAATAGGACATTGCTATTCAAATTCATTCTATATTTGGGAATTATATCATGTTGATGTAGTTGAAATTTGTGATTTATCTTCTCAAGAAAAAATTAGGATTCTCGTACTGTGTTTTGATCCTATTTTATAGTTGAAATTTGTTAAGTTCCTATCATGCCTCATTCGCCATCTCTTATGAGGTCCTGTTGACTTTGCCTTTTAAATAGTTCTTGACTCTTTATTCTCTTATCTTCAGCATCACCTTCTTGTTCCAGGCACATTGGTCTCTTGAATCTAGAGTGCTTAATTCCTGTAGTTTCTATGCTAGAATCGACGTTTTCAAAATACAGATCTGATCACGATCGCCTCTTCTCATTTTGGAGTAACTGAAATTCTTTTTGTTGTTGTTGTTGTATTTTTGTTTGTTTTGTTTTGCCTTTTTGAGACAAGGTTTCTTTGTGTAGCCTTGGCTGTCCTGGAACTCCCTTTGGAGACCAGGCTGGCCTTGAACTTACAAAGGCCTCTGCCTCCTGGTCAATGCCCAATGTAACTGAAATTCTTTATGTCTCTGTAAGGCCCCCCCGCACAACTGTCCCCTCTGAATGTTCTGTCCCCTCTGAATGTTCGTTGAGCTTCATCTCTACAGTGCCTTTGGCATTCTTTTCCTTCCTGACACTATGTCGTCTGTCTTTCTTTTCCTTCTCTGGGCACATGGCTATTGGTTATACTTCCTGGAAGTGTCCACAAGAACCCGGAAATGTTCTTTTCATATGCTCTGGTTAATGCCTGTTTATCATTCAGTTTACTTCAAGTAGTCTTTGATCAGTATAGACTCTCCTCATTGTCAGGACACCACTGCAGCTCCCTCCCATAGCTATGTTCCTCACCTGATACTGTGTGCCTGTGTGTTAACTGAGCGAGTTCACTGGGAGCTTACTAATTACACCAGAAATATACTAAGTATTCTGGATGTATCATCATCTGTAATTCTTACAATAATTAGTAGAAAGTATTGGTGACTTTCCCTCCCTTTTCATAGATGAGAAATTATGTTAGGTAGACGAGTGTGTTAGTGGGGTTCTCTAAAATAGAAACAGTATATATTAGAAGAGGATTATTAGGTTGGCTTCCACAATAGAAGTGAGGCGATCTAGTATTGACCACGTGCACGCTGGAGTGGCTAACCTGGTTCCTGCTCAGTCCCAGAGGCTGCATGCCTGTGGCCCAGTCTGGTGTGGAAGGCTTGGAGTATTTGTGGAGGACTGCTTGTCTTCAGTCTACATTGGAAGGCTGAAGAAACTGGGTTCTCCTGTCAGCAGGGATGGTGTGGTGGTTTGAATAGGTTTGGCCCCCATGGACTCATGTGTTTGAATGCTTGGCCCACAGAGAATGATACTGTTGAAAAATGTGTCCTTGTTGGAATAGTTGTGTCCTTGTTGGAGGAAGTGTGTCACGGTGTGGGTGGGCTTTGAGGGCTCCTGGTGCTCAAGCTCTGCCCAGTCCAGAAGAGTCATTCTCCTTCTGACTGCCTTTGGATCAAGATGTAGAACACTCAGCTCCTTCTGGATTACCATGTCTGCCTGCATGTCACCATGCTTCCTGCCATGATGATAATGGACTGAACCTCTGAAACTGTAAGCCAGCTCCAATTAAATGTTTGCCTTTATAATAGTTACCTTGGCCATGGTCTCTCTAGCTATAATACCCAAACTAAGACAGTTGCTACAGTGGAAGCAACAAGGTAGTGTTGATATTAACACGCAGGAGCTTGGGACAGAAGATGCCAGGCCAGAGGGTTCCACGAAGAGGAGTTTATTTAGGGCAGAGGGGAGAGAGAGAGAGAGGAGACAGGGAGAGCAGAGAGAGGTGGAGGTGGTGGCTGGCCATGACCACGTGGAGAGAGGGGGGAAGGGAAGGGAGCAGAGGGGCTGAGAGAACCTGCAGGCGCCAGTCAAGGGCCACGAGAGAGAGGAGGGGCCAGACAGGCCCTTTTATAATAGTGGGCAGGGCTACCTGGCTGTTGCCAGGTAGCTGTGGGGAGGAGCATACCTGGCTGTTGCCAGGTAACTGTGGAGGTGGAGTTTAGACAGAATGCTAACAGGTAGCATTGAATGAAAGCAGGCAGGTGAAAAGCCCCAGTGCTTTACCCTCAGATCTCTGTATATCAGGCAGCCTCTAGAAGGTGCTGCCAACTCTACAGGACAGTCTTAATCCGCTCAGTTAACTCTCTCAAGAAATAACCTCGAGGAGCCACCCAGAGCACATACACAACCCTTAGTTGATCCCAGATCAGTCACATTGACAAGCAGTAGTAACCATTATACAGTAAGTATTGGAATGGCATTTGACTGCATTGTTGTTGGTATTGGATATTATATACAAGACTCTCAATTCTCGTACACTGCTGTGCATCAGTCTCCCAGAGTTTGATCAAGATCCAGATTCTGATTCCTTAGAGGTGAGACAGTCCATAGGTCTGCGGATTACCCTGGTATTTAGGTGTTTGCCAGTTTGAAACCTTTGTCTTGTAGAATTCTTAAGCATTTCATGAATTCATTTTCACACATTATGCTATGCTACACTTCATTTCTCTTTCCTTCCTTTCCCTCTCTTCCCTTCCCTTTTTCTCCCTCCCTATTCCCTCCCTCCCTCCTTCCCTTCCTTCCTCTCACCTTTACATTTTTTCCTCCCTCCCTTCCCTTCCCTTCCTGTTTTTGCATAACTTTCTAAAGGTACATTTATTTAGTGTGTGTACTTATATGCGTGTATGTGCTGTGATGTTCATGTTAAGGTCAGAGGAGACAAGTAGGTTGTCTCCTTTGGATCTGTGGGTCCTGGGGATGGGGCTCAGGCATCAAGTTTGGCAGTAAGTATCTTTACTTGCTTTGCCATCTCAGCAGCCCTAGGTTTTGGATAGACCAGGTTGGCCCTGAACTCCTGATCTTTGTCACTGGCATGATAAGTTTCTTTCTCTATCTCTTTCTCTTTCCTCTTTCCTTCCCTTCTTTGGCCTGCCCCTCCTCCTCTCCCTTTCTTTTGTCTTCTGATAATGTGTAAATATAAATATTTTAGCTATCAAATGGAATTTAGGTAACAGTTTCAATGTAATACATTTAACAAAAGTGCAATTTTAATTTTCTTGGATGATAAAGCACTCTAGTTATTTGAAATTTAAGAGTTATTCTAGCATAAATGTAATTTCATTTCAGTGTTGTACCTTCTAGGTACAATGTATTTTGTTGTACCTAGTGTTCACCATCAAATAGTTATTTGCTCCTTCAGCTCCTCTCATTAGTATCAGATGTTGTAACACGCTACCCACTTCTGCCAGGTGTATGTACAATCTAGTATTACAACCGATTCACCTGTTGGTTCCATTGAAAGCCAGGTGAATGCCGGATCAGATGGTGGAGTGAAGCAGTCTTCACTCTGAGACTGAGATACTTTCATTCGTACTCACTGAGCTTTAAGGAGGAAGAAAGATGGTTGAGTTTCAGGTGTCTTCTGAGTGAGGAGAAACACCTTGTATATGATCAGACATTTCTTTATAATTTTGTCTTTTAGAAAAAAATTGGTACATTTCTCTCTTTATTAATCAAATAAAAACTGAAAAGCTATTATTTTTAAAAAAGATGCAACCTACCTGGGTTTTGTACATATCAAATTTCTACCAGGGTAGTGCTGGATACCTTTAATCCCAGCACTGTGGAAGTGGAGCTAGGTGGATCTCTGAGTTTGGGGCCAGCCTGGACTACATGGTGAGCGTTTCAAGCACACAACCCAAAACCAACCAACCAAATGTAATTTGAGGTTTAGGTTACAGCCTACTGTCCTACTTTTGTGTTGGTGTTGTGTTTGTTGCAGGCATTCTGTCCTTGGCCGCTTGTTACAGTTAGATGTGCTTTTCCTTGAGTTTCCTTGGGTGACCCTTCCCAAATCCACAGTCTACAGTACTGACTCATGGGACTCTGAAGTTTTACCTTCAGTGTAGAACCTTCTCTCAAGTTTGGGCCTCTCTATCAAAAACCCTGTATTTCCTTATATTGTCATTTATACAACTCAGATTATACATATCCAAAACTGAGTTCTTCCTCCCCTAAAAAGAGTTGTTACCCACATGTCCCAGCTTGGTAAATGGTTTCTTTGCACTTTGATTTTGAACTTGGAGATGAAGGTGATGAGTGGGATTCCTAGTTTTGTCTCATCCCTTGATGAAGTCTCCAACTCCTCATCACTCTGAGAACTTGCTATCTTTTCTTGAATGTTCTCCTTCCTCACTGCTGTTTCCTTAATTCAACAATTTGAAATGTGAAGTGTAACAAAATTGCATAACAGTTATTTTGTAATTATAAAACACATTTCTGTGTAGCTGGCCATTTTGCCTCCTTCCCTTGTTTTGCTTTTCTACACTGTACATGCTGAAGTTCCCCGGGTCTTTCATGTGCCCAGCTCCACCCTGGAGGATCTTGCACTCTGCTCAGTGGATTGATTAGTCATCTACTTAATGCCAGGAAGCCTTCTGTGACTTCTGGCCTGGTTTGTTCATGCTCAGGGCTCTGGGTAATCTGGATTTTCTGGTGTCTTTTTGCCGTATTTTCTCTTCTCCTGACTTTTATCTGAATGATTTTACTCCCATATCCTTTCCGTTCTCTAGCCCTTTGCCCCTGGCTTTAAAGACAAACGACTTTAGCATCACTCTTCGGGGCTTGTGACACTGTGTATCAAGTCTATGACATTCATCACTTGTCTGAAGAGTAAATCCTTCATAGTTTATTTTACTTTATTCCTCTCCCCTCATTTTCTTATCAAAGTATCAGGTACATAGGGGGTTTTCAGTGATAACTAACTGGTAGTTTCCATGTTGCCCGCCTGTAGTGTTGATTCCGTATGGATTTGAACATCAGTTCTGAAACTTCTGTGTTCACCATGAATGTTTTTACCATTTTCAATGCATATCATCATCATCTTTCTGGATCACGGCACACAATGGTCCTTTCTTTAACACTCTCTCTTTTTGTCCCCACCTGAAAGCATTTTTGAGTTCATCTTTTTTATGTTTTGTTTTTAGATTTATTTTACATATATTACTATTTTGCCTGTATAAATGTGTATGTATCATGTGTGTGCTTGGTATTCATGAAGGAGAGACAAGGGTGTTAGATCCCTGAAGTTTTTTTTTTTTTTTTTTTTTGTTGTTTTTCGAGGCAGGGTTTCTCTGTGTAGCCCTGGCTGTCCTGGAACTCACTCTGTAGACCAGGCTGGCCTCGAACTCAGAAATCCGCCTGCCTCTGCCTCCCAAGTGCTGGGATTAAAGGCGTGCGCCACCACCGCCCGGCTAGATCCCTGAAGTTATAGATGATTATGAGCTACCATGTAGGTGCTAGGAACCAAAATTGGGTTCTTTGCAAGAGCAACAAGTACTTTTTTATTGTTGTTTTGTTTTGTTTTTTGAGACAGGGTTTCTCTGTGTAGCTCCTGGTTTTCCTGGAATTTACTTTGTAGACTATGCTGGCCCACAGCCTGCCTCTGCCTCCCAAGTGCTGGGATTAAAGGCTGTGTTACCACTGCCCTGCTGTAAAGTGCTCTCACCCCCTCTCTCCAGTCCTTTTGAGCTCATGTTAATGTTCTGTAACATGGCACATTCAAGTCTCTGATTTGTTGCTGTAATTTGGGCAGTTGGGGTTTACTGTAGGACTGATCACTTGAGGACAGAAACATTCCCATGTACATCGTCTGCATCCTACTGTGTAACGAGGTGCAGAGCATGCAGTGTGGAGCTAGTCTGGCAGAGTTAGAAGAGTGGATAAGTTGGTTTTGAACAGGATTTTGTATCCTTTTACCTTATCAAAATCAGCAGCAGATGTTCACAGAGAGGAGCTTGGCAGAGCAAATAAGTGTTTTTATAATGCCAATAACAACATTTCTAAGTGCTTACAGAATGCAGCATTACATTAAAAAGGGAAAGGGAATCCATTTCCACTTTACAGGTCAAATCTTTAGTAGCAGAAAGTGGGGTTATATTTGCATAACTATAACAGAGCAAGTAGAACGCAGGCAAGTGCTGCTTTAGTCCAGTGGTCTTCACATAGTTTTCGTATGTACCTGTAAATGCATTGTGTGTGTTTAGGTTGATGGCATCTGAACATTTTAAGAGCTGAAGTAGCAAAGGTCTGATTTCTAGGTTGTTATATAGTATGGCTGTGCATTATTTCATGCAAGCCATGAAGTTCATGTAAATATCACAGAGATGTGTAGGGCCTACACTTTCTGTTGTTGTCTGGTACCATGGCCTTGGACATAAGTAAGTTTGCACCACTAAGCTTAATGCCAAGCCACAAGTTAAACAGTTAATAGTGTGGTGTTCTCTTTATTTGACCTTTTACTGAAATAGAACCCCTCCTCTCTGTGCCACAAGCATTTTACATATTTTGTCTTTGGGCTGTATCTGTAATCCTCTTACTTTTCTACTTGAGATAGGGTCTCACTAAGTTTCCCAGTCTAGCCTTGAACTTGTGATCCTCTCACTCAGCTTGCTAGGTGGCTGTGATTTCTGCCTTGTGCTTCAAGGACAGGCTTAAGAACTCTTGATGCCTCCAGCAAAATGGTGGCTTTTTTCCCCCATCTTAATAGTGTCAGTTTTTGCTGTATTTATTTCGAAACTGCCTTGTTGCATATATAGACAATTGATGATGAATTGATACCTTTGTCATTACAAAGTGCTTATTTGTTTCAAAGCCTGCTGTGCCTGTATCAGTATATTTTATGCCATTTTGTTAGACTTTCACATCCTTTTGTGTTTTTAGTGTATTCTCCTATAAGCTGCTTATAGTTGGATCTTACTTTTGAAGTAGTTTGACATTGCCACCTCTTCTTGCAATTTAAATTTTATTTGAAGGTTTTTCTCCTAAGCTATATAGTTTGAGGCAAACTATTCTATTTATTTTATTTTAGGTGTATGAGTTTGCCTGTATGTATGTACATGTACCATAAGTATGTCTGGTGGCCACAGAGCCAGAGGAGGGCATTTCATCTCCTGGAACTGGAGTTAAGGATGGTTTTAAGCCATCCAATGGGAGCTGGAAACTGAACCCAAGTTGTCTGGAAGAGTAGCCACCATGTGAGCCAGCTCTCCAGCCCTGGGAACTACTCGAGCACTTTCAGACTTCACTTAATTATTGTACACCCATAGTTTATTTTATTTATTTATTTAATTTTGGTTTTTCGAGACAGGGTTTCTCTGTGTAGTCCTGGCATACCCATAGTTTATGATATGAAGTCTGAGAAGTGTGCTTTTTTGTTCTGTCTATAATTTACCTGTTCTGAGGACACGTTTAAGACTTTTTCCTGCTTTTGAGTTACTTAGTATGATAATTTTAGGCATGCTTTCCTTTGTGTTTATTTTTTGTGGCTTACTGAATTTATTGGAACTTGTGTGTTGGTGAGATTTGGAAAAAAACTGCGTATTATTTTTTGAAATTATTCTCCCAATTTAGGGAATTTATGGGCATATTAGACCCATAGTTTTGTCTGCTTGGTCATTGGGTCTGGCCCTGAACCCTTGATCATCCTGCCTCAGCCTTTTGAGTGCTAGGATTCCAGGTGTACTCTACCACACCTGGCTTTAGCATAGGTTTGTTGTACAACTAAGGTATGGCTATTTAGTTTCCACTAACTAGTTGTCAGTGAGCCCTTCTCCCCATGGAGGAGCCCCTCCCCTCCCCTCCCCTCCCCTCCCCTCCCCTCCCCTCCCCTCCCCTCCCCTCCCCTCCCCCTTTCTTTCTCCTTTTCTCTTTGAGACAGGATTTCCATGTAGTCTTGCTTGTTCCGAATCTCTCTATATAGACCAGGCTGGCTTGAACTCACAGAGATCTGTCTGTCTCTGCCTCCTGAGTGCTGGGATTAAAGGTGTCACTGTCACCTGGCTTTCTGATTTCTTTATCTGACTTTAGAAACTTCTACACTGAAATGTCTCAGCCTATGTAGTCTCTGAAAATTTTTCCTGTGACTGTATGTTAGGGATTCTTTAGCTTGAAGAAAGCTTCCTTTGGACAATAGACATTATTATTAAATGAGAAACATTAAACAATTGTTAATTAAGAAAAAGTTACTGATGATTCTGTTTACTAAACAATTATTAATAGATGATCATAAAAACACCTAATTATAGCAAACCCTCATAAAATGTTAAGTATGTTTTATGACCGCGTGTTTAACCATTTAAGTGTGGCTTGCAAGAGAGAGGAAGGGGAGGAGGAGGCGTGAGGGCGAGAAGGTACAAGAGCAAGAAGGCAATCGAGGCAAGCCAGCAGTCAGAGGACAGCCGCAGGTGCTGGTTCTTGCCTTCACTTCTTGAGGGAGCGTTGCTTTTGTTCACTGCTTGATGTGTTAGCTGGCCCAGGGCTGGGAATTCTTCTGTGTCTGTCTCTTCTGGTAGGGATGCAGGAATTCTGGATGCTTGCTCTCCTGGGTCTGTCCTTTCATGTGGGTTCTTCGTTGTCAGGCTTCGGTGGCACATGTTTTACTCACTGAGCCATCTCCCTTGCTTTTGTGCAGGGTTTTTTCCCTGTCCCTTTGTTATCATGCTCCTCTTCATTGTTCCTGCTCCTCTTCATTGTTCTCTTCCCTTCTTCCTCCTATTCTGAGACAGGCCACACTGGCTTCCACTTGAGGCAGCTCTACTACCTCAGCGGGCTAAGAGCTTGTATTATAGGTATGAGCCACAGACTGTTGTTGCCTATGTTGGTTCGAACTGGAGGACTAAAGGGATCCTTCTGACTCACTGTCATGAATAACTGAGGCTATGAGTATACACCACTGTACCAACCAATACTTATAGAAAATGTTTGCAGATCATTTTAGGGTTCATATAGTTTATATTTATATATACACAACATATATACACAACAAATATATACAAACACACACTATATACACTTATATACATACATATATATATATATGTATATATAGTATAGGTTTATCGCTGAATAAGACATTGGGTCCTTTAAGCTTTTTGTTTTGTTTTTATTGTGAAGAGTGCATTGTAGACTAAAATTTATACTCGTGGTTACATTTTCTGATGACAAAAGTCAACTTAACAACTTTATAGGTGTTGTGTTGCTCTTTTGGAGGGGATACATTTTTGGAATTTACTATGAATATGTGCCTAAGACAAGTAAAAACTGTTGAGTTTTTCCATACCCTTTTGTGTTTCTAGGTGACTTGAACTACCGAGTACTGCAGCCATGGAGTCCATGCTTAATAAACTGAAGAGTACTGTCACAAAAGTAACGGCTGATGTCACCAGTGCTGTTATGGGAAATCCTGTCACTAGAGAGTTTGATGTTGGTCGACACATTGCCAGTGGTGGCAATGGGTTGGCATGGAAGATTTTTAATGGCACAAAGAAGTCAACAAAACAGGTTAGTTATAAATGTAATTTGAAAGAGTACACATATGAAATATCACAGAGTAAAATCATTTTCCTATTAAGAAATGTCAAAAGGTCTTGAATGGATTTCCCCTGAAGCACAGTTCAGGCTGTCCTCTTATTCCGACTCATGTGTAGGTGGCATTGCCCTTGAACTGGAACATATGAGGATAATAAGAATGGTGCCAGTGTTTTGAATAAATTGTTTGTGTGTGGTTTTGGCATGCCTAGGTTTGGGTGAGTGTTTGTGTGTGTGTGTGTGTTGTGTGTGTGTGTAGGCTGGAGGTCAACACTGGGATGCCTTTCTCAGCCATTCTCCATGTTATCTTTTGACAGGGTTTCTCACTGAACCTGGTACTCCATGATTGTCTAGGTTTGCTAGCCAGTGAACTAGAACAACTTGGCTCTTGTTAGGCGTGTAATTTTAGGAGGCCATGGTCATGTCCTTGATGACTTAACACATTATTCACAGTGATTATGAGTACGATGAAAGTCTGTACCAAACATACAGAATTAAGCATTTTTATTAAGGACATGGAAAGAAACTGTTGTCTTTATGTCTAAACAGAGAGTTTTGGGAGCAGGTGTTAATATTCATCAGTGGTGAGTATTAAAATACCATGATAAGGTTGGGGCTTATATTGCTGTTTATAGAACAGGAGAGTAAGGCACAAATGGTAGAGCCACAGCCTTGAGCTCAACTGTTAGCTAAGTGAGCTGACTTCTCCCAGGAGGCTTTATTCTATTCCATTCTTTCCTTAAACGTATTGCTTTGGAGTTAGAACGTATCTGGATAAAACAATGTTCTTGGTGGACATAGTTTATGTTTGCTTTTGTTCTTAACTTTTTTCATAAAGTATATTTTGATTGTGTTTACCTCCTCTCCCAACTCCTTCCAGATCCTCTCTACCCACCCAACTTATGTTCTCTGTCTTAAGAAAAAAACCAAACAAGCCATAAAACACAAAAATCACAAAAACAAAAGTCAAAACAAATGAGCAAAAGACCAATAAAACCACAAATGCCAAAGCAGTTGCACTGCATGGTATCTGCACTCAGCAGTTCTTTCCTGTTGAGTGTTCAAAAGACAGTGCGATAGAAACTCACTACCTGGCACCATTGGTTTCTTGGCTTTGTGCATGTTAAACCTGGCATTTCTAATGATACAGTTAAAAAAAAAGCCAAAACAGAAATACAGTTTTGAATTATTTTCCTTTGGTGCCTGCAACCCTACAGTCTTAACTCATGGTACTTCTACTCAGCCTTCCTAGTGCTGGGATTCTTGGTGTGTGCAGTGATATGGGCTTGGCAGGTTTTCTTTACCTCAGAACCGCTAGGAATGCTCCGGGATGTACATGACATATTATTGTGGAATCTTCCACTGGTCTGTTCGTTCTGCACCAGCTTTTTCAGTGCCTGGATCCATGCAGACTTGCATCAGCTGTTAGCTTCTCTACATCCCTGCCAACCTTGTCACAGTTACTCTTGTTAGGGTCGTAGATTTGGGGAGAGGATCTGCGTAAGTTTTGAAATTGCAGTGAGACAGTTCCTTCTCACCTCTTAAGCTTTTAGAGTACTGTGTAATTACAGGTAGAGACTTTATCTCATTGAGTCGCTGTATAGTCCTGTAACTGAGTCTTTCTCTGGAGTTTCAGGTTTTAAAGATTAGCTAAACATAGGTATTCTTTTCAAAAATATTATGTACTCTAAAATATTTGAGAGGTTTTCTGAAACAGTTTTTTTTTTTTTTTTTTTTAAATTTCATTGACTTTTCTGATCTTTCTTTGAATTGCACTTAAAAAAAGCTAGATAATTAAGAATTAGAATTTTTGGAGCCAAATTTGTATGGGTTGTATAAATAAGAAAATTACACACACACACACACACACACACACACACACACACACACACTTTAAAAATTGGCATACTGTTGCTTTGTATGTTAGGGTTATTTTAACTTTCAAGGCTGCTAATTTAAGTAATTAAATGATACAGTTTTTGTTTTACACCTAAAATTCTATTAACATTTTAAAAATTGTATCAGTTTGTATGTGTGTGTACAAGTCAGAGGACAGCTTATAGGAATTGGTTCTCTCTGCCCTGTGGCACTTAAGTCATCGGACTTGGCAGCAAATGCCTTTACTGGGCCATCTTTCTTTCCCCACCTTTACATACTTTTAAGTAGAAGAATGTTTATAAGTTTTGAAAAGTTTTCAGTTATCTTTATGAGGTTTTTCAAATTGAGCATTAATTTGACTTTGAAGTCATATCTGTTGCTCCTCACCCCCACAGTGTTTCAAGATATTCCCGGAACTTTGAGTTAAATAGCTTTATAGCTCTTGTCTTATTTTAGGGATAACAAAGATAGATCTGTCTATCTAAACTTTCTGTCTGTCTGTCTGTCTATCCATCCATCTATCCATCCATTGCCTGTCTATCCATCCATTTATTGAATGTTTGTGTCTCTCTCTCTCTCTTTGGGATAGGGTCTCATGTAGTGTGGCTAGCTTGTAATTCCCTGCATGACTGAAGAATATTCTGAGCTTGCTTATTGTCTTTCTGTCTCTCCTGTCTGTTCAACCATCCATCCATCCATCTGAGGTAGGGTCTCAGGTGGTGATGTTATCCTGTAACTCGGAATGTGGCTGCGGATTGCCCTGAGCCGCTTTCCATCTCACCTAGAATAGACTGGCTGACTTTGAAAAGTTGTCACATAGTAAACATTTCCCTGTCCATATTTTATTCACTGCTGAGTCTAGGGTTAGAAATGTACATTCATTACTGCAGAGTATTCATGTGTTTTATATATGTGTGTTTGTGTGTGTGTGTGTGTGTGTGTGTGTTGCCAATATTTGTGGGTGAGGCTTGTTTATATTATGTGGACAAAGCATAATTTAATTATAATGACTAAATATACTTAAAAGTTTTAAAATGAAGCTTCTATAAAATGTAGTATGTTAATTAAGTCACTTAGAGAAAAAATGATCACAAAGGAAAATGAATGTAGGTTAGTAAATTTTATGAGTATATTCTATTACCTTTTTTTTTGGTGTTTTTTTGAGACAGGGTTTCTCTGTGTAGCCCTGGCTGTCCTGAAACTCACTCTGTAGACCAGGCTGGCCTCGAACTCAGAAATCTGCCTGCCTCTGCCTCCCAAGTGCTGGGATTAAAGGCATGCGCCACCACTGCCCGGCTACCTTTTTGTTTTAAAAAGCAAAACAGTCTCTTTACTTTTTTTATTTTTTTAAAAATAGGGATTGAACCCAAGGGTAGTTTGTAGCTACATGCCAGGCGAGTGCTGTACCACTGAGCCCTAGCTATTTTGTTTGTTTAGAGAGAAAGTGTGTGTAAGAGTGTGTGTTGTGTGTGTGTGTGTGTGTGTGTACACAATATGATAGTGTGGAAGTCAGAGGACAACTTTTGGGAGTTGGTCTCTCTGTACCATGGGATCCAGGAATCAAACTCAGGTTCTCAGACTTGCATGGCAGATGCTTTTAGGCATCTCTCCAGTCCTCTTTCACTTCTGAGACCTCCTGTAGCCCACACTGATCTGTAGCTTACTGTGTGTGCAGGCTGCTCTCAGACTCACAGATCCTCATCTCAGCCTCTGTGCCCATCCTACAGCCCATCATCTTGGTGTAAATTGTACTTGCATTTTTGTTTATCACTTTGAAGAAGTGTTACCTAAAGATCGGATGACAAATGAAGAGTATAATTGATACTTAGCAGTATTTCCTGATGAGTTACAAGGATCCACCAAACAGAGCTCATAAAGAACATCTGAGTGTGAGCAAACGGCTTTGGTGGATCTGAGATGATTATATACTTCATTATATAATTTAGGTTTTATTTCTTAAACTATATTGTTTTTAGTAGAGTTCAGCTTTACTGTAAGCAAGTAGCTTTTAAGAATTATAAACAGGTCCTTCTGCCTTAGCCTCTGGGGTGCTAGTATTATAGTTGTGTTACTATACATACCTGGGCATTTATTTCAATAATTTTATAGTCTTTTTTAAAAATTTATTTAAAGTTAGGCTAGTAAGAAAACAGTACTTTTTTTTTTTTTAAAGATTTTTTTATTAGTTCTTTGAGAATTTTATAGAATGTTTTAACACATTCACCCCTCCCTTGCCTCCTTCCCTCCCCTGCCCTCCCTTCCTCCTTCCTCTTTTTCTTCTTCTCTTCTTCCTCCTCTTTCTCTTCCTCCTCTAACTGTACTCTTTATTTCTTTTACTCAGTTTTGAGATTTCTTCTTTTCGTTCCTCATCCTGTCCACTTTGTGTTGCCCAGATTTGGCACGTGACTGACCTACTAGAAGGCACACTGTTAAAGAAAACTGATTCTCCTTACCTAGCTCCTCATCTAGTGGCGGGATTTTATGTCCACCTTCCCCTCTCTATGCTATGATTTTGTCTGGCTGGAGCTTGATAGGTCTTATGCATGCTGTCACACTTGCTGTGAATTCATGTGTGCAACTGCCTTGTTGTGTCTGGAAAACATGTTTCCTTAATGTTGTCAGCCACTTCTGGTCCTTATAATCTTCCCACCTCCTTTTCCTCCAAGATCCCTGAGCCTTGGGAGGGAGAGTGTGCTATATTTGCCTAATTTACCTTGAGCACTCCACTATGGCTCTGCACTATGTGCTGAGCAGTTGAGGCCTCTGTTATTTGCCATCTACTGCAAAGAGAAGCTTCCATGATGGTGGTTGAGATGGCTCTGACCTGTAGGTAAACAATACGTCATTAAACATCCATTTAACAGAATAATAGCATTGGGTTCTACGCTAGGGCTGTGACCTATCTAGTCACAGGGGAACAGTACTTTTAATGTATGCAGTGAGTAAACTATGGAATATTACTTCAGAATTCTTAAAGATTTGTTTACTTTTATGTATGTGAGTGTTTGTTTACATGTGAATGTACCATATAGATACCCGTGCCCAAGCTTTTTGTTTTGCTTTTCAGTTTTTGCGAGTTTAAAACGGGGCTTAGTTGTGTAGGCCAGGCTCACCTCAGCCTTGTGGTCCTCTTCCCTGAGCCTGATGAGTGTGAGGTGCAGGTGTGTGCCATACACTCTGAGTCTCTAGTCATGCAGTGAATCAATACTGCTGGATTTTTCCCATATGCTTGAAACTTTGTATCCTAGTAAGATAAAAATTTTAGTTTAAAATGATAATGAAAATTTAATTAATTGCTTATCTTTAATGGTAATCAGCAGACAGTAAACATTTGAGAATCTTTCAGGTCTAAGCCATTTCTAAAGTCTACAACATTGTTACAAAAAGCCTGTAATAACTACAAGGGATTTTTATGGAAGTGATAAGTGAGGATAATACTAACTAACCTTCCCAATTTGATGTGCTTGTCACTAGAAGTATTTCAGATTTTAGAGGTTTTTGGGTTTTGGAGTATTTGTAGACTTTACTGCTTGAGAACCTCTAATATCTGAACTCTGAAAACCTTTGAGCATTACAGGTTTTAATTTAAGAAAAGTTTAGGTGTCAGCTCTTCAGATTATGGCTGCATAATCTTATAGAAAAATAGTAAAAATACAAACTGGAAATCATGTTGATCTAATCTTATAGAATGTTTCAAAGTACTGGTTTTAATTTACAGAGTCCTCAGGAGGCTTGAAATGGTTAACAACACAGTTTTGTTGAGATTGATTAATTGTAAGTAACTGATTGAAGCAGAAAAATTCTAAAGCTAGTTGACAACCTGTTGTGATCTACGGAGGCAGAATCTTGTTTTTGACCTAGGGCAGTAAATGAAGGATCTCCTGATAGAATTGTTTCTTTTCATCGTGAACTGGAGTGTTCCTCTTTAAGAGCAGAGAAATGGCAAGAGCGCCAGAGCCATTTCATGTGATCGTTCTAAAACGACACTGTGAAAAACACATTTAAATTAGATGCATTTATAAAAGGTGTTAGAGAAGAGCACTTACTAAAATAAAACCTTTGATGTGAATACAAGTGAACAGTGAGGTAGGAACCTGGACGTTGCAGTCATCTGTTTGCAGATTTAATTGGTATCAAATGAGACTTTTGCCTTCTGGTTATGCTGTATTTCCTAATGGTCAAAAGATGAAAGATGTATAGATACAGTCTGAGCATCCCTACTCTAAAATCCCAAATTCCAACAATTTGAGTGACAACATGATGTGTTAAGTAGAAAACTCTACACCTGATTTCATGTAGCCCATTGCATTCAAAATACAAGTGCCTAAGTATTGTTTAAAAAGTTATCTTCAGGCTGTGTGTAAAGTGTATGCGGAACATAATGGATTTCATGTTTACACTGCATCCCATCCCATCCCTACGAGAGCTTCTGCATTTGTAAAACCTGTATCAGGAGCAGCCTGGTCCCATGCATTTTTTGGATAAGGGTTATGAGAGCTGTGTATAAATTCAAAGCTGCCACTCAGCTTCCTTAGCCCCTGTCCCAAAGATTCTCACATGAAGTCTTACTTGTTCTGTGTTATTTCTCAGCTGACAGATTGGTTGCAATTGCTCTATAACTAAAGGCTAGGTGTCCTGAGTCTTGACTCTTCACCATACTTGTTTTAGAGTCTTTTACAACATTCATTCTCCAGTGACCCTTTGTAATGAGATGACTTAAATTAATGTCTGATGAGATTCCTGTGAAGAATGGAGTAATCCCTAAAAAGGACTTACCCTGGTGCTTGGCACAACTGTTCTGTTGTGTTCTGCAAGTGTTCTGTTCTGTAAGTCATAGGCTGAGTTGAGAACTTCATTGGTTCAGTCTTTGGTAGACTAATGCCCTGCAACTTTAGCTATAGGGCTTGTTGCATAAGTGTTCTTTTGATCGCCTGTTATAATACTGTGGTTTGAAAATAACAAGAGCCAGGATTTGAGTTCACAGGCAATAGAAGAACAAGTGGCAAGCACAATAGTACAGGGACAGGAAGAAGGAGCACAGTGGCCATGCAGTTGTCGGGCCGTGGAAGGGCATCTTGGGTTGCCATGGGCCTAGAACCCTGAGACTGCAGATGTTTGGCCACGCTCCCAGAACCCAGGACCCTGACACGGAGTCTCATCTCCATTTCACCTGTATGGTCAGTCACATAAGACACAGGTAGAGGGTGGGCGTGACTAACAGGACTCTGCCTTGAGATTTACATATTAATGAATTATCTAAAGGCCGAGGGACATAGCTAAGTTTTCCCCTCCCTAGCCCCTCCTCTTTCCACTCCCCAGTATAAGGGAGCTCCTCCTGGCATTTGCGGGGGCACACATCATCCAGATACAACTATCATCATGAACAATAAAACTTTTATCTTGGATTCCACGTGTCTCCTGGAACTTTGGACTTTCTTGTGCATGTGGGAAAACTCCACACGGAAAAGCCTCTTAGACCCCACTGCAGCGGTCCGCGGGCTGCCTGTGCGGCAGCGCCCTCGCCGGCCTCTGGGGCGGCCCACTGGACTCTGCCTCTCTCGCCTTGCCGCCTGTCGGCTGCTGCTCCCGCCACCCCAGCCACCCAGGCCCGGGCCGCCTGCGCCTGTTTCTTCCACATGCCGTGACCTCCCACAGATGACAGGGACAGGGAAGGAGGAGCGCAGTGGCCATGCCGTGACCTCCCACAGATGACAGGGACAGGGAAGGAGGAGCACTCACATTTTAAATCTCCTTACATAATAGGTTTTGTGTAAACAAGTATCTCTGACAGATAATTGGTCTTTGTAAAGTTTTGGTTTTTTTCTTAAATGTTGTTGCTGGGCTGGCTGGGTTTGGTAATTCCAGCCCCCTTTAAGTACAGACACTCTTAACCTACATAGCCTGGGCTATGCACGTCTGTCATGAATAACATTTTGAAGTTTTAAGCATTTATTCAAATATTTTGTTTGAGTTAAGAGCACTACATAGAGGAATGAGTGGCACATAAGTTTGTGTGTATTTCTGATAATTACAAGATGGGAATTTCCTATGGTCTCCTTATGAGAAGTGAGGACGGGTCTGACGCTTCTAAATATATTTGGATTTGCTTATCTTTATTTACTCTGCTTTTTCATTGGTATACTATTGTAATATTGCTAACATTTCTATAATGTTACTTTTAGTTATTTGTTAATAGACTGTTATGGCACTCAGATATAATTTTACTGCTTTCATATATTTCGTGATAAAATTAGCTACTTTTTTTTTTTAAATTAGGAAGTAGCTGTTTTTGTCTTTGATAAAAAGCTGATTGACAAATATCAAAAGTTTGAAAAGGATCAAATCATCGATTCTTTAAAACGTGGAGTCCAACAGCTAACCCGGCTACGACACCCACGACTTCTTACTGTCCAGCATCCTTTAGAAGAATCAAGGTAAATGTTTGAAAATTCATACAGGATATGTCCTGAATAAATAGTTAAAAGTAGTATTTGGTCTATTTCAAGCATTATCAACAATGTTTCTTGAAAAGTAAGTGTTGAGATCACATGGGTCATTTATGACCCTAATATTTATATCATCGTGCATGCATAGGTCTGTTTATTTTATATGTACATGTGTGTTTGCCTGTGAGTTTATGTGAGTTTGTGTGTGTGTAGCCCTCAGAGGCCAGAAGATGGTGTCGCCCCTGGAAGTGGAGTTAGCAGTTGTGTGCCACTGAGTGGTGCTTGGAACAGAACCTGGGTCCTCTGTAGGAGCAGTCAGTGAGCCTCTGCTAGTGAGCCTCTGCATGTGTCTAATGAAATACTGGTGCTTCTCACATTTGCCAGGAGTCCGTGTTTGTCTATAGTAGCCGTAGCAGATCGGAGGGAACTGGAATACAGTCATGCTTGAAAGAGGGTGTTCTTGCTATTTGGCTAGTATTTCTGATCTGCTTTTTGTTAATGATTCCAGGATCGATGGTATATGTGTATCAAGTGCCGTTCTAGACATTAAACTTTTTATGTCCAGTCTGTTAGTCTGTAGTCTCAGTTATTTCACCGTCGATTTTACTGAAAGATAAGCTTAGGAAATGTGGCTGAGATATTCAGAAAATAAGATTTATGTGTCTTGACTGGACCAATACTTTAGATACCCTACCTTTGTAAATTTTTTCTATATTATTCATAATCAGATTTTTCAAACTTATTTCTTCCATCCTCCTTAGCCCACTGTGCCCTTGTCTTAATTTAGAAGGTTTTAAGTTGTCGGCCAGTTGTGTTCTGTGGCCTTTAGGATGTTGAGGATAAGGCAGGAATAGGCAAGTAGTGGATTCCAAGCTTCCATCTCCCTTCAGCTGGGACAGTTTTGCTTTTGTTTCTCTCACGTGTTAGGTTTCTGAAGGTTCCTTGTTTGAAATCCTCAGTAAGTCTCTCTACCTTATGACTCCCAAGTAAAGGACAGACATTTACCATGTGCAAAGCTGTGCAGTTGCCTCACACGCCTTACCTCATGTAAGCCTCAGGATTGCACAGGACAGAGAATTGGGAGCACCACTTACACTCTGGCTTGAATGGCAAACCTAGGAGTTGGCAGCTTGGTTCCTGAGCCTATGCGCTAGCTCACGCGTGCCTGCTCTCTCTCAGCCATACCAAGAAGTATGCTCAGATCTCTTATTATAAAATGTCTCTGTTGTGTTCATTTGGTCTATTTTTCTTATGTTCTCGTAATATGTTTGAAGTTTCCTGAGGTGAGAAGGGCCAGTGGACTTTCCTTTATCGTATAGCTTTTTATACAGTGATTTAAACATAATAAGAGTTAGGAAATCAAACATTTTTCTTTCCATTTATTAAGTTGGGTGTGTGTGATGTATATGTGTGGGCATACATGTCGTGATGTGTGTATAGGTCAGAGGACAATTTTGTGGAATCAGTTCTCTCCTTCCACCATTATGTGGGGTTCTGGAAATTGAACCCAAGGCAATAGACGTACATGACAAGCTCTCTCTGTTGAGCCTTGAAAATAGGAATTTATTTGCCATCAGGAAGAGACACAATTCAGAGGTTACCTCATGACATGTAGTTGTAAGGTTTATGAAAATTGTAGTAAGCATTAATTATAGGAGGAGGGACACTTGAAGGACTAGAAGAAATAATTTCCAGTTTTCAATGTATTGTTAGGATTGAGATGATAGATTTAGATTCCACATTTCTTTTCATTTGAAAAATAAGTTCGAGGCAGAAGGAAAGCTAAGCAGTATATTACAGACACATGAAATCAGAGTGCAGAGCTGCTGTTAAATCACTGGCATCTTGGAGCTGGAGCCGGCTGGTCCTTTGCACTTTGTAGGTTTTCATTGCTAAGTCCAAAGCCAAAGCCTGGTTGGGCCTCGAGCGCTTGGTAATTAGGACAGCAGCGCTAATTCTGTTGAGCGTGCGGGCAGAAGCTACTGCCCTGCCTTGTACTTACGTGATAAAGGCCCTTGGTTCTTACCGTAACCCTCCAGAGTGTGTGTGTCAGCACTGGCTCACAAACCACCAAGAGAGCCTCAGAGAGATGGTGTGCGGCATCACCAAGACAATAAAGAGAAAAGCCAGGCTTGGGGCCAGATCTGATCTGTCTTCAAAGCTTGAGGCGATCATTATGTCATGGCACAGACTATTGGTATCCATGGTAACATTCTCTGAACATTAAAATCTTTTAAGTAAAAAAAAAAAAAAATAATTGAACTGAAAAACTGTTGAATCTTTTCAAAATGATGATAAAGTAGATAAAGCTGTTTTGATTGACGAAAGAATGGGGGCCTGCCTTCCTGACTTGCTCCCGTGGGTTGTGAGAAAGCTGTAGGTGTCTTGAGCCTTACACATAAGTGTAGAATGGGTTTAAAGAAACAGTTTTGAGTCAGTTCTTTGGTTTTCAAGCAATCATTTAAAAAGCAAAATTGAAATGTTTTCTGACTTTTAAAATTTAAAATAAAATATATCACAGTTGTCACAGTACTTAGTTTAAAAGATTGAATAATTTATCCTGTGTGGTTTGTGTGTAAATATGACTTTGTTGGTTTTGGGGTGCTGCAGTCATGCTGGGGTTATCAACCCCAAACTTTCTTATTGATTTGAAGTTTCTTAACTAACTTAACTCTTTGATAGGTTATCTGTTATTTCATTTGTATTTAATTTTTATAATGTGTAAAAGTGATAGTAAGTACTCTCTTTCTTTTTTGAAACAGGGACTGCTTGGCATTTTGTACAGAACCAGTTTTTGCCAGTTTAGCCAATGTTCTTGGTAACTGGGAAAATCTACCCTCTTCAATATCTCCAGACATCAAGGATTATAAACTTTATGATGTAGAAACTAAGTATGGTTTGCTTCAGGTATGTAGTGTTATTTAATATGGGACAAGTTTTTCTCTTCAAAACAATTGGTAGCTTTTTCAAATTGATCTGCTATGTAGACTACATTATGTAAACCTTTGGCCTTTGACAAAAATTGGGAAATTATTTTCATATCTTAGAATTTTTGTTGTTTTTATCATTAGGTTTAAGTTATATTTTATGTGTACCCCCTGTATCCCCCAAAACAAACAAACAAACAAACAAACAAACAAACATACAGACCAGGTCTTACCCTATTGCTCTGGCTGGTCTGGTACATGCTGTATAAGCCAGGCTAGCCTTGAACCACAGTGCCTTGTAAGTTATTTTAAATATGTGACACTGATAACACTGGTAACCTTTGAGGGGATCACTTGTTGGTTGTTGGGTAAGTTCCTTTTAATTCTTTTAAATCATGTCAATTTGTTTCATAAACAAACTTTTTTTGTTACAGTTCCTAAACAAAACTTTAATAGTGAAAATAAAGTTATTTAATAACAACAAAATAGCCTTAAGAAAATTTAGACTATATTGAGAGGTATTGTTGGTCTTTTCATATGTGCCTAATTTTTAATATTTTTCTTTTTCTGCTTACTAGCACCATGGATTAGATTCACTAGTAAATTCTGAGTTTCTTTGAAATAAAGATTATATTACTTACTAAAAATTTAAAAACAATTTAAAGTTTATCATTATTGAACATCAAGTGGGGAGTGTGTGAGTGTGTGCGTGAAGGTCAGAGGACAGCTTGTGGGAGTGTGTTCTCCTACCATGTGTGTCCAGGGATGGAGCTCAGGCCTGGGTGTAGCAGCAGATGCCTTTATCCTTGAGCACTTATCTTTCTTACCTGTGCTGCTGGTTACATCCAAGCTGTGAGAACCAGCGCCAGGAAGCGCCCCATTGTTGTCTTTACTCTCTCATCCATTTCCAGGTGGTTGACTTGTTCCTTGTGCAGGGCCTTTTCCATTTTCAGTACATGCTCTGCCGCCGAGCTACATCGCCAGCTTGAGTTAACTTTTGTAACTGTCATAAAGGTCCAACTTCATTCTTTGATAGGTAGTTTGCTTTTCAGTGTCATTTATTAAGAAGCTGGACACCTCTCACCCCCATTGAATGCTTTTAGTGCCACCATAAAGTTATTTGACCATATGCAGAGACTATTTCTAGGTTTTTCTTTCTGATTCATTGGTCTGTCTTTGTGCTAGCAACACCTCCATTTTGATTGCTGTTGTTTTGTAACAAGCAACTGGACTGTTTTCGAAAACTACAAAATAGTTTGAAAGATTAACAGTTAAAAATAAAAATAAAAAAATAGAAGGAGAGAAGGCTTAGTAGATCAGACCACTTACTATGTAAGCATAAGGACCTAAGTGAATTCTCTGCATTTGCTTAAAGAACTACATGTGTGCACACCTGTAATCCAGTCTGGGGTGCAAAGTCTGCAGATGGGGGTGCTGTCTGTCAGCTTAGCTCTGGCTCAGTGAGAGACCCCGAGAATGATAGAGCAGTACACTGATGTCCTCCTCCACCCACCCCATGCATGCACATAACCACCCCTACACACTGACGCATGCGTACAAAAAAGTAACCCCGTTATATATCTGAATACATAGCACTGATATGTGACTTAAGAGTTAATATGTTACAGCACTGGCATTTTAACTAAAGTATATGGGACATGATCCTTGTATATAAATATAAAATAACTAAGTCACTCTTCTAAAAATATACAGTAAGTATGTAGCTTGTTTTCTTGTGAAGTTAAGGAAACTTCTAGATTTTGAAAAACTTTGTTCTTTTTTCAAGTTATGTTTGGGAATAGTATTTTTGGAAATGTACAATTTTACAAAGTTTATTATCATGTTAACCATGTAATAACAGGTTTCGTTGTGACATTTCACACCTATGTGTAATGTGTTTTGATTCTGTCCTAATATTACTCTCTTGTCACTGATCCCCCACCCCCTCCTCTTCCTCCTCCTCTTTTTTTTTTTTTAAACATGTATGGTTTTGCCTGCATAAATATGTGCACCACACCTAGGCCGGAGGAGGGCGTCAGATGTCTTGTACTTTGAGTTACAGATGGTTGTAAGGTACCATGTGGGTGCTGAGAATTGAATCTGAGCTCCACTGCTCTTCCCTGCTGAGTCATCATGTCTCCATCCCCTTCATCTTTTTAACTAGTCTTTCTTCTGCTTTAATGTCTTTGTTTCTTTAGTGACCCAGTAAATTTAATTATAGTTAGCCTTGTTTACAGGAGCCTGGGAACCTTACCAGTGACTACATCAGTGAAGAAAATGTCTCTCCTGCTCGGAGAATTGTTAAATTGCCTGTAGCTCCTCAGAGAGGAGTGGAGCCTCCTGAGTTCCCACTCCCACTGTGATGAGTGTTGACAGGTCCAGTGTTGTGTAGGTAGTCACACTGCTGTGTGGCTCTGCAGGCAGCTCTGCCAACTGTAAGACCCTTCAGACCAAAGGAGACAGCGTATTATCATGCAGTAAACAAAGTGGTTGGAAGGTCGTTCTGCCATGTCTGTTAAACAAAACAGCAGCGTTGTCTTCCCTATTAGAGCCTACAGCCTCCTCAGCTATAGGCTTTTAGCCAGACTGACAGTATTAGATATGAATTTCTTCCTATGGCCTGGGCCTTAACTCCAGTCAGAAAGAGGTTGGTTACCCTGGTAACAGACTGTTACTGTTGCACCAGTATAAAATTTTCCCTGGCAGGGAGTCCACAGCTAAGACCCTTGACAACCATTTGTCTAGCATCTTGTGAGCTAGCCAGCAGTGAGCTAGTCAGCAGGTAGGAAGCTTCCAGTTTAGTACCAGCTTGTTTCTCTGTGTTCTATGACCAACCATGTTATCTTCTATAACCACCATGTTTCTTCTATAGTCAAGTCTAATTATAGTGTAGTTCTGGTGAGCACTCAACAGTGGCAGTTACTTATATTTTGGAGGCCTCCTTGATCTGTAACTCATAGGCAGGTAGTCTGTTCCAGGGAGTAGAATCTTATTTAATTACCTTTGACTTGTGGGAACATTGATAAATCCTTTCCTGACCTTTATGGGTTCCTGGAAGCCGAAGAGAAAGGAGGTTTGAATAGGAGAATGAGTAGTCTTGGTTATGTTTTAACAGAATACTGAAGCAGCTACATTGACAGACTGTAGAAGAAGGGTAAGGGCAGAAGCCAAGAGATGTGATAGGTGTGCCTCCTGGAGCAGCCCCAGCCAGAGACAGTGGTGGTCCAGAGGTGGGAAGCGGGTAAACCTGGATCATGTCCTACGTCTGTTTCAAAGTGAAAATAAGATTCTTTGCAAATACATGTGTTGCTTGTGTGCACATGAGCTCGTGCGTGTGCACGTGCACTCGCTCGTGTGATGGTGTGTGGCTGTGGTGTGTGTGTGTACACACACACACACACACAACACACACATTTATATATATAGTGACAGGGACTTACTGTGTAACCCTGGTTCATCTGGAATTTGCTATATAGTCCAAGTTGTTAACTCAGCAGAGATCCACCTGCCTCTCCTTCCAGGTACTGGGGTTATGGGGTTAAAGGCAGGTACTCCTGTGGCGGGCTGATTGGCTAAATTAAAACAAACAACTCAGGATAATTCAAAGATTTTTGTTCTTAGTAAATAGAAAAACAAAGTAATTATTAACTGGTATGGAAAATATGGGAGGAATGAACTAAATTTGGGGTAGAAACTCAATTTCAGATTCCTCTGGGATTCCATTGCTTACAGGAGAGAGAAGGGAAGAGAAGGGAAGGAGGTCCAGGCATAGGACAGAGGCCATGCTCCACGGTGCAAGAGTGCTGATGGTAAGAACTGAGGAAGTGAGCAGATCCCAGAACGCCAGGAAAGCAGACTAGAAAGAAGGGACCGGTAGAGTTTGAGGAAAGCCAGGGACAGAGGTTTCTGGGAAGTCAGAGAGCGGGCCACTTGCCAGAACCCACCTCTTCCTGGTACAGACATCCGTTTGCTCTGTATACCTAATCCCGCAGTCATCTCTGGCACCGATATAAAAGTTACCTTGTGTTAGTTCAGTGTGGCTGTAAGTAAACATTGAGTACTCTAAACTAAGCGCAGTAACTACTACTTAGAAAAGTTGATTTTTAAAAAAAAAAAAAAAAGAAAAAAGAAAAGTTGAATTTTAAATGTAAAGTATAACTACACAAAAATCTTACCCAACTCAGTGAGAATTCTCACGTTTCAAACTGGAAATGAATTAATTATACAGCAGAAATTTATCTTTTTTCTGTTATTATAAAGAGGAACCTCTTTATAGCTGTACTTCAGTTTTGTTACACGATTTCTTCACTAGTTTGATTGTTAGCTGAGTTGTGAAAACTCTTAACTAGGAGACCCAGCAGGTGCTGTGTTCCATACAAACGACATGTTTTACAAGAGTCATTTGTTGTTTTTTTTTTCCAGGTTTCTGAAGGATTGTCATTTTTGCATAGCAGTGTAAAAATGGTTCATGGAAATGTTACCCTGAAAATATAATTTTGAATAAAAGCGGAGTCTGGAAAATAATGGGTTTCGACTTTTGTGTGTCATCGAGTAATCCTGCTGAACAAGAGGTAATGGCAGTTCTAGATTTGTTTAGTTTTTTTTTTTTTTTAATAACAAGTCAGTTTTACTTAAATCAGAACTGTCCAGCAAAAACATTGTTAGCCATTCATGATCTGAATTTGGTGTATGAATTAAATTATGGTATACATTAAAAGCCATGAGACATTTGTTTTGTAATAAATAAGGCAGTGGAATTATTCATTAGTAGCTTTTTAAGATAAGGTATTAGGTCCGAACGCTGGACTCGCAGATGTCCTGCTCTTTAGTCCAAGGACACACGGCCCTCACCTATGTACCCTTGTTTAGATTTTTTATGTTTAAAATCCTAGCAATCTATGATTGTATCTGCAGTGGACCAGAAAATGTTGTGTAGGCTGTAAAGCACGACGCTCATGATGGTGCACTGTGTATCTGTGCATCTGACTGTGAGAGGAATCCGCTGTCCGTGTGCCGGAGAGCAGTTGTCAGCTGGTTAATTCTGTAGATGTCTTGAGAAAAAGGCCCCAGAAAAAACTGAGCAACTTAGTTAAACAGGAATTTCTTTTTTAGAAATCCAAATATACAGACTGCTATTGTGATTCCTTAATACCATTGCTTCCGCCTGTGAGAACATGGCTGTTGCAGTGAAAACATGCTGACATTTATTAAAGTATTTTCTTCATTTTAAAAATTGGTTCAGTGTATTCTTGGACGATCTCACTCGTGCATATAACTCATTCTACTTCCCTCCCCTTCCTTTTGTCTTCCAGTCTCTTCTGAGCATTCACATACTTCTCTTACCACAACTCAGTGTGGTGTATCATAGGAACAGTGAGGTTAGGGGGATGCTGAGTACTCACCTAGCATCTCAGCTCCAGTTCTCTGCTCCCAACCTCTTGCTTCCCAGTGACCCAGGATACCAGTCCATTCATACTTAGAACAGTGCCTTAGGCCAGCCATGCTTTGCATTGATTGGTTCTTGATGACATAGAAAACCTTTATGATGGGACACTTATTACAGCTCAGGTGTTTGCTGCACACATTTCCAGATTTTCTGATTTGAGAACTTAAGAATTAAAGGTGATGGTAACATTTTCCCTTGCTTAAAATGTTGTTGTTGTTGTCATCGTCATTGTCTCTTTTAGTTGTGGAAACAGGGTCTCTGTATGTAACCCTGCTTGTCCTGGAAATCACTATGTAGAACAGGCTGGCCTTGACTCACAGAGATCTACCTGCCTCACGTGCTGAAACTAAAGGTATGCGCCACCACGCTTAGCTGGGTCACTACAAATTTAAAGGTAGCTGTGGCCTGTGGGTGATTTGCTATTACTTGCAGTTCTAACCCCGTCATCTCTTTCTGTCTTTTTACAGCCTAAGTTTCCTTGTAAAGAGTGGGACCCAAACTTACCATCATTGTGTCTTCCGAATCCTGAATACTTGGCTCCCGAATATATCCTCTCCGTGAGCTGTGAGACAGCGAGTGACATGTACTCCTTGGGAGCTGTTATGTATGCTGTGTTTAATAAAGGGAGACCTATATTTGAAGTCAACAAGCAGGACATTTACAAGAGTTTCAGTAGACAACTGGATCAGGTATTTGCCTATTAACATTGGTTTAGATCTCGTCTGTTTTTTTTTTTCTAAAATGTAGGCAAAAAAAATTCTTCTTAAAAATAATAGTATCTTTATTAATTTTTAAAAGATTTTTATGTACACATGCAGTGTCTTTTGATCATATTCACTCCTTTTTCCACTAAGTCTTCCCAGACTCACAGTCTCCCCTTCCCCCATTTCCCCAAGTACCCTCCCACTCATTCTTTGGTTTTAATATTGGTTTGCTTGCTGTCCATGTACTCAAGGGTATGTGCTTATCCCTGGAGGGTATCCTTGTCCAGCGCCATTGACTGTCACTGCTCCTTAGTGAGGGCTGGGGTCTCACGAGCGAGTGATCCTTCGCCCCATGCTGACTAGCTTGATCCGTGCAGTCTTTGCAGGCAGTCACAGCTACAGAAAGAAACTCCTTCATAGAAATGAGCACTTCATCTCAAGTTTGTGTAAAGTCAATTCAGTAAAAGTCATTTCTATAAATAATGATTACATTAGTTCCTACAACTTTTATCATGCCATTTACTAGCGTATCTAAACTACTCCCCTTCTTAGACATGGAAGTACTTGGAGTAGTCAAGACAGTTTTAGTTACATTGAAAAAGTAGAGCTAGTATTCAAGCAGTCAACAGATACACTGAGTAGAAATGGTTTATAACCTTTTGAATGTTATATACTCATACCTGGTTTTGCTCTTTTGAATAGTTGAGTCGTTTAGGATCTAGTTCACTTACAAGTATACCCGAGGAAGTGCGTGAACACGTAAAACTATTGTTAAATGTCACTCCAACTGTAAGGCCTGATGCAGATCAAATGACAAAAGTGAGTACATCTATATTACTCATTATATTATTAGATGATGGAACAAAATAACATTGCAACTCTTATAATGCATAATTTTGTCCTTAGATGCTATGTTCATGAATGTATTAAATATTTAGCTTTTAATGTTAACTAGCTAAATAATTTATGTACATAGTTGTGAAGAAAATTAAGATTTCAGATAAACAGAGATCCTGATAGAACAGTCATTCTGGATTCCCTGAAAAGCCAAAGCTTCGTCTTTAACTTAGTAAATATAGTATTTCATGTTTTCAAGGTATTTTATTCTTGTTTTTGTTTTGTTTTTCGAGACAGGGTTTCTCTGTATAGCCCTGGCTGTCCTGGAACTCACTCTGTAGACCAGGCTGGCCTCGAACTCAGAGATCCACCTGCCTCTGCCTCCCAAGTGCTGGGATTAAAGGCGTCGCCCACCACTGCCCGGCAAGGTATTTTATTCTTAAACACGTTTTTACTGGTTTTTAATGGTGTATTTGTTTGTGTCTGTATGAAGGTCTATGTGTATGAGTGCAGAAGTTGTCTGATGTTATGCTGGGAATTTAACTCATGTCCTCTAGATTAGCAACACATGCTCTTCCCTGCTGAGCTATCTTTTCAGCCCCAGGTTTCAAACTATTTTAATTTTTCTGTATTTTATAAATAATGTTATTGCTTAGCTGATTCACAGGTACTGGTGATTTGAACTTGAAAAATGAAATTTTTATTTGGATTTTTCTAATTATAATTTTTATTTAAGGTAATGTTTAGAATGTTGCTGAATGTTTTTGAGTACTTTTTCAGTTTGTTGTGGTAATTTTAGATATGAGTAACTTTAACTGAATATCAGAATAATTGGCTTCTGTATTTTAGATTCCCTTCTTTGATGATGTTGGTGCAGTAACACTTCAATATTTTGATACCTTATTCCAAAGAGATAATCTCCAGAAATCACAGTTCTTCAAAGGATTGCCAAAGGTTTTACCACAGCTGCCCAAGGTTCGTTAATCAGTTTTACATAGTTAGGGTTTAATTAATATTGGTGGACGTACTATAAACCACTCTGCCCCAAGGTTCGTAATTAGCTTTTACATAGTCAGGGTTAATTAATAGTTAGGTGGACTTCCTATAAACCACTCTGCCAGTGAAGCAAGACAGCTTTACTTGAGGTCCATACATAAGTGACAGTAACATGCTGCAAACTGAAGCCAAAGTTTAGGTATGGTACAAAATGGGTAGGATTTAAGACCTTAGGATGTTTCCTGTGGTAAGGTTACCTGTGCTGGTTATTACGTGTGTCCCAGTGATGTCTGTAACAGCCCTGGTGGAGCTCACTGCTCAGTAGCATTTAAAGGATGCATCGGTACTGATGTAAACCTTTCTGTTTCCTGTACTCTCTTTCTCTAACTTACTAAACAATGAATGTCAAATAGTATTCAAAATGGTGGAGTGGCTGGGTCTGCTGGCACAAGCCTTTGCCTTTAATCCCAGCACTTGGTGGGGCAGAGCAGGTGGACTTCTGAGTTCTAGGCTAGCCAGACTACATAGAGAGACAATCTTAAAAGCAAAAACAATGAATGCTAGAGAAGATACTAGTTGTAAGACCATTGCTTGCTGACTCTAAACTTGTTTGTAAGGCTGCATAGCCCTTGTCTGCCACCCTTTACTGACATGACTAGAAAGCAGAAAAGCTGCTTTCCTCTCACAGCTCACACAGCATAGGCACACCGGCAGCAGGGGTATGCATGCACAGCACGGTGCACACACACAGCAACAGCACGTGCACACACACAGCACGGTGCGGTTGGAGTTACCAGTCAGAGTGAGGATGCTGCCTCAGGTAGAGGGTCGGAGTCTTGAGGAATGATGGCATTAAGAGAAGAAACACTGTCAGTGAACACAGGTTGAACTTGTGACGGCTGGGGCGAGCATGTAGCCTGGTTTACTGACATTGAGAGACTGTGCAGTTTGTCTTGATGTAACTAGCATCAGAGTCTAGAAAAATTTCAGTTTCAGCCATCAACTCTATGGTCACTCTACACTTCAGTTGTAAATACTGAAGTTCTGAAATACACTTTGTTTTTATAAATTTTTCATTTTCCCTTTCAGCGTGTCATTGTGCAGAGAATTTTGCCCTGTTTGACCTCAGAATTTGTAAACCCTGACATGGTACCTTTTGTTTTACCTAATGTTTTGCTGATCGCTGAGGAATGCACCAAAGAAGAATACATCAAATTAATTCTACCTGAACTTGGACCTGTGTTTAAACAGCAGGAGCCAATCCAGGTATGTTGTGAGTACTTCTGAATATTTATGTGTTATTCTGATAGCCACTAAGAACAAAACAGTGACTATTTTGGGCTTTTAAAAATTGAATATGTAGGGGCTAGAGAAATGACTTAGTGCTAGCTGCTCTTGCAGAGGACCTGGCTCAATTCCCAGCACCCACATGGTAGCCCACAGCATTCTGTAACTTCTATCCTAGGGGATCCAACTCTGGACTCCAGGAACCAGGCACAGACAGATACATTCAGGCAAAACACCCATGCATGTCAAATAAAAATAAACAAAAAATGTTAAATGTTTAAAAACTTGAGGTAAGTATATTAGATTTTTTTTTCACTAGACAGAAAGCTACAATTATAATTAAACTTAGCAAATGAGTGCTCATGGCTTTTTGTAAGTTGTTGTCTTATTAGAAAATAGGTTGCAATTAAATTTTGCATGTATTGTTCCTAATCAAAACTAGCAGTTTGGAAAAATCGAGTTTTCGATATATTTATTTGCCTTGATATTCCATTAGTTAATTTTTAAATGACATGTGTCAATTGTTTCTCTTTATTATTTTTCCTAATAAATAATTTTATTAAAAGAGGAAAATGTGTAAAGCATAATGGAACTAATATGTAATTGTGTATGCATGAGAAAATGCAAATTATACACATACAAAATTCCTGTGTATATAATGTATATGTGTAAGTGAAATAAATTATATAGGTTTTTGTCTTGAGTTTAAGAACTGTGGGATTTCGTCCCTGGATTAGAATCTGGGTTTATTGCCATTCTAGAACTGTGTAGCAGTCATTATCATCTGGAAACCTTTATCCTCATTTCTAACATGTAGAGTTGTTGGCTAAAATACTATTAGTGTTTTTGGTACTGGATGACAGTAGCTCATTAGTCAGCTGCCTGATGTACCGGCTTTGTGATTGATTGCTGTTGTTCCTTTGAAGATGGAGAATTTATTTTTTTACTTTTTAGAAATTAGCATATTAAATATCATTCTGACATTTGAACAGTGAGTGTTTGAGCAGTTCTTCTTCTCTCCCCTCTCTTTTGGCCCTCT
Organism: Mastomys natalensis; assembly: GCA_021653895.1. Taxonomy (NCBI): domain Eukaryota; kingdom Metazoa; phylum Chordata; class Mammalia; order Rodentia; family Muridae; genus Mastomys; species Mastomys natalensis. The sequence continues at coordinate 425,963 of JAJTUV010000537.1, forward strand.
GGTGTCCCTCATCCCTAACTTGCAGAAACAGGGTCTCACCATGTAGCCCTGGCTCGCTTGCCACTCTCTTTGTAGACCAGGCTAATCTCAAACTCACAAAGATCTACTTGCCTCTGCCTCCTGAATGCTGGGATCAAAGGTGTTTGCTTCCAGGCCTGCTGCTCATTCTTGTGGCTTCTACCCCAGCTTCCTTTCCTTAAAGAGGGAATGTAGAAGACAGTCTGTGGGGTGCTCCTACTAACCAGGGAAAGGCCACAGGACAGAGCTCTAAGCTTTAAAGCTGGCCTCCCTGACAGTTGTCACCGTGTGGAGGACAAGTTGGCATTATGTCACCTAAATTGTTCATTAGTCATGATGAAAATCCCTAGGCACATGATTGACCCTGTTCTTTTTATTTGGTAACTTTTGATTGTTGGCTATGTAGAATCCCCTGAGAAGAGTCTCACTATGTAAGTGTCTAGATTTGGCTGTTTTGTGCCTGTACTTGGGAGGGCTTTTCTTTCTTAAGTAGATTAGTTGAGGTGGGAAGTTGTACCCTGAATGTGGGAAAGAGCAACACTTCACAAACTGTCCTGCCCTGAAGAGAGAGCTGAGCACTGGCAAGCATTCTGTCTGTGTGGCTGTCAGGCTGTGTTCCTGCTGCCTGACTTCTCCACCACAGTGCACCCACCTGGAACTGTGGTCCAAACTAACTCTATCCTTTGCTTTCCCACAGCATCAGAGAAGGAAATTAAGGTGCCTTTGTGTTCTTCTTCCTCTTAGTTTTTCAGTTAATAAGTTCTGAAAAATTTTAATCAAGCATTGGAAAAATTAAGTATTCTGGGACTTAGAGAGGTGGCTCAGCAGTTCAGAGCACTGCTCTTGTGGAGGACCTGGGTTTGATTCTCAGCACCCTCACAGCAGCTTGAAACTATCTTAACTGCAGTGTCAGGAACTCCAGTGCTGCCTTCTGGCTTTCATGTAATGCACAGACATATGTGCACGCAAAGCATACATACATATAATAATAAATAAAGATCTCAACTAAGTATTTTGATTTGTTTCTTACAATTTAGGTATGTAGAGGCAGCTAGCAAAATAATGTTAGGAACAATTAAAAATTCCTCACAGATCTTTTCATTTCCGTTGGCTTTTATTTCTTTTTAAATGCAGTACTTTTCTGGGTAATTGCAATGTGTAGGGGAGCCACGTGTTCCTGTAGCTATTTGGAGGTTAGTCTTTGTTGGAATAAGTATTGCTGCAGACATGTAAGAGATTTGATCTGTGTGTTTTTGTTTCCATGCCTTCAGGCTAGCAACATGGTGAGTGTCCACATACAGAACTTACTCTTTGAAAACACTTTAAATTGGGCCAATACTGAATTTCTTAAAGATTGTAGATTTTAATAATCTTTCCTTTTCTCATACAGATTTTGTTAATTTTTCTACAAAAAATGGATTTGCTGCTAACCAAAACCCCTCCTGATGAGATAAAGAACAGTGTCCTGCCGATGGTCTACAGAGCTCTGGAGGCTCCTTCCATTCAGATCCAGGCACAGTATCTGCTTCCTTTGCCCTCAGGAAGGCTGTAAGGCAGGAGAACGAAACAGCAAGGCATAGCTTAGGATCCAATCTTATCCTTGATATGCAACACAATAGTTAGTATGGTTACTGAATTATACTGCTGATTCACTGTTTTTACTGCAATTGACTTCTAACTAAAGAGTAAATTGGAAAGGGCTGGAGATTGCTCAGAGGTTAAGAGCAGGTGCTGTTTGTATGGAGATGGTCTTACTATGTAGCACAGGCTGGCCTTGAGTTCACAGAGCTCCATCTGCTTCTTTCTTCTAAGTGCTAGGATTAAAGATGTGTGTCACTGCCCTTGGTAGATATTCCTCTTACAAAGAACACACATTGGGTTTCCAGCACCCATGTCAGGCTGTTTACAGCTGCCTGAAACTTCAGTTCCAGGGGGAAAAAAAGAAGACATTGGGGTCCAGTGTGGTGACGCACACTTGTAATCCTAGCACTTGATAGATAGAGGCAGGAAGACCAGGAATTGTAGGCTAGCCTAGGCTACATAAATCCTGTCCACTGTGGCTGGGACTATACTGCTTTGTATATTATCTGCTTCTGCCATATATTTCAAGTCACATTTTTGATGCATTTCTGTCTTTCTCTAAGTTTATTTAAGAGTGTGAGGTTGAATTTTTCCTTGCAGTTAAATCATGTCATAAGCATTGGAAGCTGTACTCAACCTCTGCTTTTCAACTCTGTACAGTTATAGTCCCGTATAATTAGGGGTGCTGGCTAAAGTACTTAGGCTAAAGCAGAGGGCTTGTAAATTTGAGACCAGCCTGGGTTACATAAAGATCATGTCTCAAGGGAAAACAGAACTGCACAGAACTAGTTGTAATTACAACTACTAGTGCAGGCCCTATGTAGCCATGCTATTTTTCAACTGATAACTATTCTCCCCCCACCCTCACCCCCAGCTGGTGTAAGGATCAAGTAACGTGAAGCATATGGAAGCTTATTCATGCTGTGACAGATTAGCTGAGCGGGGAGAGGAAGGGTGGGCACGTTTCCTTAAGACTGATCAGATTTGTCTTTTCAATAGGAGCTCTGTCTAAACATCATTCCAACTTTTGCAAATCTTATAGACTACCCGTCCATGAAAAATGCTTTGATTCCAAGAATTAAAAATGCCTGTTTACAAACATCTTCCCTTGCTGTAAGTGCTTATACGTCAGTGATTGTCTTTGCTCAGTACCTGACATCATTTCCCAGTGAGCAGTGACTCGCTTATGTTGTACTTATAGAATTTGTTTTAGTTGGAGGTAGCTTTTATACACCATTATAAATGCTTGTATGTTACTTATTTTATATGTAGATGTGTGTGCGTGTTTGTGTGTGTGTGTGTGTGTGTGTGTGTACAGTCATGCCTGTGGCGTGTGTAAGTGAGTGCCTTAGTGAGCACGTGGGTTGTGGGCGTTGGTTCTCTCCTTCTATCTACCATGTGGTTCCAGGGTTCAAACTCACAGTCAGTTTGGCAGCTCCTTTACCTGCTGAGCCATCTTCTCTACCCTTCACGAAATTCCTTGAATTTAATAAATTTACCTTTTATAAAGCTTGTTTTTGGAGCTTCTCATTCATCTTTCTCTAGTGCAATGTGAATTAGAAGAACCCATAGTATAGGCTGAAGCCGTGTAAGTGGCACGGTTTGACTCCTGTGCATCTGACATATTTCAGTTGCTTTTGTTCCTGCACGAGCTCTGACATGGAAGACGGGATACTGAAGTAGTAGGAAAATCATTCCTGAAATGCAAGCATGCAGGGAAATGGGGTTTATTCTCACTTTGTTACTGACTGCCTATGGCCTTGAACATGTCCTAATACTTTTAGGATGTCCGGATTTTATAATTAACTTTTTAAAATACATGATAAAATTTCAGTTTTTAAAATGCTGCTTCAGAAGGCTTATGCTTTATTTATGCCATTGTGAATTTATCTTAGCATACATCTTTTCAGAGTATTCCAGTTCAGTTCTCTATAAATATTCAGGGGTAGATGTAGGACACACAGATACTCAGTGACCTGCACAAGTGCCCTGCTGAGGTCTGTGTCTTCTAAAAATGCTGATCAGGCCCTGGTCCTTGAAGACACGGTACTTCTGGGGACAGACATGAATACTTTTTAGAATACAATTCTGGAATGGGTGTGCATTTTGTATCTCACTTTTATAAATGCATTTTAGATGGAAACTTAAGCACTGCTCACTTACCTCTGAGTGGCACATATGTGTTTCTGTATTGCATTTATAGCTTTCTTCTCTAGGGTCTGGCAGTTTTACTTGGGAAATGCCTAAAACATAAATCATTGATTAAAATTGTCTGAAAATGAAAAAAAAACTAATGCATAGCTAGGTAAAGTGTTTCAAGAGGTATTCATGATGTGTCTAATATTGTATACATCATGAAGGGAAAAAAATCACACCAGCATTTGTAATTTATACCCAGCAGGTGCATTAGCTCTTCATTATAATAAACTAATTCTGAGAACAGGTTAAGCCTGCAGATAGTATTTTAGATTTATAATATTCTGGGCTTAAATTTCAGAAAATAGTTGTTCATATTTTCAGAAATGGAAAATTTTCATTTTTCTGTACAAATATTAATGAATTGTCTTATGCTTAGTTTTTTTTTAGACTTGAATTTTATTGATATTATGGTTTAATTAATACTATGGACACTACGGTACTCTGATTTTTGGGATTTGGGGGAAGGACTTGCTACTCAAAATTGAATCCAAGGTCTTAAACATGCAGAAGAGTACTCATACTGAACTATATTCCTGGCCCCCGTCCCTTTTTTGTGTGTGTACGAGGTTTCCATTCTTAGAGTAGCCAGGCTGAAGCCGACCTTGAACTTGCTATATCAGCTGACCTTTACACGCCTGACCTCCTCCTCCTCCTCACTGTGCTGAGCCCCAGCCCACTTCTTGTTATCTTAGGACATGGTCTCACTGACTTGCCCAAGCTGGCCTTGAGCTTGCTTTGTAGCCCAGGTAGACCTTGAACTTGAGCTCTTCCTACTCCGATCCTCTGAGTAACTGAATTACAGTCCTGTGTCAACTGACTGGCCTAATGTACTCTGTCCTACTAAATCCCAGTTAAAGGGGCCAGTGAGCCGGCTCAGTGGGTAGCAGTGCATGCTGCCAACCTGAACGCCTGTCTCGATCCCCACAGTCTACTTGCTGGGAGAAGAGAACCAACTGTGGCAGGCTCTCTTCTGACTTCCACATGCATGCCGCGAGCGAGCGCCATGGGGAATGCAGCCACCCACAGTTAGTCAGTAAACACATCTAGAAGCTTTTAAAGACCTGATATAAGCTGTAGGCCTGGGGTTGTTGCTCACTGACAGCTTGGTTCATAGGCCCTGGTTTCATTTCCTAGCAGCATATACATGAGTGAGTGAGTGAGTGAGTGAGTGAGTGAGTGTATGAGTGTATAAAGTTGAGCCTGTTCGTATTTTTATCTACGAGTATCTCAGTGAACTAGTCTGCAGTTCTTTCTGTAACATGTTGGGTAAATCAGTAACTGAGTGAATTTCTTATGTTAATAAAGCCATGCTTTATAAAATCTACTTCAGTAAACCAGTTTTTATTGAGATTTTAACATGTCTATTTGATGACTAAATTTACACTAAGTATTTCATTTTACATCAACAAATCTGTACATGACAAATTTACATGCAGTTTCTTTGTTTTAATAGGTTCGTGTGAATTCATTAGTGTGTTTAGGAAAGATCCTGGAGTACTTGGATAAGTGGTTTGTACTTGATGATATCCTACCCTTCCTACAGCAGATTCCCTCCAAGGAACCTGCAGTCCTCATGGGGATTTTAGGTAGCTGAAAACTTAATGTCATTTGCTATCATCTTTATTTCATGTAACAGTTGTGTAATAAAATGTTCAATCTATAAAACCATCTCAACTTTACGTATATGACAGTCAGGTGTAGAGTGATTAGATAAACGCTTTAACTTTTCTCTATTTTCACAGCAAAGGGAGTAGACTCTTGTCATATATAGAAGGCCTGGGCTATGGTGGGAGACTTGACTAGATATGAGCAGCTTCTGAATTTGATTTCCAGGACTGGGGAGTGAGGAGAAGTAATATAATCTTGGTTGATATAGTAGTGTATCATTTTCTTGTATAAAGTAGTCCAAAGTACAAGAGGCAACGCTATTGCAGTTAGTGCTCCTTGCAGAAGAAACGAGTGCCAAGAGTAGCCTGTAGTCCTCATAGACTGTAGTCCTCCCGGCACCTGTATTTAAACACCGTGACTAGATGCTCCAAATTTAAGAATGAGGGGATCACTCTATAACCTTATTGCTGGATTATAGTAACTATGCCTTTAGTTTTGGGTTGTCATTAAACCAAAAGAGCCCAGGATGAATAGCCCATGGTGTTTATAAGCCTGGGCTGATAGTATAGCCAGAGTAATTGTGGCCCACATGAAAGAGGCATTTCCATTCTAAGAAGAGGAAAGCTGCACCACACCAGTGTGCAAAAAGACTTGCTGTAAATGCAGTATTTTCATGGTTTCTATGAACTTTGTGTGTTAATTCTAAAACTTACTACCTTTTTCTCTCAGGTATTTATAAATGTACTTTTACTCATAAGAAGTTGGGAATCACCAAAGAGCAGCTGGCTGGAAAAGTACTGCCTCATCTCATCCCCCTGAGCATTGAAAACAATCTTAACCTCAATCAGGTGGGACATTTTATGTGTATTCAGTTTCTTTCCCTGTTTGCAACTTGCATTATGTGCTTTATTACATTACACATGTAGGTGGTCAGAACAAGTAAGACATGCCATGAAGTTAATAAAAGTTACGGAGTAGAAGGATGGACATTAAAGCCTCATTGGAGGAGGTGGGCAGGATGCTGAAGGATGTTCAACTTGCCTTCACTTTAAGCTTGGGTCTGTGTGTTGGTATGAACAGTCACCGACTGTATTTGGATATTATTGCTACATAACAAATGACCATAAGTTGAGTGTTTTAGTATTTTTAAGCAATCCATACTTAACTAATCTTACATTTTCCATGAGTCAGTCATGCCAGGACTTAGCTTAGTTGAATTTGTTATTATAATCAAGAACTTGGGTCTCATTTGAAGGTCCACCTGAGAACTCATAGGGTTCTTAGTTTGCTTAAATGGTTGCTGGCAGGATTTGGCTCCCTTTGGGCTGTTGGGCCAAGGGTCTTATCTGTGTCATTAGCCAGATGCTGCTGCCAATTCTGTACACAGTCGCCCCCCCACCCCCAAACAGCCTGGTTTAGCCAGACTGAAGTCAGTGTCTTGTTATGTAGTAAAGAAAGTGTGATATCCTGTTACCTTTGTCATATTCTGTTGTTTAGAGGCAAGTGTGAGTCTTACCCTTACTCAACAATGGGGAGTACACAGTGTCATAAATAGTAGAAAGGCATGGGAACTGTGACCCTGCCACAGAGAAGGAGTAAGGAGACAAAGTCAGGTACTAATGGGTGGACTTAGATATCTAAACGCTTTAGGTTATTTAACGTTTGAAGATGGGGTAAATGTTTGAGCAAAGGGGAGATGTGTGTTCTCTGCATGGCTTTGTGGTAGTTTTCTTACAGCTGGGTATGTGCCGATGGCATGGCGCATATAGTCTCAAGGCTGGTGTTTTGCTTCTTCATTATAGCCCAGTCATAACGCAGTGCCAGAAAAAGAGACTGATCAAGAGAAATCAGTAGAACCCACTGTCTAATGAAATATGTCAAAGACTGAGAAAAGTTACTGTTTAATGAGGATCAGCGAGAGATAGCAGGGAAGATTTAGAATCAAGGTGGAAAAGTGAGTCACAGCAGTGAAGAAAGAAGAGCCAGGGGAGAGGAAGGCTTGGGCACTGGGGAGAGAGAGAGAGAGTGCTGAGCAGGCAGTTCTAAGGTGAAGAAATGTGTGGTTCATTAGCCCCAAGCTGTCCTTTGAAGTAGTAAGGCAAGCCTTTGGAGCTGTGCTCCTCGATGTAGTGCTTGCTCTCTACCTCAGGTGTCAGAGAGGAGACAGTGACTATGACAAGGAATAGTACAGTCTGCTTAAAACAGTTTTCAACTTTTTGTTATTTTCTGTCTGGTTTAGGAGATTTCCAGTAGGAAATGGCTGGAGAGAAGACTCAGTGGTTAGGAGCACTTGTTGTTCTTTAGAGGATGTGAGGTTGCTTCTTACACCCACATGGTAGTTCACACATTGCATGGAGGGGCTCTGATGCCCTCTTCTGACTTCTTTGGGCATCAGGCATGCACATGGTCTGCGTACATACTTGCAGGCAAAGCAGTCATATACATAAAATAGAATAAAATTTAAAATTCCAGGTGCTTATTTTAGGATACATAGTTCTGTCTAAAATGCTTTGTGATTTTGGAGGACCTGTTTTTATCTGCAGAAATCATTTGAATCCTACCTTTTGTTATTTTCCCTTTGGTCTGTTTTTCTGTTCGTTTTGTGATTGAACTTGCTAACTCAGGAGTACCTTCTTTTGGTTGTGATTTTAAGTAGTTTAAGTATATTAAGTAGAAAAGAGTATATTTATACAGACAATTAATTCTTGAAAGCCACTGTTACCAGTTCCAAGATAGCCAAAGTCTACCTGGCAGGCAAATCCAAGCCCAGCAGATGGGACCTGCTGTGTTGAGCCCATTCTGTACAGGCTCTGTGAGAAAGTGGGGTGGGTCTCACAAATGGGATGTTGAACAAATGAAGCTGGGTACTGAGTGCTTTCACTCATGCATGTATGAAAACTGTCTGATGCATGCTACTGCAGAGCAGAATAATGTTGGCACAGACTGTAGGGTTGGGAGACAACCAGAAGATAGTACTAGAAAGCCCCTGAGGTGCTGACTGTGTTTTGTATTAGTTACCTTAGATGAGTTCAGTCTCTGCCTTATTTGAGCTGTGTACATAATGTTTTGTTACCATGCTGTCTAGTTTTAAATAAGTCCAATTAGCAGGAAGTCATGGTGAACAGATTACACTGTTTATCACTCGTAAGATGAAGTGCTGCTGGTAGAACATGCTGAGAGGAGTGGAATGCAAGGGAGGCACAGCAGGGATTGTCACTGCCATGCCAGCTCTTTACTGCCTTGTGGGTTTCTGTGTCTTGCTTAGTCCACTGTCCTTATCTGTTAAAGTAAAAGTCTTCAACTTAGTTTGGAGAGTTGTAAAGACTGAAAACATTGTAATACATGTTCATATATGCTTGTAAGATTTATGGAGTAGAGGAATGCTGTTTCTAGTTTTTGTATATATAGAATCATTCAAATAAATTGTTTATGATAGCTAGGAAGTATCATAAGACTAAAGTTTAATGAAAATTTAACCTATATTAAATTGTAGTATTAAATTACTTTACAAACTTCCATTATCAAAGTAGAATTATGAACGTTTACCAAGCATTGTTATGAACAAACAAGGATTTCTAAGTATTTTAAAATGAACTTTCTCCTAGTTGGCACAAATGATCAGTGTGTGACTGCCAGTAGTAAACTTTGCTAAAACCCCTGAGAAGTAGCTGTTAGATAAATAAAGACATGGCCCTCGCTGATATGTGTTTTCCGGAGCGTAAAGCCTCATTGGCCATCATGTCGCACCTACAAGACTGGGTGCTTGCTCTGGTGTTCCGAGTTTAAATGGGCTGCCCTTGTTGTGCTGGGTGTGTGAGTGAGTCCTTCCCTGGGATTGTCCCACTGAGTTGGTGGAATTGGTTCCGGGAGCTGCACAGGCACAGCGCCCTCACCGTATCCATCTCTTGCCATGGCAGTTCAGCTCCTTCATTGCCGTCATAAAGGAGATGCTGAGCAGACTGGAGTCTGAGCACAGGACGAAGCTGGAGCAGCTTCACATAATGCAGGAGCAGCAGAGGTGAGCAGGCTGCACATGTGCAGCAAATGGACTGTCAGGACGGCTCATGTTGGTTTTCTGGAGTATTGGAAGATTGATGGATATTTCATTTGATTATATATGAACCATTTAAAAATTTCCAACAGATTAGTAATTTTAAATTCAATAAAATAGAGTGTTGTTGAAAATAAAATGCAGGTATGGAATATGATATGATCTTAGCATTTTGTCTACATGAGAAAATCTGTTGTCAGCATCAGCCAGTGGTACTGTCAGCCCTACCGCTGAACACCAAGAACAAGAAGGTGGGATTCTTGGGATCTGTGATTCCCAATATTATGATTTCTTCATCTCTTCTCTGGTCCCAGGAATATGGAAGCATGTAGTACTTCAGTACTTGCCCCTTTATTGTTAGAAGAGTTTTCAGAATTACTGCAAAACACTGTTATTCAAAAGAAGACAAGGATGGGAACTGCTCATTGGAAATGCGATTTTATTTAAGTCAAAGGGTTATTATGTTATTTGCTCCAGTGTAAAACACATGAGTTTAGGATACCCCAGGAAGCATCTGAAAGTTGTAGGACTCGTGAGCAAGGTCCCCAAGTAGAAGCTCTTTAGCTTCTGTCCCAGAATAAGGTAAAGACTTGACATAAAGACTCGTGATGTAATACTCACAAAAAAGCCCTGCTGTCTCTGTTTTCTGCATTGCAGATATACGTGACGTTTGATGCATTAAAGTCATAAAACTAATGTTTGAAGTTATTTTATGTGGAAACATTTTACTTTTGTTGCTGGGCATTGGATGTAGAGCCCTGCGCATACTAAACATGAACTTTGCCATTATGTTATACCTATAGCCTGAAACAAAATTTTAATATTTAGTATTTATATTGGATGGACAAAGCAGCTCTTTCCTTTTTGTAAGCCATAAATCTGGTCATATCACAGGATTTATTATTTATATTCAAAACTTAATCATTACCCTAGATCACAAACTGTCTCTCAGACATGTTGAAATCTTCAACAGTAATAAACAGACTTATGCCTCATGGCATACTGGTATATACACTAATGAATGTTTTATTAAAGTTTTAAATTTTTATATTTTCTTAGTAAATGTTAAGTTTTAAAAAAAGGAGGTTATTTTGTTTGTTTTTTATGTGTATGTGATGTGCATGAGTTGTGCATGCACAGCAGATGTGAGTCAGAGGACGGCTTGTAGGACTTAGTTTCTCCTTCTGCTGTGTGGGACAGGGACTCGAGCTCAGATCGTCAGTCTGCAGCAAGTGCCTTTTCCTGCGGAGACATCTCACTGGTCCAAATATTTCCCCCAACGTTTATTTATTATATGTGTGTGTGTACCAGTGTGTATGTTTGTGCATGTGCATGTGGGTGCCTTTATAGTCCAGAATAGAATAGGACACTGGATGCCTCTGGAACTGGAGTTCCAGTGTGTATGTCACCTGCTGTGGGTACTGGGAACTGAACTTAGCCCCAAACAAGTGCTCTTAACTACTTGAGCCACCTCTTCAGCCTGCTGGCCCAAAAGATAAACATTAAATTAAAAAAAAAAAACAAACAAACAAACAAACAGAAAAACAAAAATATGCAGACATTTCAGAAATTATTAATTGATTGTGGGTTTTTTTTTTTTTTTTTTGGTTTTGGTTTTTTCGAGACAGGGTTTCTCTGTGTAGCCCTGGCTGTCCTGGAACTCACTCTGTAGACCAGGCTGGTCTCGAACTCAGAAATCTGACTGCCTCTGACTCCCAAGTGCTGGGATTAAAGGTGTGGGCCACCACTGCCAGGCCAGCTTTTTTTTTTTTTTTTTTTTTTTTTTTTTTTACATGGATTCTGGGAGTTGAATTCAGGTCATCAGGCTTTCATGGCCCAGATAATTCGTTGTCGTAATTGTCGTTGTAGACATCATTTAGACAAACAAACATTAACAGTAGAAAATAATGGAAAAATGTGAGCTGGGGAATGAAGTTAATGTTTGTTTCTTTTAACTACTTTTCTATAATTTTATCTATCTTGTAGATCTTTGGACATAGGGAATCAGATGAATGCTTCCGAGGAGACAAAAGTTACACATCCTGGAAGTCAGGTCAGAAGACGTTTATTTTCTAGGAAATAGACTCTGAGAATGCCTCATTTAAGATTCTTAGTCTTTAAGGAACAAAATGGCTTTGTTATTAAAATGTCTTCAAGTATTGGACTTGTATTTCAGCAGATTGATAAGGTCTTTAACAACATTGGAGCAGACCTTCTAAGTGGCGGTGAATCAGAAAATAGAGAAGATGGACTGCAGGGTAAACAAAAAAGAGTAAGTGTCTCTACTTAAACATTTCTATTGTGAGACTACCTATAAACCACACAGAGTTTCTTGGATACGCTATGTAGCCTCTTGACAAGGAATGCCTCTGAGTGTGTTTGTGCCGTGTGCTGGAAGGAGTCGTAGAAGTGGTTTTATTTTCCTTTGCTACCTGACTCCCCTCCTACCCATGGGACCTCGTCTCCGTTGCTTAACTTTGCCTGCATGGTGCCATCACATGCATTTAGGTGGCTGTCTACCTCTCCTGCATTACTGCTTTTCAGTAACTCATTGTGTGTGTGTATACGGTGGCGGGAGGTTGTCCACATGAGTGCAGGCGCCCACAGAGGCCAAGAGCTGGTGTTGGGTCCTCTGGTGCTGCAGTTACAGGGAGTTGTGAGCTATCTGAAACAGATGTGGGGAGCTGACCCCAGGTCCGGAAGAGCAAGTGCACCCTTTCTAACCACTGAGCTATCTCTCCACTCCAGCTTTTCAGTATTTGAACCTCTTCTTACTGCATTCCTATCAGTGTGAACACCAAGTCGTGATCCATTCCTTGTTAGCCCAGCAGCTTTGCCTTTCTCTTTTTTTATTCTGTGGTGACACCTAATGTTTATGGCCTTCAGATATTCACTCAGGTTGGGTTTTGTTGTTGTTGTTTCTGAGGCTAGTCCTGAACTTGGCTATGTAACCAAGGCTAGCCTTGACCACCCGGTCTCCTGCTTTCACTTTTACACACAGTGGTTAAAGGCTCATGCCACCCCAGTTTGTTTACCTTGACATATTCAAAGACTACCTGTCAGGTATTGGGTAGCACAGTGCTCAATTCAGAATTGCATAGTGTTTTCTCATAAGTATACTAAGGCTATGCATCATTTTCTTACTCTTTTACTTAGTGTGTGAATGAATAGCTGCATATGTGGGCATGCACATGCCTTGGTGTGCACTGAGGTCAGAGGACAACTTGTAGAAGTCAGTTCTTTCCTTTTATTATGTGAATCCTGGGGATCAAACTCAGGTTATCACACTTGGTGGCAAGTGCCCTTACCTGCTGAGCCATCTTACTGAGCCCAGGCTGTACATTTTTGGCAAAAATACTATAAAAGTGATGGGTTCCTACTTGTTTTATTTTACTAAGGATGTATAATGTTGATATGATTTATTAGTGGTGAATGATATTTTAAAGAAATATTTAAATTAAATACAATTTTACTTTACAAATAACCTGAAATTTTAGTACATGTTTTATTCTCTTTTAAAGATTTTAAAGATTTGCTGTTTTTATGATTTTGAATGGTACACTATAAAGTAATACTTTCCTATTGAAATTTTGGTTAGTATCTAATAAATCTCAATAAATTTCCTACTACCGTTGAGTTCATTCTTATATTTATTTACAAAATATAATTAGCATATCATATGTGCACATATATCTATAGTATAGAGCTAATAGACAGTTGGATACAGAGGCTTACAGAACTGTAAAAGGAAGTAACATGAGCTGGCTATTTAGTGAAATAGATGAGTGCAAAGTTAGATATCAACTTGATGTAGATATGGACAGCAGAAGAAGATGCTTGTCTAATTCTCCTGTAGCCGCTCACTACTTACAGATATCTGTGGTACTGAGAATAAACTGGGCCTTGGGATTTGAGGCAAGTACTCTAGCACTGAGCTCAATCCCCAGCCCACTTTCTACTTAAATGTATGATGTTTATTTATTGTCTTATTTGTATGTGGGTATATATATATGCATGCCAGAGCATTCATGTGGTGATCAGAGAACAACTGTGAGAGTCATTTGTCTCCTTCCCACCCTGTAGGACCCTGGAATTGAACCCAGGTCATCAGACTTGTCAGCAAGCTCCTTTACCTGCTGAGCCATCTCATTTGCCTTTGTGTGTGTGTGTGTGTTCATGTGCACGTGTGTGTGTGTGTGCACATAAATGTATGTGTGCATGTGTATGTGTGTAAGTATGTGTGCTTACTAGCATGTGTATGTCTGTACACATACCTGTTTTGGTGTGTGCATGTGTGTAGCAGTATTCATTCTTGCTACTCACATCGATCCCAGCAGCATAGGCGCTCCTTGATACCTGCTCCAATGCTCTGGGTTCCTGAATGAAATACACACAAACTCAACCTTTATATTTTGATATACCTTAAACAACTCAATAGCTGAGCCACTTCCTAACCTCCATGTGACCAATCCACCCTCCAGTATCTCCAGGTTATTACTTACTAAAATCTATATTCCATCTTTGCTGGCCTAGACCCAGCCATATAGCTCTCTTGGGCCGTGATCCCCTGACTCCTACATGACAGCTGTGTTTTCTGTCTGGTATCTCTCAGGCATAGTGTCTTGGTCTCCCCCTTTCTCCCCCCCCCCCCCCCATGGCAGATTTCTCCCTTCCTCCTTCCTGGGTCTCTTTCCCAGGAATCCTAAAAGCTCCTTCTCTGTCTCCTTGCCCAGCCATTGACTGTCGGCAACTTTATCTACTAATCAAAACCAACTGGGGGCAGGGTCCCCTCAGCCTTACATGTAGGACACTGCAGACAGGTTTTTTTTTTGGGGGGGGGACCTAATTAGCATGAGAATACAAGCAGCTACACATGTGTATATATGTGAGTGTGTGTGTGTGCTCACAAGCATGTGTCTGTGGACATACCTGTTTTGGGGGTATATGTGTGTGTGTATGTATGTGTACATACCTGCTATGGTATATACTTGTCAGTGTGCACCTGTGTATATGTGTGAGTGACCACATGTGTGTATATGTGTGTGTGTGCACAGATACCTGTTGTATGTGGAGGTCAGAGGACAATTAAAGCATGGGTGCTTGCTCTCTACTTTGAGACAAGCTCCCTCGTTTGCAGCTGTGTAGCCAGGCTGGCTGGCCTTCAAGCTTTCTGGGATTCTCCTGTCTCTACTGTGTATCTCCCTGTAGGATGCTAGGATCACAGATGCTTCTGTGTCTAGCTTTCCTGGGGTTCTAGAGTTCAAATTGAGGTCTTCCACCTGCTTTACCCATTAGTCATCCCTCTAGCTTCTTCTTTTGTTTGTGATTTGAGACACCATCTCTATAAGTTGGCTTGATTGGCCTTGTACTCTGTAACCCAAGTCTTACTGGACCTGTAGTGCTCCTGCCTCAGGATTTCAAGTAGCTGGGATTACAGATCAGTGCCACTAGGACTGACTCACTAGCTCTGTGGACTAAGAACAAGAAATCAGTAATTCTAGTTGTAAGGTGTTTTACACTGGGTACGTTGCAGCAGGGTCTGAGAGTTTCCACCTGAGGTCAGATGTGGTGGATTCAGGATCTTCAACGCCTGCCTTCCACTAAGTAGTAAGCACTGCTACATGAACTGTGGGACACATACCCTACCACAAATGAAATCCTGTTTTCCAGATGGGGTGTAAAGTTGTAATTGATTTTAATTCTGTTTTGCTCTGCTTTCAGGGATCTCTAACACTTGAAGAAAAACAGAAATTAGCGAAAGAACAGGAGCAGGCACAGAAGCTGAAAAGCCAGCCGCCTCTTAAGCCCCAGATCCACACCCCCATCGCTCCTGTCAGACAGGTCTGTCTCTTTTTGCAGTTTCAAGCATGCTACTAGTAAGGAGTAGGGTGGTCCACAGTAGTGTCTGTACAGACTCGCCTTTAAAAGGCACTGTGACACTGTGATAAGGTCGTAACTAAGCGTGAGTGTGGCTCTGCGGCAGCCTGAGTCACCTGCCCCCGTACAGTGTTTAGTCTCAGTGCTGGTAACCAAAGAGGAAGTTCTGGGAGCTGGTGATTTTTAAGAAAATTTGTGGGTTAATAGTGCCGTTACCAGGAGTGTTCTATTCGGGTCCTTAAGTATTTCTCAGATGGAAGAAGCTGCCTGTCCCCAGCTTCTCAGTTCTAAGTGGCTTTGTAGCTAGGTTAGGAAGAGGCACCTGTGTGGCCTGCATTGATTTCCCTCTGTTGAGTACTGCTCTCCACCCCGGTGCTGCTGCCCTCAAGAATCCTGCTTGCCGAGTGTGCATTCACTGCTGGATTTCGGCATTCTCACTTAACTACTTCCTGTTCTCATCATCTCTTAGTCATTGCAGCTCTTCCTTAGAGGAAAAGATGTTTGCAGGCTAAGGGCAAAATCAAGAATAACTGTTAGATACTTATAGAAGAACATAGAAATTTCCAGAAATCTTGATGAAATTCAAAATAAAAAATATACAATTTTCCTGTTACTGAACAGTCAAATAATACCCATCTGTCTTGGGAGCATTCACTTGTTTTAAACTCACCATGTGTTGTCATCAAATCGATTGCCAAAATTTGCTTATAAGCTGTATTAAAATAAGTAGCAGCCATTATTTGGTCTCTGGGCTGTAGTTCTCGGACTGTATGTAAATAAGCAGGAGTTGTCATTTGGTCTTTTGGGCTATAGTTCTCAGACTTGGTGTAGATCATCACCTTGTCTGTAATTTGTCCTTTAACATGTGATCTGTCAAATAGTCACTAATTGGAAAGTAATTTGGATTTTTTGGAAATAAAGTAATCTGCTCTTATTTTTCAGACTAAGGACTTGACAGACACATTGATGGAAAACATGTCATCCTTGACCAGCCTTTCTGTTAGCACTCCTAAGATTTCTGCTTCAAGTACCTTCACCTCAGTTCCTTCCACGGGCCTCAACATGATGTTTTCAACACCCATTGATAATACAAAGAGAAATTTGACAAATGGCCTAAATGCCAACAACATGGGCTTTCAGACTTCAGGGTTCAACATGCCAGTCAATCCAAACCAGAACTTCTTCAGTGGTACGAGCACAGCTGGCGTGACCACCATGACTCTGGGAGCACCTCCCACTATGTCAAACTTCAGTCCTTTGAGTATTCCTCCTGCTAGTGTGAAGCAGACTCAACAGAGACCGACTGATATGTCTGCCCTTAATAATCTCTTTGGCCCTCAGAAACCCAAAGTTAGCATGAACCAGCTCTCCCAACAGAAACCAAATCAGTGGCTGAATCAGTTTGCACCTCCTCAAGCTTCTCCGGTCATGGGTGGCGCAGCCATGGGCACACAGGTGAGTGTGATGGGACAGGCTGCCTTTGGTATGCAGGGCAACCCTTTCTTCAACCCACAGAACTTTGCACAGCCACCACCAACTACTATGACCAGTAGCAGTTTCAGCTAGCAATGATTTGAAAGATCTTTTCGGGTGAGGTGTCCATGCTGCTTTTTGGAGGGTCACTGCAGTTTCAATCATGGGAAAGCTGGTCTTCATCAGTGTGTAGCTGGCTTGAAGAAACTGCTTCTGTGGGAGATGGATTGTTTCTGTGACAGAAAACACCTGCTTCCATGCCAGCCAGCATAGGAGTTGTGTGGATCCTAACAAGTTGAAGTTTTTAGAGCATGGAGGATTTTCTCCCTATTACAAACTTCTCTTCAGGTTTTTAAAGATCCAGTCCTTACTAGTCTCAATGTGCAAAAGGACAACCGGAATTATACTGAATAGCAGTTTTGAAATCAGATGTTTTATTTTGGCTTGTAAATCTTCTTATTAAAAACCTTGAGTTGATGGTAACTGGAAGTCCACCTGGTCACCACCTTCATATTCATTTGTCTTCATTGAAAGGGAAGAATCTTAATCTGTGCTAGTGTGTGTGCACTTGTAAGACAGCGGGCGGTGACTCAGAAAGGATTGGGCCATTTGCTTTTCCAGTCTTGTTTTTCAAAGAAATGTATGCTTAGTAAAAGCACAGCAAAAATGCTGCAAAATTAACTTATATTAATTTCATTGGTTTAAAAAATTTACCATTTTAAATGCAAAGTAATCATTGTAAGTTATATTTTAGCATGATCTGCCTCAAATAGCAGTGTATCTTTTGCCTTTACTTGAATATATTTAGGCTCACGTTCTTCCCTGTTATATCACAGAAGAGCTATGTACTGATCTGTACAGAAGACAGACAGAGCACTCTGACACGATTCTCAACTCCTGCCTTCATACTTGATTTTCAATTCAAACTTCTGAGGTTGCAGCATATATGAATTACATTTTCAAAAGGAGATTTGTAAAAAAAAATAATTACACTATATTTAATGAGTAAACTTTTGAGATTTCTGCCATATTGTTTCAAGTGTAGTAAAGTCTACAAATGAGCAAGCCATTGGGCACAATAGGTTCAGTGTTAGCTTGCTGTGATGTCTGACCTCGTTGGCTACTACTGCTACAGTTTAATTCTTTGCTAGATATCCCAGAAACTGTGTGTTTGGACATTTTAGTGTCTGTAATCAGTCACTGTTAGGAAGGAAGGAGTCAATTCCAAGAGGCCACACCTCACTTTTCGGAACCGTTCTGATGTCTGTTGTTAACTTGCTGATCCTACCACAGAGCCTTATGCTATAGACGTCATTTGTATTTTTAAAAAATATATTCCACTGTTATGTGATAATTATAAAACTCCTAAAAAACTCTGTATGTATTATAGTTGCTGCCATACAGTTTGTGGTTTTTAATTACCTGGAACCAGCAATCCTTAAATAAATCATATGAAGTTTATTAAATGACTGAATGTTCATTCAGAATATATACGTGTGTGCACATGATGGGTATAAATTGCAGGGCTTGATTACAAAATACAGTTCATGCTGATACCAATGCTGATATCATCCAGTTAAAGCACACTTGTAATAACCATGAGTCAGCAGTCATGCCTCACTCCCGACTGTGCTGCACTCAGGTGGCATGACTTCAAAAGGACTGGAGGATGCAAAAAATGTCACATAAATGAAAAGCCGTTTTTGTCAGATACCTTCACAACTTTACCTGATTTATTTTTAACATGATACTAATATTTCTTTTGGGAAATGTTTTATATTGAATAAAATTGTTATTGAAGAACATTTTCTTTGGAACAGTTCAGTAGTTATTTTAATTTTTTTATGTGTGTGTATGTTTTGCCTGCATAGATATAGGTAGGTGCACCACGTGCATGCAGTGCCTGCAAAGGCAGAAAAGGGGTTGGATCTGTCTTCGTTATTTCTGTGACAAAACATGACCATGACAACATACAAAAGAAAGCTTTTAGTTGGGGGCTCATGGTCTTCCATCATGGTAGGGAGCATAGGACTAGACCATTGCTGAGGGTCTACATCCTGATCTACAGGCTTGAGGCAGAGAGAGAGAGGTGGGGCACTGGGAATGGTGTGAGCTTTTAAAGCCTCAAAGCCCAACCCCCAGTGATACACGTCCAACAGGGCCACACTCTCTAATTGTTCCCAGACAGTTCCATCAATTAGAGATGAAGCATTCAATTATGGGGATATATTTATATTTATTAATGTATATATTAACTTATTAATATGTTTATATAGGGGGAATTCTTACTCAAACCACAGCACACACCCTGGGCCTGGAGTTAAGATGTTTGTGAATCACCATGTGATTGCTGGGATTCAAACTCAGTTTCTCTGAAAAACCAGCCCCATAACTACTCTTAACTGCTGAGCCATCTCTCTAGCCCTCTTTTTAAAAATTTTATAATGTAACTTGATATTAGTGTTGAATTTCTAATTAGGAGATAATATAACTATCTATGCGACTTAAACTTTAAATAGGCAGAATTACTTGAAAAACCCTGTATGTAACCCTTAGGTAACTTACATTTGTTAAAAGTTACTTATTGGCCACCCCTCCCTGAGGGCTTTTGCATAGCCAATGACGGAGGGAGAGAGATTTGCATGAGTGTAGCCATTATGAAGTCCTATGCTTCTTAAATTACCCTAAAGAAATTCAGACATGGGCTGGAGAGATGGCTCAGCAGTTAAGAGCACTGACTTCTCTTCCAGAGGTCATGAGTTCAAATCCCAGCAAACATATGGTGGCTCACAACCATTTGTAATGAGATCTGATGGCCTCTTATGGAGTGTCTGAAGACAGCTACAATGTACTTACAAATAATAAATAAATAAAAAACCTTTGGGCCAGAGCAAACGGGGCGGGAGTGAGAGGGAGAAGGGAAGGGGGAAAAAAAAAGAAATTCAGACATACATGGGGGTTAGGTTGGAGATAAGGGGTAGCTGGACAGAGGAAGGACAGGAGTGGGAGATGGGCAAGAGAAGGTAGTGAGCTGGGGTGAATGTTGATGAAATAATTATGTACAAGAATGGAAATGGCACAATGAAACCCACTATGTATAATTAATATATGCTAGTTTAAATGCGATAATTAGGGTGAGGGTATAGTTGTGTCATTGTAAGTATGAGAATCAGGGTTAGATCCCCAGAACACATGGGAAATTCCAGGTCTGATGGTGCACACTTGTCATCCCAGGAGTGAGGAGGTGGACACAGGAGGCTCCCTGGGGCTTGCTGGCCAGCCAGTCCAGCGCAATTGGAGCGCTCCAGGTCAATAAGACCTCCTGTCAAAGGAGGCAGCTGTGTTTCCAAGGACGATTCTTGAAGCTACTCAGCTTCTATTCACACACATAGAAATGTGGGTGTGTCACCCCTAATTACAATTAGCTTTTGGGGCTGGACTCAGTTGATAGAGTTCTTGCTTAGTGGCGCAAACCCATGGATTTGCTCTCCAGCATTCTATAAACCTCTTGTGCTCATCTGTGTTCTCATTAATGTAGAGTTGGAAGCAGGATCAGAAGTTCCAAGGCTACCCTTGGCTGTAAGTTCAAAGCCAAATTGCTAAAAGAGAGCCTGCCTTAGAAAAGTCATTGAGAATTGTTGTACTTTGTCAATGGGAGTTTACACTATTTCTATCAATCGACTTGTTGCCATTGCACTTGTGAAATTGCCTTGTATTTAGGCTAATGTGTTTCTTTGTGAACCCAGTTTTTAAGTTGATAGACATTCTTGAGTCATTTCAGGAACAAGCATTTAAATAAATCTCTTGTCTTAAAGTAGGAAGTTGGTTAGTATCTGTAGGCATCAATCAAAATAAATTGATTTTGTTGGTTTAAGCTTGAAATGAGATGGGTACCAGATTTATAAGCAGAAATAGATGAACTTCCTTTTGTTTTTTTGTTTTGTTTTTAAATTTTTATTTATTTTATGTATATGAGTACACTGTCGCTGTCTTCAGACACACCAGAAGAGGGCATTGAGTCCGTTACAGATGGTTGTGAGCCACCATGTGATTGCTGGGAATTGAACTCAGGACTCTGGGAGAGTGGTCAGTGCTCTTAACTGCTGAGCGGTCTCTCCAGCCCAGTTTTCTTGTGTTTACTTTGGAATGCTTGTAACCCTCCTTTTCATATGTTTCCTATCACATCATAATGACACACGTATGGGAGAATACCCAGTGGCAAGCAGAGCAGACGTCAAGTTAATTTGAGTATCTTGTCATGTAAGGTTCTGAGTTCATATTTCTCCCTACTTGAGAAGTGTCTGTTCAGTTAATTTGCCCACTCAATGATTGAATGATTTGCTTTAGAAATGTGAGGTCTCATTATTCCTGGTTGGCCTCAAATTCAGAGATTCACCTGCCCCTGCTTCCCAAGTGCTAGGGTTTAAATGCCAGACAGTGATTGGTTTTTAAAAATAATTTCTACTATTTTGCTAATTTTTTTTGCTAATTATAATGTGATGTATCTCAATTCCAACTACCCCTAATTTTTCTTTTGCATACCTCCCTATATTTTGTCATTTACTGCTTTTGGAATATTTTAAGACAAATGAGTCTGTAACAATCCAAATTACCTAAGACTTGAGTGTCTTTGAAGCTAAAACACGCAGTAAGACACATTCGTTTGTTTTGATACAGGGTCTCACAGTATAGTTCAGGCTGGCTCCAAACTCTAGTACCCCTTGCCTCAGCCTCCTGAATGATGTAACTACAAGTATACACTGGCTTTGTGTATCACAACCACTATGTAAAATACACAGCTGGAAGAAAAGCCTGAGAAGATGTCTTTAGTAAGCATAGTATGCCTTATTTTACGGTTGGTAATAAAACCCTAGAAAGATTTCACAACGTGGTTTGGGTCAAATGGGGTTGAGCCCTGTTTCTGTCTCTCTGAGCAGATGTAGAATCAGAGGATCAAGAGATCAGACTAGGAGTGGGTGCTGAAATTTCCAGACCACCCAGAGTTCGGTGCTCTGCATCTCACTGTGTCCTTTTGCGAATTCTTCTGGAGATGCTTTAGTTGAGACTGATTTATGTAGCAGGCATGTATTGTTCACCGTTGATTTGGCCTCACCAATATGTACGCTGGAAAATTACTGTTGAAGATGGAGCAAAGTGGGAGATGACGGAAATCTCAAACTCAGTGTCAAACTCAGTGTCAGGGCTGCTGATCTGGATGACAGGTGAGGACGGTGGAGGATGAGGGTGGGGGAGAACATGATACTCAGGTCAGTGGTGCTGCAGCGCCCAGATGTGTAATGGAATTAAAGTTTGTAGCCTTGGGGAGGAGAGAGTACAGCTGGAGCAGCCTTTCACTTAAGTGGTGCTTGTTGGATATGAGAAATTTTTTCTATTCCAGGCATCAGGTTGTTGCTACAGCCTGGGGTACCTGCCTAGGCTGCAAGCCACATGTTCTCATTTAAAAAGGTTAAATTCATTTTACTTGTGCCATTTGGGTATGGGCTGCTATATTTTTCATTACTCTTCTGGCTTGTTAAGAATTTGCATGTATTTTACATTCAGCACATTTCCAATTTAGACAGCTGGGTCTCCTCGTGTAGCCAGTAGCTAGTCTATTAGATAGTGCGTTATATATATGAGCTGTACTCAGCAGTGCGAAGGTGTAAACTGTGGCACTTTTCAGCTTAGCTCCAAGCTGCAGACTCTGCCAGAGCTGGATTCTCTAAGCTTGCTCCTTGCTGACAAATGCCAGGCGTCATCGGAGAGGGCGCTGGAGCTCCGTCACAGAAGCCTAGCTGTCTAAGCAGGGGAGCTGCCTGGGGCTGCTGTGGAGCAGATCCAGCTCTGCCGCTGTGGCCGGGTACTCTCCAGCTAGTTCTTCCTTATAGTGGAAACAGATTGGGATTTCCCCAAAAAGCAGTAGTAGGGTTGAGCCTTCTCATCTTAGGTACCCTGCTATAGCACAAAGCCCTTTCCTTGGCACACAGCCGCTGTTTTGCTGCTTTATTTATTTATTTATTTATTTATTTATTTATTTATTTATTTATTTATTGAGACAGGGTTTCTCTTGTAGCCCGGACTGTCCTGGAACTCACTCTGTAGACCAGCTGGCCTGGAACTCAGAAATCCACCTGCCTCTGCCTCCCAAGTGCTGGGATTAAAGGCGTGCGTCACCACCGCCCGGCTCTTTTGCTGCTTTTTAGAGCACTTGCTACTTTGGGTGTCATTTTGCATCTTATTCCTCTTTAGGTAACTGGCTTCTAGCTAATACTTTATTAAAAATTTACCATTTATGAGTCTTTCAGGGCCCTACCCCTCCCTGGGAGGGGACAACTGACAGATGCTGGGAAGGGCATTGTCTTCAGTTAATGTTAATTCAGTTCATTGGACAGCTCCCACCCACGTTCCTGTGAGTGGCCCTGGTTAAACTCGTGGGTCACAGAATGAAACAAAGAAAAACACGACTATGGAATGAGACTTGTGAGGGGTTTGATGGGGTGAGAGTCATCAATACGTTATACATGAAATTGACAAAGAATAAATATAATTACATTTTTTCCCTGTCCAAATACCATGTCTGTCTCCTGTGTGACCCCTGCCGTAAAACTTCTTTTTTTTTTTGAACTTTTTTTTTTTTAATTGGAAATTTTATTTACATTTCAGATATTCTCCCCTTACCCCATTTCCCCCTCCCTCCCAGGAACTCCCTATCCCATCCCCCTCCTCCTGCTTCTATGGGGGTGTTCCCACACCTATCCCCCCATACCTCACCTCCTCACCCTCGAATCCCCCCCCCCATGACGTCCAGCCTTCATGGGACCAAGGATCTCTTCTTCCACCTATAACACCCTTGCATATATAGCTGAAGCCATGAGTCCCTAAGCGCTCCCAGGCTGGTGGTTTAGACCCTGGGGGCTCTGGTTGGTTGGTATTGTTGTTCTCTCATGGGGTTGAATCCTTTCAACTCCTTCAGCCTTCATTCTATCTTCTCCATTGGGAACCCCATGATCAGTTTAATGGTTAGCTGTGAGCATCTGCTTCTGAATATGTCAGACTCTTGCAGACCTCTAAGGAGACAGCTAATCAGCTCCTGTCAGCATGACCTCCTGACATCCACATCAACGTCTACCTTTGGTGACTGCACATGGGATGGATACCCAAGTGGAATAGGTCTGCAGACGGCCCTCCTTCAGTTTCTGTCCTGCATTTTGTATCCATATTTGCTCCCTTCAGTATTTTGTTACTCCTGAGAAGGACTGAAGCCCCCCCGACTTGATCTTTATGTGGTCTGTGAGTTGAAACTTGGGTATTTCAAGCTTCTGGGCTAAAATCCAATAATCAGTGAGTGAATAAATAAATTTGAGAATTTCTCTTTCTAACTTTGTAAAGAATTGAGTTGGTATTTTAATGGGGATTGCATTGAATCTGTAGATTGCTTTTGGCAAGATGGCCATTTTTACTATGTTAATCCTGCCGATCCATGAGCATGGGAGATCTTTCCATTTCCTGAGATCTTCAATTTCTTTCTTCAGAGACTTGAAGTTCTTGTCATACAGATCTTTCACTTGCTTGGGTTAGATTCACCCCGAGGTATTTTATATTATTTGTGACTATTGTGAAGGGTGTCATTTCCCTAATTTCTTTTTTTTTTTTTTTGTTTTTCGGAAGGTTTTCTGTGAGCGCTTCGACACTCTGTAGACAGTCCTGAACTCAATCGCTCCTCTGCTCCGAGGCTGGATAAGAGTGCGCAACCGCGCATTTCCTAATTCTTTCAGCTGTTATTATGTAGGAGGTATGATTTGTTGAGTTGATTTTATAACCCGCTACTTGCTGAAGTTGTTTATCAGGTTTAGGAGTTCTCTGGTGGAAGTTCTGGGGTCACTTAAGTATACTATCATATCATCTGCAAATAGTGATATTTTGACTTCTTCCTTTCCTATTTGTATTCCTTTGACTTCTTTTTGTTGTCTAATTGCTCTGGCTAGGACTTCCAGTACTATATTGAATAGGTAGGGAGAGAGTGGGCAGCCTTGCTGCAAAACTTCTTAAAAGCAGATAGATCCATGGTATACATTTGCTGCTAGCAAAAGGTACAGAGTGTTATTTGCTAGTTCTACATTAAAGGTTCCCTTTCGAAAAGTTCTGAGCTGGGCATGGTAGGTCTGGTGTCTAATCCCAGCATTTGGGAGGCTGAGGCAGGTAGATTACTGGGCACTGGAGGCCAGCCGGGGCTCCATAGTAAGTTTAGGGGCAGTCAGAGTAATAACGTATCTCACAGGAAGAACAAGCAGGGTTATTCTGAAATGTGCTGATAATAGTGGAAATATGGTTCAATTGCTTCAGATCTACTTAATACACACACACACACACACCACACACACACACACACACACACACCCAGCAGCCTAGGTTGCTGATGAACTCTTTGATTTTTTTATGCAGAGGGACAGTATAGAGGCATGTCTAGAATTTGTACATAAGAATCAACATTGATGAAAGTTTAAATCTCACTCATGACTCTAAGCCTCTGGCCTTGCTAACTGCAGTGATGTAATGTCACCCAAGTGAGGCATGCCAAAGGCATGTTAAAAGCATGCAGTGTGTGGACTTTGGAGCCAGATAAAGGTGTATTTGTCTTCTGTTTTTTAAAGAATTAGGCCAGAGTTATTTATTTGTTCATGAGTTGGAACAAAGCCAAAATTGTAAAAGGAAAAAAAAAAATAAAAACAAATAGACTCAAGTCCTCTTTGTGTTTACTTGATTATGAGACTAAGTCTTGAGTTGACTGTCACCCAACCTCGTGGGTTCTAGGATTGCAGGCATTCATCACTGAGCCAAGTTACGGAAGGTCGTTTTTTGTAAATAGAGGAAAAGGCTTTCCATGGAGGCAGCTATCCTCTTGGGGCTGCTCACATCTAAGGAGCTAGTCTTGGCTTCAGCTCCAGTCATGTGACCATGTGCCCGACATTCTATCAGCACTGATCCTACATACACTCACCAAAGAGCAATTGTCAAAATCTCATTTTCAGAAATGTTTGTGAATGCACTCAGAGTTAAGGATTCACTTCTCTAGACTTCTGAATTACACTCACTGGAGCCTTCTGTGCCTGGGTGGCTGAGTTGGAGCCATGTGCTGTTACCTTTGTCACATTTAGCTTTGAACTGTTGTGAAACCAGTATTGGTGCCAGGAATGCCTGGCATACTCTAATCCGGAGTAGCTTCTTTGAGTTGGTGAAGGACAAATGTTGGACTTCAGGTCAGGGGTAGTGAAGGTTGTTAGTTGTCAACTTGTTACAAGCTGGAATCCTCCCAGGTGATGGTCTTAGTGAAGGACTGTCTACATATAATTGGCTTATGAACATGTTGGGGGTATCTCAAGTAAATGGCCTGCAAGGACTCAACCCATGTAGGGGGCACCATCCACTATGCAGGAGATTCTGAATGGTGTAAGAGCAGAGAAATTCACTGAGCTTGGAAAGGGAGCATGCATTTGTTTCTCTCTGCCCCAGATTGTAGATACAATGTACTTGCTGTTTTCAAGTTCCTGCCTTGGCTTCTCCACAACGACAAACTATAACCTGGAACTCTAATCTGAACAGACCTCTCTCTCTACTGCTTTTTGTTGGGGTGTTTTATCGCAGCAACAGAAGAGGAACTAGAACGTGCACTTCTAAGCAATTGGTTGCTCTGTTCTTTTTAGAATCTCCAAATAAGCATATCAGATATCAACAGCAAAAAGGGACAGTCAAACTTTTATAGTACTATACCAAACAGACAGGGTGTCGCTAGGACTCAGGGTTCAATGCTTACATTTCTGGCTTCAACTTTCTTTTTTGTTTGCTTGTTTTTGTTGTTTTTTTAAACCCTTCTTTGCTGTGATTTCCTTTTTTATATAAATATTTTAAGTGATGTATGTATGTGTATGCCTGGGTGCAAGTTTGTACACCTGAATGCAAGGTGCTCTCAGAGGCCAGAAGAGTGTGTCAGATCCTCTGGAACTGGAGTTCCAGATGATTGTGAGCGGGCAGTGAGGATGCTGGGAACCAACTGTAGGTCCTCCATAAGCATCCACGCTGCTGGCCTAACTAACCACTGAGCCACCTCTCCAGTTCCTGATTTGCTTTCTTCAAAAATAGAAGCACATAGTGTTCGTGGATGCTCCTGCTTTGGAATCAGAGTAAATATTTACACAGATTGAGTTTAAATCTGTGTCTTTCACAATGCAGGGCAAGTTTTCTCAGGGAAATTACAGGTCACACCTTCCAACACAGGGAGGGTGGTAAAGTGTGTGGAGTTCCTGGCATGGCTGCTGTAGATTGGTAAGTGCCCCAGACACTCATGCTTGTCACAAAGCCAGATGCCTTCAAAGTGCTTGAATGAAAAACAGATGCATCGATTTGTCACCAAGCACAATTTGAATGCGTTCAGTCTTCAAAAAAATAAGTTTTCGAGGTGTTGCAGACTTGGAATTGGAATTTCTTGGGGCACAAATATAAACAGCCTGTGGCCTGGTCCGCAGGTTTGCACTGCAGTTGGACAGGTAGTTGATTGAGCAGGAAGAGAGAGGAGAGAGAGCCATCACATAGGCTGTGCTGGGAACCAGGGAGCAGGCACTTGGCTAGTCTCGGGAAACTCTTCACAGAGGAGACAGGGCCGGAGCTTGGGCATTCAGAGCCCTTTTAGAAGGGTGTTAACAAAAGGTTCCAGAGGAGCCCACTTACTCAGATTGAATTGGAGATCCTGGGGATGAGATTGGTAGAGATAACTCCCCAAGTCCTGAAATCAGGGGTCATATGAGTTGACCAAATTTGCTTATCATCGTCATTGTTATTTATTCTGTTATTGTTTTGGCTTTTTGAGACAGGGTTTTGCTGTATAGCCCTGGCTGTCCTGGAACTCACTCTGTAGACCAGAATGGTCTTCAATTCCCAGAGATCCACCTGCCTCTGGTTTCTGAGTGCTGCTATTAGAGGCATGCCCCACCACCACCCCGGTAATATTATTTTTAAACACGGTCTCACTGTGTATCCTAGGCTGGTCTGAAACTTGAGATCCTCTTGCCTCAGCTTCCTTAAGGGCTGAGATCACAGGAGTTTGGTTGGCCAATTAACATTTGTTTCACATTATAGCTCAGGCTGGCCTTGAACTCCTGACAGTCCTCTTGCTTCCATCTGTCAAATGCTGGGATAACAAGCATGAACCATGGATACCTGGCTTTGGATAATTTTTCTGTTGCATATGTTGTGTGTGTGGTGTGCATGTGTTATATGTATGTGTTCACATGTGTGGGCAGCAGTGTCTGGGTATAGATGATTGGCATTGGGCATCTTTTTCTATGATATCTTCTACTCTGAGGCAGCATCTCACTTTAGCCAGCTTGCTCTGGAGTTACCCTGTCTCTAGGATGCTGAGCTTACTGGTGGCCACCATGCCCTCTGGGTATTAGAACTCTGGTCCTCATGTTTGTGTGGCCAGCACTGGTGCTTGTTGGCCCATCACCTCAGCTCTCTTTCAAAAAACTTTTGATGAAGAAGGAACAGTGGGATTAGCGTTAGGTTAAAATATTTGGTATTAAGGCAACAACAAAGCAAATACCAAAACAATTGATGGTGTTATTTGTATTTAACGATTGATATTTTGAAATATTTTAAATTAAAGTGTTTTAGAACTTTAATTCACAGGGGTTTGAAATGTTTTAGAATAAATAACATTATTTGAAGACCGTGGCTGATTTCTGGAAGTGTGTATGCTGTGAGTCTAGTTAATCTACAAATACCAGTAGATGTCGCTGTTCTCCAAGCAATTCACATTGACCTGTTCTCCGCATGCATCCTTGTAACATAAAGAGGCTGGAGAAAACCTTGTTAGGGATAGTTTGATTGTGGTTAGAGTCATTAGAAGAACAGCACCTCAGGAAGAAAGGCTTCTGGAAGGTGTGTGAGTTTCTTCCTCATTCTCAACACGATGAAATTATCTGGTCACTCAGGATTTTGTCTACCTCAGTAACAGCAAAGGTAGAGCTAAGCCAGCTTAGTAGGTGAAGGTGCTTGCCGCCAGGCCTGATAACCTGCGTTTGATTCCTGGCATCCACATGGTAGAAGGAAAGAACCCACTCAGGCAAGTTTTTCTCTGGCTTAAACACACACACACACACACACACACACACACACACACTTAATTGGAAAGTGAAGGTGATAAAAATATGCTTTGTAATCCTGACTTTTTGTAACATTTCAGTATGCATCATTCTGTTACAACTGCATTTATTAAATTTACCAGATTTTATAATTTATTTTGGTTCTGGATTCCACCTAAGTATCTATGAAGTTTTTAAAGTCATTCTGCATGGAGCATAAAGCAAAAACATTCCCCACCCGGCCTGGTTTAATGACACATGGTCAAAGGAACCTATGTCTTCCCACTTCCTCAAAAGGAGGGAGCAGTGATTCATTGTACATCCCAACCAGTATTTGCACATAGCCCACAGGTAGCAGGTGGTTCAGGAGAAAGAAAGACAATTCCACTGTTGTCACCACTGGAAAGTAGAGTAAGATATTAATATGTTTTGTCGTGGACAGCGATGCCTTCTAAATGGAAGTGAGAGGCAACCATGGACAGCAAGCAAAAGAACAAACGGCTCAGGTTTACTTGTTTTTGCTTTTTGAGACAGGTTCTTACTGGAAAAAATGCCCTGGAAAGCCTCAAGCTTATAGTGATCCCCTGTCTCTGCTTCCCAGATGCTAGAATTAAAGAAACATGCTATTACTCTTAGCTCATAAGTATGAGTCCTTTCATAATAAAACCTTTAGAGTGCGAGTGTGTATGTGTGTGTGTTCATGTGTATGCACATGTGCATGTACTTGTGAGTGTGTGCACATGTGTACATGTGAGAGTGTGTGTGTGAGATGCAGGATGCACATGCACACACGCCATGGTGATCATGTGGACATCAGAGAACAGCTTTTGAGAGTCAGTTTTCTTCCACGTTGTTGAGTCAGAGTCTGTTTTGTTTCTGCCATTCTGCCATGGGCCTCTGGGTAATACTTCTGTCTCCATCTCCCATCTCCCCAGAGGAAGGCTGTGGTAACAGATGCATGCCATACCAACAGATTTCTTTTTAAAGCATGGGTTCTGGGGGTCAAAGTTGGGGGACCTGGCATGTACAGCAAGTGTGAGCCACCTTACCAGCCCATGAGTATGATTCTCGTCCCATCTCTGCCTGATGCCCCAGGACATTGTTAAGTCATTTCCATTCCTTCGCTTTCAACAATGAGGGGCAGTAGTGGCCCTGACCCAGTTCTGTGGGAAGTTACAAGGCTTAAAGGGGGAAGTTAGCAGTTTTATAAATACAACAAATCTTTTTTTTGTTTTTTTTTGTTTTTTCAAGACAGGGTTTCTCTGTGTAGCCCTGGCTGTCCTGGAACTCACTCGGTAGACCAGGCTGGCCTCGAACTCAGAAATCCACCTGCCTTGCCTCCCAAGTGCTGGGATTAAAGGCGTGCACCACCACTGCCCTGCTAACAAATTGTTTTAATTTGTAAAGAAATGTTTTGTGTGTATGTACATATGTATGTATTTGTGTTTTGTGTATGTATGTACAGTGTGAGTATGGATTTGGTGTTTGTGTGTGTATGGTTGTGTGGTGTGTGTGATGTATGCATGTGTGAGTATGTATTTGTGTTTTGTGTGTATGTGTATGTTTCATGGGTTGAGAACAAAGAGGTATTAGAGCTGGAGCCACAGCTGACTGTGGTCTTCCCCATAGGAGTGCTGGGAACTGAACTTGGGTCCCTGGAAGAGCAGTAAGTGCTGTTAACCACTTATACACGGACACTGTATTTATGTCCTCTCCACCCCTCCCACAGAGTCTTTTTCTAATAAGTTCTTGAGGGCCAAGTTAATTGAATTCCAGTACTGACTCAGCTGAAGTTGGTGAGAGAAGTTTGGCAGAGTAAACTGAGAATTTGTCATCCGGTTTACACTTTGCTCCTCCCCAAAACTGACTTTGGATAAATTCCCAATTAGTCTCCAGATTCCTTATATGTAAAATGGGAATAATGTTTGCTCATCCCTTTAGCATATCCTCGTCTCCATTCTAGTTTGTAAGAGCGGGACCCTAAACCTAAAAAGATGAGGAAGCAGTCACGATGGGTTGGGATAAAGGTTTACCTCCCTATGGGAGCATCTCATCCAGTCCGCCGTCCACAGTAGAACTCCTAAGCCAGGACCTAGGAAATCATTGCTCTGTGTTCATTTCTTTTCAACTTGTTACAGTTTAATTTCAGCCAAACGCTTTATCAAAAGCAAATGTGTTAATGTGGAATCTTGAAAACCAGCACCCTGCTCTTTGTTTAAAAAGCGTCTATAAGCTTACCTACCATCAGGTGCCCGTCAGGGTCCCCACATTAATGGGTTCATTACAGCACCACACACAGCATAATCCACACAAGGCCGTTGTCCCCACCTGTTTCGGCCTGTCTCACTGTCTCTTCCTGAAGCTCACACCATGCCCTCCATCATAAGGAAGACCTCTTCCATTCCTATCTGCCGGCTGCAGCTGCCATCCTTGCTCAGACTTGACAGACACTTTCCTTCTTCACGTTTATTTGTTTTATTAAGTGGAATATTGTTTCCATGGTATCACCATTGCCTAAAAAACCACCCAGAAGACCTTCAAGAAAAGGAACAACAAGCTGGGCCGTGGTGGCGCACGCCTTTAATCCCAGCACTTGGGAGGCAGAGGCAGGCGGATTTCTGAGTTCGAGGCCAGCCTGGTCTACAGAGTGAGTTCCAGGACAGCCAGGGCTGTACAGAGAAACCCTGTCTTGAAAAACCAAAAAAAAAAAAAAAAAAAAAAAAAAGAGAAAAGAAAAGGGACAACAACAAAAAAATCAGTGAATAAAAGAAGCCTTAGTTCTGAAAAGTCTGGTTGTATGAATCCTAACTGCTCACTTCTATAGTAAACCAACTAATACATAGAATATCTATTTTGGCTTCTGTTTTTGGAAGCACTGGTAAATGATTAGTAGGGCCTATTCCCTTGGGTCTGTGGTGGCCTGTTGTGGTGAAAGACATACTGGGACATCATGTGCCCTGTGGCTAAGCAACAAAGGACCAGAGGATAGGATCAGGGTTTCACAGTTTGCTTCAAGCATCCCAGTGTCCTAAAGACCTTTCACTTGGCCCTGCCTCCTTAGGACCTGGTAATACCAAGCTAAGGAGGCAGTCTTTACCATATGGACATTTTGGGTGGTGGGGGAGCAAAGTGTTTACTTCATTTTACATTTCCAGCTCACAAATCCTCACTGAGGGAATTCAGGGCGGAACTCAAGGCAGAAACCCAGAGGCAGGAACTGATGCAGAGTCCACAGAGAAATGCTTTTTACTGGTTTGCTGTTTAGTTCTTCATTTAGCTAGCTTCCCTTCCCCACATATTTCAACAGAAATCTATTCCTTTTTTTTTTTTGGTTTTTCAAGACAGGGTTTCTCTGTGTAGCCCTGGCTATCCTGGAACTCACTCTGTAGACCAGGCTGGCCTCAAACTCGGAAATCCACCTGCCTCTGCCTCCCAAGTGCTGGGATTAAAGGCGTGCACCACCATTGCCCAGCCCAGAAATCTCTTCTTAAAATAGTTTTATCTTATTTATACGAGCACACTGTAGCTGTCTTCAGATACACCAGAAGAGGGCATCAGATTCCATTAAGATGGTTGTGAGCTATCATGTGGTTGCTGGGAATGAACTCAGGATCTCTGGAAGAGTAGTCAGTGTTCTTAACCACTGAGTCATGTCTCCAGTCTCCTCAACAGAAACCTTAATACCCCACAGCAAGAAAGAAAATATGAAGTTGAATCAATGCATTAGTATAAATACAAGACTTAGCACACAAACACTTTTGAAAGGCAATTGATTAAAGATTAAGTTTCCTGTGTGTCACAGTGAATGGAAAATGGTGGAACAAATGTACAGCTCTTAAGTATTGAATTATAGTAGAGGACAGACATGGACACTGGAATCAATATAACTTCAAAGAATCTTATACATGCTGGCACATGGGAGCAGAAGCAGTTTGATTTTTCTGAGTTTGAGGTCAGCCTGGTCTACATAGTGAGACCCTGACTCAAAAAATAAAAATATTCAAATAAGTTTCATTTCCCTTCAAATTATACTTTAACATATAGTTATAGCCACACACGGACTATGTTTCTGTACATTTTTTTCTAGTAGTATCAATGATGCAGAGATTTGTAAGAAAAAACTTTCCTATACTACTTAGCATCTGATAAAGTTTTGCAAATTATGTCAACATCATTCAGGGCTTCATTTCAAGCAGGTCTATTTTAAATATCTTTTGATTTTTGATATTATAATTTAATTCCAATGTTTTCTTGGGGGTGTGGGTACTCCGGGTATGAACTAGAGCACCGGGTGCATACTCTAACAACAGCTATAGTCTAGCATTAGGACAGTTAGGAGACAAGTTTTAATGCCAGGCTTCTTATCACATCAGCTCAGTGACTTAGCTGTGTGAGCTGCAGCAAATGTATGTAACCCCTCCCTTTGTGCCTCAGCTTTCTCACTTGTGTGTCCTATAATGATAGAACCTACCTACAATCATTTCGGGAAGTGGGGAGCTAAATAAACCAGGAATAGTACTTGCTACTTTTTTTTTTTTTTTTTTTTTTGGTTGTTTTTGAGATAGGGTTTCTCTGTATAGCCCTG
Source organism: Mastomys natalensis (assembly GCA_021653895.1). Classification (NCBI taxonomy): domain Eukaryota; kingdom Metazoa; phylum Chordata; class Mammalia; order Rodentia; family Muridae; genus Mastomys; species Mastomys natalensis. Next base: position 459,492 of record JAJTUV010000537.1, read on the forward strand.
GTTGTCCTGGAACTCACTCTGTAGACCAGCTGGCCTCGAACTCAGAAATCCGCCTGCCTCTGCCTCCCAAGTGCTGGGATTAAAGGCGTGCGCCACCACCGCCTGGCTAAACCAGCGAATAGTAAAAGCTTGAGTCTGTATGGTGGATTGAATAGGTTTGGCCTTCATAGACTAATGTGTTTGAATGCTTGGTCCATAGGGAGTGGCACTTTTAAGAGGTGTGGCCTTGTTGGAGGAAGTGTGTCACTGTGGGAGGGTCTTGAGGTCTCCTATGCTCAAGCTATGCCAGTGTGACACACTGCTGCTGAATCAAGATGTAGAACTCTCAGCTCCTCCTGTACCATGTCCGCCTGCATGCTGCCATGCTTCCCACCATGATGACAATGGACTAAACCTCTGAAACTTTAAAGCATCCCCAATTAAATATTTTCTTTTATAAGGGTTGCCTTGGTCATGGTGTCTCTTTAAACGCCATAACACTCTATCTAAGACAGTCTGGCACCTGGGAAATGTCCCCAAAATTATAGTGATCTTTATCATCACCCATCCACAGCACCAGCAGTTTCAACTTGTGCCTCCTGCCCAGTGCTTTATGTAGGAATGATGCTCTCCGCAGCTGCTGACCCTTAGAGCCTGATGTGGTCTTTGCTGAGTTCTGTTCCCAGTATGTAAAGTAATAGATAAGTAGTGTACAACTATTTGGGTGTTGGAGAATGGGTTAGAAACTCTCCTGGGGATGTGTTCTGTAGGAGAGATTGCTTATATTTTATTGGTTTGCATGTGCTTTGAACACATGAGTGACCTTCGAGGCGGGTGATAATGCATAGTAGAGGGAGTAGAATGTGGTTTCCTGGGACCTTAGGGTTCTGTGTTGTTCAGGGTTGTATTGGCAACGGTAGTGACAAGAAAATGTCAAGAGCACAGGGCTGGGCAGGATTGTACATGTATGTGCGTGTGTGTGTTTGTGTGCATGAATGTGTGTACATGTGTGTCTATATGTGTGCATGATATGTATACATGTGTGAGCATGTACATGTGTGTACATGTGTGTCTATATGTGTGCATGATATGTATACATGTATGTGCACACACATGTGTGTGTACATGTGTGTATACAAACTAAAAAGCTGTTCCTAAAGCTCATATGCAAATTTTTTTAAAAGAGCAAAGTTGAAGGACTTTCATCTTCTCATCCAAAGCTTATAAAGCTACAGTCAAGATAGCATGACACTGACATATTAACTAGGTATATAGATTGATGGAACAAAATTCAGAGTCCAAAAGTCTTCATGGTTTTGTTTAATTGATTTTTAAAATAAAAGTGCCAATGTAATCCACTGGAGAAGAGATAGCATTTTTTGGGCCAAGGGGATGGCTCAGCCACTAAAGCATTTAATTTTAAGCAGGAGGACCTGAGTTCAGTCTCTAGAAACCATGTGTAAATACCCAGCCAGGTGGTTTGCACTTGAAATCCCAGCAGTGAGGAGGTAAGGCAGGAGGGTTCCTGAGGCCAGCTACTCTAGCCTACCAGGTAGCTCCCGGTTAGTGAAAAACCCTGCCTCAAAGGATCCTGAGGAAAACATTTGAAGCTGTAATCTAGTCTCCACATGCATGCACACACAGATGCATTATAAAGAAAGTGTAGCACTTCTAACAAATGATGGATCTTCACATTATGACTTTGAATATTGGTCTCATGAGATGCATAAACACGGACTCAACATGGGCCACAGATTCGAGATTAAGTTCCCAGACAGCAAGGCTCTTAGAACAAAACACAAGAGGAAACCTTTGAGGCCACAGGACAGTTGTGAAAGAAAAAAATGCATACATTTTCTCATCAAAAAAGTCTGCACTTCAAAATATAGATAGAAAAATGGAAGTACAGGCAGAATGGGAAACTGTTTGCAAAACACATATCTGACAAAGAACCTGTGTCCAGAACATGTACCCACGGGGTCATTAATAAGCAGACAAAACCCACTTAAAATATGTAAAGTATCTAAATAGACATTTCATCCCCACCCCCCAAAGATGCCAATGGTTCATAAGCACATAAAACGATAGTCAGTGTGTCATTAGTCATTGGAAAAATGCAGATTAAAACCACAGGGGGATGCTGTTATACCCACCATAGTGGTTATACTTAAAAAGGTTGGAAATGTCGGCATGGATATGAAGAAATGGGAACCATCAAATGGGCTAGAGGAACTGTCAAATACAGCTGCTTTGAAAATAACTTGGTAGTTTCTTAAAAAGTGGAAAGTACATTTTCGTATCATCTAGAAATTTTAAGCATTTACCTGAGAGAAATAAAAGCAGAAAAACATATGCAAATGTTTTTTATTTGTAACAAAATAAGAACCTAAAATGTTCATCAATACATCAATGGGCAGTGTGTGGCACATCTATACAATGACTGGCTGTTGACACAGGCAGTGTGTTCATGTAATGAAATGTTAATAATGGCACAAACGAACTGATGCATGCTGGGCACTGGACATCTCACATAGTGAAGGAAGCCAGCCACGAGAGACCAAATCACACACGATTTTGCTCATAGGAAATGGCCAGAAAAGGCAGATCTATAGGAACAATACATGTGTGTGGTTGCCAAGGGCAGAAATGGGTTGTGGATGGAGATTAGCCGTGAGTAGGAGGGATCAAATGAGATGATAGAAATCTTCTAAAATGGCTTCTTGGAGGTGATTGTTTAAGTTGGTAAATTCCACAAAGACTCATTGTGCTGTTCCCTTTGGGAAAAACAGACGATGCTGTTTGGATATGCTAATCACTGGCTGTGTAATCTCAGACACAGCTAACTTCTTGCCTCTGTTTCTAGCCATTAAAATTGGGGGTGGGGTGGGGAAGAAGTCAATACACTCAAAGCAACAGTAGGGCTCTGACTACCGCGTGGACAGAGTGAGTAACAGCATTGACTACAGGAAGATCTCTGCAGGTGCTAGTTCCGCTGAGCCTGCTGCGATCCAGTGCTAATGGAACTTAATTCAGATCTGAAGCAGATTTTGGATTGTTGTGTGTGTAGAGAACACAGCAAGCCTTGTGGAAACAGATCCTGGGATGCTGAGGGGCTACATCTGTACATGGTGTCTTGAGCTTGGAACACCAGTACCTCCCAGACAAGGCTGTTTCCTCATGGCCGCATTGGTAACGGAGGCATAGTCCTGAAGTCTGTAATGTGGAAGCAACTGGCTATTTCCACACAGGTCCAGCGGGCGTTTAGGCAACATCCACTATCATCCAAGTCTAGGTAATTTAGTGGCTCAGAAGAGGGCCAGCTTTCCCAGTCTATGGGACTTTGAAATGATGCCTTCGTGAGACGGGAACCTCCAGAGGCTATGTAGATGAAAGGGCAAGGGAGGTTACCAAGCCAAGGGTATCACTTGAGGAAACCCCAGAAGCAAGATGAACCTTACTGAGTTCGGGCTAGCGTTGCTATGGAGAACAGAAAAGAAACAAGGGTCAGGGTCTTTGGAGTCGTTTCAGGCGCCACAATGAAGTTTTTATTTGTCTCGAGGACAAGCGGTGAGGAGCTCAGAGCAGGTGGTGGGACAAGCTCAGATATCCTTGCTTGGTCCTAAAGGCATCTGTGTACCTTCCCTCCTAGATGTTGTGACCTGGGGTGCGTGTTCAGCCTGAAGCGGGTTGTTCCTTGAACCACATTCACACTTGTGCCCAACTGAAAAACCGCCTCCCAGTTACCCTGAAGGGACTAAAAGGCGTGCTGTGGTAGCCGAGAGCCAGTGGGGCTGGACCTTAGAAAAGCAGGAGACTTGTAAATATTTCATAAACTTCACTCTGGGCTCCTGCCCTGGCCGAGAGCCCATTCCTAAGGCCAGGCTGCAGAGGGGCAGGTGTGCTGGTTTCTATAGCATCGCCCCAGGGAGAAGCTGACAGCGCCACCTGCAAGCTGAAGGAGGCAGGAGGGGCCAGGGCTGGCTTCAGAAGCTGCTGCTGGACTGCTCAAGACCCCTGCACTGAGCTCACGTTAGCTTCTCCAGCTGCTGCTAGGGATACAGGCTGTGCACACGCTGAGCGTGGCTGCCCGAGACAGCGCCCACAGGCTGCTGCTCAGCCAGGAGCTTTTGCAAGGGGCTGGCTTCCTAACCAGCAACTCCTCACTCAGCTTTGTTGATTCTGGATCTAGAGAGGAGAGGTTTTTTTCTCTTCTTGGAACACCTGAGCTGGGGTTTTACTTCCTTTCTGATTTTAAGTAGTTCCCTCCATGAGAACTGAATTTCAAATGTTTCTCAAGGGCAAACGCAGTGCCCCTGGGCTGGAGATGAGAGAGGGTGACAGCTTCTGAGGTGGCCTGCTAAGGGCTCCGAGGTGCTTCCCCCGTCTCCCCATTCAAAATGCCATTTAAAGCATTTGATACCTTCAAAGAAAAAATTTTGAAACCTGGAAAGGAAGGAGTGAAGAATGCTGTGGGAGATTCGCTGGGGATCTTACAAAGGTAAACTCTGAACTCAAACTTTAGGTTTATTTCCGAGTAGCTTCACTTTGCCAAAGTCTAAGATATTTTGAATCGTGTTTATAAAACCTCATTTTAATGGGGAGGGGGTGGGTCATGATAGACGGTTTCTGGAGCCTCTGCTAGAGCCAAGTTTATGTCTGGGCTAGAAGATAGGTGGAAAGTATTGGGTCTTGCCAAGCATGGCACAAGTTCCCGGGTTCAATCCCGAGTTCCAGGATGTGGGGTGGGAGGGTTTATTCAAGTCAGGAATAAACCAAGGCAACCACTCTGTTTTATCTATTAGAATTACCACTTACCTGTTTATCTGTTAGGAGTATCACTTACTGCAGGTGGTATTATTAAACATATGTTTGTCATAGAATCAAAAGGAATTTTGGAGTCAGAATTTCATGTTAATTCAGTAGCAATGATGTAGTTGTGCTTTGAGCTGAAATAATTTGAGTTTCATTATAAATGATAGTCAAATATTTGCAGTATTTTTTTTAGTTTTAGATCCAAATACATAATATAAACTAGATGAAATGTCTCTTTATGATATCATTCTCAAAAGGGAGAGTAGCCACCAGGTAGTTTGAACGATAGTAACTTAAAATATTAGCATTCTGTAAGGGAAAAAATTCTTATGTAGTAACAGCGGGAAAATTCCAAGACTGTCAATGAATTCAAAGAAATATTTAGTCCATGACAAAAATCAACATTTTTAATATGAAATATATTACTAATAGCAAGAGAGTTTGAATGGTGTGACATTTTAATTTGTTCCTTTTTTTTAGGCAATAGTAAATGTCTTCTCAGGTTTTGTGGTGAGTTAATCAGTAGTCATTACGTGCAAGGTAACATGATTCTTTTATTCCTTAGGTATAGGAAAACGTGAGCAATATCCTTGGAATCTTTTTTTTTTTTTTTTTTTTTGGTGTTTGAATAATTATTTCTGATCCTACTGTGAAAAATGACATTTGGCTTCTTTTGAGCTTTTTTTAAAAACAAATTTCAAAGCACTGGTACTCAAGAGACCACTTTTAGGTAACCTGGATAATAATGTCTGAGCATCTTCCCGTTTCTTGTTTTTACACCGCATGTTCCTCTTGATGCTGAGTTTTTCCTTGTGTCTCTCTTGATGAGGTTTCATCCCATAAGAGGATAGAGTTAGCAACTGTCTCACTTTAGTAATTAGAAAGCTTCCCTCTGAGATGCCGGGTCATCAGTGCAGGGGAGAACTCGGTGAGAGCACACGAACCAGCCAAATATAGAAAATGATTATGCTATTTTTTAAATGAGTCTTCCCTCTTCTGCTGATCACTCTCCAGGTAGCATCTTACTGTGGTGGCACTCACTTGATTATAAATGCAAAAAGAAAGCACATTAGTGTAATTGGCTGATCCGAGGGATAACAAAGAAATCTGGCAACGCCAGGAATGAAAACTGTGGCTTTGGACCAGGGTCAGCACTGTCTTCGTAGACTCTGCTGAGTCTGTGAAGATCTGACAGAAAGTACTTAGTCCTTAGAAATGGTAACTTTGAACCCCAGTTAAGTTGTTATCTACCATCTCTCCCACGATTCCATTCTTTCCATGAGTGACATATGGTCAGATTTTGTCCTCAATTATTATGCATTTGGTTTCATCAATAATAAGAAGGAGCATTTGTTTCCTGTCTTATTATAAACATATTTAACCTTAAGCAACCTTCCACTTGGTTGGGTTTTTTTGGGGGAAACTTTATTGTTTTTGAAGACAGGAAACGTCAATCGTGAGAGTGATTTCTACAGTTCGGTTAGAGATTTTTGTTTTCGAAGCCAGTAGTCAGGTTCATGACCGAATTAGTAACTTCCAAAGTCACACAGCCTCTACTTGAAATGGAACTATGAGTCTGGACCTCCTTGATCAGCATCTGAAGCAGCGGTTCTCAGCCTTCCTAACACCATGACCCTTTAATACAGCTCCTCATGTTGTACTGACCCCCCAACCATAAAATTATTCCACCCATACATCATAACTGTAATTTGCAACTTTTATAAATTGCAATGTACATATCTGATATGGAAGATATCTGATATTCAACCCCCAAAGAGGTGGAGACCTTTTTGAGGTTGAGAACTATGGTCTGGAGACTTACACCTTAGAGCAGAGAGCACAAGGCTAGGGAGAGAGTACACTGAACAAATTCTGGGCATTGTCATTGCTGATACAATCTGCAACAGCTTTAGAACAGACAAACCAAATTCAAGATTCAGTGTGTTCATTGGTGGACCTTAGGTGGAAAGTGCTGGCAGGGAAAGGAAGGAACGAGAATACTCAAGCCTCAGTCCTTGTAATCTTTGTGTCAGAATTATCCAGACCAGCTCTGCCACAAGTCTATAAAATGATTATATGCAAAGTGTCCTACCGAGAGCCCAGCATACAAAGGGGCATTTCCTCTTTATCTTGTGGCAACTAGGTGATAGAATCCAAGCTGAGCAGTAAAACAAAGTGTGTTTTCTGTTTCCAAGGGCACTGGAAGGTTAGAAGCCCTGCTTTTATCTCCGCAGGTGAAGGGAGTTATAGGCACAGTCCTATCATAATGTTTAAGACTGTGAGTAGTGCCATCTCAATGGAATTCTCAATATATTTTTTTTTATTATGGTTCAGGGAGTGGCCACCAAGCAGGGAAGCCTTTGAGAGTTCCCGCATGGGGTTGATTACAGTCAGCCTTCCTGGAGAATGGTTTCTATTGAGAAGCAGCTGAACAGTTGCTCAGCTGAAGGCACAGTAAGAGTTTAGAAGTTGGGAGTGGACAAAGATGCCCACACTTAGATCGGAGCCTTGGACTGTATCGTTGACACAGAAGGCATTGAACTTGGAGTGCTTGTCCCAAAATTAGGATGCAAATTTGTTCAGCTTCAGTGGCAATGAGGGCATTCCATGACTGGTCATCCATAAAAATATAATAATTATGGCCAGTGCACTCAATATTCCAGACACTGTAATTAATTTAATACTATTAAAAAAAAACCCACGAAGAGGAAACTACCACCGTTGCAATTTTATAGATAAAGAAATCAGGGCACAGAGAGTAAATTGTCCAAGGGCACATAGCTTACTGAGAGCTTAGGTTTCAAACCAGAAGTTCTATGTCAAAATTCTTTTTTGCCACCTTACTTTTAATTGACACATAATAACTGCATATCCCTGGGGTATAGTGTGATGATTTGTCGCTTTATACAATGTAATTTTCACATCGAGATAGTTAGCATTCCCATCTCCTTAAGCATCCAGCATCCTTTGCATTCGGATGGCACTCCTCTCGTTCTTATAAGATAGATAATAGGTTGCTGTAAACTATGGCCGCCCCTTGGGCTGCCCTCCGTTCCTCCCTGCTTTCTCTTCTCTTTCTGGTGAATATATTCTACACACAACTTCTGTGACTCTATCTCTCTGTCTCTCTCTGTCTCTCTCTGTCTCTGTCTCTCTGTCTCTCTGTCTCTGTCTCTCTCTCTCTCTCTCTCTCTCTCTCTGTGTGTGTGTGTGTGTATAGGGGGGATACTGGGAATTGAACAGATGTGCAGGGCAATAAACAGATGTACCACACATGCACTTACTGTCCCACCAACAAAGAACTCTGTGTTGAAGATGCCCCGAAATGACATGAGCCTAGGTTCCAGCTGCTGTGATATCCTTCATCTACACGACCTTAGGCAAAGAACATGGTGTCACCCGTGATTCTACTAAGCCATGTCAGACCACACCCCATCGATGCTCACAACACCCACCAAAGTTCAACTTTCAGTCCACCAGGGTCATCTCAGTCCACTCTGTACTATATAGACTTCTTTGATTTTTCTTTTTTCCAAGACAGGGTTTCTCTGTGTAGTCCTGGCTCAGTCCAGATCAGATCAGGCTGGCCTTAAACTTACAGAGATGCCCCTGCCTCTGTCACCCAAGTGCTGAGATTAAAGGAGTGTGCCACTACCACCTGGCTGACTTCCTGGCTCTTACTGGAGATCCCCAAACCCACTTCTGTCCTGGCTTTCATAAGGTCTGTTCCCAGGGAGAGCTATTCTAGTTTAACCCCCTCTTGCTACCTCTTCCCAGTGCCTCTTGCTTCACTTGATTCTACCGTTGGTAGCTGAAAGCAAGGCTGTGCCTGCTCGAGGCATGTGCTAGCCTGGTCATCTTGCTCATGCACCTTAGTGCCTCAACAGCCAACCATTATCATGACTCAGATCTACTTGCGTCTCTCACGATGATGAGTCCATTCAGGTTCATCTGCTTTCTGGCTCCATGCTCTTAATCCCTGGGATATCTTTCAGAGAAGCTACGAGACCAACTGAAGCTCCCACTGTCACAACTGGTTTCTCTTCAATATTGTCTTCTCTTCAATTATTTTGATTCTCTTCTCTTCTATTTTTTCCTCTGGAAAGTTGACCCTGACCATTAGCCCTGAGGGATCTGAAACCAAGTTAATATTTCCTTCCTTGGTCTTGGCTAATGAACCCTATCCTATTCACAGGTCACCATAGGTCAAAGAGCACCTGGGAATGTCTCAGTAGGTATCTGGGTGCCAAAATATTTCTTTTTTCATAATAAAGCCACGTCCTAATCTCTCCTGAGGACCAGAATCCATTCTGCTTGTTGCTGTGAAAGACCAAGATCCTTGGTCTTTCTGTAGTCTTTCATGAGGGCCTCAAAGTGGCCAGGCAGTAGTCATAGCCTTCATTTAATTTAATTTAATTGATTTAATTTAATTACTTTTTGTTCCACATATGATCTTAGCCATGAGGTCAAGAGGCAATTCCAAGGTGCTGGAGAGATGGCCCAGTGGTTGGGATGTCTGCTGCTTTTGCAGAGAACCCAAGTTCAGTTCCCAGCACCCACATCTGGATGGAAATTGCCTATAACAGCAGCACCAGGAGATTCAATACTCCCTCTGGTCTCTGTAGGCCCTGTACACATTACAAATCCACATAGACAGACACAGAAAAATAAAAATAAAATCTTAAAAAAAAAAGTGTTTCTGTTGAGTTCCAAATGGGACAGCTCTTCCTGGTGAACGAGGATCTGTCAAGCCATGAGCTAAACTCTGACAGGCTGAGTTCTACCCCAGGCATGATCGAGGAGTAAGGGTGGGCAGGGGTACTTCTCTCATTTTTTTTTCCAGACTTAGGCATTCCCCATCTCTGTTTAGTCACTGTCCTATTGCCTTGAAGAGACACCATAACCAAGGCAGCTCTTATAAAAGAAAAGCATTTAGCTGGGGGCTTGCTTGCAGTTTCAGGGGTTAGTCCATGATTATCATGGTGGGATACACACGGGCATGGTGGTGGAGCAGTAGCTGAGAGCTTTACATCCTGATCTATAGGAGCAGCTGAGAGAAGAGAGAGAGACAAGAGAGCAGAGACAGAGACAGGAGGGAGATAGACAGAGACAGACAGAGCAGCAGAATAGAGACAGAGAGATAGGAGAAAGACAGAGAGAGACAGGAGAGATGGAAAGAGACAGAGAGACAGAGAGAGACAGAGAGGGAGAGAGGGAGACAGGGAGGGGGAGACAGAGTAGAGACAGAGAGACAGAGATAGAGATAGATAGTGACAGAGAAAGGGAGTAGGGAGGGGGAGAGGAGGGGAGGGGAAAGAGAAGAGACAGAGACAGAGAGAGAGAGACAGATAGAGACACAGAGAGAGATGGAGACAGGGAGACTGGGAGGGGGTGGGGGAGGGGGAGAGAGAGACAGAGGCAGAGACAGAGAGAAGGAGAAAGAGATTGGTCCTGGTATGAGCTTTTAAAACCTCAAAGCCCACCCCCAGTGACACACCTGCTCCATCAAGAGCACACCTAATTCTTCCCAAAGAGTTTCACCAAATGGGGACGAAGCATGCCAATATCTGAGCCTATGAGAGCATTTCTCACTCAAACCACCAGCCATCTCTCCAGCCCCCCACAGTATGTTTTCAGAGCTTTGATCATGCCAGCTCCTGAAAGCTGCTTTTGTCTACATTGTCTCTTGATGTCTGTGATGAGGTGTCCATGTTCCGCTTCCCCTGTCCCACTCCGTTGCCTGCCAGGAGCCGGGCCTCAGCTATAAGAGGCGTGGCCTCATTCTAGAACCAATGCTGCTGTTCAGGAGATTTGTTAGAGCGCTCATATGATGCTTTCCGTCGTTTGGAACCATAGGTGTGTTAGATAATACGTTTCCAACAGGGAGATGACTTTTACTGCATCCTGAGTAAGTTGTGGGCCACTTTCTTGCTTTTGGATCTTACCTAAAACTAACAGTTTTCAGTATATAGTTTGTATCGTGGAATAAATATGTCAGAACAATGTTCTCTAGAGTTCGATACATGTGCTCAAGCTCAAAGACGGCCACTAGGCTTTGATATTTTTAAATAGTTGAAAATATTGAGTACAGCAGTTTTTCCTTTACTTGGAGAGAGTGTTCTGGAATGTCCAAAACAAGTGTGTGTGTGTGTGTGTGTGTGTGTGTGTACATCTATAAATCCTTGAAGCATTTATTGTCATACTCAGAAGGACGTATGTTTTATGAGTAATTGGCATTTTTTGCTAATGAGCTCTGTAAAACACATTATCTACTTCATTAATGGACACTGTGATATTCTATGGAAGTTCCTGCAGGTCTGCAACTATGAATCACCATAAAATCTCATACATCTCCCCACTGGGATTTGCTTCCAAGGATGTGCCTCAGGAGGCAGGGTCCAGATGTGAACCTTTAAGATTTGAACTCTCAGGTCTCCTTTTCTAACCATAGCCAGGAGATAAATTTCCCTTTCCTCCCCTACCTCTCTCCCTCCTCCTTTTATCTTCTTTCTCCCCTCCTCTCCCCGACTCCTCCTCCTTGCCCTCCCCTTCCCATTCTTTTCTCCTCTCCCATCCTCACTTTTCCTCTTCTTCATCCTTCTCTACTTCCTCTTCCCCTCCTTCCCTCTCCACCCACCGTCTCTCCTTCTCCTCTAACCATCATCCTCTCAGTTCCTCCCCCTCCTCTTCTTACTCCCTCATTCCTCCCACCCTCTCCTTCCTCTTCTTTCTCTTCACTAGCAGATGGACACAGGGCCTTATTTTTGTGAAACAAGTTTGGTTTTGCACTGCTCTACTCTAGGGCTCGTTCCCATCCTGGAAGATTGTTGTTGCTTTGCTTCTGAAACAAGGCTAAATAGCCCTGGCTGACTTCAAACTCAGCCTTCTGGGTAGCTGGGGTAATAAGTTCAAATGATAGTACCTGCACCCCACCCCACCAAATCTCCTAAACTTCCAAGTCCTAGGCTCAGTCCTCCTACCCTAGTCTTTTGAGTATTGTTATTATAGGTGTAGGCCACTGTCCCTGGCTTTATTTGCAGGCCTAAAGAGTTTTTTATATTTTTCCAAATTCTACAATCATATTATACAGCCAAATTTTTTAAATGCTGGTTTAGGCAAACTATGTAAAGATCCTGCAGAAGGCCATGTTTTAATTTTGAACATGACATATGTAATGTACTAACACATAGAAGCGCTCTTGGCTTCCATGGAAGGGCATACTACACCACTCAAAGGGCTTGGTTACAATCAACAGATGGATATAGGGTATCCACCTTTGATAAAATGGACAGGAAGTTAGGAAGGCAGGGCCAAGCCTGGATGCTGGACCTGCAGAAGAAAAGCAGTGGGAACATACTACATGATACCACTAGATAGTTCTAGAAGGAACATCATCACTCCCAATCATGTCTGTTGGTGCCAATTATGGTTTGCTGGGAAGTCCTCTAGCTGTGACCATAGGACAATGGCTGCCTCTCCGTTGCACAGCCACATTGGCGTTGTCCTTCTTGTCTCCTGCCTGTGTCGTTCTCTTGCTCCTTCCTCTTCCTCCTCCACTCCTCCTCCCATCTTCTCTCCACTCCTCCTCCTCCTACTCCTCCTTCACCTCCCATTCCTCCTCCTTCTCCCTCCCCCTCTTTCTTTTCTTCCTTCCTCCTCCTCCTCTCTTCTTCCTTTCTTCTCCTCCTCTTCCTCTTCCCCCTCCTCCTCTTTTCTTTTCTTTCTTCCTCTCCTCCTCTCTTTCTTCTTCCCTTTCTTCTCTCCTCTTCCTCCTCCTCCTCTTCTAAATCTCACTCAAATATTTCTAATGCCAAAGAGTCCACCTGGGACTATGCAGATAGCTACCTGAGACTCCAGAAAAAGCAGTTTTTTCTGTTGTCAGGCAAGATCAGAGTCTCAAGAGGCAGTTAAGACACTGGGCAGCTATGATGCCATTTAATTACTGAATTTATTTGCTCTGAACTAGGATTTTTATTTTTCTAGTTTTCATAATGACATGAGTAAAAAAAATTCTATATATCTTTTTTTTCTTTGTGTTTTAACTGTAAGTATACTGCTAAGTATAGTGTGACAATAGGGAATAGTGGGGACTATAGCAAAAGGGAGACCCATGTGAGCCAGGAGAGAGTATGGATTAATAATTCTAGGTCTTCAAAAATGTCAAAATCAACAAACCTTCATTTGTTTCCAGACCAACTTGTGATTTTTAAAACTCTGGCAATTATTCGATTCCATAAATATTCTCTACACACATCATGCATGCCGTCTGTGGCTGTCGAACTTGTTGGTGTTCACAAGCAACCTAAGGTTTTAGAATTAAAAGCAAGGATGACAGCAGAGACTAAAACTTGTACTGGGGCAGGAGCCAGCAAGTCTACCTGAAAGACGGGGCAGGAAAAGGAAAAACTACAAAACAGCACGCACTGGGGAGACTCTGAAATCACAGGATGCTATGGTGGATCCTAATCCAATGTGATTTTGTATGGTTGGTGTTCTTGTAAGAAGACATTTAGAGACTTGAGAGGCATCGAGGGTGTAGACAGTGGTCCCAACCCCCTAACACTGAGTCCCTTTAATACAGTTCCTCATGTTGTGGTGACCCCAACCATAAAATTATTTTTGTTGCTACTTCATAACTGTATTTTTGCTACTGTTATGAATCCTAATGTGTGGTTTTCTGATGGTCTTAGGCGACTCCTGTGTAAGGGTCATTTGACTCCCAAGGCAGGTCACGACCCACAGGTTGAGAACCACTGGTGTGGGTAACCAAATACCCACCGAAAAGTAATTTAAAGGGAGGAGAGGTCTGTTTTGGCTCCTAGGTTGGAGGTACAGTCTAGTATGCGGGGAAGCATGGGGGCTAGAGTAGATTGTGGCTGTGGAGATCTGAGTGCCAGGCTGCTTGTTCACATCTGGGTAGATCAGGAAACAGACATGGGGGTAGGAAGCAGGGCTAGGTTATAAACTTCAAGGCTTCACTCGCCTCTTACTCAACTGTACTATATAAATAACATGTATGTGTTTTATATATATAATATTACATATAATATAAATGTATTACATAAATATACAATATATAATAATGTATATAATATAAAATATAAATATGAAATAAATATATAAAATAATATATAATACAAATTACACACACACACACAACACACACACACACACACACACCACACACACACACACGTATTTTCTTAGTCAAGGTTCCTATTCCTGCACAAACATCATGACCAAGAAGCAAGTTGGGAGGAAAGGGTTTATTCAGCTTACGCTTCTACATTGCTGTTCATCATCAAAGGAAGTCAGGACTGGAACTCAAGCAGGTCAGGAAGCAGGAGCTGATGCAGAGGCCATGGAGGGATGTTACTTACTGGCTTGCTTCCCTGGTTTGCTCAGCTTGCTTTCTATAGAACCCAGGACCACCAGCCCAGGGATGGCACCACCCACAATGGGCCCTCCCACCCTTGATCACTAATTGAGAAAATGCCTTACAGCTGGATCTCATGGAGGCATTTCCTCAAGGAAGGCTCCTTTCTCTGGATAAATCCAGCTTGTTCAAGTTGACACACAAAGCCAGCCAGTACTTATATATTCTCCCTTAATTCACAACACAGTCGTGAGAGGACTTACCCTACCTGACTTGGAATCTCACCATAAACATTTATCCAATGCTGGCAAGTGAGCGAGTTTAAACACTCATAAAGTGATTGGTAGGTTTTGCTCACTGTGCGTGAACATGCGCTGTTTCTTCTCAAGTGAAACCCCCCTCCATAGTCGTGGAACATTTGGATTCACTGTCTAGTTAACTGTTCTGAAAACACTTGAAGTACTTCTCAGGGTTTGTTTGCAGACCCTGGGGCTTAGACTCTTACTAGACAATCGTACATAAGAACAATGGAAGGAAACTCCTAGTGTGTAAAAGGCCTCAGCCCACAGTCTGCAGCTTTCTATATCTGGAAACCAACAATGTGGCTGTCACTCTGGAAAGAATGAAGATTCCTCTGATCTAAACGAAGAACCATAGGCAAGCATGGAGAAATGCCAGAGTGGTCTAAACAGCTATTATGGATAATTAAAGCCCTCTATTTCTTAAGAAAGGAATTCTTTTTCTTCCCTTATTCATGACCAAGTGTGCCCTCATCCTTCACACAGAGATTGTTTGGGGGTAGGAAGACTACATTCTCACTCCAGCTCTGAGGGCTGCAACTCGGGAGTGATGTGTGGGCTGATTCCCGCCCGCCTCCCCCCAAATTCCATTCAGTTGAATGAAGATTCATTGTCTACATGAACTGTGCTGAGTCCTGGGAACAAAGATGAGGCCAGGGATTCTGCCTACCGGTGGGGCAGGACTTCATTCATTTGTGCATACACGCATGATGTGGGGTATTTACTCTCTACCCCTCTGCTGAAGAAAGAGAAGAAGAAGAAGAAGAAGAAGAAGAAGAAGAAGAAGAAGAAGAAGAAGAAGAAGAAGAAGAGCAGAAGAAGCAGAAGCAGAAGAGAAGAAACAAAACGCCAGAAGCATCAGACAGAGACTACAAAGCAGAGCAGAATGCAGGAATACAGAAAAAGAAACAAACTCAACAGGCCAACATGAAAGCATGCAAGAAGGAGGCATAAGAAGCTGTTGGTTGTCAGTGGCAGTTTATGCACTGTGAATTGTACTTTAGCATAAACAACAACAGAGCCCACAACAATTAATGCAAGAAGCATATAGAGCGTTAGAATGCCAAGCTTAATTGACTGTAATATTGCACTCTTAGCTAACCCTTTGCATCAGCCATATAGGTCTAGAGACTGTCTGAAGTATGCTTTCTCTCAGTCTTCCTCTTGAGCTACCTATATAAAGACACAACTCAATCCAACAAGAGCAAAAATCAGCAACTTATTTATTTCATTTCTGAGACAGAGTCACACTATGTAGCCCTTGCTGTCTACAAAGTCACTATGTAGACCAGGTTGGCCTACACCAAGATCCACCTGTCTCTGCCTCCAGAGTCCTAGGATTAAAGGCGTGTTTCATTAGGCCTGACAAATTAAGTTTTGATTTTATTATTGGTATGTTTCTGTTTGTTTTTTTTTTTTTTTTTTTTTTTTTTTTTTTTTGCAGCATAGAAGATGAAACCCACAGTCTTATACACACCAGGCAACTGCTTCTTCATTAAACTACACCCTCCTACTATTTGAATAATTTTGAAACAAATCAATCTGATTTTTTTTATACCTTACCTGATAAAAATTAAATCTTCGTCATTTTGATGTCTCCTCACCTCCATCCAGGCTGAGCAAATCACAACTCGGAGGGCCACTTTTGCTTCTGACTCTGTATCTCTTAAAGTGGTGGCTCAGCTGTCCCTTTTCCCAAGGGAGACTGGACCTCGTACCCAGTGTCTTAGTTGCTCGGTTCACTCAGTCTCTGCCTCTATTATGAGGAACTGGCTTCAGTTCAGGCAGCTCTAGATCCTGTTGCTCAAAGAGCCTGCCTTTTCTCATCTGGGGATCTTTACTCATTTTAATTAGTCCTGTGACCCCCATACTGTTGTGTGTTTTCTTGGGAAAGTCTCAGGCTATCTTAGCAGGTAGCATGCACAAGAGAATGCTTGTGTTGATCTCAGTATGTTTTAGCATTACTATGTAGAAGAGGATGCTTGTGTTGGTCTCAGAATGTCTTAGCAGGTAGTGTGTACCAGAGGATGCTTGTGTGCATTTGGGTTTCCTAGGCAGCAGACTGTAAGACGGGACTAGACATAGGAGACACATGCTGAGAGAACCTGAGGAGGTACTGGGGCGTGTCTGGGGAGCATCTAGACCACATGTTGTCCGTGGACAGAGAGGGAAGGGACCAGTTAGGGAAGGTTTCAGGCACAGTATGCTCCAAGTGACATTAATAGGACAGATGGGTTTTTGTCAGGTCACACCAGACAGCTGGCTCTCTGCGGCTTCAATGTGTATGGTTGTGCTGAGCTTCATATCCTTGTTCCTCCATACAGCCCAATAGGCAGACATTTGGAGGAGAGTGGAGAACATACCACATTCATCACTGCTCTTTTGTGGGAAAAACCGGGCGACCGCAGCAGGCCCCTGGGCCCACACGGCAGCAGGCCCCAGGCCCCGGCAGCAGTGGCCTGGGACCTCCGTGGTGGAGGCTGCCTGGAGGCTTCCAGGCAGCCTGTGTCACATACAGGAGGAGGAAGGTCCCTGGTTCCAGTGGCTGGAGGCTTTGCGGCGGCGGGCCGGGCAGGCCCCAATGATACGAGGAAGTCCTTGGTTCCAAAAGGGTTTATTGTCATGGCAGATGGTAGATGGAAACTGGATGTACCCCCCCAAACTCAGGGCAGACCTGAGTTAAGTAGGGAGGGAGAAAGGTGGAGGTTCTGGGGCAATGCTTAATTGGCTCCACCCTCTGACCTTAATTAGTATGTAAATCCCCTAGGGCCTGAGGCCTGTAGTCACGCCTCTACCCATGCACTTTGGGAGGGGCTGTAATGGCCTAAGTGACTGAACAATGTAGGTCTATGGAGATTGGACTGCTTTTCAGGACCCTGAGTGCTGGGGGCGTGGCCGAACTCCTGTCGTTTCTCCCTTGGAGTCTCGGGGTTCTGGCCCTTGCCCTAGCCAAGAACCAGGAATACCTTGACGCAGTCCCACACTCTTGTCAGCAGCACAGTGCCTGGTATGTAGTAGGTGCTTAGTAAAAGCCTGTGTGCTGATCTGAATCTAAGGACTGTGTGTTTTCCTGTATATGTGCTTCAAACCTTATAAAAGGAGCTGCCAAGATTATCTTCTGTATGGATTCGTGGGGAAAAGGAAAGTACTTTGTTTTATAAACTGTTTTGTTAACAATTATATTAGCTACTTATATTGATTTAATATTTATGAAAGTTGAGAATCACACTCAGAAGGATTACAGTGTCACAGGATATAAATAGCTCTTTTTTTTGTGTTGCATGTGGGTGTATATAGTGTGTGTGTGTATGTGTGTATATGTGTGTCTATGTGTGGGCGGGAGTGGAGGTCAGAGGTTGATTTCAAGTGTCTACTTCAGTCAACATTCACTTTATTCTTTATTTTGTTTATTTATTATTATTGTTAGAATATGTGTGCACATGTGCATGCACACACATGCATGTGTGTGTATGCATGTGCTTGCTACCGTGTGTATGAAAGGTCAGAGGACAACTTTCAGGAATGGGTTCTCTCCTTGTACTGTGGGACTTGGGGATAGAACTTAGGGTCTTCAGGCTTGCCTGGCTAGTACTTTTTCCCTTCTGAAGCTCCTTGTCTTTCTCCACTTTATTTTTGAGATAGAGTCTTCATTGAAAGGGGGCTCATCAATTTGTCTAAGTCGCCTTTATCTCCTATCCTGACATTTTAGTTACAGACGTGCTCTACAGTGCATCCATGTTTATATGGGTGCTGGGAATGTTGATCAGGGTCCTCATCTTTGTATGACAACCACTTTACTTACCACTCATGTCTCTACTACACAAACAACTCTCTTTTCTTAATTGATTCTGCACAGTTCGCTCAATTGCTTTACTGCTTGAGAAGAAGGTAATCGGCTACAAGGGTCACCATCACTTGAACCTATAGGAATCAGTGGAAATAACCCGAAAGTGTTTTTTTTTTTTTTTTTTGCTTGCATATAATCTTCGCAAGCTTCAAGTGACTCTAAGATGAAAATTTCCCATACGGTTGGCTCGGGCCACGGCATGAGGTTGTCCCATCTCTCTCTTCAGCAGGAATTCAGTATGGTGTACTGTTAAGGACAAGAATCTGGGTTTGCATATTGTTTCAAATGAGATCTCCTCCTCTATAAATGGCACGGGGTACTGCACCTCATTGGGTTTGTATGAAATTTGAGAGACCTTTTTCCTTTTTCTATAAGGCCCCACTCTGTAGTTTGGATTGGAATCAGACTTGCTATGGTGTTCAGGCTTATTCCTAAGACCCTCCTGCCCTCACCTCCCATGTGCTGGGATCAGAATCGTACACTGCTGACCCCTGCAGATTTGGATGATTTTGTGCCTATGACATTCTAACACAGCATCCAGAACATTAGTTATTTTAGCCATAATTCTCTACTTGGATGATGTGATGATAAGTTTTACAGTATAAGCCGAGCCCTTCTGTAGGTTTTCCTCTTTTGTTGCTTGGCACCATTTTTATTTTTACCTTGTGCGTCTTGCCTCACCTTGAATACTGGCTTTTATTCTCTGCCTGTTCCTTTCGTGATGAAGAAAAATCGATGGGACCAACGAGGAGGGAGATGCCATTGAGTTGAATGAAGAAGGAAGGCCCGTGCAGACGTCTACAACACGCCTTCCTGTCTGTGACTGTAGCTGCTGTGGCATCCCTAAGCGGTACATCATCGCTGTCATGAGTGGCCTGGGATTCTGCATTTCCTTTGGGATTCGGTGCAACCTTGGAGTAGCCATTGTGGAAATGGTCAACAACAGCACTGTGTATGTGGATGGGAAACCAGAAATTCAGGTCAGTGTGCGTGTGTGTATGTGTGTGCGCGCGTGTGTATGTGTGTGTGTGTCTATGTGATAGTTGTGTAAAAGCTAACAGAGCAATTCATTGATTGATGTAAGAAACACATAGAGTGACAACCCATTCTGGGTCCAGGATATGTTGATAGGGATAGAATGCTTATTAACACTGAGTGGGACCTTGGACTCCAGGAGACATATAGCATAAGTGACAATTTGGTATGCCAGCTGCTATGTCTGTATGGCAGTACTAAATTTTTGGGCTCCTCTAGGAGTGAGTATATCATGATTTTGGTATTGTGACTTTCCAGAGAAAATGATGGCTGAACGAGATAGAGATTTGGGGGATAGGAAGAAAAATGTTTGAAAAACAAAGAACCACTGTATGCAAAGAGCTGTAAGGGAGACAGACAGACAGACAGACAGACAGACAGACAGACAGACAAACCATGATGTATTAGGGACACAAGACCCTCACTTTTTGTGTATGTGTGTGCCATGAGCCCTCTCGAGCCCTATGAACAACTTGGTGTGAATCTTTAGTCAAAGATAATGTTTGAAATCCTTAGTTTAATAGAAAAAAGGATTATACAAGGGGGCAATTATATTAAAATGTAGAATATGTTTACAAGTCAAATTTGTGGTGTAGAAACCTGGGCTTCCTTCCAGCAGATGACAAAATCCAGCAAAGTGCTTTAAATTGCTATAATTTTAAGACTAAAGTATAAACAATAGCTTGAGATCATGGCAACAACTATAATGTAATTTGAATGTGTTTCTGGCTTTTCCCTCACAACGGAGTTGTGGAACTGATATTACCATGTTTTTAAACTATGCTTATATTTGCAGAAATTCTAACTTTCAGTCAGCAGGTAATAAAGATAAAAATACTGACTTTTCTATGGTTCATTAGAACACTCTATGCAACTTTGCAAAACCGCCCATTGAGATGGAATTTCAGGGTAAGGGAGTGTTTGAGAAATGTGAACCAAAGCAACTCACCCCAGAGCATTCTATTCCAAGGTTTTACCCCAGAGATAATGTAAATCAAAAGAATTGTTTTGTCAAGTATTTTCATGAAACTCTTAATAAAATACTGTGTATTAAGTTTAAAAAAACCTAACTTTCCCCCATCCAAGTTCTCAGATACACAGGATCCCTCCCACAGATCCCAGGATGATCAATGGGAAGAGATGTGTGGACGTCTGATGAGCATTGGGACTTATTTCGGTTCTGGTATTGGGCTGGCGTTGTCACATGGAAGCATGAAGTTATTTAATAAACTGTTTCATGGATGCTGGAAACATACATCTAGTTCATTTTATACCTAGGCTTCATAAATTATGGGATGAATAAATAAAAATGTGTCCCCATGGACCACTCCATAACTGTCTGGTTCACTGAACTGAACACAGACTCGAATTGACTGTGGTAGACATGGTTTGTCTTATGGTTCTCTGGATGTCTATGTTTGGATGCATGCTTAGATCCGAGTTTCCCATGTTAGCTCGAATGACATGCTTACAGGCTTTCCTAAGAAGACGTTATGTGACATAAAGCCTGGACTGTTCCTGAGTGCTGTGTGACTCTGAGGTGGGGACATGGGGTACTATTTCCTCAGCTAACACCATGGTAGTCTTCTCCTCTTGGATGTCACATCTGTTAGTATCACCTAGACCAATCCCCTGCCAAGGACTGCATTGGGGAAATTTGATGTCAGTTCATGAAAAAGAGGTCTTTAGCTGGCATACAGGCTTCCCCTTTTCTTTCTAAGAGATTGTTCTGTCGGAGGGAAACAGCACCATGGAGACGCTTCAGTCTGGTTTTGATGCCTCAGCTGAGTCTGGCTGAGAAAGATAGCCTATTTAATCTGGGGGATGGTGGTGAAGGAAGGAGGCGAGACAGAGGGAGAGGACAGTCAATGCCTTTAAAAAACCAAAATAAAGACTCCGCAAGGCTAGCTGATTAGAACTTGCCTGCAGAGACACAAGTCAAAAGGAGACAGTGTTTGCATTTGTTTGTTGCCTGAAAAGACAACAGTCAACAGAGTCTGATTTACGGCACATGAAAAAGACATTTCGATAAAGTGAAGGATCAATGCTTGCGTGTGCTCTCCAGTTCCTATGATTTTGCTTACAGGGTCTGATTAAGATCTAAACTGTGCTTTATATCATTCTGTCTGGCACCAAGGGTAGGAGTTTAGGAACTAGGTATGGTGGCTTATACCTATAATCCTAGTACTCAGGAGACTGAAAGAGGGGGACAGGGCTGAGCTCAGGCTGGCTTTAGCTAAATAGTGAGTTCAAAGACAAACTGAGTTACATCACAAGACCCTGTCTCAAAAAACTAACCAAAGAAGAGAGAGAAATAAAAGGGAAAACATAAACCTAAAATAGTACCCCCTTAATAAGAAGAATAAAAAACTCACTCAAACCAACCAAACAACAAATGTACATGCTCTAGCAAGCAAAACTAACTTACGGCATACTGTTCCTCTCTTGTCCACACAGAACAAGTTAGGTAGCACCTGAGTGTGACCAACAGGGTGACAGGGCTCTGGATGGCTGGCATTTCTGTTTTTGTGGTTAGCATCATGGGAAAACATAGTTATTTTGCTCTGAGATTTTTTTTGGAAGCCTCATCTGAGAAGCTGCATAAGCACCACAAACAGAAGAGACCTATGTGTCATGCCTCCTGCAAGTGATGCAAGGGACGATTTAGCTGATGTGTGGATAGTCACGTTTTTAGCTTAACGCCATGAGTTACTACTAGGCGACAGCTCAGTGGAAAAGCATGTGCCTAGCATAGGTGAAGTCCTGCATTCGACCTTGGCACTCCTCCCCCACGCTGATAAGTTGAAGCATCTCAGGCCCTTACAGGCTGGCATATGGTAAGCAAAAAGCAACTGAAGGTTGAGAAACTTTGCAATCATTTCTCACTATCCACGAGTCTTGCAGGATTTCAGTGATGGACTTTAGGATTCTCCAGACCTGCTTTTAAATATCACTGCTCATTAGCTCTGAGGCCTGGGAAAGGTGTGCTTGTGTCCTGGCTGGGGATTACTGGTTGCAAAGAATAGACGTTCAGTGAGAGCTACTCAGCTACGAGGACTGCAGAAGACTCTAGTGGAATCTCATGGAAGTGAAGAGCAGGCAGCAGGTTGGGTGGGGAAGTTTGTGTGCATGATCCATCTGGCTGGTAGGGAACTGAGGTCCAGAATGCCCTCACCAAGTTGGAAATGGCATCTGTATGAGTTCTCGAGACCAGAACAGAGTCCCTATGGGAGACTTAGACTCTGTTTTATCCCAGGGGACCTGGAAAATATTTTGCTAAGGTTTCTGGCTTGTTGCATCACAGGCTCTCTCATCCGCTTCTCCCAATCTGCTCCAGCTTCCCATGTCTCCTGACAGACTGCCTTTTGTCTTTTACCATGGCTTCTTCCTGCCCTCACGACTGGTCCTGTGATCCCATGGCTTAGCTCTCTATTCTAGTGTCTATCAGCTGTGGTAGATAGAGGAGTATCCTATGGCTAGGGAAGCAGAATGCTCTCAGAAGGAAGCTGAACAGGACAATACAAAACAGCATGTCTAGCAGTCTTTTTGGAAACCCTCATTCCTCTTATTGTAATGGAAAGGAAAGGACTTCTTGCAGAACAAACAAGAGTATTTCTATTAAGCAGCCATGTAAGCTTTTCTATTATTTCCATTAAGCACCTATATAAGCTTCCTAAGACAGCATCTTAACTCTTGGCCTCCTCCCTCTTAAGGACACCTGTCTTTTGATTAAGGTTTCAGTTGGCTTATTCTGGATATCTTAATTTTGAGGTCCTTGGCTTTTTCACATTGGCAAGGACATGTTTCCTAAATAAAGGAGCATTTTAAGGGCCTTGATTTGGGTGTCTTTATGGGTAGATAAAGTACTCTACCTCCAAGTTATAATTCTGGCCATTATCTTACTCTTTATTGGAGACAGGGTCTCACTAAGCTGTCTAGGCTAGCCTTGAATCTACTCTGTAACTGAGTAGGCCTTGAACTTGATCCTCCTGCTTCAGCCTTCTGAGTAACTGAGACTACAGGCCTGTGCCAGCTGGTCCAACTGAGAGTAACCCTCTTGATAAACATTTATCACTGGCTGTAAGTGCAGCGCCAATTTCCAAAGCTTATTCTTTAGCTGGATGAACATATTTTACCCATGGATTAGTAATTCCACATTCCCTCTTCCTAGTCCCTGAAAAAAACTCACCATGCCCTCTTGAATTCTATTAATTTGACTATTTCAGATACTTTGTGTAAGAAGGAGCATAAGGCATTGCTCTTTCTATGGCTGTCTTATTTCCCCTGGCATCTGTGTCCTAACCTTATCTAGGCTGTTGAATGTTATGTAATATCTTCCTTTCATTGAAACTACATGCCGCACTGTTCAAGTTCATTTGTCAGTGGGCACCCAGGTTGCTTCCATATCTCAAATATTGTGAATGCGAGAGTACGGATGTCCTTGAGATTCTGATATCTTTTGGATAAATAAGATCAAAGCATAATCGTTGAGTCTTTTTTTAGCTAAACTCTTAGCTTTGTTTTTAAGTTTGTGAGGAAATTCTACACTGCTTTCATGAGTGATCCAGCCATGCTAGGTTCCCGACAGCAGCATAAAACATTCCAGTTTCTCCACATCCTCACCAACTGTCTCCCTCCTCTTTCTATAAGTATAAACACACACACACACACACACACACACACACACACGCACACACGTGCACACACATACCCACATACCAATGGGAGGATATGTCTCATCCTGACAGATATGATGAGCTATTCTATTTCCCCAAAGGTTAGCGATCTTTCCAATTTCCCAGTGGTTATGTGTCTGGCTATTGGCCATTCGCTTGTCTTTCTTGGTGAAGTTTCTGGTCAAGCTGTAGTTTAGTGCCTATTACCCAGTGGGGCTCAGGTGATTCTCAAAGTCACTTCTCAGCAGGTCTCAGTTCTTTCAAAGATGACAGAAATATCATCCACTCAGAGAGAAAAAGATGAGGATGGGATGCTGTTGCTGACAGTTAGCTGGATGAAGAAAGTAGAGCGATTTGTTTTTTTTTTTGGTTTTTCGACACAGGTTTCTCAGTGTAGCCCGGCGTCTTGGATCTCACTCTGTAGACCAGGCTGGCCTCGAACTCAGAATCCGCCTGCCTCTGCCTCCCAAGTGCTGGATTAAAGGCGTGCGCCACCACCCGCCCGGCCGACGAGTTTATTAGGTATGAATTGAGACCAGCCAGGCAGGCAGTGCATACCTCTAATCCCAATATGCAGGGTCTTGGGAATCACAAGTTTGTGGCCACCTGGGTCTCTCAACAAGACCCTATGTCAAAACAATGACAAAAGAGGATTCGTTTATTCCTTATTTATCCTGAGAATTAAATCTAGGGCTTCATAAAAACAAGGCAGTCACTCTGCCACTGACTTACATCGTCAGCAAAATACATTTGATAAAATAATGACAACTTTGTTTTTTCTATTTTGGAGATTAAGCATAGGGCCCTCGTAGTGCAAGGTGAGTGCTTTAACTACTAGACTATGTCTGCAGCTCTTTAAAAAAGTAAAAAGAATGAAAAAAAAAAAAAAAAGGCTTGAAAGACTTAAGACTATAGTTATCTTTAGGCTGTCACTACATTGATATCTGAACAACCCAGGAAATCGCACGCTAAGTTCAGAGCTCGTTTGTTTGTTTGTTGTTTGTTTTTGTGTTTTGTTTTGTTTCTTTCATAACCTGTTTTATTTTCTTCTTAGCATTCATGGCTCTTTTGGAATATCACATTTTACACATGTATGGTATGTGTGTATATACTTAAATTTGTATATTTCTTTCCACTCACCAGAAGGTAAATTTGTAAGACCGGAGTCCCCTTTGGTCCATGTTACCATGGCTGCAACCCAAGTATTCAAGGTGTGTCCCAGAAATTTACCAGAAAAGGGAGGAGCTCATGAAGTAGTCACGTGATGACATATGGTATCAGCTGTTCCCTAAACACAACTGCATCTGATTCTTGTTTCCAGATAGCACAGTTTAACTGGGATCCAGAGACAGTGGGCCTTATCCATGGATCTTTTTTCTGGGGTTATATTGTGACACAAATTCCCGGTGGCTTCATTTCAAACAAGTTTGCTGCTAACAGGTAAGAGTGAGATGGACATGACAAATCCTGCCCAACTTATCCCAGGTCCTTGTGCCTTTATTCAGTCTGTGCATTTGTTCTCAGGGTAGGGGTGAAGAGTGGAACCATAGGAGCCACACAGGCAGATGCAATTCGGAGATATTGATCCCCCATGGTGCTGTTTGTTTTTACGAGTCTTTCTGGATTTGCTTTTTTTATACCATAATGTAATTTACCTTGTAGTTCATTAAGTGATGTTGTAAAAGAGTAATTATTTGTGAGTTTGGGGAAGTGGTTCATGACCCCTCACTGGCAAACTGGGGAACAAGCCCATCGACTCACTTCCCTTTTGGGGGCTCAGTTTCATCATCTGAGAAATGAAGTTGTTTGGAGTGAACACTGAGGACATGGCTTTAGACCGTGGGGTAGCTTTCAATGTTCTTAAATGACCCAGCACTTGTCTGAGGAACTAACTCTTCAGAACAGGGTGACTGTCACTAAAAGGAGTAAGTTTTCTGTCACTACTATACTTGATGAGAAGAGAGTGTTCACTTGAGGGAG
Organism: Mastomys natalensis; assembly: GCA_021653895.1. Taxonomy (NCBI): domain Eukaryota; kingdom Metazoa; phylum Chordata; class Mammalia; order Rodentia; family Muridae; genus Mastomys; species Mastomys natalensis. Next base: position 485,496 of record JAJTUV010000537.1, read on the forward strand.
ATGCTGTAGTCTGGATCATACTGCAGAAAAGGGGTGAGTCAAATATCCAGGGCCTTTCCAGGATCATTTGTCACGCCACATTGTGTGAGTCAATTCCGTACAAGAGATCAAAGTTTGCAAGGCAGTGGTTTTTTCCCCAATCTGAAATCAAAACTTACATGGTTATGAAATCAGTATAGTGATTCACCAGTGGGAATTTTATTTGAAAAAGAGAGGAACAGAAGAGAATGTAATTAAAGAGACTAAAGGCAATGAAACATCAGAATATATGGGCTATGAGAGTAGGTATTGGTTTCTAAAACTGGTGGGCACATGTGTGTGTGCACACATGCAAGTGCAGGCGCACATGTGTAGGGGTCTGAGGTTGATGTTCTCCAATCACACACCACGACCTTATTTTTTTTCAGACAGGGTATCTCACCAAACCTCCCTCTCCTATTAAAAACCACTATATATCATCTATATCTATCTCTATCTCTATCTCTATCTCTATCTCTATCTCTATCTCTATCTCTATCTCTATCTCTATCATCTATCTATCTATCTATCTATCTATCTATCTATTATCTATCTATCTATATCTATATCTATATCTATATCTATATCTATCTATATCTATATCTATATATATATCTGATATATATGACACACACATATATATGCACATACATACACATATATGTATTATGTATATATACGATCCTGCCTCAAAGAAAATTATGAGAGGAGAGAAGAAAATGGTGTCTTTTTAATTCTTCCTTCTTTAAAGACTCTTGAGCTGGCAAGAAGGAGGGAGTAAGTGGCCACGTCAGGAAATGGGGAGTAAGACAAGTTTACAGCTTGCTCCATGGTCACAAGCTGCTTATTGTATTGTTAGTATTCTCTTCTGGTCTATTGAGAGGAGAGTGGGAAGCAGGAGGCACAGTCTCAAATGCACAGAAGTCACCAATAGGAAGGGTCACTTGGCTGAAACAGGTTGGATGTGGGTATATCTGAAGTTCCCCTTAGGACAGTTGTCCTGCAGCCTTCTAGGGCATTGTGCAGGTCAGACATCCCTGGGCTTCCATGAATGTGACCACAAATGGTCCATGGACTGGGGGTTGAAAATCAAAGCAACCCAGGAGTATAGCTGGCGACACAGAAGATTCTAACATACTGTCTATTTCTCTGAACTAATTTCTCTTCATTTCCATCATGATCTTTCATGAATGTTTAGGCTGTTTTCTGATGTTTAACTGAAGTATTTTAGCCAACGTCATCCTGGACAGTAATATGATGCTTTGGTCCCCTAGGGTCTTTGGAGCCGCCATCTTTTGACATCAACCCTGAACATGTTCATCCCTTCTGCGGCCAGGGTGCATTACGGCTGTGTCATGTGTGTGAGGATTTTGCAGGGCCTAGTGGAGGTAGGAGAGACACTTGCTTTACAGTTAAGAGTGTAGTTGGGCTCAGTGGTGCAGGCCTGTTATCTCAGTTACAGAAGAGGCTGAGATGGGGGTGGGGGTATGGGGGGGATCACAAGTTTCAAGATTTCCTGAGAAACTTAGTGAAGCCCCATTGCAAAATAAAACTCAAAGGGTTATAATGGTGATAGAATACTTGTCTAGCACATGCAAAGCCCCATGTTCAGTTTTGAGTTACCCTTCATAGGAATAAAAGAAAGAGAAATCTAGACTGTTGTTGAGACATCAATCCAACTTCAGTTCTCTTATAGAAGGATATATGCTATACGTCCATAGCCCCTGACATGGCAGAAAGTATGTGACATTTGTAGCTGTGACAACCAAGGTTAAGACCCAGCCCTAACAAAATAGAGCCCCAGATTCCGTGCCTGGAAATTAGGAGACAAATAGGAGACAAATGTGTGGAAGTCACTTCCTACACATTATTCTTTAATAATGTGAAGTATAGATATAAGACATCTTTTTAATTCTCCATGATCCTTATATCTGAACTATATTTTTGGACATCAGGATCATTGTTACGTGAGTCAAAATTAGTTAAATTATGTGATTCAATGTCTTCAAAAATCTGTTTGGGTGTCAGTGACACACTACCACACACAACAGGCACTCATTTCTCATGGTTCTGGAGGCTGGGAAGTCCAAGACCTGTGCTGTCAACATGTTCAGTGACCAATGAGGACCTGCTTCCTGGTTCTAGACTGACGGTCATCTCTGTGTTCTCTCATAGAGAGCAACAGTTCTGCCAGAGTCTCTCCTGTAAGAGCACTAATTTTCTTCATGAGGCTTCCACCTCTGTGCCCTTGTTACCCCACAACGACCATATTCAAACACCATCACACTAGGGATTTGATTTCAACATAAAAATAATTGAGAGGAACATAGGCTTTGTATTTGGCAATGTATACAAATTATACTTTTATGTTGTAGTTTGTGTGAAGCAACACTACTTGCATTTTAAACACAAAAAGAAATTGGAATAAGGTATAATCATTCGTGTCTGATCTTTCTGTCAGGGTGTGACCTACCCAGCCTGTCATGGGATGTGGAGTAAGTGGGCGCCTCCCCTGGAGAGAAGCCGTTTAGCTACGACTTCTTTTTGTGGTAAGTGCGTTAGAATCGTAAGTTGTTATGGAATGTTTTTGGCTTCAAGTAACTGAGAAGTCTACCAAGAAACTTCAAAAGAACTTTTTTTTTTCACCTGACAGAATTCCTAAGGTGAGCAGTTGCTAGTGTTAGGTCTATCACTCGTTGAGCTGTTCTGGGCCATAGATGTGTTCATCCCTGGGACTAACTTCCAGAAGTTGTCCTCTGACGTTCACCCCTGTTCCATGGCTTGTATATGCCCATCATATGCACATAAAATAAATATTTTTAAGATAGAAGAGATGGGATAACCAAGCTCTGTCTCCCCCTTAATTTCACAATAAAAATACACAAAATTGTATTTTTCACAAGCAAAAATGCAATACCTTGTTTAAGGTTGTAAAGACCCTTGATCATGGATCTCAGCTGAGACCATTTGGCTCATGGATATGGAACTTTCCTTATTACACATAACTACCACATACAAATTATCACTGACTTAATTGTGGGTATTATATTCCATATCAAAAATGAAATGGCGTCCATTCATCTTACCTGAAAGTAGACCAGTGTCTACTGCTACCCCAAGGCATGACACGACGTCAGTTCTCGGTCTCTAAACTTTATCTTGCCAAGGTTGCCTCCCCCCAAGCCATCTCTTCTATGCATGGCTTAGGGGACTCAGTGTCTGGAAGGGTTTATCTCAGTACAGACCAGTGAGAGAAGCTAGAGCCAGCAGTACAGACATAACATTCATTTAAAATGCATTTTTATTTGCAAATGTTTATTGTAGACCAAAGGACCCAGGAAGGCAAACCTTATTCCACACAAGTTATGATATGGTCAGGCAGTGAGGATTAGAACTTATGTCTCTCTAACTTGTTGTCTATAGACAGACTATTATTGTTGCATTATTGAGAAGTTATAAAAATAGATATAAGTTTTTCAAAACCAGTTCGGCCTTTAAAAGAATCGTTTGCTATGAAGTAAGCTACAGTTATATTAAATGTTTAGAATGTTCCGAGGGAGTATTCTTGTAAAAAATTTTAATTTACTTTTACTTAATAATTAATTTTTGACTCTCTTCAAAAAAGAGTTAAAAATGTATTATTGGATAAGTGTTTTACCTACCTGTGTCTGTGTGCCAGGTATGTTCCATATGTTCCACGTGCTGGAAGAGGCCAGAGGGGAGGGCATCGGATTCCCTGGAACTGGAGTTACAGAGGGTTGTCAGCAGCCCCTGAGTTTTGACTCTTAACTACTCTAGTTTTTATTTAGTGTCTGTGAGTGTGTGTATGATGATAATGATGATGATTTGTGTGTGTATGTGTGTGTGTGAATGCATGCCATGGTGTGTGTGTGGAGGCCTGGGAAGACCTTGGGTGCTAATCCTCACCTTTCACCTTGTTTTGTTGCTGCATGTGACAGCCTAGCTGGTCTTCAGGCTTGCAGGCCCCTGCTGTCTCTGCCTCCCATCTTGGTGTAGGAACCTGGGATTACAGGTGCTCACCACCATTCCCAGTTTTATGAAGGTTTAGGGATTTGAATCCAGAGCCTTATGCCTGTGCAGGAAGTGTGCTGCCCACTGAGCGATCCCCCCAACCTTGCTTCCTTTCTTGGAGGCAGGAATTCAAGTAGCCCAGTCTGGACTTATTTGTGATCCTTCTGCATCCACCTGCAGAAAGCTGGGATTCCATGGTGTACCCCCAAGCTCTACTTCTTGGTTTTTATTCTAAAAAGATAAAAAACATCCCACACTCCCCTCAACTTGGGTTCATTTTCAATGACTGAGTAAAGATTGGGTCACTGAATGCCAATAACTGTTGGACTATAGGAGGTGACCATTGCACTGCAGTAGTGACCATTGCACTGCAGGAGGTGACCATTGAACTGCAGTAGGTGACCATTGGACTATAGGAGGTGACCATTGGATTGAAGTAGTGACCATTAGACTATAGGAGGTGACCATTGGACTTCAGTAGTGACCATTGCACTGCAGGAGGTGACCATTGGATTGTAGTAGGTGACCATTGCACTGCAGGAGGTGACCATTGGATTACAGTAGGTGATGATTGCACTACAGTAGGTGACCATTGGACTGTAGTAGTGACCATTGGACTGCAGGAGGTGACCTTTGGACTATAGGAGGTGACCATTACACTACAGTAGGCAACCATTGGACTCCAGATCCTCACCAAAGGAACCACAGCCCCTTTCTTTGTATAATTGGCTTGTGAAGTCTCTGGATTCTCACTTCACTGTCTCTATGAACCAATATTTTATCAGCATGACCCTGCATGTCAGACTTTTTATTCATAATTAAAGAATTCTTAAAGATGTTATTTTTTTTCTCTTAAAGCCTCCTTAGTATTTTCTGGAATAATTCAGCTGACTTCTTCAGTTATGAAGATGGTTTATATATAAAAAGCTGTTCAAATTGGTATGTCTGTTTGAAGTGGATCTTTAGAGGATTTTTTTTTTTTTTTTTTTTTGAGATAGGGTTTGGCTATGTAGCCCAGGCCAACCTCCAGATCATAATCTTCTTGCCTCTGCTTTCCTAGTGTTGTAATTACAAGGTATGCACTACCACACATAGGAATCTGATTGGTTTGTTTGAGTTTTTTTGTTTGTTTATCATGAAAGAGAGAGAAGGAGAGAGAGAGAGAGAGAGAGAGAGAGAGAGAGAGAGAGAGAGAGAGAGAATGTATGTCAGGGCACCTGTAGAGATTCTATCAATCCTTCTACCATATGGGTCCAGGGGACTGGATTCAGGTTGTTAGATTTAGTGGCATTTGCCTTTACCTGCTGAGCCATATATCCAATCTACCCATTTTTTTTAAGCTATCATGTCTTTCCTAAGTTGATTTGAACTTTCTTACCAAAGGGAGAAATTCTCTTTATTAGTATGAATGTTTTTATATTTTCTTTTAAATTATTTATTTTATGTGTATGAGTATTTTATCTACATGTGGGTCTACATACCACATGCATGCCAGGCACCAATGAAGGCCAGATGATAGCATTGGATTACCTGAGACTAGAGTTACAGATGGTTGTGAGCTGCCTTGTCGGTGCTGGAAATTGAACCAGGGTTCTCTGGGAAGGTAGCCAATGCACATGACCTCTGATCACTCTCTCTCTAGCCCCATTAATTCTCTTTCTTATTTCTATATCTCCTTTAAATCATCATTAGCTCTATAAAATATTCCCTGGAAGTTTAGTGGCAGAGAGGTATGTCCTGTATTGTGCTTAGTTTGACAGAGTGCATGGCTGTGGTGTTTTTAGCTTCTTGTCTGTCCTCTTAATTGCCAGAGTGTGTATCTTCACCCTACAAAAGTTACAACAAACCTCAGAAGATGTCAGACTGCCCCACTTGACAGTGGGTGGTGTGACCCTTGGCCTTACTTTCTATGACAGACCTTTCATTTTTGATTTGCCAGCAAAATGAGAGCGACCAGCAGCCACTCCCCGCTCTCAGAGTGGTTTTATAGCCCTGAAAGGGATGATTTAAAAATGGCTTGACTGGAAGAAAGCTACCTGGTCAAGGTTGCAGGCCTTATTACGTTTCCCAGCTAAGGTGTGGCTTCATTTCAAGGAACAGCTGAGAGGAAAAATGTCACTAGAAAGAAATTTAAGCGTGAGGTTAATCCATTCTTAGTCTCAAAAGATATTGGAGTCAGGAGAGACTCTAGAAGCCATAGGGTCACAGCCTATTGTTTTAGAGTTGAGGAAACCGGGGAGGAGAGATGAAATTGACATGGCCAGTGAGAACAGAGTCAGGAGTCTCTGCTACTCACGGTCATCTTCATTTCTTCTCCGTGGCACACCACCGTCTGCCAGCTTTGCCTGCCCTCAGTGGTTAGCGCATGGGTGCTGATGTCCACTCTGCTCTCTGGGATAGTCTGAGGGCTGAGCATCCTACTTGGAAGAAGCTCAAGGGGCTGTGAGTGCAGGTAGGAGATGATGTTGGTGCTGTGACTGAAGAGGAGGGAGAGCCTGGTAGGTAGGGGAAGCACTGTGGTTCAGTTATAGTTTCTCCAATGAGAGAATGCTTTTTTAAAAAAAGATTTGCTGATTTTATATATGTGAGTACACACTGTAGCTGTCTTCAGACACAGCAGAAGAGGGCATCAGATCCCATTGCAGATGGTTATGAGCCACCATGTGATTGCTGGGAATTGAACTCAGGACCTCTGGAAGACCAGTCAGTGCTCTTAACCACGGAGCCATCTCTCCAGCCCTAAGAATGCTTCTTCCAGTGAGGAATTGTTGGCATTTGATGGTGAAGGAGGCAGAGTTGCAAAACCACAGAGTAAGATCTTCTCTGGGGTCTTACACCCTTGTCACCATAGGCAACTCATGGTTCCCCAGTCTTATTTTTCCTTATAAAATGGTGGGTAACAGTTGTATCTCCCTCATTAGGTTGAAAGAGGCTGAATACAAATTAAAGGTTCAGAACGCTTGGCCCAGTACTTAGCATACAGCATGTAGAGTAACTGGTCATTCCTTCTGACTTTCTCTGTCTCATGGATAACTTTGCCTTCTGCCCCCTGGGACAGAAGGTCACCTTATGTGTGTGTGCATGCACACACACACACACACACACACACACACAGTGAGAAAAAGAGACAGCTAGAGAAAGACAGAAAAAGAGAAGGAGGGAAAGATTTCTTTGATAACATATAATCTGGAGTGCTTGCTTCATTGCTGTGAAGAATTCTGAGGTTTAAAATTTATTTATATATTTTATGTATATGAGTATTATGCTTATATGCATACATCCACACCAGAACAGGGCACAGGATTCCATTTTGTTGTGAGACACCAAGTGAGTGCTGGGAATTGAACCCAGGACCTCTTAAGGTTAAGAGCTCTTAACAGCCAGTGCTTGTTATTAACCACTGAGCCATCTTTCCAGTGAATTCTGAGGTTGAAAATAAGTGCACGTCAGGGTTGGGGTTATACCTCACTTGAGGGAGTACTTGCCTGGTTTGCAGAAAGACCTGGGTTCGATCCTGGTACCACCTAAGAACCGATGTGGTGACCCAGAGCCAAGTAGGTAGAGGTAGGAAGGTCAATAGTTCAAAGTCATATTTGATGAATTCAAGGCCATCCTAGGCTACATAATAGCCAGTCCCAAAATGAAACACTTTGCTATTCTGTATATAATAAAAGCATTAGCAGTTGGCATTCCTGTGGCCATTTCCAGCTTACTGAGCATTCTGGAATACACATAGTAGTTTACCCTTATATTACCCAGGAGGTGGGGACTTCATTCCTATCTTATCTGTGAAGGAGTCTTTCTACTTCCTTGTATCTCACAGTCACATTCCAGGCCCAGGCTGCACCCATCTTAGAGATAAGACCAAGATTAGGCAGGTGTGATATTTTCCTATCCTCCCACCCCCCACCTCCCAGAGCCTCACCTACTTCCTAAAGATCTTTCCTAGTGTTGGATTTGGGGATTAGACTTTCCTTTTACATTGCTTGCTTTTCTTAAGGAATGACTTTTCATTCATGACCCAGGGGAATCCCAGAGAAGGACTTTTCCATTCAGTTAGCAATTACCGGAAATTTACAGGGCTTTAGTTTCCCTAGCAGACGTTCAGGAACTGCAGCAGATAGGGAAAACCAGGTGACAGCCTCGAGTCCCCACTATCTTCTCCAGACTGACAGATATCCTCACATAAGTCCACAAAGTTCAGTGTTTACAAAGCAAGAAATATCAAAGGACAAAAATCACTGAGGTCTAAGTTTAAAGATTTCTACTGGCTTTTTTTTCTTTCTTTCTAGAATCAACAGTTCAATTCATATGACAGAATGAGCGTTGCAAAAGGGCCAAGTGGGAGAGATGAGCTCATGGGCATAAAAAGCAGATAGAACATTTTAGTGACTTCCTGTGCATGGCAGCAAGGCAAAGCCCAGGACAAGAGAAAAATAACCAGTTGCATCATGTGACCCTTTTAACGTAAGGATCAAGGCAGGGATACTCAGAAGTCTGTTGTTACAACCAAGGAAACTAGTCTGTTATTTTTCCTGGCTTCTTAAAAGAAATCTGATAAACAGCTTAGCTTTGCTGGGGGATGTAGAACCTGGGAAGTAGTGATTCTATTTTAATTTTTAGCTTGGTCTGTTTGGGCCCAGTGTAAGAATCCCCATTGCCTAAAATATTGGTCTCTTGTAGTTGTTATTCAATAGAAATAATCTTTAAAATGTACGTATTTAGGAAGTGGATGGAGAGAGACAGTTGTCCTGCCAACTTGGAATCCAACTGCTTCCTGAGTGTGGGGTGTGTGTATGTGTGTGTGTGTGTGTGTGTGTGTGTGTGTATGTGTGTGTGTTCTTTTATTTTTGAAAAGACTACAAAAGCATCTAGGTAAGGCCCTGGGATCTCTGAAAGCAGGTTCTGTGTTTCTTATATTTTTGGTTGTGAGCCTAGCCTTTAATGGCTGAGCCATCTCTCTAGCCCAGGTTCTGTGTTTCTTTAGTTGCTAAAGAACTGTACCTGGCTGCATTAAAGTTGTTCTTTGATATTTTTCTCATTTCTGGATTCTGTTTGCTCAAGAAATTCTAAACGGTCGTGCCCAAACAAACGTTGTCAAGTCCCCGGATGTGTCTCTCAGTGAAGTTAAAGAGCATCCTGAGGACATTCCTCTCCTGGTTGTTCTGTTCTAAGGTGTACTTGGGGGCTGGGGTAGATAGCTCAGTTGCAGAAATGTGACTTTAGTCTCCTGCACACTAAAAACAGCAATAACATTCACTGGGAATCCCAGACTGTTGTCATGGAGACATCGGACTTGGACTTTATCACACACACTCTGCCTGGACTAACAAGGCTTGAATGATGATTGGCCGGTGTCCCTCAATCTTTTCTGCTTGCAGGTTCTTATGCTGGGGCAGTCGTTGCCATGCCCCTTGCGGGAGTATTGGTGCAGTACATTGGCTGGGCCTCTGTCTTTTACATTTACGGTGAGTGATTTGGTTTCATGAGTTCATATGTTGACACACAGAGGTATATTTTAATATATAAGGGCATGCTTAAGGGCTTGCTATATGAAAATAGAAATATAAAACTCAGTTCACTTTTTAAATGGAAGCCTGCTTGTGGTCAATTTAATGCTTATATTAAACTTGGCATTTTGAAAAGCAGAATATTGTCTTCCTTTAGGTCTCAATGAACATGATGAAAATCAACAAGAGACTTCTCAATAAACATATTAAAAAAAGTAACAGCCTAGGCAGGAAGCCATTGAAGAGAAGAACACTTAAAGATTGTAACAGGGATGCTGAATTATAGCTCCCCACCACTGATGGCTTCTGGTGGTGGGGTGTGTGTGAGGGGAAGGACTCAGTTTTCTTTAATGGGCTGACCACTGGGAGTTTGACCATGCTCCAGGGAGTATATGAACAAGACAACTAGAACTTGAGAGTTTTTCTTTGTTTGTTTCTTGGGGGAGATGACAAGCATGGGGAGGCAGACCTGGGAGGACTTGGAAGTGAGTGTGATCACAGTGAATTATGTGGAATTCCCAAGTAAACAATAAAAGTATTATTTTGTAAAAGTCTGGACAATTATAGAGATGGAAGCCAGTGAGGTCATGCATTAGTGAGCCACGCCACTGAGCCTTTTGGTTTCTGTCTGCAGGTATGTTTGGGATTATTTGGTACATGTTTTGGCTGCTGCAGGCTTATGAATGCCCAGCAGCTCACCCAACAATATCCACTGCAGAAAGGACCTACATAGAGACCAGCATAGGAGAAGGACCAACTTGGCCAGTCTGAGTGTAAGTACAGCCGGAAGGTAGGCTCTGATCTCTTTCCCGTATGTGTTTCTCTCCATGACTGTACTACCTGCAAAAGCGACAGCTGGCAGAGAAATGATCCATGCAAAGGCAAGAAGGAAATCCAGTTCAGAGCAACTCAGTAGCCAGTGCGGGTTCCAACTTCTAGAGTCTGACACCGGGCCATTTATTTTAGACATATTTAAGTACAGTACACTTTTGGAAAAAAGTTCCTGGTAAAAGTGATCTCAATCCCACGTGCATAATAAAGCTTAAGGCACGATGACACCGAAACTCTTTTGCAAAAAGTACGTGTGACTTCTACTGTGAAGATGTGTTCTATAGCTTAAGGGACTAGGATCTGTTGAAGTCTCAGTCACACAGATAGTGTGGAGGTCACTATAAAGTGCACGTGACTTCTCCCATAAGGATGGCCTATGGAGGGAGAGTCTGAGATAAGCATCAGAGTCTGGGAGATTCAGGTGAGGTCTGGCTCTACAGATAGCAAAGGTTACCATGTTAATAACTATATCTACTCCTGGCCTTCTGGGTGGAAAACAGATATATACATCCCTTCTGTTGAAGAGACAAGTCTGCATGCTTAACATGTCTGGTTTCTCTAGTGCTTATCTGAGCTCAAAGATATCATGCTCTCTCAATCCCACGTGCATAATAAAGATCTTACAGAAATAAGATGGTACCTTTGCTCAAAAATCTCATGGTCTTTTTAACTCCCTAGAAATTCAACACACCATGGAGAAGGTTTTTCACATCCTTGCCTGTCTATGCCATCATTGTGGCAAACTTCTGTAGAAGCTGGACCTTCTATTTGCTCTTAATAAGTCAGCCTGCTTACTTTGAAGAGGTCTTTGGATTTGCAATAAGTAAGGTAAACGCACAAATGCTTCCAATATTTTTGAACTTTAACTGTCTTGGTCCAAGTGAGAATAATTTTGCATGATAAAATAATTAAAAGGGCTATCATCATTCCTAATAGTTCTATGATGCTTAGCATACTGAAGGTCATACAATAGTCTGTTTAACTTCTTCTTAGTAAGGATCAAAGATTTATTAATCTGCTTTTAAAAAATCATGGCTCTATCTAGTCTGAGAGTGTTTCTGAAGCTAATGTAAACATTGAATATTAGATCAAAGGTAAAAAGATTCAATGGAGTGGGTTTTTTTCTCTTTATAAACTACTTATTGTTGTTGCGTGTAGTTTATCTCTTCTTGCCTTTGCTCCAAGTGGCCATGCTACCAGCCCCCTCCCAGCTTCTCTTGAATCCTCGAATAAAAGACACCACACACACACACACACACACACCACACACGCATTCATTTTCAACTTGCTTTCTTGGCACAATTGCTGGGCGCTACTATCTCCTGCCTGGAAAAGTGTGCTCTTATCAATTTCTTATCTCCATCTCTCCCACCTGCCCTAAACTTCAGTGTCTAAACTCCCCTCCCCACCAACCTGTAGGAGCCCATGGCTCCTCCTGAGACCTCACATGCTTGCCTGGTTCTCCTCTCTCAAAAGCGTGATGAACTCCTTCTCTCCCTTGTATCATTTTTCCTCCAGGGACCTGGAAGTCCCATCTGTACCTTCCACCCAGCAATTGGCCCATGGCTTTTTTTTTTTTTAAACTGACAGATCAAGAACCAATTGGGGAACAGGACCTTAACATCAAAATCACCCCTACCCTTTGTGGGCTAGCAAGATGGCTCATTGGTAAAGGTGCTTATGATCAAGTCTAATTACTTGAGTTTGGTCTCTAGGATTCAGATGGCAGAAGGAATGAATCACTTCCTGTATGCTGTCTTCTGACCTCAACACATGTGCTATGACCAGACCCCTTCCTCCAAATAAATAAATGCAACAATCTGCTCCTTAGGAGGCAGAAAGAACACTGAGGCTACGTTTTAGACCAGCCTTTTTTCTGTAATGGTGAATGTAGCAGTAGCAATGGTTGCTTATGACAGTTTAGAAAGAACCTCCCTCAGTACCCCCAGCCATTGTCATTAGGTTGCCTGTGACTCAGGGAGGTTTTGATAATGAAACAAATGAATCATTATGAGACAAAAAAGAAAAAGCAGAATAGTCTGGATACTGGTACCTTTGTGATGAGTAAGAGTTGTCTCTGACCCTAGGGAGCTTTCAGTGTGGTGGGGGAAGAGAGTTAGTCCATACACAGAATCACTCTACCATTCATTGCTTAATGGTTAGTTCAGATCTCTTGGGACCCTACATTAGATAATTAAATTTGGTAATAGCTGTGGGGCTGTATAGCAGGGGTAAGCAAGGACTTGTAAAGACCTCTCAGAAGAATAGAAGACAATTCTTTGTTTCTTTTCCTTCCAGGTGGGTCTCTTGTCAGCTGTCCCACACATGGTGATGACAATTGTGGTACCCATTGGAGGACAACTGGCTGATTATTTAAGAAGCCGAAAGATTTTGACCACAACTGCTGTCAGAAAGATCATGAATTGTGGAGGTACTGTGTATGGCAAGAGGTTCAAGTGGTTTCTGTACAAGAAGAAACAGAATTGCAGAGACTACTTTAGAGCCAGCTCAGATGCAGTCTCCCATCCAAGTGCTAACTCAGCTCACCGATTCTTAGTTTTTGAGATTGGCCTCTATCAGACTGAGTCTAACCATTGTAATGGATCCCAAACACCTCTGAGTCCATCTCCTTGTATATAGTTGAATGTTGTTCTCTATATCCCTGCCAAGTGGTCATGTACTTGTGAAATCCAGGGCAGGACAATTTAGTTGATGGCTGATTAATCAGGACACACTTAAAACCAAAGAAACATTTCCATCTATTCTGAAGCCAATGTAATATAACTTCTGTCTATGTATCTGCTTGCTATTCATCTTTTACATATATCTATCCACTTATTTGCTTACATAGTTTTTTTCTTCTTCATTTTATGTGATGTATATGTTTGAGTAAAACACGGAGGACATGTGATTATGATTGGGGGACCTGAATGGTGGGCAGGAAATGAAGATTTAGGGCGTCGTGTTTTAGGATCCTGTTTATTCACATGTCAAATAGGACTTGGCAGGTGTGATTAACTTAAAGAGTTTTCGTTGGGATAGCATCCCATGTATCAAGGCTGGTCTTGAAGTCAATGCATTGCAGAGGCTGGTCTTGAACCCCTGATCTCCAGGTCTCGACCTTCTGAATGCTGAAATTATAGGCATGCATCACCACACCCATTTTATCTGGTGCTTGGAATCCAACCCAGGGCTTTGTTCATGCTAAACAAGCAGTCTACCAACTTAGCTATGTCTTCATACCCTAAATTAAAGGGTCTTGAGATGGAGAGATTATTTTACATTAATTAGCTGCACCCCATATATCTATAAATTGTCTTGAGACAGGAGGTTGAAGGTTAAGGGTCATGGCAATGGAATTGGGAAGAATCCCAAGTAGACTCTAGAAGCCAGCTGAGGCAAGAACAGATTCACCTCCAGAGTTTTCTCAATGAACGCAACTTTGCTGACAGCTTGCTTTTATCTCAGGATGGCCCACTTAGGACATCTGACTTACAGAACTGGATGACAGTAAACGTGTGTTGTTTTGAGTTGGTAAGCTTATGATAATCAGTGACTGTAAGCGAATAAAATAGCGGATGTCTCACTCCTCTGATTCATCCCACACCATCTCATTGTCCTCCTAGACAGATGTGCACATACCTTCTGCCTACGCATTGCTCATTCACATTCTCTCCACTGTGAGCTCTGCTCACACTCTCTTCTTACCCCATTCTTCTCTACAGGTATGCAAGAGTGTGGATATGAATGACCTCAAAGGATGTGTTGAAGGTTTGGTTCCCAGCTAGTAGCACCATTGAGAAGTGACTGGGTCATGAAACTACTAATTTCATGAGTAGGTTAATTCACAGATGAATAAATGAGATTTTTTCTTCTTCTCAGTATAGTATTCCTTTAAGTATTTTCTACAATGTCAGTATGGGTGTCATATTGCCAATTTTTGTGTTTATCTGAGTGTCTTATGAAATATGATTTTTCCAACAGTTAAAAATATTCCTTTCCTGGATATAGCATGCTTGGTTGGAAGTTACCTCAGGGTTTGAAACATCATCTGACACTTTCCTGTGTTTTAGGTTTGATGGCAAGAGAGCTAATATCATTCTGATATGTTTCCATTTGTAAGCAAGTTGACATTTTTTGTTTTGTAGTTTTGACATCCATCTATGAATTAGAAATGTTCTCTGGCTATACCTACTTGAGAGTCTAGATACTTCTTGGGTTTGGATGTCTACTTCTTCCTCTAGATTTGGGAGACTTCACTATACATTTAATCAAACACATTGTCCACTCTTTTTACTTCATCTTAAGTGCTTCTTTTGGCTTGTGGGCCCTTAGGGATTTGCTCTCTTGAATGTGTCTTAGAGTTCTGGAGGCTTGCCCATGCTCATTTCACTTTGTTTTCTTACATGTGTCTGATATATTATTTTCTCGATCCTGTCCTCTGTCTCTGACATTTTACTTCTGCTTGGTCTTGTCTGTAGATGATGTTTTCCACTGTGTTTTATAATTGGCCAATTAATTCATCTCCAGGATTTCTGTCTTCTTCTTCTTCTTCTTCTCTTCTTCTTCTTCTTCTTCTTCTTCATCTCAATTTTCCTCCATGTTTTAAAATTTACCTTCCCATTTGCCAATCTTGATAACATTTTAATCTAGGTCCCGAATGTATTTTTTGACCTCATAATCTGCTTATTTGAGTGTTTCTTGTACTCACTAATGCTCTTCCAAAGTAAGACTCTGAAATAGGTTTCTGGCATCTCAACTCTTTTATTATCTTTGATTCCCAGTATCGAGAGTGTCAGTTTTCTTTAAGGGTGTGGGTCCAGGTAGGTTAACCATGCCTTGGTAGATGGTCCCACACTTAAAAGTATATGGACAGCATAAATTAGAGTCCATAGGTTATCTAAAAGGAACATGGAGTTGGTGTCCAGGGATTGGGGATGGCTTTTGGAGGAGTCAAACTGAGGAGCTAGGGGGAATATGATCAAAATAGATTATATGAAGTTCTCAAACAATTAATAAAAATATTTATTTTTAAAACAAATATATCATTAAAGGGTAATTATTTCTCTTACCTCTTCAACATAGCTTAAGATAGATCCAACTTTCTGATGAGTCTCTTAGTTAGGTGACTGACTTGCTCAATTAGAATTTTAAGACTCTCTCTGGCCACTAATTCTATCCTCTTGACTAGAAGGAAACATACCAGATTTCCCTTACTGGACTTTTACTGTTACTGTAACATTCCCTGTTCTGCAAAATCATTTGGGAAATGGATTTCAATAGAGGATCAGATGTAAGTCATTTTTTGCCATGAAAATCTGAAGCTTTGTTCCAAGGCTAGTCACCAGAAGGGTGTAATGTCTTTAATCTCTACCCTCATATGTAGTCCCCAGGCAAGTGTCTATCACTGAGTTAGTATATCCCAAGTACAAATAAAAAAATTATTTGTGTATAGATGGTGTGTGTATGTGTGTGGTGTGTGTGTGTGTGTGTGTTCATGTAATGGAGGGCAGGGGTCAATGTCGGGTATCTTTCTCTATCATTCATCAACTCTTTTTTGGAGTCAGAGTCTTTCACTGACTCCAGAGCCTGGTGATTAGCTAGACTGGTTAGCTGGTGAGCTTTTGGGATCCACTTGGATGTACTCTCCCAGGGCTGAGGTTATGGATGTGCATGGCCATGCCTAGCTTTCATGTGGGTGCTGTGCTGGGGATCTGAACTCAGGATTTTATGCTGTGCAGCAAGTACTATACATGCTGAGCAATCTCCCTAGCTCACAAATCCACACTTTTAAAAGCATGATGCTTTCACTTAGATGGCTCTCCTTAGATATCCATCTTAAGAAATATTGATTCTTTGACTACTTTATAGTATCTTTGAAAAAGACCCCATGAATTTAGAAAAGCAATTAACAGGTAAGGTCTACAAGTTTCTGTAGCTTGTATTTCCTATCTATCTATCTATCTATCTATCTATCTATCTATCTATCTATCATCTATATCTATCTATACACACATATACATGTATATAAAACGTATATATATACAGACAGACAATATAAAATATATATAACATGTACATATATAATACATATATGTATATATAATATATATTATTTTGGTTTTAATTTTTTGGACAATTTTACATACATACACATATAATATATTTTGATCATATTCATCCAAATCCCCCCTTTGATCTATCTTCCCCTTCTTCTTCTTACTAATATGACCCTTCTGTCTTTCTTATCTTTTAAAAGATATTCTACTGAGTGTGATTTGGTTGTTTACATGTGTATGGGTATGAGGTTATTTACTGGAGCACAGACAACTTACCAGCAGCTCTATTCTTGAAGAAAAATGACTCCCCTCACCCAGAAGTCATTAATTGCCAGTAGCTTTTCAACTAGGAGAACACTTTCCCGTCTATGTTAGAATGTTGACTGGCTTGATCTAGTGCAGATATTGTACAGGTAGCTTCTGCTGCGTGGCGAGTATGAGTGAAATAACCATGACTTGTGCAGAAGACCGCGTTCCACAGCCTGATTGCCAGCTCTCTTCTGTGATGTTCTTCAAGTCTTGTGAGGATTGGGTGCAGAGTGATATGCTGAAAAATAAAAGCTTTCCTGACAGAAATCGGCATGAACCTATGGTTATAAACATAAAAGAATTTGGTCTGATAAAATGTCCACTTAGCAGTAACAGGCTGCTCCTCCCTAAGGCTTAGGACCTTCTTAGTGAAGGGCTTTTGAGCAGACTTACAGAACCAGGTATAAATGGCCTCCTGTGGAAGAGGCCTCAAATACAATCAGGGAGTGGTTTGTTATCTCTGTAACATCCTTGTCACTTTGTGCTAATGGGTACATGTTATCTGGCCGGCTTTATTCCAGCATGTAGGGTCCACCATTGTGTAAGACCATTGGTGGCTCTTTCCCCACAGGCTCAGTACACAACTTTGTATTTTTATCTCATTGTCTTTCTTAGCACCAATGAATTATTATATATTCAGTACCAACTGCATGCTAGCTTGATTCTGTGTTGAGATCGTAGTTTTAGGATGGAGAGATTGGGTAATGGATAAAGTGCTGGCCATAACAGTGAGGGTGATAGTTCAGATCCGTATCACTCATATACAAAAATCTAGGTAGGTGTGTCTGCTTGGTAGAGCATCGCTAAGGCAAGATGACAAGCTAGACTTACAGAACTGTAGACTCTGTGTCCAATGAGACAGCCTGCCTCAGTAAGTAGAGAGTGACCAGGGAAGACACTCAGTTTCAACCTCTGGGCTCCACATGCCTGTGAACATGCATGTACCTATGAACATGTGAACATAGAGATGTGCATGCACACCATGTATAAATCATACACACACAAGCCAAAAGGAGTGTAACTCTGTAAGCTGGGTGTTGTGAAACACACCTATAATCCTAGCACTCAGGGGGCAGAAGAGAACCTGGTCATCCTAGGTTATTTAGCAAGACCTTGTCACAAAGAGTCAAGGATTAGGGTTGTAACACAGTGCCTAGCTTGTTTAGCATGTATACAAATGTACAAATTCATAGTAGAGGTGAAGTAAAAATAAGAAATGATAAAGCATTATTGATAAGTTCTAGAAATAAGAGAAAAGGAAGATGAGAAAGAGGAGAAGATGGTTTTACTGGTTGTCTTATTTAGGGTTTTATTGCTGTGAACAGACACCACGACCAAGGCTACTCTTATAAGGACAGCATTTTATTGGGGCTGGCTGACAGGTTCAGAGGTTTAGTCCATTATCATCAAAGCAGGAACATGGCAGCATCCAGGCAGGCATGGTGCAGGAGGAGCTGAGAGTTCTACATCTTCATCTGAAGACTGCTAGCAGAATACTCACTTCCAGGCAGCTAGGACTGGGGTAGTAAAGCCCACACCCACAGTGACACACCTACTCCAGCAAGGCCACACCCACTCCAACAAGGCCACACCTCCTAAAGTGCCACTCCCTGGCCCAAGCATATATAAACTGTCACACTAGTTGAGGATGAGGATGTGGATGTTGTGAACCCACAGGAAGTGGCTAGAGGGCTGTCTTGCTACCACACAGAAGCCTGTGTTGAGGATTGGGTGGGGAGCAGAGGTGAGGCTGGCAGAGGGGG
Source organism: Mastomys natalensis (assembly GCA_021653895.1). Taxonomy (NCBI): domain Eukaryota; kingdom Metazoa; phylum Chordata; class Mammalia; order Rodentia; family Muridae; genus Mastomys; species Mastomys natalensis. The sequence goes on from JAJTUV010000537.1 coordinate 504,018, forward strand.
AGCCAGAGGAGCGAGAAGGGCTGCCAGTAGATTATTATACTAGTGACACATGGCCTTTGGTAGAGAGTCTCACTGAGCTTGTCATTTAGACTTTATGGCAAATTCATGAAAGTCAAAGAGGGAAGGCCACCAATCCCATTAAGTGATACTGGTGATGAAACCCGGAACTAAGGCCAAGGCAGAGATGGAAAAAGCAGAAGTGAGATCTGATCAATAGTAATGTCTAAGGCTGAGTATGTGCAATTTTATACGGAAGCCGAGGTTTCAAGAAAGTCTGCAATTGTCCTGAAGTTTCTACTTGACTGTCTGTGACCACATGTACACTTATGTGCACTTCAGTACCTTGAATACCCAACTTCCTTTCCTCCTCCACTGTTCCTTCAGGCCATCTTACTCTGCTTTTTAACACGAGATGAAGAGATGGTGAAACTGGTCCAAGGTTACATGAGTCGTGATTTTGAGGCAGAATCTGATGTCAGGCCTTTCTGACTCTGTAGTCTAAGGCCCTACACATGGGTAGGCTGTTGATTGACCTAGAGAAAGGGAGAAGAACGTGGAGTGGCGGTTTGTTTTGGGGTTTTGGGAGTGTAAAGAAGAGGAACACTGGATTGGTCCCATCAACTTGGAAGCAACTACAGGATCATTGTATAGAGATATGTGGACTCAGCAGCTAGTTTCCAGAATAAAGCCTCCGTTCTAATTATCCCCCACCCTCTGTGTACTGTACTGTAAGTCTTTCTCTCTCTCTCTCTCTCTCTCTCTCTCTCTCTCTTTCCTTCCTCCCTCCCTTTCTCCCCCATGAGAATACATATCTTCATAATTTTCTCATCTTTCTTTTGGTTGTGCCGTAATCATTTATTCTGGATGCTGGATGAGATGAACAGAGAGTATGTTCCTCTGCTATGCTTTCTGTGCAAATGCCTCCTCATGTTGTTCTCAGAGGCCTGAAGACTTGGGTCAAGCTGTGAAAGGGAGGAATGTTGACTTTGCTTCATTAGCAGTGAAGCGGGCCTTTGTTTTGTTTATTTATTTAGTCTTCCCTTTTCTCCACTAGAGATGGAGCCTAGACTCTTGTGCATGCCCCTCGAGCATTCAACCACTGAGCTATCACCAGCCAGCTTTTCCTTAAGAGGGTTCCTCTTCTTTCTCTTCTCTCTCTTCTTCTCTTCCTTCTTCTCTCTCTCTCTTCTCTTCTCTCTTCTCTCCTCTCCTCTCCTCTCTCTCCTCTCCTCTCCTCTCCTCTCCTCTCCTCTCCTCTCCTCCCTCCTCCTCTCCTCTCCTTCTCCTCTCCTGTCCTCTCTCTTTTCTTCTCTTCTCTCTCCTCTCTTTTCCCCTCCCTTCCTGTCCTCCCACTTCCTCCCTCCCCCTTCTCTTTCTCCCTTTTTCTCTTCCTTCCTTCCTTCCTTCCTTCCTTCCTTCCTTCCTTCCTTCCTTCTTTCTTTCTTTCTTTCTTTCTTTCTTTCTTTCTTCTTTCTTTCTTTCTTCTTTCTTCTTCTTTCTTCTCTCTGAGACACAGGCTCTAGCTGGCCTGGCATTCACTATGTAGACCAGGCTGGTTTTGAACTCAGAGAGCTCTACCCACCTCTGCCTTCCAAGTACTAGAATCTTCTTGGTTTCATTTTTTAAAAATTGAAATAGGATTTCACTATTTGATAGACTTACTTTAAACTCACTATATAGCCCAGGCTGTCCTTAAATCTGTGATCATTCTTACGTGGCCTCAGTCTCCAGGCCTGAGCCACCACATCTGATTGAGGGACTTTTATTTCCAAGGATAATTATAGCTATGTGCTTTGGGAAGAAAATACTAGAGGAGTGTTGCCATGTAGGAGAGAGACCACAACTTACATAGTCAAAGGGGGTCACTGACTGTATATATACACCACTCAGATCAGCAGGGGAAACTACCGAAGAATCAACCATTCACATCCTTCATCCCAGGGCCATCGCTGACCCTACTAGGACTATTCGTTGTTCAAGGTGCACCAGGTAGCAAGGTAGAAAGTTCACAGAACACCTAGGCAATAACATAGTCATGCAGTCATGATCACCTGGGAATATTGTACATCTGAGCTAGGATGTATGCACTAAAAAGTCAGGTTCACGATCATGGGTGAGTTTAATGGGCTAAGTGAATAGCTTTGGCAGATGGACAGAAACATGCCAATTCCTCTTCTGATTCTATTTGCAGGCTTTGGCATGGAGGCAACCTTGCTCCTGGTGGTTGGATTTTCCCATACCAAGGGAGTGGCCATCTCCTTCCTCGTGCTTGCTGTAGGATTTAGCGGCTTTGCTATTTCAGGTAAAGTGTCCTCTGGGTTTCTGAGTCATGTGTGTAGATTCACTAAGCCTGAGAAGGAAGAAGGGCAAGGAAATTAGGGCACATTCATTTAATAGCTCAGGGATTCCCAAGGAACAGAGCCACTGCACAGAGCTTCATCAAGTGAGGCAACATGAGATCCACCAAGGATGCACTCAGAGCCCATTCAAGCTGGGATTGTCTGTCCTAACTCTACCATGGGAAGGTACATGAATGCAGTTGATCTCCCCAAGGTATAAGTAGAACCAGGCATGTGTCCCAGGCTAGTCCCAGGTCACCCTATCTGACAGACTCATTTCCTGCTGGAGGACTGCTAATTTTAGATTAAATGGCCATGCCATTTGACACATGGTCACAAGTACTGCTAGCACTTAGAGCACTTTCTATAGTTTTCAATAAGCTTTTGTCTACTTTATTGTTTTTATTTTACAAGCAAGAAGGTGCAGGTCTGGGGTGGGGTGAGAGTTGTTCAGAACTAGTAGAAATGATGATGACGATGATGGCTTACTGTGATCAAGCACAGGTTCCATGCCGAGGATGCCTTCGTAAACCCTCTGAGTGTCACTCCCACAACTACCCCAGGGGGTTTTGATGCTATTTGGTCTCCATTTGATGGGAGAAGCCAGCTGACTGTATGGAGAGGACAGTGTGCAAAGCACTGTGCTTACAGATTCTAGAAATGCCCTATGTGAATCCCAATGAGAATGTGTCTGTTGAAATACTCGTCTCTGTCCCACAACGTCATGAAGCAAGTGGTGATGGCAACATTTTACTGAGTTTTTCACTATTTTACTAAATGATAATAGTCATCATCATCACCATCATCATCATCATCATCTTCCCATGTCTCACAGTTAGAGGTAAAGGGAGGACAGAGACAGAGGTCAGCCTGCCTCCAAGTTCTCTTTGTCCCTAAGCCACTTTAAGCATCAAACAGAATGAAATATACCAGAACAGAAAAAAATTGTATCTGCTTCCCAAACTACCCTAAGAGAGAGGCCTGAGTGTCTATTAGGGAAAAGATTGTTTCCAAAGAGTTTGTAGCCAACAACTTGGGGTTGGAGGTACACAGAACTGGGCCTGAGACCCTTCTTGACTGCTTTTTGTGTATAAATAATGTGCTAGATTAATTACATTCTGATCTGGAGATGGGAGGCATGTGACAGCAGTGTCTATATGTGGTTGGGAGGATGCTCTATCACCTCTTTCATGAGTCTCTCACAGTACTTGCTAGATGAGCTGTTCTCATCAGCACTGGGCATCCATCAGTGCTGGGCTCTCTCAGCACTGCAGATATTACAGTGAACAGTTAAAAATCTTTACCCTTGTAGAATAGCTACTCAAAGGTCTTACCACAGGGTGGCATGAAGAGTAAGTTTTATGTACTTACTATTATCATTGCTTAATTACTCTGAATACTATGGGCCCAATGCTTCCCAAGTGTTTATGCACATAGAAGCTACCCCAGGACCTAACAAAATATAGTTTCTGATTTATTAAATCCAGAGTAAGGCATATGATTCTGCTCTTCAAACAAGCTCTGCAGAGTGACCTGGATCAACATCCACACTTATTTTTTTTTTGAAGAATGTTGTACATTCTAGGCAAGTCCTCTGCCACTGAGATATACCCCAGACCCTGGCCCTTTTGGACCACAAGTTTTCTATGTAGCTCAGCTTGATGTTTTGGCTTCCTATATAGCCCAGGCTAGCCTTGAACTCTGGATTCTCCTTCCTCTGCCTCCCACTACGAGGACTGTCAGTATGTGCCATCATACCTGGTGACATGGTACATGCTGACTAGTGAGAATACAGCAATCTTCACGTGCACCCAGGAGGATGCTGAGGAAATCCTCTCTCAATAACTCTGCTATACAAAAGAGATTCATATCCTGTCCCCAGAGATACTGAGAAACCTTCAGGTTCACATTGCTTCTTTTCTCCAGGACTGCCAATTAATTCTCAAGAGGAGGTTAAAAAAAAAGTCACAATCCCATTTGCCTATAGTTCTCTCAGAGTGCATGTGATATTTTCATGTGCTACAGAAACCAGTGCCCCCGTTTCTCAGTGACTTTGCCATTGGAGCACCAGCATTGTGTAGATAGAAACCTAATGGATTTCCTCGATCTCTCTTTAGCTGTGTGCACATGCCAGGCTGGCTTCATATCAGAGCAGAATGCTCCACAATCCCATTAATTGGCTCTTATCTCTGGTTTCTTTTCTAATAAAGCATTTATTTCATTTCAAATCACAGTAAGATTAACTAATCGCTCTGCTGTTTTATGTTCCAATTGTCTGGTACTTTGATCTGAAAGAGGTGTATTTATTGAAGAACGGGTTTTTAAAAATGTCCCCCTGAATGTAGGTTGAGAGAAAGTTACCCAGATTGAATGAAAATTTTATTTTAAAACCTATTCAGGGTTATCTTTTGTGAGGGTAGAGGGTGGGTACAGAACCGAGAATTAAAAACCAAACCAACAGTCAGTTGTGAATGGGTGAAGGGCTAATGGGCCCTCCCTTCATTCCTCAAATATTTGCTATACTGACGGATTCTAGGAGAAGGGAGTCATTGCTTTAGTTGTGCACTGGTCATGGAGCTGTCTGGGCTTCATTGGATAGCTCTAAACCCCTGTTCAGATAGCGAGCCTACTTAATCTCAGCAGGCTATAAAAACAAAACAGACAAGAACATGTGCAAGGGATTTGTAGACAGAGGGGAGGTCGGTAGGGGTGGCAGGTGAGACTAATCAGCATATATTATATACATGTATGAAACTGTCAAAGAACAAAGCGTGGCTTGGAGAGATGGCTCAGCAGTTAAGAATGCTTGCTGAATTTGGTTCCGAGAACCCATGTCAGGTGCCTCAAAACCACCCATAACTCCAGCTCCAGGGGATCTGGTGCTCCCTTCTGGGCTGCTGCAGGTATCTGTGCTCATGTGCAGACTCATGCACACACACACAGAACTAGAAATAAAACAGTTGAGCTCCATTTTTTTTTTTTTTAAAAGAAAATGTCAAGGGACAAATTTCATATGTAAAGAGTAGCCTATAAAACAAAAGGAAGCAGACGCGCAACCAAACAAAACCCAGAATCCTTTGCTATACGTTCAGTACTTAAACTGGTAAATAATCAGAGTGTTTAAGTGATTCCTATAGGGCAGATACAGGACAGATACAGGACAGACAGCTGCCTATGCCTTACATCCATGCACACTGCTAGACATCATGTATGCCTGTGATCCCAGGTATTCAGAAAGCTGAGGCAAGAGGATAGCTTAGGTCCGTGAGTTTGAGACTAACCTAAGATGTTATCTCTAAATGAATAAAATAAATGAACAGAAGGTGAAATTAAAACAAATTAAGTATAAAAGACTGAACCTAGCTTTCACTTCCAGTTACGATTTACTTAACACACTATTATTTAGTTTCTGCAACAGTTTTATAAGAATGATCACTCTAATCTGTAGATGAAGAAACTGAGGGCCAAAAATGTTAAATCTTTAGTCCAGATTAGCATCTCAGTAAAGCTATCAGAGCTAAGGTCTAATACCAAAATATACCCCTGGGATATAGACCAAGGTTGGTTTCTGGGGACTTGAGCTTCTTGCAATGTTTGTCCATCCTCTGCCTCCTTTGATTTGTTCTTCCCTTCTGGTGGTGGAATAGCAGTGGCAATTTATCATTTTGCTGCTTCCAGCAGCATCTTCTCTGATAGAAGACATTAATGATGAAGGAGACAGGGGAATGCTTCTCAGTAACAGCAGCAGCAGCTACAGCCCAGCAGCTGTTGTGTGGGAGAGTAGTGTAGCTGTTTACATGGTAACAGGTATGGTTAGAATAGCATAGCTGCTTACCACGGGTGTTCAAATCTATATATTTCTTATGTCTCATGTCACAGCACCTTTTACAGATAAATAATAAGTTTATTTCTCTACTTGATTACACATGAGAAATAAGCTTTGAGCCCAAACATACAGACTCAAACATGAAGATCCTTTATAAACTAATGAGACTCCTGCTTATATTTATGCAAATGGTTAGAAAACATCCTTTGTAATACATCATGTAGCCACCAAGACAGTCTCTTTTAGGACCATTAGTGGTGGGCCAAGTGATGCCACATTGGAAGGTCAAGTTCTGGTCTATAAGATTTGATTGATTGCTTTAAATGGATACAGTCTAGGCCATGGATTTTTTTTGGCTTTGGAGTTTCAGATCTTCTGGGCACATTTGCTCTAGTTCCAGAGCCCACAGAAACACTGCTAATTAGCACATACAGTCCCACTTTGTGAAGTCGCAGCCTGGCAAATCAGAGTTTCTTGGTAGAATATCCATTAAACATATATTAGAGAGGATCAAACTGATTGACGAGCCTTGGGGCAAGCCACACATTTCCCAAAGGGCGTTAGGGATTCTGTTCTCAACTCTGACTTTGATGTTTTCGGCTTTTACCATAGGCTTTAATGTCAATCACCTGGACATTGCTCCACGCTATGCCAGCATCCTCATGGGGATCTCAAATGGCGTGGGGACCCTCTCTGGAATGGTTTGTCCCCTCATTGTTGGTGCAATGACCAAGCACAAGGTAAGGATCTCCTTCGTGGCTGTGAGCTGCAGTATCAGGCAGAAGCCCCACATGAACTTGAGAACTCAGCGACTCACTCAGTGTAACAGTTTGTGTGGCCCTGTCCTTGACTAGGTCTTGAACAACTGCCTCTTCTTCCTCCTCCTCTTCATTTTCTCTTCTGAGTTCCCTGGCACCAGTACATGTGTTGTACAGACCTATATGCCAATGAAACACCCACAAACATACTTCAAAAAGCCCTGAATCTTCAAGGATGTGGTTACGTAGTCGTTATTAAACCTTGTGGTTTTTAAACTTATTTTTAACTTTAAAAGATTTATTTCATGTGAGTGAGCATTTTGTCTGCTTGTGAATATGAATACCACATATATATCATGGAAGACAGAAGAGGGCATCAGACTCCCTGGAGCTGGAGTTACAGATGGTTGTGAGGTATCATATGGATGCTGGGAATTGAATATGGATCCTCTGTAAGGACATACAGGGCACTTAACCCTCAACCCCATGTGACCTGTACTTTTTACATATTTATTTTAATATATACATATACATATATATTAAAATGGCATTCATTGTGGTCTTTCATTTTCAAGCACTCAAATGAAGTATAAGTTCTGGATGTTGATTCTAATACAAGTCTATGGTTTATGTGGAAGTACAATGTGGTCTTTGAGAGACAAATGCTTAGGACTCACTAGTAACCTGTTTCCCCTTAACCCATTAACTGCCACTATGTTTCCTTTGCTAGACCCGGGAAGAATGGCAGAATGTATTCCTCATAGCGGCACTGGTGCACTACAGCGGAGTCATCTTCTACGGAGTCTTCGCTTCTGGGGAAAAAACAGGACTGGGCTGATCCAGAGAATCTCTCTGAGGAGAAATGTGGAATCATTGACCAAGATGAATTAGCTGAGGAGACAGAACTCAACCACGAGGCATTCTTAAGTCCCCAAAAGAAGACGTCTTATGGAGCCACAACCCAGAATTGTGAGGTCCAGAAGACCGAGTGGAGACAACAGAGAGAAGCTGCCTTCAACGGGGAGGAGCCATTATCCTACCAGACCGAAGAAGGAGACTTCTCAGAAACATCCTAACATCCATCTTCCCTCAGCTTACAACCGGAAGTATCCACATCCATCACCTTTCCCATACATACCTCGGCTTGCCAGGGCCCCAAATCATGGGACATTAGAGGTTGTGGGAAACGGGAGATTAAACCAACAACAGAGAAAAGAGAAATGCCTTCTTACAAAGATGGGAGTATGGATCTTGGTCTCAGTTGATAAATAGTTGATCATATTTTTGTGTGTGTGTTGCGGGGGATGGATTGGGCATTGGCAGTTGAGTTGAGCCTTCTCTAAAGATCTAGTTACTCAGGAAGAAATGGGTAGAAGAAGGAGAGTAGCTTGTGTTCAAGTAAACACTGGAGAAATCCCTCTTTGGTCTGGAGAAGAGTACATGGTGGTTGCCACCACATTCCTAGGATACCCATGCAGAGGAGACTTTCCTAAACCTAATGAAGGGAATCACTCATGGGGCCCTTGGTTGTGCCAGGTGCTTTATGAACATTCTTATTTAACCCACATCCCAATACAGTTATTATACCGGTTTTACAACTAAGAACATTAAAACAACTAAGAACTAAGAACTTTGAAACAATAGGTTGACTTCACCCAAGGTTGTCCTCTCAGGGCCAAGGCTGAGACTGGCAGATGAATGGGAGTTTTAGGCAGGCAGGCGGGAGGGAGAGAGGGAGGGAGGAGGGAGGGAGGGAGGAGGAGGGAGGAGGGAGGGAGGGAGGGGGAAGGAAGGAAGAGGAAGGAAGGAGAAGGAAGGAAGGAAGAGTCGAGCTCAGTGTAGGGACATTTTCAACGACAAAAACTAAAGCTGAAACCAGCTGTTTTGTGGGCAATTCCATGTTTAGTCAAGGGCATGTGTATGTTTGTATGTAAGTATGTATGTTTGTATGTATGTAAATATTTAGACTAGTGTGGCAGAGGGAATTCAAACATATGAAATTGTAGCATCAAAGACCCTTAAGGTACTATATTACCTGTTGACAAACAATTTGGTAAATCAATGGCTTTTTTTTTAGTCATAGACTAGTAAGATACATAAAGCTAAGCAAGATAGCTCAGTTTCCAGGAATGGTTAAAAAGAAGTATATGAAAAATTGGCTGTTAAATTAAAACCCTCTACAGTATCAGGAATTTGGTTAAATAATGTCTCAAGTTAACCATAAGCCCCTAAGACATTCAATAACCTAAGAAGCATGTTCAGGGGAGACTATCTAGGTAACAGTCTCTTGAAAGAATTGTGTTCAAACAAATGTGTGCCACCAGCTTTCTTGGAAAGTGTGTCAGATGATATAAAACTAAGCCCAAAAGACTTATGATGACTCCATCTGGAATGTTGATAGAGAACAAAAGTATAGCAGTAGTTTCATAGAGAAATACTGCAGTCAAAATATCTGAGAGAACCAGGCCTATAATTGGTATTGAAGAATTCATCTGTGATTGTGTATGGCAATAACATGGATATTCTCTAAATTCATTTGAAATGTAATGTTAGCATGGAAGGGGGTATTAGAAAATAAAATTATTTTCCTTCTCTTTAGTTTTGAAATTTTTATTTCTATTTTCAGGAGGAAAATATACTATGATAATAAAATAAAGATTTATTTGCATAATATTTATTTTCTGTTTTTTTTTCCATTTTATTTCTGGACCCTTGTTATACTTAAGGAGTTATAATACATTTTATAAAAAGACTAATCATAGATTTTAAAAGAGAAGAGTTGATTTCCCATTAAATAATGTTCATCATTTGTAGATATTTGTGTTATCAGATGTTGTTAAATCTCCTTATTGGGTGAATCATGTAAGTCCCTAGAGCAGTTCTGGGCATAAAATAGCTGTCACATCGGCATTAACTCTAACTCTTGTGTGACTATAGTCTTCTGTGAAGAAAGAGTGGCATGTCATTTCATGCATTGGCCACAGAGTTTATTATGAAAATTGTACTGTTTCCTTATTAAAAAAATTAGGAAAATAGCGTTTATTTCTTTGTGTGTTAATAAAGCATAATAATTATAAGTATGAAAAAAACTTTATGATGATCATGAAGGTAATGTAGATTATGACACAATCTATTGTTAGTGTTGATGTTATGCAGAAATACCACATTTTGCTTTTAACTTGCGTGTATGATATATTTTTTTTTAATGGTGGGCTGAATCGTGGCATTAAACACTATAAAGCATGTTGCCTTGTGGTGATGTTATTTCCATGTAGGTTGCACTGGGCCACTGATTACACTTGCACAGCATTGACAAGTGACAAGGGCCAGATCTTGTAGATCGTGTTCTTGCTGTCCATTTGTAGAGGGTGGCTCTCTTTGTCCCATCCACTGTGAGAATGAAGACCATTCTCGGCAATCAGACTGTCGACATTCCAGAAAATGTTGACATCACTCTGAAGGGGCGAAAAGTCATTGTGAAGGGCCCCAGGGGAACTCTGTGGAGGGACTTCAGTCACAGCAATGTAGAGCTGAGTCTTCTTGGAAAGAAGAAGAAAAGGCTCCGGGTTGACAAATGGTGGGGTGACAGAAAGGAACTGGCCACTGTTGGAACCATCTACAGTTGGGTTCAGAACATGATAAGAGTGTTACACTGGGCTTCGGTTATAAGATGAGGTCTGTGTATGCTCACTTCCCCATCAACGTTGTTATTCGGGAGAATGGTCTTTTGGTTGAAATCCAAAATTTCTTGGGTGAAAAATACATCCGCAGGGTTCGGATGAGGACAGGTGTGGCTTGTTCTGTCTCCCAAGCCCAAAGAGATGAATTAATCCTTGAGAGAAATAATATTGAACTTGTTTCGACTCTAAGTCAGCAGGCCCCCGACAGTTAAAAACAAGGCTATCAGGAAGGTTTTGGATGGCATCTGTGTGTCTGAGAAGGGAACCGTGCAGCAGGCTGACGAGTGAGGCCTCAGTTTCTTAGCTCAGAAACAAGATCCTGATCACAAGTACAATCTGGGCTTTTTGGGGACAATAAAAGACTTATATATTGAAAAAAAAAAAAAGAGTGGAGTGTGAATTCCAGTCTTGAGGATGCTGGATTACTGAAATAAAGTCATGGTTGTACTTTTTCAGACAATTACAGTCTTGGCTATCCCTGAAAGTGAGGAGGAGAGTAATTATGTTTTAGATACAATGGACTATTTGTTACATTTTCCTGGATGTTGAATCCTATATGGAGCCCAGTATTTCTGTTTCACACCATATCCTCTCAAGCTCAGCAAACTCGTTCTGCCTTTCTTTTATCTTCCCTTGGTTAATCACATCATCCTGGACTCACATCAAGCTGGAAGGCTCAGGACTGTCTCTGACTTAAGAAAATATCCAGAGTTCCCTCTTTTCTCTGCCAGGTTTCTTTGTCCATCTATAGATCCATCTGGCAGAGCTCTGGAAAACTTCATGATCTTCAAGATGTGGCTTTATTTTAAATATATCAGTATATATTAATTATTCATAACAGTTGGCTCCATTGTGACAGTTTCATTAACACATACACACAATGTCTCTTGATCATATTCTTTGCTTTGATTGTGCCCCCTTCTGATCCTCTCTCTTTCCAGCTAGTCTCCAGTCTACATTAATTTTTGTTGTTTTCTTTTGTGATCCAGTGACTTTCATTGTGTTTGCTCACAAGCACATGGGCACCTTTATCAGTGGCACTTATAAATGTCCCTTCTTCCAGAAACCATTAACTGCTTGTAGATCCTCAGGGAGGTGGGGGGGCCTTGAGTACAGAGTAACCACCAGTTGCCATAATTTGAGAGTGCAAAAGCCAGAGCATACCTGGAAGGTAGCATTCCACAACACTCTACCTTTCCCCTGGCTCTGATAATTTTTCTCTACCTCCAGTGTTCCTCGAGTCTTGGAGAGGGCAACGTAGATGTCACACTTAGGTTGACCGTTCAACTGTTACTTTGATCAGTAATGTATCTCTGAAGTTACCTTCCTGACTAAAGCTGACAGCTAAATTAATATATAGGCATAAACATGATTTTGAAGGCACCTTGATTGGCACATTGTTCCATTTAGCAAAATAGCTTCCTTGGTGGGATGTATATTTACTGACATTTAAGCACAAGGCATGGATTTCTTATGTGAAGTGGGCTTCAGTTCTAACCAGAAAGTGAGTGGTTGTCCAGATAATCACCGATACGGCTGGTTACAAGTGGCCATAACTTGCCTGACAGTTTGAATGTAGGAGACAGTATCCACACCAGTATAAGGCTATTAATAAACTCTCCCCCCTCCAAGTAGCCTGCATAGAACATTCCAGCCTGTAAAGGGTAGCCTGCAAAGAAGAGGCTTCTTAGTTCCAACAATTAGCAATGGGGTTAAGCAGTTTCCTGGTTGAGCTGTGGAGGAAAGCCTCTGGGCTGCTGCTGTTCCATCATCAGTGTCAGGGGCTGCTCAGTGGAGAGTCCCTACATTTCAGCCAATCCTAATGCTTTAGTCCTTCTCCTCCAAACCCATGTCACTCCTCTTGCTCTGTCCTCTGGAGGTGCTGGTACCAGTGCCTTCAGTTTTGCAGCTTTCCTGGTGGCTGTGACACAAGACAGCTCCCTTCCTTTTGAGTTAGTTCTTCAGAAGCTGGCTTAGATTCACACATCCCCCATAAAACATTCTAAATATAACTTTTCCCCCCACATAGTTTTAAATTTTTAATTACAATTTGAGAAATCTGATCTGTTGTGTTTAATAAGTCAACCAGAATGTCCCATCATCAGCAGAATCCTCCCTAATACCAAGACTTTGAGAATGAGCCACTGTACCCATATATCGTAGGCATGTGACAAGTTACTTCTAACCCTGGATGCCTGAGAGAAAAATTTCGTGCCCTGATATCTCCTTCTCTCTCTCTCTCTTCTCTCTCTCTCTCTCTCTCTCTCTCTCTCTCTCTCTCTCTCTCTCTCTTCTATCTCTGTCTGTCACTCTCCCTCCCTCCCTCTCCCTGTCTCCATCCCCCATCCTGCCCTCCATCCTTCCCTCTCTCCCTCCATCCTCTCTGCCTCTGCCCCTCCCCTCCCTCCCCCTCCCTCCTTCCCTCTCAGGTTTAGCTCACTCCCAACATAACTACCAGGTATCCAGGGAAACAGAAAATAGAAGCTCCTGGTTCTCATGTCTCACTCCAGCTGAGCAGCTGCTGAGAAGAAGCCCACTGACTCATCTGGTTTTTACCTCTGCCTGTCCTTGGACTTTTGGACCAAACTCCCAGGCAGTTTTTTTTTTTTTCACGGCACACTAAAATAAACAAGTCTCTGGTCCTGACTCAGGGCATCATTGTCTTCAGTTTATTGCCACATAAGAGAAGCTGAGAAGAACGAAAGGAAGCATGAGGAACTAAGCCAAAGATTAAATTAAAATTAGACTAAAATATGAACTAATCTTAAGTTTGATATTTAATTAGTTTATTCACTGGATGAAACCTATTTAATTAGATTGGGTTAAGAACTAGGGCTGCTGTCTAGTGCCGTGATGAAACATTTGTTTATCAGTTGTGTGGTTTTATGTTTAATCCTCAGCACAAAATAATTAATAAGACTAATTTACTAATTCTTTAAAGGTTTATTTGTTTCTCTGTCTCTGTATATATATGTATTAATGTGCACCATGTTGTGTGCCTGATGCTCTCAGAGGCCAGAAAAGGTGTTAAAACCCCTGGACTTAAGTCACGGAAGTTCTGAGCCATGAATGAGGATGCTGAGAACAGACCAGGGTCTGCTGCAAGAGTGCCACTTGTTCAAACTTGTTTCCAAGATTTTATGGTCAAAGATCATCACTGAAATTTACATTTTTAAGAATGACATAATGCTTCCTTGGCTGTTTTGGTCTCATGGGATCTGAGTACCGTGGAGTTCACACATACTTCATCTTAAAAATCTTCAGGAGTAAGTTTCATAATCAGCTGGATCTCGAATATGATCTGATTGTTACTAGGATTTCAAAATCATTTGCTGAAATGATAGTTAAGAGTTAACTGATTCTGCTTTAAAAAAAATTATTTATGTTTTCTAGTGCTTTTAGGTCCATGTGTTTGACCGTGTTTGAGAAAATAGTTCACTTTAAGGAGGGGATTCTAAGATTCAGTGTCCAACAAAGACATGTGATTAGCTCTTTCTCTTTGACAAAGGCCATTTCATATATGTATGTATATATATGTATATATGTCTGTGTGTATATGTGTTATATGTACATGTGTGTATATGTGTATACATGTATACCTGTGTATGTGCATATGCATATTACACATGTATACACATACATATATATGTATATTGTATATGTGTATATGTAAGTGTATGTGTATATGTATATACATATTTATATACATAAGTATATATTTTGCAGCCAAGTCTCAGCAAATACATATATATATATACATATGTATGTGTGTTATATACATATATATTGTGATGGTTTGTATATGCTTGGCCCAGGGAGTGGCACTATTAGGAGGTGTAGCTTTGTTGGAGAAGGTGTGTCACTGTGAGCATGGGCTTTAAGACCCTTGTCGTAGCTGCCTAGAAGTCAGTCTTCTGCTAGTTACCTTTGGAATAAGAGGTGGAACTCTCAGTCCCTACAGCCCCACATCTTCCTGGATGCTGCCATGCTCTGGCCTTGATGATAATGGACTGAACCTCTGAACCTGTAAGCCAGCACCAATTTAATGTCATCCTTATAAGAGTTGTTGGTTATGGTTTCTGTTCAAGCAGTTAAACCTTAACTAAGACATATATTTGCATATTTTAGAAATCCTGAAGACTATGTTTCTTATGGATGGATTTATCAATATATCTAAGACAAGTACCTTGAGGAGTTGTATATTATGTATCAGTAAATGGTGAACTGTTACTAAGTTTCTGTTTTCAGGGTACAAACCTATTTATTTGCTCACATTCTCTGAGTCAGAAATCTGGGCTGTGCTCAGGGAGATGGTCCTTTGGCTGGCCTCCCAGGGGCTCAGTCCTGTGACTGCAGTCATGTGATGCTTGGCTGTGACCTGGCCTCACTGGTAGTGATGTCACCAGTAGACTGTAGTTCCCCTGTTCCACACCATGTGAGCCCAAATGCTCCATCAGGATACCCAGCATCGTAAACCAGGGTGGACTTGGGTCAGAGTTGTGTGGAAGAGATAACAGGAGCTACAGTGTCTCTTGCAATCAACTCTCAGACTGTCTCATAATGTCATGTCTTCTGTGTTTTACAGAAGAATACAGACAGCTCCAATTGGACTTGTAGGGCTATTTTAAGAGAGCATATGAAGTTGGGGGCGGAGGGGGGGGGTGGGGGAGTAGGGAAGGTGGTAGATATGGGAGGAGTTTGAAGAGTTTGGATGAATATGATCAAAACACATTGTATGAAATTCTTAAAGGATTGATACAAATTCTTTTAAAATAGAAAACTGAGACCATGTGCCCACATGCTTTTAATCCTAGCACTTGAAGACTTGAGTCGGGAGGATTGTCATGAATTTGAGGCCAGGCTAGTTGACACAGCAAGTACCAACAGGGCTAGAGAGAAAGAGAGACCCTGTCTCCTAAAACAAACACAAAACATCCCAAACAAAGAAACAAAAGACCAAGAGATGACTTGGTCTGAAGGGACTGAAGAGATGACCCGAGCTTTAGAGCACTGTTCTTCCAAAGGACCCAGGTTTGATTTCCAGCACCCATATGGTGGTTTACAACCATAACTCCAAGTTCCAGCAGACCCCACACTGTCTTCTAATCTCTTCAGGCACCAGATACACATGTGGTGCAAATACACAATTATACACATAAAAGAAATCAATAAAACAACGAACCCAAACTATAGCAGATAAACAAGAGATTCAAAAACAACAGCAACAAATGAGATATAAATTACATACATTGTGTGACTTCTTAAATTTTTATTATTTTTTTATTCTCTTTATGTTTCCATCATAGCCCCCACCCACTCCTCTCCTTCCCAGTTCTACCCTTACAAAGCCCTCCCCCATTGTTTCCTCCCCTTCTCCTTAGAGAAGGCTCCTCCTTGGATATCACCCATCCTGGGACATCTAGTTCCATCAGGACTAGGTACCTCCTCCACCACTGAGGCCCAACCAGGCAGTCCAGATAGGGGAAGTAGATCCACTGGTTGGGAACAGAGACCTAGACAGTCCCTGTTCGACTTCTTAGGTGAACCACATGAACACCAAGCTGCACACTTGCCTCAAATGTGTAGGAGGTCTAGGTCCAACTCTTTCATGCTCTCTGGTTTGTGGCCCAGGCTCTGTTGAGCCCCCATGGTCCCAGGTTAGCTGACTCTGTGGTCTTTTTGTGGTGTCCTTGTGACTTTTAATCACCACAAAAAGAAACACTGTACTCACTAGTAGTCATCCTTCCCTTCCCTACCTATTTCCTGTATCTATGGGTTTGCCCATTGCCACCACTTCATATAATTAGCATTTTTGTATATGGCTTCTTTCACTTAGCATGGTTTTGAAGTTCATCTGCATACTACAGCCATTTCCCAAGGAACAGTACTTCACTATATGGATACACTGTGTATTATTTTTATACATCAGTTGATAGGAATTGGGTTTGTTTCAACTTTTTGGATATGAGAATCAATGCTTAAATCCTGCTTCTTTAAGGAAGCTTTTGACTACTGTTTCAGTGTCAATGTTTTAAAGATATGGTAGAAATGTCTCATTGGCTCCCCACAGTTATTGGAAGGATATTATTAAAATAGAACATTATGGGGGCTTGGGAGATGGCTCAGTGGGTAAGGTTTTTTTGCTTTACAAATATAATGATTTCAATCTCCAGAGCTCACATAAAATACCATGCATGACTATGCCATGCCTGTTACCTCAGCATTGGTGGACATGGGCTGAGGCAGGTAGACACTGAGAACTATATCATGAGAACTTGCAGGACAGTTAGCTTATCTGAAACAGAGAGCTCTAGGTTCAGTAAAAGACTCTGCCTCAAGGCAGCAAGGCAGAGTGGTACAGGAAGAGACTGATGTCTTGTTCTGGTCTCTGTGTAGCATGGTACTCATGGGTGCATGTATACATGACTGCGCAGACTATACATACACTGCATTCACACACATTCCTCTCTCTTTCACTCTCATTCGCTTGCTCTCTCTGTGTTTCATGCATGCACACAAAGATTGAGTCATGCTTTATTTTTCTCCTTAAAAAGCCAGTTCTCAGCAATAGTCTCAGGGTTTGGATAGATTCCCAAGGTGGGGCAATCTCTGGATGGCCTTTCCTTCAGTCTCTGCTCCATTTTTTTTGTCTCTGCATTTCCTTTAGACAGGAACAATTCTGGGTTAAAAATTTTGAGATGGGTGGGTGGTCCCATTCCTCAACTGGGGGCTGTGCCTAACCTCTGGATATGGTCTCTACAGGTTCTATTTCTCCTTTTGTTGGGTATTTTGGCTAATGTCATCCCCGTTGGGTCCTGGGAACATCCCTCTCACTTCCCTGGCATCTTGCTGATGCCAAGAAGCACTTGCTGACAGAAACCTGATATAGCTGTCTCCTGAGAGGCTCTGCCAGCACCTGACAAATACAAATGCAGATACTCACAGCCAACCTCCAATGGAAGAGTTAAGGGAAGGAATGAAGGAGCAGAAGGGGATTGCAACCCCATAGGAAGAACAATAATATCAACTAACAGGACCTCCCAGAGCTCCCAGGGATTAAACCACCTACCAAAGAGTACACATGGAGGGATCCCTGGCTCCAACTACATATGTAGCAGAGATTGTCTTATCTGGCATCGATGGGAGGGGCCCTTGATCCTGTGGAGGGGGAAGGTAGAGGGGTGAGGCAGGAGTGGGTGGGTGGGTGGAAGAGCACCCTTATAGAGGCAAAAGGGAAGGAGATGGGATGGAGGGTTTGAGGAGGGGAAACCAGGAAGGCAGACAACATTTGAAATGTAAATAAATAAAATAACCAACAAAAAATAAATTAGAAAAGAAAAGCTGCTCCTTAACACATCCTCTGACCATCTTCAGTTTGTTCTAACTTCATTTCTTTGGGTGTCTCCTGTGCATCAGCCTTACTGGGCTTCTATCTGCTGCTCAAGCATGTGGCTGTTCTGCACTCTGGGCCTTCCAGTGTGTATTTCATCTTTTCCATTTGAATGCAGAGCCCATGGAGGGAGAAGTCACTCATGTGTCCCTTTGACTGCTACATCTGTGGTACACAAAGTTATGCCTGACAGATTGATTGGTATTCATTAATTATATGTAACGTGAGCTAGTGAACATGTTTCTACACCAAGTGGTAGGTCCAGCCTATATAAAACCACCAGACTCCTTTGTGTTTGGCTGGAAGTGTGCCTTGTACTGTGAGTCTAATTAATACTGATCAAAAGTTCTAGTGAGTATAGATTGGTCTTTGACCAGGCTCGTCAGTTAGACCCATTTCAAAAAACACAGAAATGATTATGTAATGCACCGATATATTTTGTAGAAGATAAAAAGGGTTGGACGCCTAGGATTTCCATGGGGGAGACTGTAGGGAAGCAAAGGGAATGCCCGGTGACAAGAAGTTTGGGGTCAACTGCTCCAAATTTCCATCTAAGAGAGTCTTGGAGCATTTGTGTAATTACTGAGAAATTCCAGGAAAAGGAGCTTCATTGGAAAGAAACATTTATCAAACATACCATTTGCTGGGCTGTTCAAAGGTTCCTGATGCAATTCATTTTGGCAGCTCCTGTATTAAACTGAGGCAGCAGAGACTGGCAAGGTTTTATTTATTTCCTGTTATTATCTGTTGACCTTTTGAAAGGCCCAGTATCGGGCAGCTATAGATTAGCTAACCTATCGGAAGGGTGAAGCAATGTCTTGGGAGGCCCAAGGTTCCATCAGCCCCCTCTTCATGGTACAGGTGTCTGACCAGAGACCAGGGAGCAAGAGAACAGGCTCAAAACTTGTATTAAATAAAGTCTAGCTGAGGTAAATGGAAATTTCTAGTGTGAGAGATTGAAGACTAACTGTCCTCGGTTCAGAGCTGACCTTTGACCCTTGTGTCATCCCTGTCACTGCTGCAACATGGGGAGACAAGTATGATCTTTCTCTTGACAAGAGATGACACATGGAGGTTAAATAATTTCCCCAAGGTCTCACATACATGACAGATGGCCTGGGATTCCAAATCCTAGTCATCTTTGACTATGAAAGTCTTTGACCTTTCTCTAAATGATGGTGCATCCAAGTGGGCGCTGTGTCTCCAAGGCCTCGTCATTTCTGCCCCTTGACATTCACCAGTGATTGATGATGACGCCATATTCAGGGGGTGCTGCCTAGGAATAGCAGGTATAACACTCAAGCTTCTGGGAATGCACACATATTTAAAAGACAAGAAATTCTTGCTTTTGTGGAGACATGAAGACAGTAAACCTAATGTTCATTTTTCTATGGGTGGTAAGTGTGGTGGAAAATGTAGAGTAAATATAGGGGGTTTAGAAACAACCCGAGGCAAACTTGAGATGGTGGTCAGGGAAGGCAACCCTGGCACAAAAGCTTGGAGGAGAAGTAGGCGTCCTGGATGATGACATTTTTGATGTAGAAAGAAGAGGCGAAGGCTCTGAGGTAGAAACACTCTTTGGATGAGAGAGACACCAAGCAGAGCACTCTTTCTAGAAACATAAGCACAAAAGGGACTGGTGGGTGGTGAGGCGAGCTGAATGAGGCTGCGGGTGGCCTTACAGAGCACCGGACAGACAGACACAGCTTCCCCCAGTGAAATTCGGGAGCCTCAGAGGGGGGTGGGATAAATAATAGGATCCAGATTACATATTGAAAGAATCCCCTGGCTGAGTGAAGGGTGGAAAGGAAGGTTAGGGCAGGCAGAGTCTTCAATAATGTAGCGAGAGCGCTTGCAGTTAAATCAGGTGGCAGCAACACTGGTAGAGGGCAGCAGTGGAATCTGGATAAAATTTGCTAAGGGACTGTAAGGAAAGAAAGGAATCAAGTATACCTACCCCATTCCTGACAGGGGTCCATCTCTCTCCCTGGGCTGAATCCTCTAAGCACAATGCCACAAGGGAATGGAGGGTTCCAGAACCTTTCCAATGTCTGTAGCATATTAACAAGTAGTTTATGGTCAGAGAAGACATTAAAACATAAAGCCGTTCATCAAAACACGTCATTATAAGGCATAGTTTTGAAAGAACAAAAATCAGAAGCTAATTCCCTTAGCCCTCTGCTTGGGCCATTCTTGAGACTAGTCAGTAGAGCCCTCAGACTCTCTGAGCCTTCATTTCTTTTGCTGTGAAACATTGGTTATTCTTCTGCCCGGATTATGAGACAATAGGACTTCCACGAGGATAGTGGCTTTGCTTGGAATACTACTGGCAGAGGCACTTAGCAAAGGTGCCTGGCACATAGTAGGTTCTTAATAAATTGAGTGTTGGGATGTCTAAATGAAAGAGAATGTTCTCAAAGACATTTGAGAAAAATGCATAGATCTATGCCAGGTTAATTATTAGTGAATAAGACAGCTGTTGAGGCAGGCAGCTTGTGGCAGCGCCTGCATTCACAAGGTAATTACTTTGCTTCACCTCTTCCTGTCATTTCTGGTTGTTCGTGTAATGCAATAACAAAGATGCTTCCTCAGAGTTTCTAGCCCCCGGAGCCCAACAAACACTTTCATTAGCCAATAGCATCTGGATAGCTGACATAAGAGCCATTTGATGAACGTAAGAACAGCTGTTCCCTTACCAGCTACATTAGAGAGCCTTCCACACCATGTATCTGATCTGCGGTGAGACCCACAGCAAGAACAGCAGGTGCAGAAGGTAGGGAACTCCAGGTCTGAACTCTGCAGGGTGGGGCGAGTCAAGCACTTAGGACTGGGGACAGCAATCCTCCCCATCCCCAGCCCAACCCCCTGCAGGAAGCATTAGTCATACTCCATCCCACTGCAAACTCTCCCGCTCCCTCCTGGATCCATTTACCTCATATATGATCGCTGACACCTGCTTTGTGGAAGGGTATGTTACACGCAGAGGATCAGGAGAGCGACAATGCCCCTGTGCATGTGATCTTCACGTGACCGCAGCGAGCCAATGCTGTGATGATCCGGGGCTGTGCTTCTGTGAGAAAACCCTTGAGCCTCTGGTTCAATCCCTAGCACTGGGAAATAAAAAAGTGACGCTGGCAACATTTGACTTTTCCTTGACATTGTATTATTAAATTAATGTAAACAAATGCTTGAGGGACTGCCCTTAAGTGCCTTAGATCTCCAAGTCCTTCGCCTTAACTACTGTAAAATAATATTAATATAATATCTAAATATCTGGACTGGTAACACATTTTAAGTTTAAAAATTTTACATGTATTCTTTGGAAATTTCACACAACACACACACACACACACACACACACAACACACACACATTATAGTTTGATCATATCCACACTCACTTCTTCCTCCAACTTCTCTTGGGTCCTCCCCCACCACATCTTCATCTCTTCCTCCTCCTCTTCTTCTTTGTCTTCTTCCTAACTTTTCTTCTTAAACAATCTCCTAGGTTGGGTCCAATTAGCACTGTTCATATGTACAAAGATGGCCATCTACTGGGGCCTGGTCAGCCTGCTAGGGCTGGTGAGCCCAAAGACTCATCCTCTCTCCCTTGGAAAGCATTCATTGCCAATAGCCTCTCAGCTAGGAGTAGAGTCAACTACAGCCTGTATCTCTCCATGCTGGCCTGTACTGCCCCTCCCCACGCTGGCACTGCCGACTGGCTTGATCTTGTGCAGGTCTTGTTCAGGTGATCACCATTGTTGTGAGTTCACTAGTGCAATGTCCCTGTCACATCTAGAAGATCCTATTTCCCGTGTCTGGGTCTTATCAGTATTTCCTCTTTAGAGTCTTCCAAAGTGTTCCCAGAGTCTTAGGGGAATGGCGGGGAACCTGATATAAATGCCCCTTTTCATAGAGAAAGAAAGAGGCTCAAGCCCCCACTGCTTTCAGAGTCCTGCCTTGGTTTCTGAGGACTCCTCTTGGTCATTTCCCACTCCTGTCCTGCTATTTGTCATCTCGTTTCCTATTTTCCCTGTGTTCCATCTGAGCAGACCTAACCACAGGAAGGTCCACAGCACCACTTCTCTAACTCAAATTACCACGGAGAAGAGGTTTTTACTATGTGTTTTTTTGGTTAATTCTAGAAGAGGAGATATACTTTAAACATGAACCAGGAAAGTGACTTCCTCTGTGTGACAGCCTTACCTTAGACATGTTTTACCCATCTGCTTCAATTCCCCATCAGAGATAGCCCCTCTTAGACATGGGCTTGTGACTTTCTAAATGGGCACTTTGTGCCCTACAGTTCCATGAGCCCTCTATCTGGTTCTTCTGTTAGGTAGAGTCAGGGAGACAAGGGCAGAAAGAGGAAGTCAAGAAAGAAGGCAGTGCTGGAAGTCCAGGCAGCTGATTTTGGAGATTTGGATAAGCAAAATTAGAGAGGTAATGAGTGGATAGCATCAGGATTGAAGGTGGACAGTGGACAGCTCTGCTAGGAGGTTAGTAGGCCAAGGGAAGGTATGTGATTTTTGTCCTAAGCAAAGTAACTCAGGATGAATGCAAATTATCTATATGATATCTAAAGTATAAAGAGTCAACACATTGCCACAATCTTCTTTGTCATTGTTAGACATTATGACCTATTTCTCTTTGGTTATTTTTCTTACTTACTAATTATTTTAGGGTTTATATGTAAACACATCCCACTTAAAACAACCTTAGTGAAAACATTTTTTCCCCCTGTTAGGCATTGGAATTTAAACAAGCTTCCCTTCTGGTTCCTTGAGTATTTCTCAATGTCATCAAAAAACTTTTAGAAAAAAAAGTAGTTTTAATAACTGCATAATATATCTGATGGTGTTGATTGTGAAGTACCTTTTAAGCTGATCTTGAATTGCTGGAACTCACATCCTTTCTGTTTCTGTGAGATAAAAAGTAATGCTACAACCTCTATTCATAAATATTTGTATATGATTTGAATGATAATCTCAGGAGAAACTACTAAGTGTGAAATGCCTGGTTAATATTTTTAAAGTATAAAGTGACTTTTTGATTATTGATCATTTTTCTATATGATAACTGTCATGGCTATTCTTTGCTGTCTACATCTGGAATTCATGAAAACTCAAGTGGCTGGGTACACTTGGGAAGGACTTTTTTCTTAATCAAGTTATTTGAAGTGAGAAGACCCACTTTTAATGCAGATCTTTTGAAGAGGGAAGATCCACCTCTAATCTGGGCCACACTTTCTGCTGGCAGTGTGTACCAAGGGGAAGGAAGAAGGAAGCTTGTTCTCTTTGCCTGCTTGTTCTTACTCTCACTTGCTGAGGCTTGATTTGTTGTGATGTATTGTAATGTTAAATTCTGTACCAGAAGGGAAGGTCTAGTCCTACAGTAAATTCTCACATTTACAAGCTTTTGTTGTGCACACCTTGTTCCTTGATTTAAAACTATTGGTTAAATAAAATTGACTAGAGCCAATTACTGGAGGGATCAGAGGTAGATGAGTTTTGAGTTACTGGTTGGGGTGGAGAAGAGAAAGGAGATGAGAGGCTAGGTGGAGAAGGAGGAAGAACTAGAAGAGGGGAGGGAGCCCCCAAGAGGGGAGGAGGACCATACACACATGGCCAGAAGAAACAAGAAGTATTTGGGGTATACCACTGGGGAAGTAGACAGGCCAGCAGTTTAGAAAAGTAGTTTAGGGTTACCCCCCAGTAATTGTCAAAGCCAAATAAAATAGCCATAGTCTGAATCTCATTTATTTGTAAGCTAGTCAGGGATAAGCTTAAAGTGGCTCTAGTAAGACTATCCCTTCACTGATATTAGAGCCTACTTCTTCTGGATTCCAGGATATACTGAAGGCCAGCTGAGACATCCAGCCAAATGGACTGAGCAACTACTAGATTATTGGACCTTCTATTAGTAGACAGACATTGTTGGATTAAGGTGGCCCACAGTCTCATTATAGGGGAGTATTCTGGCTCCTGATAGACATGAGTTTAATTCTCAGACTACTTCTCTAGAGCTGATTTTATTTTATTCTACTGAGACTTAGAAAAAGAGAGACTTACTTAATTTTGCAGTTTTTAAGCAGGGTCAAAACTCAACACTAGTCAGGCAGTGGTGGCACATGCCTTTAATCCTAGCACTTGGGAGGCAGAGGCAGGCAGATTTCTGAGTTCGAGGCCAGCCTGGTCTACAGAGTGAGTTCCAGGACAGCCAGGGCTGCACAGAGAAACCTTGTCTCGAAAAAACAAAACCAAAGCCAAAACCAAAAAAACCCCTCAACACCAAACTCTGTCTAGCTTCAGAGCTCTTTCTTAGGCCCTTTCTTCTCACTTGTGCTAAATTAGTTTCCCTTGAACATTCCAGAATTTCACAACTATCTCAATAAAATATCCACTGACCTCATATTCTGTGCTGCCTTCCAGCAAGTGTATTGATCCCATAAGCCACCAAGTCAGTCACCTAAGAGTAAGTACATTGTACACACAGTGTAGTATCAGAGAGCTTACAAATATTTATTCTAAGTGAAGGCAGAGGGGGTAACTTATCATTTTCATTCAAGTATCATTAAATACTTGGCCAGAGCAGGAGCTAGAAGAGAGATTAGAAGTTGGCCAGTTCACTAATTTGGTGTGTGGTGGTGTCAAAACTATTCATCAGCTTAGCTTAAAGCTGACAAGCAATTATCTTTCCAGAGCCAAGTGAATTTTATAGCATGGAATTTAAAGATGGCCATTCTATTTATTCAGATGAGTTCAAATGAGTTCCTGATTAGAACGATGTGGTAGAGAGATGGAAGGTTGATAGTAGCTCCAAGAAATTTAAAAATACACATTTTTCAACAGCTATAGGCTCTGTGATTCTTCCCTCCAATATCTTTAGCTGAAGAACAGAACAGAATTGCATCTTAAAAAGTTAAATTGGTAATCTCAAGTTGCATTTTCTTCAAATGATTTTCAGGTTTAGAGCGGTTTGGGCATCACAGTGAAAGCAGAGTATAGATGCTGCCCACTATGTCTTCCCTGACAGGGCAGACTCCCCCCATCATCAACATCACCTGCTGTAATGACACATTTGTTATAACCGGTGAACCCCCAACCACTCAGCATCACCACCTGAGTTCCATGGGGTTCGTGTCTGGAGTTGTGCATCCTGTAATGTGGGATGTGTGCATGGAGCTATGTATCTTCCATTATGCCACCACATGAGGTATTTTTATGGCTGCACCTCTTTTCATTCATTCCTCTGTCAAAGTGCTAAGTCATGATGCTGCTGTGATATAGAGTGTTAGTGTCTATTGAGGGAGTCTCTATCTTGTCACATTGACATCTTTTCTGACTCCCTATAAAATTTAATTCAGTGCCATGAGGGCCAGGCTTTCATGGATGAAGCAGCAGCAGATGGGCATCAGCTTGCAGTTCTTTTTTTTTTTTTTTTATTGGATATTTTATTTATTTACAATACAGATGTCATCTCCTTTCCCCATTTCCCCTCTCTAAAACCCCCTATCCCATCCCGCATCCTCCTTTTTGCTTTTATACCATTTTAATTACATGCATGTATTAAGGTCAGTTCTAGGTTGAGGGTCTAGCAATACAATAGATGCAAATAGTCAAGGAACAAGCAAGATAATAAACATAAATAGTCAAAGAGCAAACAAGGCATTAAACTCAATTACGTGAACACTCCCCTAATCACTGTTTCTAAGGTCTTAGGATGACCAAAGTATCTGAGCCTACTTCCCTGTCCTAGCCCATTTTCATGTCTGAAGCCTACTTCTTTGTTCTAGCCTAAAATTTAGATTCCTGTCTAAAATTACTTCTTTGTTCTAGCCTAAGATTTATTTAGATTCTTGCCTGAAATTACTTCTTTTTTTCTAGCATAATGTCTAATTCCTGCCTAAAGCCTACTTCCTTGTCCTTGGCCAATGTCATATTCCTGCCAAGCAGCCCATTTCTTTGTCCTTGGCTCATGTCAGATTCTTGTCAAGCAACCCCAAAGGCTCTCTGCCTCTTCCCCTTTTTTATTTCATTAACAAGACTGAGCCTGTCTTAGGTCATTTTGACAAGAATACCTTCCTTACCTGTCATGGAATATGCATTATCCAAAGCAATGCATTTCTGTCTTAGGTTGGTAAGCCTCTGTGCAGAATCTACCCATCCTTGGCTTGCCAGCCTGTTAATTTAATAACTCTTTCTGGGGGTCCATTTTCAGGTTCAAGCCATGTACTTTGGCTGCCAACATGTTGATGTTGTCAAAGAAAAGCTTTAACACAATGGGCAGGAATAAAAGTATTCTCAGGATAAAAAGCGCTAGCATGATCAAGGTATATATGTCATTCTTGAAGCTTGACCAAAATAGAAATACTGACCTCAGGCCATGGGTAATTTTATCTGCAGTATCTACCACATCAACACTCAGGAGAGCAGCATTTTTGAAATTTATAAGCTCCCTATGTTTTGTTAAAACATCCAGAGAGGTGTTAAAATTATGCCAAATACACTGCAAGTGTCTTTAAACTTCTTTTTAATTATAATGACTACCATTGTAAATTTTAGAACTAACATGAATCCACTGGTATTTGGCATGACACTCGAGATGTCTCCTTACCCTTAAATTCTGAACCTCCTTCCAGTAATTTGAATAGGATAAAGCGCATCAATCCATTCTTTCAAATGCCTAAGTCCTCTTGTATATTCAACACATTAGTAACATTGTTTCCTAAATGATTAACAAAAGTAGCTGTTTTAACTTCTTGTGTCACAGCAATTGCAGAAGCAGTGGTGCTAGCAATTAATGTAATTAAGGTTGTTATACCAGCAATAATCAAGTCCACTACCCTCTTGCTTCTGCTTAAAGCCTGCCTCATTTCTTCCAGTACTTGCAAGCTATTTTTAGAATACCAAGGTTCTGTGATACTCAGGGCACTAAAACAAAAGCTGGTTGATAGACCTCCATAATTGACATGCAGATTTCAAAACACAAACACAATTAGAAGATGTACAATCAATGCAACTTACATTAAATATTGTAGAAGAAACAAAAGTTTTTTAACTTGACAATTAAAAGAGCTTTAACACATGGTGCTAACACCTGTTTGACATCCTGATCCTGCCTTAACTTTATCTCTTGCTAACATAACATCATAGAGAACTGCAGCTAATTTCTCTGAAAAATTAAATATGTCTCTGAAAATGTCTAGAACCAGACTTCCAAATGAAGACTGTTATTTCCAATATTGGATTGATTTCTAGACCAGTCCATGATTGAGTCTGAATAACTGTCACATTTAATAACAATACAAGAGGCATTATAACTTCTCTTTTTGATTCTCTGTTGCCTCCTTTCTTCCACAGTTCCGAGGAGTAGCGATTGCATGTATTCACCCAATGGCTGTCCCCCATCAGCAAGCAAGTACTACCAGTTAGTCTCCCCAACTTGCTCCTTGTATTGACAGCTCATTCAGACAATGATGAGCTTGGAGAAGCAGTCTTGTGGGACTCTCTCCTATTCAACCTGTGCTTTATGCCTAAGCCCAGATCTTATCTCTGAGGAGATAAAATGGAAGACATTAGGATATGAAGTGATGGTGACAGTATCTGGGACACAAGCCATCTCTGGAATGGCTGTTAACAGACAGAAAGGCTGGAGAGTGAATGAGGTGTATAGAACTTCAGCAGGGCATGAACTAAATTGCACAAGCACTGCATACCACAATTGCATGTCACATGAAAGAGAGGGGGGAGGAGACTAAAGGACTTAAAATTTGACATAAGGGAAAGTCACACACACACACACACACAGCATACACACACGCACACACATGTACACACACACATATACACACATGCATAAACATATCCACATCCACACGTGTGCAACACACACATATACATACAAGCACGCATGTGTATGGTCACACATAGAATACACACAGACACACACGTATACATGCACACACATACATACCCACACAGACACACACATACACATGCACACACACATACTGCCCTCCCTCCCCCCACAAGCACACATGTGCACACACGCACACACAGGACATGATTCTTTCTGCTACTTTGGTTTCTGTTTTCTTTGGCCATTTCTACTGTTTCAAAAATTTATCAATTTTTTTTCCTCCACTAATTCCTCAAAATGCCGTCATTTGGCCCACTTAGAATGAAAACTTCTACATTAAAAATTTTCATTTATCTTCTTCCCAAATGAAATCCTTGTATTTAAAAAGTAAAGGTTTAAGATGACTGGCTTAAAATAAAATAGAAAGTTCTCATAAGAGGATTTCTTTTATGTTTTTGGTTGTAAGCCTAGCCTTTAATGGCTGGGCCATCTCGTTAACCCAAAAGAAGATTTCTTAATCAGAAAACAGAACTGTAACCCAGAGAGAAAATGAATTAATTCTGAAATGTTAAAATTTTGTCAGTCAAATTCAAAAAAACCTAGAGAGAGAGATTGCTAGTGCATCCATCTAAAAAGGTATGTAAAGAATAGCATATATCAACGAGAACGAAACAACCCAGGAATAAATAGGCCAAAAAATTAGAGGAAAATAATTGAATAAAAACTTAACAGCAAAGAAATATAAACATAAATAAATAAACAAATAAAAATTAAAATGAGAAACCTGTTATTCTAAATTTAGTATATTGAGAAAAAAAATGATACTATATGCTAGAGAAGATGTAGAGAAATGAGCATGTAAACTGTAGAGCAAATATGAAGACCCACTCAACAAAGGTTAAAGTTGAGAGTGTGGATCCAACACAACATTACGACTTCACTTACTGGACATAGTCCTAAAGGATATTCAAGCTGACGTGCCTAAGGTTAAATGTTCAGCTGCAGCGCTGACTGACTGTGAAAAGGGAAAACCAACTCTCGTGAGATTTTTTCTAACCAAAAATTTGAAAACACCACAAAGAGTGTTATAAGTGGATTATGATTAGGTATGCTGTGAAGATGTAGAAATGTGTGTGGGATTATACACAAAGCTTACCATGCCTCTCTCTCTCTTCTTTCTCTCTCTCTGCCTGTCTTGTCTCTGTTTTCTCTCTCTCTCTGTGTCTGCCTGTCTGTCTGTCTCTGTCTCTCTGTCTTTATCTCTCTCTCTGTTTGTGTGTGTGTATATACACGTATATATGGGTGTACATGCCCTTATGGGTATGTTTGGAGGCCAAAGGAAGACCTTGACTGCCTTTCTGTATTGCTTTTAGCCTTATTTCTTTGAGACAGGGTCTCTCTCTGAACCTGAATTGTACCCTTTGGGCAAGGCTGGCTGGTCACACATTAGATTCTGCTTGTGTTTGTCCCCAAGTGCTGGGGTTACAATGCATGCAGCCACAACTGGTTTATGCTGGTGCTGTTGAATTTGAATTCAGGTTTTTGTGTAAGAAATCTTACCCACTGAGCCATTCCCCTAGACCCTGACTTTTAGTTTCTTGGGGTTTAAAAATGTATAAATATAGATCTGAATATTTGAAAGCATTTTACTTTCTTGTACATTTCAGATGTTCTCTCCTTACCCCATTTCCCCCCTCCCTCCCAGGAACTCACTATCCCTTCCCCCCTCCTCCTGCCTCCACGTTGGTGTACCCCCTTCCACCCTCCCCTGTACCTCACCTCCCCACCCTCGCGTATCCCCCCCCCCACGACGTCCAGCCTTCATGGGACCAAGGATCTCTTCTCCCACTTATATATAGCTCCCTTGCATATATAGCTGGAGCCTTGGGTCCCTCCCTAAGCGCTCCCAGGCTGGTGGTTTAGACCCTGGGGGCTCTGGTTGGTTGGGATTGTTGCTTTTCTCATGGTGTCTCGAATCCTCTCAACTCCTTCAGCCTTCACTCTATCTTCTCCATTGGGAACCCCATGATCAGTTTAATGGTTAGCTGTGAGCTTCTGCCTCTGAGTATGTCAGACTCTTGCAGACCTCTAAGGAAACAGCTATATCAGGCTCCTGTCAGCATGTACATCCTGACATCCACATCAACCTATACCTTTGGTGACTGCACATAGGATGGATATCCAGGTGGAATAGTCTGTAGACAGTCCCTCCTTCAGTTTCAGTCCTGCACTGTGTCTCCATATTTGCACCCTTGAGTATTTTGTTACTCCTTCTAAGAAGGACTGAAGGTTCCCCTATTTGGTCATCATTCTTCATGAGCTTTATGTGGTCTGTGAGTTGAATCTTGGGTATTTCAGGCTTCTGGGCTAAACTCCAATAATCAGTGAGTGAATACCATGTATGTTCTTTTGTGATTGGGTTACTTCACTCAGGATGATATTTTCTAGTTCAAAGAAATTAGACTCTAGGCAACCAAATAACCCTATTAAAAAATGGAGTAAGGAGCTAAACAAAGAATTCTCAACTGAGGAAATGCGAATGGCCGAGAAGCACCTAAAGAAATGTTCAGCATCCTTGGTCATCAGGGAAATGCAAATCAAAACAACCCTGAGATTCCACCTCACACCAGTCAGAATGGCTAAAATAAAAAACTCAGGTGATAGCAGATGCTGGCGAGGATGTGGAGAAAGAGGAACACTCCTCCATTGTTGGTGGGATTGCAAGATGGTGCAACCACTATGGAAAACAGTCTGGCGGTTCCTCAGAAAATTGGACATATCACTATCTGAGGACCCAGCTATACCACTCCTGGGTATATATCCAGAAGATGCTCTAACACATAACAAGGACATATGCTCCACTATGTTCATAGCAGCTTTATTTATAATAGCCAGAAACTAGAAAGAACCCAGATGCCCTTCAACAGAGGAATGGATGCAAAAAATGTGGTACATTTATACAATGGAATATTACTCAGCTATTAAAAACAATGAATTTGATAAATTCTTATATAAATGGATGGAACTAGAAAATATCATCCTGAGTGAAGTAACCCAATCACAAAAGAACATACATGGTATTCACTCACTGATTATTGGAGTTTAGCCCAGAAGCCTGAAATACCCAAGATTCAACTCATAGACCACATAAAGCTCATGAAGAATGATTACCAAGTAGTGGGGGCTTCAGTCCTTCTTAGAAGGAGTAACAAAATACTCAAGGATGCAAATATGGAGACACAGTGCAGGACAGAAACTGAAGGAGAGACAGACCATTCCACCTGGATATCCATCCTATGTGCAGTCACCAAAGGTAGAGGTTGATGTGGATGTCAGGATGTACATGCTGACAGGAGCCTGATATAGCTGTCTCCTTAGACGTCTGCAAGAGTCTGACATACTCAGAGGCAGAAGCTCACAGCTAACCATTAAACTGATCATGGGGTTCCCAATAGAGAAGATAGAGTGAAGGCTGAAGGAGTTGAGAGGATTCGAGACACCATGAGGAAAGCAACAATCCCAACCAACCAGAGCCCCCAGGGTCTAAACCACCAGCCTGGGAGCGCTTAGAGAGGGACCCAAGGCTCCAGCTATATATGCAAGGGAGCTATATATATAAGTGGGAGAAGAGATCCTTGGTCCCATGAAGGCTGGACATTGGGGGGGGGGATATTCAAGGGTGGGGAGGTGAGGTATGGGGGAGGGTGGGTGGGGGTACACCAATGTGGAGGCAGGAGGATGGGGGAAGGGATAGTGAGTTCCTGGGAGGGAGGGGGGAAATGGGGTAAGGGGAGAATATCTGAAATGTAAAAAAAAAATTTCCAATAAAAAATAAAAAATAAAAAATAATAAAAAAAAAAAGCAGAAACAAGTCTTGAAGGAGTAGAACTTGTAAGCTTGCTGAAATTTAAATAGAAATTTTAAATGGAACTTTAGCCTAAAGTAAAATTTAGGAGTATGCAACATTAAGTAGAATTAGCTGAAATATAGCTTAGTGCATGCAAAATGAAGTTTCTTATTTGTAACTAAAACTGCAAAGTTCTGTTGACTTGATAAAGGCCTGTGGGGTGATTTTTTTTTTTTTCATGAAAGAGTAAAACAAAAAGAGAAAGGAAGTAAAGGACAGAGTTTAGGCTTATGCTAATCCAATTAGAATGCCTGTCATGACATCTATTGATATTGTTGATGTTTGCCAATGTTTGAGTAAAGAGGATATTAGGCAGAATGCTGTTTTAGCGGCTACCACCAAAAACTAATAAAATAGCTTAAATGAGGGAGAGCATCACCTTCCTCTCCTCATTAGTGTAGTGTTGGAAAAAGAACTCTGTGATGTAACTTGGGTTTTTTGTTCTCCGAGTGTATGTATGTGTGTGTGTGGCGGGGGGTGGGGGGGGTTGAACTCAGATCCAAGTGATGTATATCAGGCAACCACTTTATATTCTATGCTATCTCTCCAGACCTGTTTTTTTATTCTCAATATGTGCCGTCCTTGATGCTGCTGCTCTGACTTTTGACATCTTTCTCAACCAACAACACAGAGGAGGTAAAAGGAAGAAAAGGGTGTACTCAATACATCAGCCTTGCATTTATTCCATGGCTATACCTAGCTGCAAGGAAGTCTGAGAAGGACATTCTTTATTATGAGTATCTATGCTCCCAGATAAAATTCAGTAGTCCTTAGTAGAAAGGCAAGAATAGATGGTTGGTAACAATTAAGAAATTTTGCTCAAGCTATGAATGTAAACTTTTACCTGTTGATGTGAGGAGCTTCTAAGTGAACGGAGATACTTTGTTTAGGGGGAAAAAGGCTTTATGGATCATTAGGGTGTGAAGATAGATGTTAGACAACTAAAAAGAGAAGGCAGAATAAAAGAAATTTGAATGTTTCTCTATAAGGATAAATGAAAATGGGAGGATTAGTTTTCTTTACAAAGAGGAGAGATGGAAGTGTCAAGTTCCACGAGCCAAGCCTGGCCACTTTAAATATATATTAAGTCTGCCACACAATGAAAGCCTCCATGAGACTGGGTTTTATATATGGGTTCAGGAGAAGAACTAATTTTCTGTGTGGTCAAATGTTGTGTACAACAGTAAAAGCATGTGGGAACGAGGCAGTTCACAAGGGCGACATGGTGGCACGCTGGACACATCAGTTCTGCCCCTGTGGATCCTATCAAGTCAACACAAAATGGTTTTATCTGAACTGAACACATATAGATTTTTTTTTTTGCGTGTGCGATTATGACACACATAGCACAATGTACCAACACTTACACTGTAGTAATTGAAAGTATCCAGGTCAGTGTGGGTAGGTTATATGCAAACACTATGGCATTCTACAAGAGGGCCTTAGGTGCCTGGAGATGTGGGGATGGCAGAACAAACCCTACAAACAAACATACTCAGAGCCACCATCAGCATCACACCTGATTGTCACCTTCAAATCGAGTTTTGGAAGTGTTATTTCCCAAGACACCTTTCGAGGGTTCCTTAGTCATTCTGCTGTGCCTGGACCCTTGGAAGACACAGAACAGCCTTTACTCATGGGCCTTACAAAGCTCAGGCTCACATCACTAGAGAGACAGTACAGAACCAGGACTTCATGCCAGAACGGTGTAGGAACTCAATATAATTTTGTTGTGATAATGTTTGAGAATTTGGCCAAAAATAACCACTAACCCAGTCATGAATAAAACTGTCAGTGTCTTAGATGCGGGTATGCTTCTGTGATTTAAAAAGCTATTGTTTTGTAGTTTAAGATTAAAAATAATATTTAAGTTGATATTGTTTTCAAAGTTCTATATATCTCAAGAAACTCAGTGGATTGGCTGGGTGGTCAGAGACTCGGAAAGATCACAATTGGAAAATTGGTGAGAAAGACATCTGGGGAACAAGTATGTGGTTAGATTTCTCCAAATGGGCAAAGGATGTGAAGATATTTGTGTCCCATGTAAATGCTCACTAAAAGGTGACTTCAGCCGAGGAGGAGTTCAGTAATCACGTGGATACGATGACCGTTCTGTGGACAGTCAGCTTTTCCAGCCATCTGTCATGCCCAATGCCGAGGAGAGTGCAGTAATCACGTGGATACGATGACTGTTTGTGGACAGTCAGCCTCTCTCCCCAGCCCTCCCTGTCATTGCCCAATGGCACAGGAGCAAAGTGGCCATGGTGGCCGAGATGGAGGCTATGCTCAGGCTCAACAACATGGATTTCCACTCACCAAGGCTGACCTGGCTACAGCTGCTGCTGAATGCCAGACCTGCCAACAGCAGAGACCAACACTGAGTCTCAGATGTGTCACCATTCCTTGAGGTGACCAACCACAACCTGGTGGCAGGTAGACCACTTCCTTCATGGAAAGGACAATGCTTTGTTCTTACTGGAGTAGATACTTAATCTGGTTATGGATTTGCCTTTCCTGCACATAATGCTACTGCCAAAGCCACCATCCATGGACTTACAGAATGCCTTATCTACCATCATAGTATTCCACAAAGTATTGCTTCTGACCAAGGAATTCATTTCACAGCCAGAGAAGTGTGACATGGGCTCACGATCACGGACTCCACTGGTCTTACCATGTTTCCCATCATCCTGAAGCAGCTTGTCTGGTAGAAAGATGGAATGGCCTTTTGAAGACACAGTTACAGTGCCAATTAGGTGACAGCAGTGTGGAGGGATGGGGTAGGGTTCTTCAGAAGACAGTATGTGCTATGAATCAGCATCTGATATATGGTAGTTTCTCCCATAGCCAGGATCCATGGGTCTAGGAACCAAGGGATAGAAAAGAGAATAGTTCCAGTAACTGAGTCAACAAATTCATTAAAGGATTTTGTTGTATATATTCCTTGCACATAGTACTGTGTTACATATGGACAATTTCATGTAAGTATGTATTTTACATTGAGCACATTTCCTGCATACTCCCCCATCTTTGTCATCCCATTCCCATCAGGCCCTTTGTTTCCTTAGACATTTACGCTTCTATTTTCATGTAATGTATACACACGTGATTTAGTGTGTCTATATGAAATCTAAGAGCCACATAGGAAAAAAAACCATAATATTTGTCTTTCTGAGGCTGGCTTAATTCCCATGCCATAAATTTGTTTTTCTTTGTGGCTGGAAAGAAATTCCATTTTGCATACACATCACATTTTCTTTATCCATTTCTCCACTGACAAACACCCAGGTCAGTTTATTAACTTAACTACTGTGAATGGTTCTGTGATAAACACAGTATCAAGTATCTGTGTGATAGTCAGCAAATATTTTGGAGCATCTATGGCCCTGAGCTGGGGACAGTAGATGAATAAGGAATGAGGCAACCTTCGAGCCCACAAGGACTTTACCGGGGGTGAGGCAGACATAGGAAAGAACAAGTAGAAGCCAGTGAGAGGCCACTACAGAATAGACAGGCTTAATGTTCTATGCCTGGGGATGCCAAATACACAAGGTTTTAATCCACAGTTATTTGTGGTATCTTTTAGATTTAAAAAAGAAAAGAAAAAGAAACTGCAGACTGGGAGAGCCCTTCTGGTTTCCAAAGCATCTGGGATTTCTTGGTGTTGTTTATAGAACAGAGCCTGAGAAAAATCTTTGCTGCTAACGAGCCAAAATTTAGTTTATAATTAGACAAGAGGGCTTGGCAACAAGAGAAGATGGAACACAGCTAGGAATCGGAGAGACGATAGCAGGGAAGCAGCCTGAAATTAATTTCTAATTTCAGCTTTTAGAAATGTCTATTAAAATAATAGATTTCCATTGATAACCAAGCTTGACCCATCTCAGGAACCAGACAAAAGGCCCCATTGTGTAGTTACCTTTCAAAATATAAATAGTAACCATTAAAGACAGCGTGCCAGGCAGTGCCAGGCAGTGCCAGGAGCTGTTGATATATGGTCTCAATCTTCATGAACATGTCATGTGGGGATACTTGGCCTCATTTTATAGGAGTGGAAAGTGAGGGTCAGAAAGCATAATTCACTCACTTTATGATGCTAGAGGGGCAGAAATGAGCTTTGTATTCCAGGCCTCAGACCCTATAATCTTTACAATAAGACTATTAGCTCTTCATTATATATATATGTATATTCTTCTCACTTTCAAAAGATATGTGTAGTAAAACATACTTTAATAAGTATATGTAGAAGCCAGTTACAATGAAGGAAAAGAAAACCAAAAGCTCTTTGAAGGAGGAGCAATGTCATCAAACCAATAATTTTCCACACAAATGTTTAGTGAGAATGTAGATTAAGGAATTAAACTAAAATCAGATTAAACCCAGAAGTCTTTAGAAAGCTACAGTGAAGAGGGAAACATGTGAGTTTTATATCTCTCATAAAAGGCATGTAAATAGATTCAGTGAAACAGAATTATGGGCATTAATAATAGGGCAGTGTAGATGATGTATGGGATCACAGTGCAGAAGAAATTGAGATTATTTATATGCAAAACCCATTTTCATATGGTGTTTCAAAAATGCCTGGCAAACCCTTATGAGACACTTTTTATGAGGAAAAAGCTTCTATTCCCTGGACCTGTCTCCTTCTACTGTACCAGTTAATGCGGTCACTGAGCTCATACACTGCAGAATTATAATAGTAGGTTGGATAAGAACTCACAGACTCCTAAAGGCCTGAGAAAGTGTGATAGAGGATAGAGCAGAGAGAGACTCGGTGGGTAGGATATTATTGACTGACCACTGTCCAAATCTACTCGCACCTCTGTGTCATCTTATTTCTCTCTCCTTCTGACTTCTCATTTGTATATTTATGGAGCACAGTGACAGATGCTGAGGTCAGTAAGAATGGCCACATGGTTATGGAGGTCATTGCAGAGTGTTTGTTTTTTTTCTCATATCTAATCAGGAAAGAACCACCCTTGTCTTCTCTCGATCCAGCCACCACCAAGGTTGTCTTCTACCAGCCGGGC
Organism: Mastomys natalensis; assembly: GCA_021653895.1. Taxonomy (NCBI): domain Eukaryota; kingdom Metazoa; phylum Chordata; class Mammalia; order Rodentia; family Muridae; genus Mastomys; species Mastomys natalensis. The sequence continues at coordinate 540,808 of JAJTUV010000537.1, forward strand.
AGCATGTTTAGGTGTGCACTTAGTAAATGACTTTGGACAATTAAGTAAACAGGGATGACATAGCAAGCCAGGGACACCATCTTGTGGGGGGTTTTATGTGTAGACTGATAGGCATGTCCTACTGGCCACCAGGTACACCCAGAGGCCCTGGTTCTGAGTGGAGGGCAAACTTCTTCCCAGAGATTTCTTGATCTAAAAGAAAGAGTACAGTGTTGGAAGACTGGTGGGCCTCCGTTCAAACATCGTTATTTGGACTTGCTAACCTTTGGCTTTAGACAAGCCTTTACCCAGCGTCAGCTACCTTAGCTGTGTAGAAAGGGAGCTGGATCCATTTTGGAAAGTCTGTGTAAGTGTTAAAATAGTTATGTGGATGTAACATTCTATACATGGCACCTGGGATGAGGTGGTGGATCATCTTCATGGTTGTGAGGGGAAGACATCTCTGACTGTGTCTGTGCAAGTGTTTCTAGAAATGGTTAACTGACCTGGGAGGAGTCACCTTAAATGTGGCTGTCACCATCCTATGGCATGGAATCCCAGAGTCAATAGAAAGAGGAAGTTAGTTGAAGAAAGTATTTACTTCTCTTTCTTTCTCACACTGGACCCAACCTATCATCTGCCTGACAGTCCCACTGCTGTTAAGTCCCTGCCATGATTGAAGACAGCCTGGGGCTGTGAGCCAGAAGACCCCCCCCCCACACACACACAAGCTGTTGCTTTTATCAGGCATTGTGCTGTCCTGATCAGAAAAGAAACTAATACAGATGATTATCTAATTTTCTTTGATTCTTCTGTTTGAAGTCTTGGAAGTTTAAATTAATATTGACCTGTATTCTTATATGCTTCTGATTTTTTCATTTTAGTTTTTTTTTTTAACTAGATGATAGGATGCATCAGACAGGAAATGCACCCGACTTCTGCGCTGTTGGTCAGGGACTGCCACAGAGCAGGGGCTCCATACATATGTACTGAGTGAGTGGGTGAGTTACTGTGGGAATGACGGGTAGGAAGGGTTTGCGTCCACAACTAACTACCCTCACCTCCATCACACAAAGCACTGAAGATCCTGAGTTCACAACTATGGTCCCTTACATGCAGGGTATGGGATATCTTGTGGTTTTGAAGGAGCCAACAGAAATGATCTCTTATCACTGGCCTATTCTTTTCTTTTTAAGAATTGTTTATTTATTGTATGTGAGTACACTGTTGCTGTCTTCAGAAACCAGAAAAAGACATCAGATCCCATTACAGATGAACCACCATGTGCTGGGAATTGAACCCAGGACCTCTAGAACAGCACTCAGTGCTCTTAACCGCTGAGCCATCTCTCCAACCTGACCTGCTTGGATTTAACTTTAGAATTTGTGTATGGTTCCTAGGGACATACTTTATTTTATTATACAGATAGAGACTGTGGGTTTTCAATAAAATATGCTCAGCAGGTTAAGTACAGGGTGTCCACATTTGCTGATAGGTGCTTACTTTCATAAAGTCAGTACTTTAATTAATTAGTCATTAATTTTTTAAAAAAGCTCATACTAGTTGTAGATGATTGTTGGTTATGATTTCACCAGGAAGATATTACCAAAGTGATTAATGGAGAGTAATGTTAGGATTGAATTAAAAATCAGTTTAAAATGTTAATAAGCCAAGTATTTAATCTTCATAGATAGGTAATAAAATCAGGAATGATAGAGGAGTAACTTCCAAAAATTCTCTCCAAAGGAAGAAAATTAAAAAAGGCATCCGTGGCAAAATTAAACTAAGTAATTAAAATTCAATGAGTAACAAGCCAGTTTTTTTTTTTTTTTTTTTAATAAAACAACGTTGAGCCTTGTTGTAATGGTGATCTGAATGCCTTTGTTAAATACAAAAACAAGGGATGGATAACAATTTCAAAATGAGCTTTGATAAAATAACAGGTCATTCCGTCGCTTTAGTTTTATCTATGCTATCTGATCAGCAAACCTGATACAGATACACTCACGTCCTTTGCCTAGGAACAGGAAATAAAATCACTCCTGCAGTGGGAGTGATTCATCATCCTGCAGAAAGTGTCTCCCAGAACGCCACCTTTTCTTATATTCTCCAAATACAAAGGACCATGATAAATGACAGTCGTAAGAGCCCAGGTTTGTTTCTAAAATGCAAAACCCCAGAGATTAGCACAGATATTCAACTGATCTTCTGCCTATTGTCTAAGCTCTACATGTAAGAGAACAACCTGGGAGAATATCCCCAAAGGCATATGCTGTGATTGGTGGGCTGGACCAGGGAATAGGTTACCTGAAATGGAAGAAGCTGAGCATAGCTCAGGAAGGAAGATAGCAGCCACAACTGCACAATGGTCAGAATGGCTATCACCAGGAAAATAAACAACTAGGCAAGGACATGGTGTGTATGTGTGTGCATGTGTGTGCGCACGTGTGTGTGTGTGTGTGTGTGTGTGTGTGTGAGAGAGAGAGAGAGAGAGAGAGAGAGAGAGAGAGAGAGAGAGAGCCATCTCTCTGGTCCCTAAACCTTGCTTCTCATTAGGACTCTGCTCCTGGGTTGGAACAGTCATAGCCCTTCCAACTGCAAGATATCCGCGTCATCCATCATTTGGCTGCTCAGTGTTCCATCCTGGGCTCTTGTGGTGTAGTAGCTTCTCACACTGCACTTGGGGTACCAAATTCCTTTGTAAGACTTAAGAAATTTGTGCCTTAAAGACCAACTTTCCAGAAGTCTCTTGTAGCTACCCTTGGAAATCTTCCCATCATTCAAGATTGGGTGGCGCATGAATTCTCATTAACTCTCGTCTACTTCCTGGTCTTAGGGCTCTGAAGCAAAGCCAAAGTAAACACACAGCAAAGACATAGGGAAAACAGGGACTTGCTCTCATGTGCAGAACTTTCTGAAGAATTCGGTAGTACAAAGACCTTTGGTCAAACGAAAAAAATGTAAGTCTAATTAGATTTCCTGTTATCGACACTGTTTATTAGTATTGTTTCTGTCTCCAGTTGTTTTTGGAGAGTGAAAACTGTGCTGAATTGTTTTTGTCAACTTGACCCAAATCAGAGACATGTAAGACAAGGGAACCTCAATGGAGGAATTGCTTCCATTGGCCATGGGCATGTCTATTGGGCATTCTCATGATTAATGTTTGAAATGGAAGGCAGCCAGGCAGTGGTGGTGCACGCCTTTAATCCCAGCACTTGGGAGGCAGAGGCAGGTGGATTTCTGAGTTCGAGGCCAGCCTGGTCTACAGAGTGAGTTCCAGGACAGCCAGGGCTATACAGAGAAACTCTGTCTCATAAAAACCTGAAATGGAAGGTTTCAGCCCCCTTTGGGGGATGCTATCCATAGGTAGGTAGTCCTGGGCTGTATCAAAAAGCACGCTGAACAAGCCATGGAGACCAAGCCAGTGAGCACGGGAGCAGGGTTCCTCCAGGGTTCCCTTCGCCCAATGCTATTAAACCTACTCAAGGTTTTCAAACAGTGGACCATAGTCACTGATGGATAACAAAATCAGTTTAGGGGATCAAGATGTATTCACGAAACAAAGAATAAAGTGAAATAGAAGATATAGAAATAGATCGTAAATAAAAATTGTGTTTTCCTGTAGGCTTCCCTCTTAGCTACTGTTGTATGAACGATCATTTGCACCATGTTGTAATATGGAGTTTAGTTGTCACTGGGAGCCGTAGTCTAAACCATTAGGGGAAAAATGTTGCCTTCTACTGCAGGGTTATAGAGCTTGAGTTGCTGGAAATGTAAATTTCGGAAAAATGGCTAACACTGAACTTCTAACAGACAGATGAATGAGGTGAGTAGTCCAACATCGATTTCAGAAAGGTTACACTTGCACTGTGGAACAGTGTGCATAGGGGCTGAGGATGTGGCTCAGCTGGTAGGGGGCTCGCCTGGCAAGTACAAGGCCCTGGGTTCTCTCCCCAGCATCACCTAAACTGGCTGCAGTGTTCTATGCTTTAGAAGGCAAAAGGGCCAGAATTTAGGGCTATCTTTGGCAATCTAGAAAGTTCAAGACTAACCTGGATAACATGAGACTACAGATAGTGATGAGAGCTGTGTACATGACCTTAGGAGGCACTCCTAAGTTTCAAGACACCTTCGGGAATGTCTTATGTGTCTGCCTAAAGAGCTTAAGACATTTGTTGTGGATAAATACCTTCTCTGTTATACAGAAGAATAGCAGATGCTCTCTACTGAGAATTTACCACATGCTAGGTCCCATTCTGAAAGCAGTGTGCATGGGATCTCTTGTGACCCTTATGACATGTTTCTGAGATTTTTTTTTTCTCAACCCACGGTCTTGCTACAGATCTAGTGTTTTCTTACTGTTTCAGATGTAGAAACCCATATGGTACAGTAGGGCATCTTGCCTTTAAGGATTGGAATTCAGAGCAGGTTGACTTCTCCATCCTCAAGTCAGTTGGGAGAGAGGACAGTGGGGCCACATCTTCAGCCAGAATCTTTTCCCTCACTGCTTAACAAGTTAGTTTTTTTTCTGACAAAGAATTTTCGGAGTTCCGTTTAAATTGCTCATGCTGCGTTAAAGTCCTTTCCTTCTTTGTCTTCTTTGTGGTGCCACAGAACAGCTGGTCACCATTTCCCCCTCCCCAACCCACCCCCACCCCTTGACAATGAATGGTAAGACTGTCATCAAGTTGGGGACAGTAATTGTCCTTCTTCAGAAACAACAATCTCAGCTTCTTGAGCCATTTTTTTCTTGGTCCTATTTTCTCCCAAGCCTTCAATTACTTCTTTGTTCCTTGCCTTGTCCCTTGGGGATAGAGCAGCAGTTTATCCTTATCAGCCCTGGCTGTGGGGACAGAATGAGGTGTGGACATTTCTAGTCTGTATATATTCCTCTGTCCATAGGCTGAGACCCGTGGGGGGACTTTTTATGTGCACCCTGCCAGCCCCTCTGGACTCCCGTCACACTTACAGGTTAGCTGCCCTGAGTGGCTCAGGACACATGCGTCTCCAGTAACCTTCGAGCCATTTCTGGCTCACTATTAACAATGGTCCCAGCCTCCTCACCTCTGTTCCTTCCTCACGATGACCCCTTCTGCTCTCTAAATCTCCTCACATACTTTGTCCTCTAAGAGGGTTGACCATTTGACTGCACTTGTCTGCGTAGTCCTTTTTACTTTGTCTCAGACTGCTTATGTTCTTGTCATCATCCTTTTAAATATTGTCAATTTGTTGCTTAATTTATGAAACATGGACTTGCTGTAAAATTCAAACCACATATAAGGCACACACAGAGCATGTTCTTTTCCTAATCTGCTGTCCTCTAGAGATAGGTGACCAACTAGTGTTGGCAATTTCAGAGGCATCATTCTTACATTCTAGACAGCTTATTTATGATTATTAACATATACTCGTGCATGAATTTGTATATGATCCATATTCACTTTGTGATAGGCACACATGTACACGCACATGTGTGTCATGCACAAACTGGATAGCTACCTTATTCGGTATTGTTTTTTGCCGCAGTTCAGCTTGGTTAGTGTGGTGATTTGAATATGCTTGGCCTAGGGAGTGGCATTATTAGGAGTCACGGCCTTGTTGGAGTGGGTGTGGCCTTGTTGGAGTAGGTGTGGCCTTGTGGGAGGAACTGTGTCATTGTGGGGGTAGGCTTTGAGACCCTTCTTCTAACCACATGGGAGCTAGTCTTCTCCTAGAGGCTTTTAGATAACAATGTAGAACTTTCAACTCCTCCTGCACCAAGCCTGCCTGGACACTGCCATGTGCCTGCTTTGATGATAATGAACCTGTAATTCAACCCCAATTAAATGTTGTCCTTACATGAGTGGCCTTGGTCATAATGTCTGTTCACAGCAGTAAAACCCTAACTAAGACAGTAATTCCATTAATGCATTTCAGCTTTAGCTTGTATATGGCGTTCCATTCCAGGGAATAAATCTTAATTTATTTCATTAAGCCCTTTGTAACACACACGTGATTTTAAGAGCATGGACTTTGAAATGACATTATCTAGAGAATTCTGTCACTATCGTGTACTGGCTCTAAGAACATGGCCACCCACTTCTTTGTTTCCTTTATAACTGCAGAATGAAAACTGCAATGGTAACACCACTTTGGGTGACCGTGAGGGTTAAATATGCTAATTAGTCTCACCAGTCCAGCAGTGTGTGGCACAGAGTAGGCTCCAGTCAGCACTGGTTACTGACCAAACTGTTCCCTAAGTTTGGCTGTCACCCTGTGTGTTGCAGCGAATAACCTTGAGTGTAGGAATGATACCCAAATATTTAACAACCATTACACCATGGACACTGATTAATGAGAGCGATGCTGTCCACAGTGTTGATGTATGGCCCAGAGGACTCTGGGAGTGATGGGTACTTGCCTCTTGGCTTGATGAGTTGTGCAAGTCTGTAGGTTCTTGGAAAAGACCTGGATCTCAGAACAGTGTTTCTATAAAAGTAGTGTTAAGTGTCCCAAGGCTCTAACAAGTAGGTATGGCACACACAAGAGTGAAGTCAGCTCTCCAGTCAAATCCATTTTCAGACCCATGAATCCATGTCTTTGAGGATAAATGCCTAGATGTGCAATTGTTAGGGAAGGTTTTGCACACTTGCAGTTCTCCTCTTGGACTCTTACATCCACATCAACAAAATATGGAAGTGCTGTTCCCTGCCATGTGCTATGTCGGTGAGTGTCTTCATGCCTTTGCTCATCTGATGGTTGAAAAATGGTGCCTCAGTCTTAATTTGCATTCCGCTTTTATGATTGAGTCCTTGAATGCATCTAGAAGACATTTATACTCTTTCTATTTATTATTATTCTGGTTGTGACTGGATATCTTTATATGCTTAGCAGATATTTTTACTTACCTTTCTGTCCATTGTTTTTGTACATTGTCTTAGTTAGGGTTTCTGTTGCTGTAAAGAGACACCATGGACTTCCGGTCTGGGCCTAGGAACAGAGCAGATCCTGGGAGGCAGCTCTGCACTGAACCTCACAAAACCCAGCAGAAGTGGGGCACCCAGGAGCTCTGACCCAGGCAGTATCTCAGGTAAGGAGACAGCAACACCCACCCCAAACAGGGAGTAACTGGGACCCACTGGGACCCACTGGGACCCACTGGGACCCACTGGGACCCACTGGGACCCAGGGATTTCACTCCTGGCCTGAAGCACTGGTTCCTTCCAGTTTGGGCCCCAGCGCTCAGCAGATCTCAGGCGGCAACTCTGCACCCAATCCCACAGAACCCAGAGAAAGCGTGGCTCCCAGGAGCTCTAATTTGAGCAGTTTCTTAAGCAAGGAGGCAGCAACACTTGCCCCAAACAGGGAGTAACCGGGACCAACTGAGACCCAGGTACTCACTCCCGGCCCAGAGCACTGGTTCCTTCCGGTCTGGGCCCAAGCACTGAGCAGATCTTAGGCCCTAGCTCTAACCTCAGCAGCAACACCCAACCTAAACAGTTCTGACACAACCAAGAGAATAGGAAAGACAGGCTCCAGTCAGAGGTACAGCACAGGTAGCACCAAGGAGAACCAGATGGCAAAAGGCAAGCACAAGAATACAAGGACCAGCAACCCAGAGAACATGACATCATCAGAACCTAGTTCTCCCATATTAAGTCCTGAACTCCCCATATCACTAGGAAAGCAAGAGTCAGATCTAAAATCACTTCTAATGATGATGATAGAGGACTTTAAGAAGGACATAAATAACACTCTCAAAGAAATCGAGGAGAACACAGGTAAACAGGTAGAAGCCCTTAAAGAATCACAAGAGAACACAATCAAACAGGTGAAGGATTTGAACAAAACCATCCAAGACATAAAAATGGAAATAGAAACAATAAAGAAATCACAAAGGGAGACTACTCTGGAAATAGAAAACCTAAGAAAGATATCAGGAGTCACATATGCAAGCATCACCAACAGAATATAAGAGATAGAAGAGAGAATCTCAGGTGCAGAAGATATCATAAAAATATTGACACAACTGTCAAGGAAAACGCAAAATGCAAAAAACTCTTAACACAAAACATCCAGGAAATCCAGGACACAATGAGAAGACCAAACCTAAGGATAATAGGTATAGAAGAGAGTGAAGATTCCCAACTTAAAGGGCCAATAAATATCTTCAAGAAAATCATAGAAGAAAACTTTCCTAACCTAAGGAATGAGATGCCCATAATCATATAAGAAGCCTACAGAACACCAAATAGACTAGACCAGAAAAGAAATACCTCCCGTCACATAATAATCAAAACACAAAACGCACAAAACAAAGAAAGAATTTTAAAAGCAGTAAGGGAAAAAGGCCAAGTAACATATAAAGGCAGACCTATCAGAATTACACCTGACTTCTCACCAGAGACTATAAAAGCCAGAAGATCCTGGACAGATGTCTTACGGACCCTAAGAGAACACAAATGCCAGCCCAGGCTACTATACCCAGCAAAACTCTCAATTACCATAGATGGAGAAACCAAGATATTCCACGACAAAACCAAATTTACACAATATCTTTCCACACACCCAGCACTACAAAGGATAATAGCAGGAAAGCCCCAATACAAGGAGAACAATCATACCCTAGAAAGAGCAAGAAAGTAATCCTCCTCCAACAAACCCAAAAGAAGATAACCACACAAACCATGCCTCCACTTTTAGTAAAAATAACAGGAAGCAACAATCTCCTCTCCTTAATATCTCTTAATGTCAATGGACTTAATTCTCCAATAAAAAGACATAGGCTAACAGACTGGATATGCAAACAGGATCCAACATTTTGCTGCATACAGGAAACCCACCTCAGTGACAAGGACAGACATTACCTTAGAGTAAAAGGCTGGAAAACAATTTTTCAAGCAAATGGTCCTAAGAAACAAGCTGGAGTAGCCATTCTAATATCGAATAAAATTGACTTTCAACTTAAAGATATCAAAAAGGATAAGGAAGGACATTTCATATTTGTCACAGGAAAAGTCAACCAACATGAACTTTCAATTCTGAACATCTGTGCACCAAATGCAAGAGCACCCACTTTCATAAAAGAAACCTTACTAAAGCTCAAATCACACATTGCACCTCACACAATAATAGTGGGAGACTTCAACACCCCACTCTCAGCATTGGACAGATCATAGAAATGGAAACTAGACAGAGGTACAGTGAAACTAACAGAAGTTATGACCCAAATGGACTTAACAGATATCTATAGAACATTTCACCCAAAAACAAAAGAATATACCTTTTTCTCAGCACCTCATGGTACCTTCTCCAAAATAGACCATATAATTGGTCACAAGAAAGGCCTCAACAGATACAAAAAAATCGAAATAATCCCATGCATCCTATCAGATCACCATGGTCTAAAGCTGGTCTTCAATAACGACAAAGACAATAGAAAGCCCACATTCACATGGAAACTGAACAATACTCTACTCGTTGATAATGGGGTGAGGGAAGAAATAAAGAAAGAAATTAAAGACTTTTTAGAATTTAATGAAAATGGAGACATATCATACCAAAACCTATGGGACACAATGAAAGTAGTGCTAAGAGGAAAACTCATAGCTCTAAGTGCATACAAAAAGACACTGGAGAGAGAACACACTAGCAGCTTGACAACACACCTGAAAGCTCTAGAGCAAAAAGAAGCAAATACACCCAAGAGAAGTAGACGGCAGGAAATAATTAAACTCAGGGCTGAAATCAACCAAATAGAAACAAAGAGAACTATACAAAGAATCAATAAAACCAGGAGCTGGTTCTTTGAGAAAATCAACAAGATAGATAAACCCTTAGCCAGACTAATCAGAGGGCAGAGAGACAGTATCCAAATCAATAAAATCAGAACTGAAAAGGGTGACATAACAACAGAAACCGAGGAAATTCAACAAATCAGCAGATCCTACTACAAAAGCCTATACTCAACAAAATTGGAAAATCTGGATGAAATGGACAATTTTCTAGACAAGTACCAGTTACCAATGTTAAATCAGGAGCAGATAAATCATCTTAACAGTCCCATAACCACAAAAGAAATAGAAGCAGTCATTAAAAGTCTCCCCACCAAAAAAGTCCAGGTCCAGACGGTTTTAGTGCAGAATTCTATCAAACCTTCAAGGAAGATCTAATACCAATTCTCTTCAAACTATTTCACGAAATAGAAAAGGAAGGAACACTATCTAATTCATTCTATGAAGCCACGATTACACTCATACCTAAACCACACAGAGACCCAACAAGAAAAGAGAACTTCAGACCAATCTCTCTTATGAATATTGATGCAAAAATATTGAATAAAATTCTCTCGAACCGAATCCAAGAACACATCAAAATACTTATCCATCATGATCAAGTAGGCTTTATCCCAGGAATGCAGAGTTGGTTCAATATACAGAAATCCATCAACGTAATCCACTATATAAATAAACTCAAAGAAAAAAAACCACATGATCATATTTCTTGATGCTGAGAAAGCATTTGACAAAATTCAACACCCCTTCATGATAAAAGTCTTGGAAAGATCAGGAAATCAAGGTCTATACCTAAACATAGTAAAAGTAATATACAGCAAGCCAGTAGCCAACATCAAACTAAATGGAGAGAAACTTAAAGCACTCCTATTAAAATCAGGGACTAGACAAGGCTGCCCACTCTCCCCCTACCTATTCAATATAGTACTGGAAGTCCTAGCCAGAGAAATTAGGCAACAGAAGGAGATCAAAGGGATACAAATTGGAAAGGAAGAAGTCAAAGTTTCACTATTTGCAGATGATATGAGAGTATATTAAGTGACCCCAAAACTTCCACCAGAGAACTCCTAAACCTGATAAACAACTTTAGCAAAGTGGCTGGGTATAAAATTAACTCAAACAAATCAGTAGCATTCCTCTACACAAAGGATAAACTGGCTGAGAAAGAAATTATGGAAACGACACCCTTCACAATAGTCACAAATAATATAAAATACCTTGGTGTGAATCTAACCAAGCACGTAAAAGACCTGTATGATAAGAACTTCAAGCCCCTGAAGAAAGAAATCGAAGGAGATCTCAGAAGATGGAAAGATCTCCCACGCTCATGGATTGGAAGGATTAATATAGTAAAAATGGCTATCTTGCCAAAAGCAATCTACAGATTTAATGCAATCCCATCAAAATTCCCACTCAATTCTTTACAAAGATAGAAAGAGCAATCTTAAAATTCATTTGGAATAACAAAAAACCCAGGATAGCGAAAACTACTCTCATCAACAAAAGAACTTCTGGGGGAATCACCATCCCTGATTTCAAGCTGTACTACAAAGCAATAGTGATAAAAATGGCATGGTATTGGAACAGAGACAGGCAGGAGGATCAATGGAATAGAATAGAAGACCCAGAAATGAATCCCCATACCTACGGTCACTTGATCTTCGACAGAGGAGCTCAAACCATCCAGTGGAAAAAAGACAGCATTTTCAACAAATGGTGCTGGTCCAACTGGAGGTCAACATGTAGAAGAATGCAAATTGATCCATACTTATCTCCTTGTACAAAGCTCAATTCCAAGTGGATCAAGGACCTCCACATAAAACCAGCTACACTGAAACTAATAGAAAAAAATAGGGAAAAGCCTTGATCACATGGGCACAGGGGAAAAGTTCCTGAACAGAACACCAATGGCTTATGCTCTAAGATCAAGAATTGACAAATAGGATCTCATAAAACTGCAAAGCTTCTGTAAAGCAAAGGACACTGTCAATAGGACAAAGCGGGAACCAACAGATTGGGAAAAGATCTTCACCAACTCTACATCTGATAGAGGGCTAATATCCAAGGTATACAAAGAACTGAAGAAACTAGATTCCAGACCATCGAATAACCCTATTAAAAAATGGGGTAGAGAGTTGAACAAAGAACTCTCAACTGAGGAAACTCAAATGGTTGAGAAGCATCTAAAGAAGTGTTCAGCATCCCTAGTCATCAGGGAAATGCAAATGAAAACAACACTGAGATTCCACCTCACACCAGTCAGAATGGCTAAGATCCAAACACAGGTGACAACAGCTGTTGGTGAGGATGTGGAGAAAGAGGAACACTCTTCCATTGTTGGTGGGATTGTAAGCTGGTACAACCACTATGGAAAGCAGTCTGGCAGTACCTCAGAAAATTGAACATAGTGTTACCTGAGGACCCAGCTATACCATTCCTGGGCATATACCCAGAAGATATTTCAACATGCAACAGGGCCACATGCTCCACTATGTTCATAGCGGCCTTATTTATAATAGCCAAAAGCTGGAAAGAACCCAGATGTCCTTCAACAGAGGAATGGATACAGAAAATGTGGTACATTTACACAATGGAGTACTACTCAGCTATTAAAAACAAGGAGTTCATGAAATTCTTAGGCAAATGGATGGAGCTAGAAAATATCATCCTGAGTGAGATGACTCAATCACAAAAGAACAACCATGGTATGCACTCACTGATAAGCAGATATTAGCACAAAAGCACATAATACCTAAGACGCAATGCATAGACCTCATGAAACTCAAGAAGAAGGAGGAAGACCAAAGTATGGGTGCTTTTGTCCTTTTTAGAATGAGTATCAAAAGATTCAACCAGAGCTCCCAGGGTCTAAACCTCCAGCCTGAGAACAGGTAAGTGAGGGTGGCCTTGTCAGGCATCAGTGGAATTGGAGGACCATGGTCCCCAAAAGTTTGGATTCCCTAGTATTGGAGAATCTGAGAGCAGGGAGATAGGTTTGGGAGGATGTTCGGAGCACACCCTCATAAGATTAGGAGGAGGGGATATAGGATAAGGGGGCTAGGGGGAGAATGGGAGAGATGAAAACATTGAAAGGTAAATACGCAAAATATCTAATAAAAAAATATAATGGGTCTGACAAAAAAAAGATAGCTTACTTATTTCAAATTATTTTCAAAAGTTTCTAGGAGATGCTAATTGGCTAAGACCTTATTTTAAGCTCTCCACAAAAGAATTTTGGTCTCTGTTTAATATTCTTAGGAGAGATGTAAATCCTGATTTCCCTCAAAAACCAATTGACAAAAGAGGAGCAAGTTTACAAAAAGTAGAAGAAGCTATTATTAATCGATATATTATAAAGACTGACTAGTTGTTGGCTGTTCTATAACAGTTCTTTGATAAAAGAGATTATTAATGTAGATTTATATTTCTTTAAATAGTGTCTTTATGACTTTCTGAGTGTGGAAGAAGCAGCTGCTGGTGCTTCTGCCCAGATCTGACAAGAACTCTGAAAAATGTGTTTTTAAAGTATCTTTCTGGGTTCCCTGAGGGACAAGCCTGACTGCATAGGGGTTGATGTCAAAAGTATCCCCTCTCCAGGAAAAAGACATCGGGATGGATATGGCCCTCATGCCTCACTGGACAACAACAGGAGGACTGGCGCCATTACAAGGTCCCCTTCAATTATTGGAGGTCAGGCCTCTATCCCTGGCTTCGCAAGAATAGAATCGCCAAGGCCCTTCTATACGTAGAGAAGGGAGGAGATGTCAGGAGCAGCCCTGCATATACTCTAAAGGCCTAAAATCAGCCATAGACCTAAAATCAGCAATAGGCCTGACATACATGCATGCTAATACCAAGTCTTGGGTCTCTGTGGAAAAACACTGAAACAGAAGGCTATAAGCTATTGTAAACAGGCAGCTTCTGTGGAAATTTACCAGCCCGAGTAGTCAGGTCTTATAAATAGGCATCCTCGGTGGACAGTACCAACTTAGATAAGGACAAGTGAATCATAGGCAGAGTTATAGTGTCCTGTCCCCTGAACCTACATCCAGCTGATACCCTGTTCTGAAAGTTATCTGTATTCCCCTGATTACCTATGCTCTGGTGCCATTCCCTTTCCCACATCCTGGCTTTTTGTGTTTATAACCTCTGTGTAAATAAGTAAATTACGATGTGACTTAAATAACTAAATAAATTTAAAAAAAAAGAGAGAGAGAGACACCATGACACAGGAACTCTTATGAAGGAAAACATTTAATTGGGGCTGGCTTACTGTTCAGAGGTTCAGTCCATTATCATCATGGTAGAAAGCATGGCAGCTCACAGGCAGTAGGTTTAGGGTTCTACATCCTAATCTACAGGCAGCAGAGGGAGACTGTGTCACACTTTACCTATCTTCAGCATATATGAGACTTCAGAGCTCGCCTCCACTTCACAGTGTGTCCTCATACTTCCTCCAATAAGGCCACATCTACTTCAAGGCCATACCTTCTAATAGTGACACTCTCTATGAGCCAAGTATTCAAACGCATGAGTCTATGGGAGCCATTCCTCTTCAAACTATCACATATATCTTACTCAATTTTTCTTTTGTTGTTGTTGGTGGTGGTCTCTTACTGATTTGTAGGAGCTGATTATATATTACATGCAATTCATTGTTTTACATATTTATAGAGATTCATTGATTATCTGGGGCAGGTGAGGTACTCTTTTAAGATTAGGGGCCAGATGAGAAACAGTAGCCTCAATAAAACACAGTTTTCAGCTTCATGGAGATGTCAGCTAGTGAAGGAGACCGATAAGGAAATAAATAGTTGCCAGAAAGTTCTGAGCATGGTGGTGTTCTTTGGGAACACAGAGGAGAGAAGCATCCACGTGGCTGTGCCTAAGTAAGGACTTCTGCAAGCGGTGTTTAAAGCCTTGAATAGCAGATGCCCCCCAGATGCTTGCTTTCAGTGTCTAAGCTGGTGAGCACTTCCATTTCAGAGCCATTTCTAAGGAGCTGAACACCACGATTCTCCTTGTATCTGATTCTTCTCTGTAGTCAGGCTTATTTCGAGACACAAAAGGAAAGGTGTGAACACAGCAGTCCATCTGGGAGGCCTAAACCCTTGTCTTCCTGAGAAGTGTCTTTATTTATCTTATAGGAAGAAAGCTGCCAGCTCTATTTCCCAATGAGATAGAGCCCTTTCTAAATGTAAAGTAGGTCATATCCCCAGCACATTCGTCTGTCCTGCCTATTAATAATCTTCCAGCAACTTTTGGTTTTTTCTTTAAATGCAGGTTGGACACAAGATAGCACTCAAGCACCACAATCACCTTTATCGTTCGATTATGTCTTTTATTGAATTACTTGCTTTCAATATTTTACATCTAATTAACCTGTATAGCAACACATGCCATAAAGTGGGTCATCCTGCCTTTTTAAAAAAAAAATGAGTTAAGTGTAGTTTAGACCATTAATTCCACCTAGGGCTGAAACAACAGTCACGAAAAGAACAAAAGTCCTAGGCAGCTAGCGCCCCCTTTATGTGTGGTTCTGTGGTTCTCAAGCAGAGCTGATCCTGTGACTGGTGTGTCATAAGCCTGCCAAGCAGAGCGGCCTGCCTTCATCCACCAGGTTGAGAGTTTCTGCTTTAGTTCTCAAAAGTACCAAACAAAAGGAAGGTGTGTTGTTTGAATTAATGGGTGAGTTATGGCCACATAACTTATTCAACTCCGTACAAACCAAAAACATGAGGTCTCTTATTAGAAATTATTGAGTTTCCAAATGAAGACTGCAAGCATCAAATATAGGTGATTGAGAAGCAGAGCCACGTCCACAAACATAGGATGAGCAAAACAACTTATATGGAGAGGAGATGTGTATGTTCTTTGTCACATCTTGAAACATATAACTTCTGCAGAACCATGACTTGTGTTGTACGGATTTTGTGTGTGTGTGTTGAGGGAGACAGGCATGCATGTATATGCATGTGTGTGTGTGTACATTAGGCTAGAGGAAAGCCTCAAGTGACATTCCTCAGGTGCCACTCTCCACTTTAAAATACTTTTATTATTTTATGTATCTGAGTGTTTGCCTGCATGTATGTATGTGCATCAAGTGCATGCCTGGTCAGAAAATGACTTTCATTCAGAAGAATGGCTGAACTTAGAGACAGTGGCAAGCCATTATGTGGGTGCTGGGTATCAAACTAGGTCCTTTGCAAGAGCCTGAGGCTCAAAAAGCAAGCTGGGCTGTAGTCAGTGGCCTTCAGTAACTTGTCTGTCTCTGCTTTTCCAGAGCTGGGTTTACTAATGTGAGATACTGTTCTTGGCTTTTAAAAAGTTGGTTCTGGAAATCGAACTCAAGACTTTGTGATTGTGGGTGAAACACTCCCTCTCACCATAGCCATCTCCCCAGCCACAATAAAAAACCTTTTAGTAGCTGCTTTTATGGAGCCCACCAGTTCCATTGCTCCAGCAGAGAAGGCAGATGGGATGAGTGTCCCTTCTCTGCCTCCCTAGTTTTTATCTTCTCTCTCAGACCTGATATGCTGAACTTCTGACCAACCAGTATCTCCAAACTGCCTGAAAATAACATTCCTCTGAAATCCAGCTCTTATCAGTGAGTGCATGTGACGGGAACAATGGGTTCATTAATTGATAGCCAGTTTTGTTACTGGCACTGCAACTTGTCTCCCAATGCAGCAAGCAGTGCGTCAGCCTCGGATTTGCTATGCTGTTCTGCCGGCTACTCCTTCACAGACAAGTAATACAGTATGGCCCATCACACAGTTAAAAATGACACTTGGTTGTCCACATGGCTTCTCTCTTGGTAGGGTAGGGAGGACTGGAGGCAAGTCACAGGAAAGCTGCTCAGAAAAAGAACCATCACGACCCCTATGTGCTGATACAAGAGTGTGAAACAGTGACATTTGGGTTCTAACAAAGTGTGTGTGTGTGTGTGTGTGTGTGTGGTGTGCATATGCATGTGCAAGCCAGAGGTTAATAATGTAGGTTGTGTTCCTCAACCACTCCTCCATTTTATTCTTTGTGGCAGGGTCTCCCACAGAGCCCGGAGCTCTCTCACCAGGCTAGAGTGGCTGGCCAGAAAGCTCCAGGGGTAAAGATTGTATGTTGTCTATAAGGCCTGAATCATTTACTTTTTACCTAGAGAAAAAAACACCTCTGATGGGCAACTGTGAATGTAGATGGAACATAAATGTGTCACTGTGTAGCTGTTTTATTATGAAGTGCACACATGAGAACGGAGGAAACACCCCTCTAGGGTTTGGTATCGATGAGCCAAAGACGCTGCTCATATCACTAATGAACAATGGGTTTTTAACATAGTAGTGTTGGCACTGAAAGATGGTTTAGCTTTTGAACAGTATGAGTGAGAGTAAGAGGAGATCATATGTAAAGTTTCACAATAATAACTGTGCTAGGGAAAGAATTAGTTGATCGAGATACAATTCTACTTATCAAACCATGGCTGAACTACAACTGTCCATCACCTATCAGTCTAAAAGTTCAGGAAAACTCAATTTCAACATTCCTAATAGATTCAGTTGTTAAATAGAATTTATATTATTCTTAAGCCACATATTTTATTATTATTTATAAAACACGTTATATATATTACATATACATTACATATTTTTAATATTTTTATTTTATAAATACATAAGTATATTAATCTTTGTTATATTCATATATTATATATTGTATAATGATGAATACTATATATTATAGAATATATAATACTGTATTATATATTATATAATTATATTATTTATATATTATATTACATTATATATAATTACATATATAATTATATATAATACATAATACATCACATATATAGCATATAGTATATCATATATAAGAGTATAGTATATAATATAGTATAATATAATATACAATATACACAATATTTTAAAATTATGTATATATTATATAAAATGTAATTATATATGACATTACAATATATTATATATAATATATAACATATAATACCTACCATGTACCACATAACATACAACATACAACACATAACATGCACATAATATAACATAACACATAATGCAACATAACACATAACACATAACATAACACATAGTATGCAATATGCAACATACAAACACACAATATATAATATATAACATAAAATATAACATTATAATATATTATATATAATATCATATAATATAAATCTACAAAAATTAAATATTTATTACATAAATAATGTGCATGTATTTATATGTATTATATCAATAAAGTATAAAATGTGTATGTCTTTGTGGTGTGTGTGCATGTGCACCTATGTGTATGCGCATGCACATGTGTGTTACTTAAAATTCCTTTTTCTTGTCAACAATGGTTCTGAACTCCTCTGACATGGTTAGTACTTTGGTCATGTTTGCATTCTGGTGAAAATCACCTGAGAAAAATCAAAGGATAGAATTTCAATTTGGCTCATGATTTCTGTCATTGGTTTGAGCCCATGGTGGGCTGGCTCCATCGCTGTGGGCTTGAGAAGAGGCTGAACAAAGAAGAGATGCTCCCTTCATGGAGGCCAGAGAGAAGGCAGGTATGGGGAGAGTCCAGGTGTGGGTGTGGAAATGATAGGCCTATCAAAAGCATACTCCTCCTCCCTCCAATCTCCTAAGAACCCATTCAGATATGAACTTTGTTGGGGTTGGCCTGGTGCTGCTATGGATTCAAATGCTACATGCTGTACACCAAGATCTGAATGTTTCAAGAAGCAGAAGTGAATTTAACTTAAGCCAGCTTATGTTGTGTAAACCTTGCTCCCCAATTGAAAATTAACTGGCTAATAAAAGGCTAGAACCTATGATTGGGCAGTACACAGAGAGAGAGAGGTGGGACTTGAGGACCCAGTGATGGGTCTCAGGAGAGACCAGGGAAGGAGAAAGGACACCAAGAGGGGAGGAGGCTGCCTAGAGAGGGGATGGACCACAAGCATGTGACCAGGAGCAAGGTATCCCGAGGACAGGCTGATGGAGCAGAAATAACCTGGGAAGACACACAAGTAACACGGGACATACAGCTGGGATATCAGAATAGCTCAAAACCTGCCCAATCTAGGCTTATAGCTTGTAAATACATCCCAGGATTTTCTGAATTTAAACAGAATATAATTTTCTAGCTAGAATATATCATTCATTTTTACAGGACTCATCATGGGATTAATTTATGGATGAAGTTAGTTCTGTGATCTAATTATTTCTTCAAAGCTCCAAAGTTCAAAACAAGTCTTCAACATGTCATCTGTTTTCCAGGTTCACTTCATATGTAGCTGCAAGGTCTTGACAAATACCAGCACAGCACCAAATCTTTCTCCATCATAACACATTTCCATGAGGAAAACTCTAAACCACTCGCTTTCACTAGGTAAGTTTTGGGATGGTGAAGACCATGCTGTTCTGCTCCCTGCTGAGTTGGTAGTGGCTTTGTGGGAAACGTTAAGGGCTTAATAAATGCTTGTTCCTCTCCTCCTCCTTTCTCTCTGCGATAGTTGGAATTATTCCTATAAAGAGAGCTTCTTATGTTTGTCATGATTAACACAGAACATTTTGAGATGAGTCCTCACTGTGTAGCTTTGGCTGACCTGGAACTCACTTTGTAGGCCAGGCTGGCCCTGAGCTCACATAAATCCACCCCCCTCTGTCTTCCAAATGCTGGGATTAAAGGCACACAGCACCATGTTTTTATGATGGCATGGGATTCCCCATAAAATCACAAATTACAAATAAATGTTATCAGTTCTTTAGGTGGTTTCATTTATTGTTATCATCTTGCTGAGTGCCGCTATGCATGCATGGATGAAAAGCTTCCAGGGTTAGGTTATGGCACCTCCTACTTACACCAGCACATTGTTTCAGACATTTAGCAATCAATGACACACCAGTAAAAAAGATGTCTGTCCAGGTTCTGTGTGGTGAGACAGATATTAGGCAAGTGAGTACATGTCACATGCTGTGAGGAAAATAAAGCAAAGTAAGATGGAGAATAGAAGGACTGGAGAGATGGCTTAGTGGTTATGAGCATTGACTGCTCTTCCAGAGGTCCTGAGTTCCCAGCAACCACATGGTGGCTCACAATCATTTGTAATAGGATTTGGTGCCCTCCTCTGGTGTGTCTGAGGACAGAGACAGTGTACTCACATATATAAAATAAATAAATCTCTCTCCTCTTTTTTTAAAGATGGAGAATGGATGGGGCAGGAGCAGAGAGAACCCTGCTGTTATATTTTGTATGTCCAGAGAGGCCTCTCAGGTAAGTGATAAACTGAGTAAATGACAATGGCAAGTATCTGGCCAAAGATCCTGCCAGGCTGTGGAACAGATGACATAGACACCCCTTTGTTAATTCCCCTCCCTCCCTAGGGAAAGGCATAAATCATACCTACAACAGATTGAGGCACAATTCCACCAAAGGTCCCTATAGGGAATCAGTATGTTTACTGGTTTCCTACAGATCATAGGTGAGAGGATTACCTATGGGAGTGTGGATGCCTCCTTCACAAACACTGAACCAGACCATCCAGTCTTCACTCAGCAGGGATGATGGCCTTCGTATAGATAGATAGATGGGGGCCCTCCCCTAGAGTTGGATGATCTCCTATACCTCTACTTACCCCAGGCTGGGTACAATTAGGGCAGCATACAATTAGGGAATGTCTGGATCCATCTCTCTATGAGGGGAATGTAAACAGTCAACAAGAACAGCTAGGGTAAGCATTTTGCAAGGGTCACAACTGAACTTCCCAAGATGATGGCTTCTTGACCCTGAGGGCCATCAACCACAACAGGCTCTGAGAAGAGAAGATACTTTATAGGTTCAATGAGTGGGACAGAAGCTATATGACTACAGCAAGTTATAGAAGACAGTAAGGAGAAGTCATGGACTTTCGGGGCATGTAGGTCTTTAGAGATCACAGTAAGAAGTTTGATTAGATCTCTGGTCTGGGGAGATGAAAACCCATGGGGATTTTGAGCAAAGGAGTGACATGATGTTTTTAAATGTTTTTCTTTATTCTTGAGAATTTCATACTTGCACACAATAAAAGACAATCAAATCCACTTCCATTTCCCTTCCAATCTCCTTGTGTCCTTTTGTTATGTTCAGCTAGTGCTGCCCAAATGGAGTAAGGGGTTTGGTTCCAGCCACCAGGTCATAGGAAACCTCCTAGTGGTTAGACTCTCAAAAGAATGATTCTTCCTCCCCCAGCAGCTATTAACCGCCAAGAATTCCTCAGAAATGGGCAGGGCCTAGAGAGCACTACCTCACCTAAGTTTGAGCTTTGACTGACTTGATGGTGTTCAAGGTGTGCGTGGTCTTGTAGCCACACAATGTTCAGAAAACAGCATCTCATAAGCATTTCTCCCCATCGCCCAGATCTTTCCACCTCTTCTTTCTTGACATTCCCTGAGCCATGAGGGGTGAGGATTGGAGCTTGATAAGGGGATAGTGCTTTTGTCTTAATGGGATTGATTAGCCACAGTGCTGGAATGAATGGCAGATAATGCAGAAATAAGAGACCGATTGGGAGCCTATGGTGTGAGTCCAGGTGAAAGCAGCCAGGCACAGTCCAGAGGAATGGTAGCTGTTGCGCCTTCTTCTTTTCCGCTCTCTCGACGACTCTCCTGGACCACTCTCCCGGACCACTCTCCCGGCACTCTCCCCGGCAGCTGAACTGCCTTTGTTATATACCCTTCCAAGGGGGCGGACCTGGCTACCTGTTCTCTCAGGGTTGGTTAGGGCCAATACCTCATTAGCATAAGCCTCTCGGGAGGGGCTTGAGCCTGACGCATGCGCAGTAGGCGGCGCTGGCCAAGTTGGAAACCGGCGCCGTCTCTTTGGCCACCTACATCTCCCCCTTATTTATTTTATAAATTTGTAATAGGTTACTTCTGGACCCTTAAGATTCGTCCAGGCCTCCCACACCCAAGCATGCATTTGATTGTCAAAAGGCTTTGGAAGGCACTCCTTGAAAGAGCCACTGCTGTGGCAAAAGTCAGCGGGGGAAAGCAGAGGTCTGAGCCCTTGTGCAAGTGTTGAAGGCATTGTAATGGGGGGCGCCACCCATACCCGCCTTTGTGCCTTTTTCAGGGAGAGGTATTTGACACAAAACCTCTATGCACTCAGACATACTTTCAGAGAATCTATCTCAGGATTGAGAACATCTCTAGTCGAGGCACTCCTCATGCTCCCCGCTTCTGAAAAATTGAAATGGTGCCTTAGGAGCCTTATAAGATGGTCAGGATCTAGGGAAAATGCCTGGACGGCCAATATCGGGTCCAGAAGGTTTCCCACTAGGTCTCCCTAAGGGAGGCCAGCCAAATACTTGGGGAAGCACCTTCCTTCATGGCATTCAGCGCCTGATAAACTACAGCCTTATGTCTTGCATGGTCATGGCGTAAGCGACATAGAAACCAAAGGCAGAAACCATATCCTAAGAGAACAACAGCTCCCCATACAAATACTCCCGCCCATAAGTCTTTTTAGAGTAACGGGATCTAGGCAAGTGCCGTTCAGGGTGGCAGTCTTGCGACAGGAGCTTCAACATCAGGATCTGCAGTTTCATCATCCCTCCTTTCGTCTGGGATCACCGGACTGGAGATCTTCCGAGTCAGTCTCTCAGGGATCCAGATAGGGTTTTCTTGATCCTGTGGGAAAACACAAACAGAACCTCATGCTCTTATGAGCACGGGATCGGGCCCTTGCCGTGCGTTAGTTATGATATCTTTCCATTTTACCTTTTCTGGCGGAGGGCGTAAGTGATTATGATGTCTGTCAGCAGCAGACTGACCCTGAGTATCCAAATTTAGAAAATTTAAAGTAAATAATGCTAAGGATAGTCTATGCTTGGGGTTAAGGCCATGGCCTATTCCCTCTTTTTGTTTTTGAAGACATTCCTTGAGCGTGCGATGTGCTCGTTCTACAATACCCTGCCCCTGAGGGTTGTAGGGCAGTCCATGAGTGAGTGAGACTTCCATTCGTTGGCAAAAGGAAGAAAAAGCTTGAGCCGTATGGGCTGGGCCATTATCGGTCTTAAGTGTTTGGGGTTTTCCCCAAGCCGCCCATGCCTCTAGGCAATGAGCAATTACATTGGTGGTCTTTTCACCAGATAGAGGAGTGGCATGGATCACTCCTGAACAAGTATCTACTGATACATGAATGTATTTTAGAGTCCCGAACTCTGAGAGATGTGTGACGTCCATCTGCCAAACCCTGAGGGGTGTGATGCCTCGAGGGTTGACACCCACATGCGGTGGATGTAAATGTATAATGCATTGAGGGCAATTGAGTACAATTTGGCGTGCTGTATCCCGTGGCAGGTTAAATTTCTGTTGCAAAGTTTTAGAATTTACATGAAACAACTGATGGAACTGTGCTGCACGATCCCAAGCAGTGCTCAGGAAGATGCATTTCTTCTTAGTCCATTGGTCTACTGCATTGTTTCCAGCGCTCAAGGGTCCTGGTAATCCCGTATGAGCTCTAATATGCTGAATAAAAAATTTATTGGTGTGCTGTCTAATTATGTTTTGTAATATTTTAAAAAGGGTGCACACTGTGCTACTGGCTTTAATGGGACCTGCAACTTCCAGGACTTTGACACTATTTACCACATATGCCGAATCAGAGATCAAATTAAAGGCAAAATGACACGTTTTGAAAACTTCTAAAACTATTTGCAACTCAACAACCTGAGGTGATCCAGGCTGGAATTGGCACAGCACGGGGTCAGAGTTCTCTATCAGGTATGCTCCACAACCGTTTTTGGAGCCATCAGTAAAGATATTGGGTACATCTTTCAAGGGGCAATGAGAGGTGATAGAAGGGAAAACCACAGGATGTTCCTTGAAAAAGGATAATAAAGGGTGTTTGGGGTAATGATTGTCTATTATGCCATCAAAACTACATGTCAAAATGGTCCAATCATCTATTGTGCTACACAGGACTTTTACCTGGTGAGCAGAGTAAGGTGTTATAATTATATCTGGTGCTCGTCCAAAGTGTTGTATACATAGGTGAATGCCCTCCTGTGCTAGGTGAGCTACTGTGGTGGGGTAATGTTCTATGGATTTATTTGGAGAAATTTTTGGGTGGACCCACAAGAGGGGCTCATCCTGCCATAGAACTCCTGTGGGTTGGTCACGTGTGGCAAGGACACACAATTTTATGGGTAAATCCATTTTTAATCTCCCTAAGAAAGCTCCCCTCAAGCTCTTTTCTACCTTCTCAAGTGCAGTCCTGCCTTCCAGAGTTAAATGACGGGGTGAGTCGAGGGCGGAGTCACCTGTCAGTATTTCAAATAAAGGTTTTAGTTCATGATTTGCCAGATTTAGGTAGGGGCGTATCCAATTTATGTCCCCTAGCAATTTTTGAAACTCATTTAGGGTCGTAAGGCTGTCTTTGCGTAATTCGAATTTTTGTGGTACTATAGTTTTGATGCTTATTTCTGCCCCAAGATATTTCGCCACCTTGCTTCGCTGAACCTTTTCTGGAGCTATCACTAGCTGTCTTTTTTCTAATAGTTTGATCAATTCCGTATATACATGTTCTAACAAACGCTCAGTTTTTGCAGCTATTAAGATGTCATCCATATAATGGAGACAATGGACTTTGGGAAATTTCTTTCTTAAAGGGGCTATGGCTTCTCCTACGTATAATTGACACATGGTTGGGCTATTGGCCATACCTTGGGGCAGAACTACCCACTGGTAGCGCTGGTCAGGTTCCTCATGGTTAATAGAGGGAACCGTGAAAGCGAATCTCTCACTGTCCTGTTTACAGAGTGGGATAGAAAAGAAACAATCTTTGATGTCAATGATGACAATAGGCCAATCACGAGGTAAAGCAGATAATAGAGGCAAGCCTCTCTGAACTGGCCCCATGACTTGCATCTGACGGTTTATAGCTCGCAAGTCATGTAGCAGCCTCCAATTCCCTGATTTCTTTTTTATGACAAATATGGGGGTGTTCCAAGGGGAGACAGAAGGTTTAATATGTCCTGATTTTAATTGTTCCAGGACTAGTTGTCTAGCAGCTATCATCTTTTCTGAGGAAAGAGGCCACTGGGGAACCCATACTGGCTCCTCAGTCTTCCAGGTAATAGGTATACCAGACCCAGTGGCCACTAGGAAAAACCCAGTCCCGTGCGTAACCCTTTAGGTTGCGGCTGCTCTTGTTCCTTTTCCCCTTGGAGGTGTCTTCCAATGCCTTGAGATGGATGCCATCCTATATCTGTAGAATAGTGTGTATTTGTTAATTTCAGTTTCATGGCTTTCAACAAATCTCTGCCCCAAAGGCTAATGGGCAAAGCTAAAACAAAAGGTTGGAAGGTGCCTTCATTCCTTCCTTGTCTTTCCAAGATAATGTGCCTGCGCTTACATCGGGCGATTTTGCATACCCGAGCCCTTGTAAGGTCTGGGTCAATGCTTGAATAGGCCAGTTTTTTGGCCAATCTCTTTGGGCTATTATGCTACGATCAGCTCCTGTGTCCAATAGGCCTAATATTTTTTTACCATTAATTTCCAATTCTATTATGGGCCTTTGATCCAAATCTAAAGACAAGAAGGCGGCTGCGGTTCCGGAGGATCCGAAACCCTTGTTCCCTCTTATTATATTTTTACAGGGGAACAATTTGTGTAAGCTGGGTAGCATTATTATTTGAGCAATTCTATCTCCTGGTGAGATGGCCACGATACCTCGTGGAGAGGAGGCTAAGATCTTAACTATGCCTCAAAATCAGCATCTATAATGCCAGGATGTACTATAAGACCTTTTAGGGTAGAAGAAGAGCGTCCTATGAGAAGACTCACTGTGTCTGGAGGTAGTGGACCCTGAAAGTCAGTCTCAAGAGGTTGTACACCCATCTGGGGTGTTAATACAATTCTGGTGGTGCAGCACAGGTCCAACCCTGCTGAACCCGGAGTGGCTCTCCGAGACTCGAGCGATGTAAGTTGGGCTGGTGTAGACTGGGCTGGCTCTGCCCTTCCACTGCTCCATATATTTGCGGGCCCTGGAAGCGGGGGCCCCACTGCCCGTTTTTTGGCCGTGTACCACTATAACTAGAGGTCAGCGGTTGTCCCTGAATATTTCTTACCGATCTGCACTCATTGGCCCAATGATTACCTTTACGACATCTTGGGCATAGTCCTGGCTGCCTTGGACAAGGGGTACTCCCTTGTTTATCTCTATCTCTTTTGGGACACTGTTTACTGAGGTGTCCTGGGCATCCGCAGCAGAAGCAAACTCCTGCAGGGGTCCTACCTTTGCCCTTAGACAACTGCATGACTGCAGCTGCCAAGCCCGAGTTGGACAATGGTCCACCAATCTCCCTACAAGCCTTCATCCAAGCCGTCAAACCCTTTGCTTTCCAAGGGGTGATAGCCGCCCTGCACTCTTTTGTGCATTGTTCAAACACCAATTGCTCTATCAGTGGCATGGCTGTATCAGGGTCACCAAAAATTCTCCCTGCGGCTTCCATTAGGCGAGCCACGAAGTCAGAGAAGGGCTCAGTAGGACCCTGGAGGATTTTTGTTAAATTACCTGAAACTTCTCCCTTATGGGTAGGGCCTTCCAGGCCCTGATGGCCATATTATTAATTTGACCGTACACCGCCTGTGGAAACACTGTCTGGTTATCTGCCCATTGTCCCTGACCTAAGAACATATCTAGATTCCATAAGGGCTGTCCTGAGGCTGTGTTGGCCCGAGCCTGCCCTTGGGCATAATCTGTATAAATAGATTTCCAATCAAGATACTGCCCCATAGTTAAACAGGCTTTCACAGTACTCATCCAATCTGATGGTGTCATGGCCTGTGTCGCTATCCTTTCTATCAAGGATTGCGTGAAGGAGGCATTAATGCCATAGGCCTTAACCGATTCTGCCAGAGTCTTTAACGTCTTAATATCTAAGGGATCATAATATCTTTGTTGATTTGCATCTTCAAAAACTGGAAAGGCCATACGCGCTTCCTTCCAAGTCTGTGGGCAGAATGAGCATTGTGTCTCTGGGGACAGACTGGCCCGAGGAACCTCCACATAGGGAGGCGGGCTAAGGGTTGGAGCCGTGGGCGTCTCCCAAGCCGGTAGTTTGAGCCTTTCCGCCATTTTGCCTTTCTTTTTCCTTGAGAGGACCACGGTCTCTATTTTAGTTAACATGTCCTCAAGGTCCTCCTCCATCTTTTCTAAGCTTTTTCCTTCCTCTATCTTTTCTAAGCTATCAGAGCCAGAAGAGCTCTCTGTATCTATATTGGTTATCTTTTTTGGTCCCTTGTTTATTTTACTAACTCCTGCCTCAGAGCCTTCTGACTGAGCCTCTTTCACTTGTTCAAAAACTTCCTGGTCCTTTTGGACAGTGAATTCATAATCACAATAAGAATTTAGGTACAATCTAAGACTATATGTCAGGAAAAGCATTATTATGATACCCAAGCCAACCCACTCCGAGTTGACAATAGACATCATAGTTTAGAAAATCTGCGGACCTTTTATTGCCGCTTTCCTTATACTCGTCCCTAAACCTTGACTTGTCCCAAATCTAGGGAATCTCTACTCGTCCCAAACCAGGGAACTTCAAACCAGGGATCCTTAATTCGTCCCAACCCAGGGATCCTCCACTCGTCCCTGACTCGTCCCAAAGCAGGGATCCTTAATTCGTCCCAACCAGGGATCTTTCACTCGTTCCTGACTTGTCCCAAAGCAGGGATCCTTAATTCGTCCCAACCCAGGGATCTTTCACTCGTTCCTGACTTGTCCCAAAGCAGGGATCCTTAATTCGTCCCAACCCAGGGATCTTTCACTCGTTCCTGACTTGTCCCAAAGCAGGGATCCTTAATTCGTCCCAACCCAGGAATCTTTCCACTGTTCCTGACTTGTCCCAAAGCAGGGATCCTTAATTCGTCCCAACCCAGGGATCTTTCACTCGTTCCTGACTTGTCCCAAAGCAGGGATCCTTAATTCGTCCCAACCCAGGGATCTTTCACTCGTTCCTGACTTGTCCCAAAGCAGGGAACTTCAAACCAGGAATCCTTAACTCAAACCTCGACTTGTCCCAAACCAGGGAGCCTCTACTCGTCCCAAACCAGGGATCCTTAACTCGTCCCAACCCAGGGATCTTTGACTAAAAACTACACCTTTTTACCTCAGTTTTTGAATCCACGAGGTTGTTGTCGTCGGCTCGTTGTCGTTAGTCTTTTTTGGCCGCAGTGTCTCTCTCGTCTTTCGCTGCGTCTCTCCGCCACAGTGTCTCTCGCGTCTCTCTGCCGCCGAGTCTCTCGCGTCTCTCGCGTCTCTCGCGTCTCTTCTCTACCGGCGCCGGGTGTTTCTGCTGGTGCCGGGTGCCTCCGCCAGGGCCTCCGCGTCTCTTCACTGCCGGCGTCGGGTGTCTTCACTGCCGGCGTCGGGTGTCTTCACTGCCGGCGTCGGGTGACTCCGCCGGCGTCGGGTGACTCCGCCGGGGCCGGGTCGCCGCCGGGTCGCCGCCGCCGCCCGGGTCGCCGCCGGGTCGCCGCCGCCCGCCGGGTCGCCCGCCAGGTCACCGCCGGCCCCGGGTATCCGCCGGCCCGGGTATCCGCCGGCCCCGGGTCACCGCCGCCGCTGGGTCGCTTCTCCGCCGGTGGGTCGCTTCTCCGCCGGGCCACCAGTTGTTGCGCCTTCTTCTTTTCCGCTCTCTCAACGACTCTCCCGGACGACTCTCCCGGACCACTCTCCCGGACCACTCCCCCGGCAGCTGAACTGCCTTTGTTATATACCCTTCCAAGGGGGCGGACCTGGCTACCTGTTCTCTCAGGATTGGTTAGGGCCAATACCTCATTAGCATAAGCCCTCTCGGGAGGGGCTTGAGCCTGACGCATGCGCAGTAGGCGGCGCCGGCCAAGTTGGAAACCGGCGCCGTCTCTTTGGCCACCTACAGGTAGCAGAGGTGGTAAAAGGTGTTAGATTTGGTATGTGTATTTTGAAGGTAAGTTTTAAAAGATTGTGGTGGTTTGAATAGGTTTACCTCCCACCCCCACCCCCATAGACTCATGTCTTTGACTGCTTGGCCTAGAGGGAATGGCACTAATAAAAGGTATGACCTTGTTCCAGTAGGTGTGGCCTTGTTGGAGGAAGTATGTCACTGTGGGGTGGGCTTTGAGGTCTCCTAGTTAAACTCCATTCAATATGGAATTCCAGTCTCCTCCTGGCTACCTGCAGAAGGGTCTCCTGGCTGCTTTCAGATCAAGATGTAGAACTTTAGCTCCTTCTCCAGCACCATGTCTGTCAGTACACTGCCATGCTTCCTGCCATGATGATAATGGACTAAACCTCTGAAACTGTAAGCCCGCCCCAACTAAGTGTTTTGTTTTATAAGAGTTGTCTTGGTCATGGTGACTCTTCACAGCAATAAAACCCTAAGAGAAAGGTTTTTTTTTTTTTTTTTTTTTTTTTTCTGGTATATTAATTTAATGATATGAAGTTGAGACACATAATTGTTGAAATTTTTGAGAAAGCAGGTATGTAATGGCCAGTGGTATAGAAACAGTAATCCAGAGGACAGGGAAACCCTTCTATCCTTAGGGAGCATGTGCTCCTGTTGGAAAAAAACTTTCAGAGAAAATTCTAGCAAGCTACTCCTTGCATAGAACCTTCTTATAACAGATACTGCCTGTGATACTAGCACTCTGCATACACTATTTAAAATCCCTCCAAGGAATACACAGGAATTATATTTTCATTTTACAGATGAGATGCTGCGATCAAGACCAAGAGCTGTTAAGCAAAAGCCCAAGCCTTAAGGTCACCCAGCTCATGAGTGGCAGAGTTGGGAATGAAACCCAAATGGTTGGCACAAGACTTTAACCATCCTCTTCACTGATGCTAGAGAACAAAACCATATAGCAGATATTTCTCCACCAGCAAGAAATGGTCTTGGAGTTGCTGGGGCAGATCAGAGCTGAAGAGGACAGGAAGTGTTGGCACAATGTTTCTCCAAACAAAAGAGAATTGACAGAATCAGAGGAGTGTGCTGTAGGCCACCAGGGAGTCACTAAAGATGGTGGTGGGATACAACCTACCTGTGCAAAAGAGAAGCATGAAGTAACATTTCCAATAGATTTGAATGTAGATCTCCCGTTAAATAGACTTCATACCAGGATATACACACACAGAAAGACACACACAAGCACAGACACACAGTATTCATACAGAGACATACAAGTATGCACAGAGAGACGCAGGCACACAACAGAGACACATGATTACACACAGAGACACACAAGTGTACATACACAGATGAAGAAACCAAATCTCAGAGAAGCCACATGCTCAATGCTCGTGCTCAATGCATCAGAAGACTGAAAAAGAGGCAAGAAGGACACGATGGACCATCATTGTTTTTCAGACAGGAAGCTGTAGTAAGTCCAACCTAGCAGAGAATCAGGGTGGCTCAGAAAAGGAGGCTTTCCCAAGACAGAATCATTAGGCATCTTTACAACTTGATGCAGGAAGTCTGGGAGAGAGAAGGCTCAAGGTGGCTCATCCTTTCTAGTTTTCATTTCTGGCAAGTAACAGAACTATGAAAAGAAACTGCAGAGTGAGGCAGAAATCTGGGCTCCTGAGACCCTACAAAAGAGTCAGCAGATCTATTATACAAGGTGAGCTATGGGACTCTGGCGCCTGTCATTTTCCCTGTCTCTGGATTATGCTGGCAATTCCAAGGTTCTATGAGATTCCTTTCTGTGTTTACATAATTTATCAGGGAAGGACTGTTAATGACTAATCTGTGTCCATGAGGCACAGAGCCAAGGGAGAGATTCTGTAGCTAATGCCGGAAGGCCGCCTGTGGTCACCAGGCTCTCCTCCTTCTCCTCCTCAGCCCACTGTCTCCTCATCTCACCCAGAGCAGAACTGAGTTCTGAGCATCTGCAGCGAAATCCTCTCCTCTGAATCCTCTCAGGGCCTTGGACATCTCTGACCCAAAACAATCTGAGTAAGTACCTAGTCGTCTGGAAGTGGGAGTGTGTCTCTCAAGGTAGCAGAGAAAACATCGCTTGCAGGCTGCTCTTAGATACCTGTGATTTTAGTCAATGAATGAACTCTTGCATTAGCAGTTTGATGTAAAAATGTTGAGGCACCAGGAGAGAAGACACTCTAAAGATGAGAACTGAAGCTGCTTTCTTATTGAACAATACTTGATAACCATCCCTTCCACATTCTGGTCCCCCGGAGGGCAGCGCCGCAAATAGTAGGTTTCCAAAAAATAGGACTCAACGCCACCAATTCTATAGAAAATCTGACCTATGCTGCATGCTACCTTTTGGCGTTTTGCCAAATCTCCATGTCCATTTGTCAGGTGACCATGGACTGAAGAACAGACTACCGAGTCTACACTTCAGTGATGTGAAGATTTTCCTTAGCTGGGTAGCTTCGAAGTGCTTTCTCTGTAAGCTTCAGTTATACTCTCGTCTATTGCCTCCCGCTTCCAACATACGTATCAGAGAAATATTAAAAAAGAGATAGAAAAATCCTAAGGAAGAACTTCATTATTAAAGTGCCCCTGGGGTGGGGGGAGCTGCAGATAAGGCCTGCTGGCCTGCTCGCTGCCACAGAGACACAGGCAAGCGAGGAACTTGGGTAATTCCTCCTAATTGGACTTTTATTTAGAAAGGAGCGGCTGGGGGACGACTGATGTCTTGCCCCAGATTCTCAGTGTGAGTGAGTCCCACCTGTCTTCTGGAGATCTGATGTCACTGATGCTCTCTTAGAGCCGCTGCAGCTGGGCTGAAGACAGACAGGGCTGGGAATCCTTAAGCTCATGTTAGTAAGAAGAAAATGAGGAAGAAACCATAGGGGAAGATGAATTGGTTTATGGTGTAGATTATGATGATGAGTGTATATCTTTTTTATGCCAACCACACCTTCATAAAGTGGCACACACTTTGGGCACGTGTGTGTGTGTGTGTGTGTGTGTGTGAAAAGAGAGAGAGAGAGAGCGAGAGCGAGAGCGAGAGCGAGAGCGAGAGAGGAGAGAGAGAGAGAGAGAGAGAGAGAGAGAGAGAGAATTCTTTTCCCTTAAAAATGGGCATGAGAGGAAGCTGTCTTGTGTTCCTGGCTTTGGTTTTCTAAAACGATAGACATGTTCATCTCTGAGTCTCTCCCTCCCTCTCCCAAATGGTGAACCTGTGCCATTTGCACCCTGGACACTTCTGTTTTGCTGACAGTGTCGCAACAGTACTGTTGTAACTCTCAATTCACAGATGAAGTTCTAGACAGGACAGAGCTTTGTTCTGCAGACACCCTTTTGCAATATCTCTAGCAGTGTTGAAGCACACAGCTCTCCTGCAGAGGAAGAAGGAACATGGTATCATCCTTGGCTTGACTCCAAGATCAGGGCAAACTATACAAAATACCCAGAACTTGTAAGGACCAAGGACCCTGTAAGAAAAGGATAAGAAATGTGTGTGTGTGTGTGTGTGTGTGTGGTGTGTGTGTGTGTGTGTGTAAGAGAGAGAGAGACAGAGAGACAGGGAAACAGAGAAGCAGAGAGAAAGAGATGAAGCTAACTTTAATTCCATGTCTACTAAATGTCCCAGGCTTTATATAAACTGCCTATTTCCTTCTCACAATTGTGCTCTGTGGTGTGGAAGTCTTGTGAGTACCCATTTTACAGACAAGGAAAACAAGACTCAAAGAGGATGTTACCTCTCCATGGACAGATAGCTAAGAAGGAGCAATACTTGGATTGGAGTATGGCTCTGTCCTTGCTCCCTGATCTTGTTGCAGTCTGGGAAAAACCTGGAATTGACAGCTGGCAGCCATTTCAGTTTGACAGGGTTGGTTGTTGAAAACCACAAATATTTTTGAAGATTCCTAAAACCTCACTCACAGTCATTTTTCTAATGACTGCCCTATCAGCAGGGGAAGTGGAGAGCACAGCTCTGTGCTCTGTAACCCACCAGGCTGCAAGAGCTGATTGGACACTTCAGTTATCAGCATCTTAATTAAAGCTTGGAATGATCCCAGTGCGTCCTGTGATTTAGGGACATTCTGGAAGGGCTCTGTCGTTCACAGAGGCCACGGGTGATGGACGTTGCAGCAGTGCTTGTCTAGATGTGATAGAGTTTCAAAGGCTCTGGGGGTGGAAAGGAAGGAAATAGGTTCTTCTCTCGAAGGGTCAAGCATTCCCCACTCTGCTTCTAGTCTCATTTTCTCTTTAGTCCACGTGACATGGAGTGTGAAGAAAAAGAAACCCAACCCCAGTCTTTTTTATGGAGGTGGTAGGGCTAGGATTTGAACCTAGGGCCTTGTGCACACTAAGTACAAGATCTATCACTAAGCTGTGCCACCAGCTTCCTCCTGGCTATTTCTTATTGTCCACACATTTTCTGCCACCAGAGATGAGCTAAAAGGCAACACCATGTGAGTTTCTTGAGTCCTAAGCTGCATGAGGACACAACCATCATCACACAAAATTACATCCTTGCTGCTGCTGCTTCTTCTTCTTCTTCTTCTTCTTCTTCTTCTTCTTCTTCTTCTTCTTCTTCTTCTTCTTCTTCTTCTTCTTCTTCTTCTTCTTCTTCTTCCTCCTCTCTGCCTCCTCCTCCTCCTCTTCCTCCTCCTCTTCCTTCTCCTCCTTCTCCTCTTGCTTCTCCTCCTCCCCCTCTCCTCCTCCTCCCCCTCTTCTTTCTCTTCTTCTTCCTGCTCCTCCTTTTCCTGCTCCCTTTCTCTCCCCAAGAGTTCTTTCTCCCCACTTTGAGTTATTTCTTCCCTTAGTTACTCCTTTCTAATTTTGTCCACAAAAGAATGTGTATGTGTGTGTTTTAAAAAAAACTCTCCATTTTGTACACTTGTATAAAGACAACATTAATGTAGTACAGCTTTCAGGATAAAAGATAACACAGTTTTTAGGCCTAAGAACTATTAACAGGGTCCTGATGATTCAAAATAATATGTGTGCTTAGGAAATATTTTATTAATTTTTGTTTTTTCAAGATGAAGTCCTAAGACGATATTGAAATCCCCTCCCATTCAAAGTGGGCTAAGATGAACTTCCCTTGGCCTCAGTGAGCCTTGGGATAACTTGAGTCTCTTACACTATTTTTTTTTTTTTTTGAAGTTTGTTTGGTGTGTATATGTCATGGACTGAGACTTGTGGGCCATGGAACCTGTGTGAAGGTCAGAGGGCAATTTTGTAGAGTTGGCTCTCTCATGTCACTTCATACAGTTTTCAGGGATTGAATCCAGGTGTCTGGGCCTTTATCCTCTGAGCCATCACACACACACACACACACACACACACACACACACACACACACACACAGAGTCTCTTTCATTTTAATTAATGTCCTTAGTTCAAAGGAAGAAGGAAGAGCACAGCTCTGCGTTTTGAAGTCTTGTAGATGTATTTGACACCGTCATCTGGAAGGTATGTCGTTAATTTATTTGGCCATGGAGAGAAGAGTCCTGTTGAGGAATGTCGTCAACCAGAGGATGCCAACTGTTTAGGGCCGAGCTTGTCTCTGATGGACTGGAAAGCCAGAGACTGCCGGTTGCCTAAGAGCTGTGGGTGTTCTCAGCATAGACGCCAGTCTACGTCATGTGGAGAAGCAAAAGCTGACTGTAGTCCAGGGTTACAGCAACATCCTCCCAAAGTGCTTATTTGGAAACCTCTTGTTCCATAGGGCTCTCAGCTCTGAATCTGAGGCCATGATTAGATGCTAGGATCTAGCTATCCTTTGAGACTTTATTTACATACATAAAGAATATTTATGCAATAAACCCAATGTAAATGATACTACAGGGTGGATAAAGTTGTTTAGTGCATGTTTGTCAAAACCTGTCGGACATATGACACTAAGAGTGAACCTTAAGGCAGACTAAGATGTTTCCCAGATGAGGACATGTCTACACAGGTTCATCAGTTCATGAAGTACAGAGAGCTCTGGTGGAAGATACAGATGGCAGAGGGGTTGTCTGA
This sequence comes from Mastomys natalensis, assembly GCA_021653895.1. NCBI lineage: Eukaryota > Metazoa > Chordata > Mammalia > Rodentia > Muridae > Mastomys > Mastomys natalensis. The sequence goes on from JAJTUV010000537.1 coordinate 575,536, forward strand.
GCCTGTGTGGAGGAAGGGAGAAGCTGGGAACTTTCTGCTCAGTTTTCTGTGAACTTAGAACTTCTCCCATCACAAATTATTTTTAAATGTATGTTTTATGTTTTCCCATAGGGATTTTTAAATTTTCATACCAGCATAGAAATGCTATACAATTCTTAAAAAGTAATTTTTACTTTTATTGTGTTTAAAATTTTAATTTATTTTGTGTGTGGTACTCTAGATTGAACACGGGGTCTTCTTTGTTCTTTTACTGAAAAACAGATTCTTTTCTCATAATATGTATCCTGATTACAGTTCCCCCTGCCTACTGCTCTCAGTCCCTCCCCACCTCCCCTCCAGTCTGTATCCACTCCCTTTCTGTCTCTCATTAGAAAAAGAATAGACTTCTAAGTGTTAACAACCAAACATGACAAAATAAAATTTAGATGAAGCCAAAACTATCATATTGAAGTTGGACACTGTGACCCAACAGGACGAGAAAAGCCCGAGAGCAGGCACACGAGTCAGAGACACACTTGCTCTCACTGTCAGGAGTTCCATAAAAATACCAAATCAAATGCTATAATATGTATGCAGAGGAGCTGGTTCAGACCCATGTAGGCCCTGTGCCTGCTCATATGCACCTCGCTTATGTGATTCAGAGGGCGTTGTTCTCCTGGTGTCCTCCATCCTCTCTGGTTCTTATGTTCTTTCTGTTAAGACCTGTTCCATGAGGTTTCCTGAGATCTGAGGGGAGGGATGTGATGAAGAAATCCCTCTCTCCACATAATGTCTGGCTGTGGGTCTCTGCATCTTTTTCCCATCGGTTGCCAGAGGAAGCCTCTCTTGATGATGACTAGATAAGGCACTGATCTATGAGCATAGCAGAATATCACTAGGACTCATTTTATTGATACCTTTTTTTAGACCAGTAGTATTTGGTTTTACCCTAGGTTTCTGGGCTATCTAGTCTGGTTCTTGGTTACCCAGGCAGTGCTGGCTGTGGGTTCCTTCTCCTGTAGCGAGCCTTAGATCAAACCAGACACTGGCTGATTGTATGTTCTAATGTGCATTGCTAAAGTGCTCCTCCAAGAGACTAGACACCACACTCCCACCAATGGTGTGTGACAATATCCATTTACATGTGTTTTCCTTGTCTCTGAATACTTATCAAACTTAATTTTTTTATACAACTTGATAAAAGGTTTTAATATTTCTAGTTGTTAATTAGGTTTTTTTTATTTGTGTGTTTTTGTGCTTTTTGGCCACTTGGGTTTCTCCTTTGGTCAGTTCCTCTTTGCCAATTTGTGCCTTGGATTGTTTGTCTTCCCTGATTTTATTTATAAGAATTACTTATATAAAGTTTGTTCTAATGATTCGGTCGTTCTTTGCATTAAAAATATCATCTTCCAGTTTTAGAACTTAGCTTTGTCTATAGTGTTTTTAATTTCTGTGTTGTGTGATAATGTTGCCAAAATCATTATTTTCATACTTACATCTTAGTAAATTAGTCTTTAATCCATGATATTATAATGATAGCAACATAACTTCCCATTATTCTGTCAGATAGTTTTGATAAATTTTGAAGTAGAATCCATTTGAAGCTACCACGTGGAATCCATTTCCAAGGATAGTGCTCGATAGAAATCTTTGTTTTCATCTTGAAAGCAGTAATGGATTTTCCTGGTACAACTGCTCAACTGGCCAGTCTTCCGCTGATCCGAGCTGTTTAAAGTTGTTCAGAACACTTGCTTCTAGCCACTTCCAACATGCTGTTCTCCCGGCCTAATGGTTACACCTCTCTCTCTCTCTCTCTCTCTCTCTCTCTCTCTCTCTCTCTCTCTCTCTCTCTCTCTCCTCTCTCTTTCTCTTCTCTCTTTTTCTTTCTTTCTTTCTTTCTTTCTTTTCTTTCTTTCTTTCTTTCTTTCTTTCTTTCTTTCTTTCTTTCATTTTCTTGCACCACATGTGTGCTTGGTACCCATGGGAGTCGGAAGAAGGCATTAGATCCTTTAGAACTGGAGGTATAGATGATTATGAACCACCATATGTGTGCTGGGGATCAAGTGCTCTTAACTACAGAGCCATCTCTCCTGCCCTCTTTCCATATTAGACTCCAGCCTCTGTTCTCTGAAAGACTTCTCTGAGTCACGCTCCTGCTGATAAACCACTAAAGACTTCCGTTTGGGATAAATTCCAAACTCCCTCAGCCATGAGTATGCTGCCTGATCGGGCCTCATCTCCTAGAGTCCTTCTCTGGGTGATTCATGCCCAGAGAACCTGCATTTCTCTTTCAACATGCCAAGCACAGGCTAGTAGCACTTGCTGTGTGCCTCTCAGGTCTTAGTTCTCCCTTGTGTAGCATGCTTCTTGCCCTTCACAAATAACTGTCTTTGGTTTAAAGACCCACTTTAAAAAAGTAATTTATTTTTATTTAATGTTTCATTGGTTTTTTGCCTGTATGTATGTCTGTGTGAGGGTGTCAGAAGCCCTGGAACTGAAGTTACAAACAGGTGTGTGCTGCCATGTGGGTGCTGGGAATTAAACTCAGGTTCTCTAGAAGAGCAGCCATTGCTCTTAACTGCTGAGCCATCTCTCCAACCCTGATGACACACTTTAAGAGATCTCTTCTCTGGTTACCTATTCTTACCCCCCTATGCCCCTACATTTATCTCCTTTATTTTATTATGATCACCATTTTTAGCTGTGCTCTTATTCTGGAATGTGAGCAAGCTCTTTGCTTTATAAACCACTGTATTCCCAATACCTAAATCAGAGCTTAGAACATAATAGAGAATTAATGAGTTGGGTGGATAAATGCCAAACTTATACACTTGTTGGGATCTGGACTTTCATCTGTCATAATAATTATGATGACAGATTTAGGGCTTTTATATGTCTGATTGTCTAACAAAGAGTCAATAAATGTATATTGACTGAGTAAGTGAGTGAATAAGTCAGAAACTGATACTGAGATTCTTTTTAAAAAGAATATAGTACTTTAAAGAGCATACTTTAGATAAGACAATGGCCAACTTATCATGTTGTTGAAAGGGGTTGTGTATACTTTTATATCAGGCTACCCTTCTATCTCCTAATTTAGTCTTGATTTTGTACCTTTCAATGTGGTTTTGCCTGAGTTGAATTGTGCGACTACTTTTAACTGTGCAAAGCTAAGTTAAGTAAGCCTTTGCTTCCACTCATGTGAACTTGATGTTGGCTGATACCCCTGTATCTGAGTCTCTTTCTTCTTCATATGTCAATATTAGCATTCCAAGGGAAAAAATAGAAGTTCAGTGTCCTCTTCAGGAATAACCTGAAGTAGTACAATCTATTCATAAAATTAAGTCTCAATGACAACCCATTCAAGGGTTGCAATAGACTAATTATTTATGGGAGGGTTTTCAAGATTTTCTGGCTCAAGATGGCATCGTATACACTAATGCAATTTGCTTGAATGCTGTGTGTGTGTGTGTGTGTGTGTGTGTGTGTGAGGGAGAGAGAGAGAGAGAGAGAGAGAGAGAGAGAGAGAGAGAGAGAGAGAGACAGAAGGAGAAGGATTCAGTAAGTTAGAGTTTTAGAGTTCATGTCTAAAAGACATGTCAATGTACTCTGGAATTTATTTACCTATGGGATAAATACTGAGATGGAAACATTATCCTTTTTTCTAGAGCTCAATTCTCTTTCTCCTTAACCACATACCTTTGCACTGAATCTTGGGCTCCCTCTGAACATGAAGTCACAATGATGAGTTAAGCTTTGAAAAATAACCTACCACGGTCTGTGTTCCACAGCATCTTGTTCACAGGACAGTGTTACGGTGCCTTTGTGTGACCATGCAGAGTGAGTCCACATGTGATCAGCTTTTACACACATCTCCCAAGACATGGTTACTCTACACCAGTCAGTGCTGTTCAACTGGAACAGTGTCTACTCAAGGTCTCCATTTACAAATGGCGTATGCCAAGATGGAATCTTTTCCCACCATGAACTTCCTGTGACCCATAGTATCTAAACAAGTAAAAATTGATAACCAAAAAGTGGGGGTTCATGCTAACCAGAAACTATGTGTCATATTGCAACAAAAGCAAATGGCATATACCCCTTTAGAATTTATTCCCCAAGTTTTTCTTCTCCAGGAATAAAATTTTAATTTATGTATAATATTTATTTCAGTATATTATTATAAAATGTTGATATATATTTTAGATATTTCACAGTCTTGGCATTTGCTGATATTTATCATGTATATTTGTTATAAATAAATAAATAACATAAATACTTATTATATATAAAATTTTATTTACTTACATCCCAAATGTTGTCCCCTGGTCCCCCTTCCCCCCTCACAGAGTTTTCCCACATCCTCCCTCCCCTTCACCTCTGAGAGGGTAGCTCCCTGGCATCACCCCTCCCTGGTGCATCAGGTCTCTACAGGATTGGGTGCATTTTCTACCTCTGAGGCCAGACAAGGCAGTTCTCTTCTACATTACTCACAAGATTTTAAATTAAATCTTTGGTTGTAGTGTCATAGACATCAAATGAAATCAACCTTCTGTCCTGTTTCCACCAAGACCCAAGGCTTACCCTTTGTATTATTAGGTTTCTGCCTCTCTTTCATTCCCCTTTGACTATGCTGTTTCCAGGTCCTCTCTCCCTATGTCTACAAATGCCACTCTGGTGTGTACTTCAATCATCCTCCTTTATCAACCATTTTTTAATTTTCCCTCCCCTTATTCAGAGACTTATTTCTGCTTCCAACATTTCCATGAGAGCACTCTTCTTTTTAAAATATATATTTACTATTTTATGTGTATGAGTGTTTTTTCCTATGTGCTGGTCTCAGTGAGACATGTCGCCATAATCTTCAGTACATGGAGGTGAAGTTTGGGGAGGTTGAGGAAGTGTGGCCTTGCAGGAAGACACACATCACACAGATGGGCTTGGAGATTTCAAAGACACATGCCAGTCCCAGATTGTTCTGTCTACTTTGGTTGCCATGTGAGCTCCCATCTTCCTGTTCCTGTCACCTTCTCCACCATCATGGAGTCTTTATTTTGATGGAATCATAAACACAAACAAACTCTTCTGTAAGCTGATTTTGGTCATAGTATTTTGTCACCACAAGAAAAAAGTAACTAGTATAGCCTCTATGAATATATGTGCATCATGTGTGTACCTGTCACGGGAGGGGGGTGCTCAGGTCACTTGGAAGTGAGGTTCCCGGTGGTTGTGAGCCACTGTGTATATACAAGGAACTAATCCCAGGTCATCTGCAAGGTCAGCAAGCATTCTTAAGCACTGAACTCTCTCTCCAACACCTAGAGTCCTGTTTTTTAAGGATGTATTTTATTATTTTTATTTGTGTGTGTGTGTGCCTGTGTGCATGCATGTGCACTTCTGAGTTCAAGTACCCACAGAGGTCTGAAGAGGGTATTAATTCCCTTGGAGTTGAAGCAATGGCTGTTTTGGGGCCATCTGAAGTGGATACTGAGAACTGAACTCAGGTCCTCTGCCTGAGCAGCAAGCACCTTTCACCACTGAGCCATCTCTCGAGCCCCAGAGTTCTTCTCAAACACAGATTTCATTGTGTCACCCAGAATCTCCAGCATATCCTCACTGATCACAGTTCTGTCTGTCAAAATGTTTTATGGGAAGAAATTACTTTCTCTCAAAGCTTTGAGGAGGGTAAGAGTGAAGTTATGTATGAGCTCCCATGTCGATACAGTTGTGGAAGCTCTCGATATTATAGCATTAGGGTTCATTTAGTCATTTCCAATATATATACATGTGAATATGTAATTGTATATAATATGCATATAAGTTTGTTTGATCTTTTCATTATGAAATATTTTTAACATACAAAGAGCAAAGTAATGTAATTACCCTCCTTGTATTTGTTAGCCAGAGTCAGGACATTTAGGATGTTATAGAAATGTTCTATGCACCCAGCTCAGTAAGTTCTGAGTAATGGAGCCATTGCTTTTGTTCATATATATAATATATATAAATATTTATTCACATACATTATATATTTATATGAATATTTATTCATATATATTAATATTATCATACATAATAATGTATTATATAATGTATTATATAATAATATATCATATACTTTTATAAATTATGCATAATTTATAATTGTATAAATCATATATAAATTATTATGTATCATGTATGAATAAATATTCATATATATATATATTTTTATATAATGAGAGCAGGGATTACAAACTTTTTCTGTGGAAGGCAGAGAGCAAAGAACTATTTCAGGCTTTGCAGAGCACATGGCCTGTTTTGCAACTTTTCTACTCTTTGTAGCTTCATAGCAGCTAAAGACCAAAGGGCAAATGAAACTCTTAGCTTTCAAGTCAGAGCTTGCTGAGCCCAGCAGCGGAGTGTCAGTGATAGTATAACGTGCTTTGCAAATCTTTAAACACATGTAAGTTACACCAAATCATATGTACTATTCTAAAACCTGCTTCTCCGGTTCAGTATGATGCTTTTCACTTAGCCATATGAGCACATGAAGTCCCAGTTCATTTTGTCATAGTTTTGTTCACTGTATAGTCATTTTAATTCCAAAGTGTCTATACAATGTTTATTTACTGTATCTATTCTTTTTTGATGATTGATTGACAAGTTCTGTTTCTGATGTTTAGAGTATGGTGAACATATTTTCTGTTCATGTCATCCTTTTGTTTTTGTTTTTGTTTTGTTTTGTTTTGTTTTGTTTTGAGACAGAGTTTCTCTGTATAGCCTGGGCCTCGAACTCAGAAATCCACCTGCCTCTGCCTCCCAAGTGCTGGGATTAAAGGTGTGTACCACCACTGCCCGGCTTCATGTCATCCTTTTTACTTAAGTGTTGAAGTACCTGACACCAAGGTTTTAAAACTTTATGCGGCAGAGGTTAGGAGCAAAAGTGTTGAGTGACTAGTTCCAGGCGGCACATGAAGCTGTAGGAACTCAGAACAGGTCTGGTATCCCAGAACTCATGCAGCTGTGATTTCTGTACATGCATGTGGTAGTTTGAAGGAGAATTGTCACCCAGGGTCTCATGTCTTTAAACACTTTGTCTTCAGTGTTGTTTGGGGAGGTAATAGAACTTTTAGGAGGCACGGGCTTACTGGAAGGAGTTCATCAGGGGGTAAACTTTGAGGGTGTGTGTCCTTATCACACTTCCTGCTTGCTCTGTCTGACTCGTGTGTGTGTGTGTGTGTGTGTGTGTGTGTGTGTGTGTGTGTAAATATAACCAGGCAGTTTCTGCTTGTCCTGGCATACCAAGTAAAACAGTTAGCTGTGTTTCTAGCATGTCTGCTTCTTTGGAACTGTGAGATGTCACCTTCCTGTGGGCAGAGCCTGTTGTGTCTGCATTCACTCTCGTAAAAGAGACTGCTTTCTCTATTGTGTGCTTTGATCCAGAGGAGGAGTCACCTACCTGCAGAAACAGACTACAAGGCAAGGTGTAGTTTTGACTGAGTGGATACCAGCAATAACTTAAATTAAACTCAATAAAGAAAAAGTTTAAGTGTTTAAAATCCTAAAGCCTTTAGAAATTAAAATAAATTCATATGTATTGCAGAAAACATTTGAGTGGCCCCTTCATATAAGGCAGTTTCTTTTTCCATTTCTCAACTATGTTCTGAGGCAGCCAGGATGCCCTTGCCAGGTCGTTACCACCAATCTAGAGCCACCATAAACATGAGTCAAAGAAATTATTTTTTACTTTGTATTTAATTTAGACATGGGTATTTCGCTATAGCTACACAAAATATGCTAAAACATCATGTGCTTGTGTTGCCATTTCCAAAATTAAAGAGTTTCTTTTTTAAAAGCTCCTTTAGGTATTAATGAACTCAATAAACTAGGTTTGAGTGAACCCTGCCAGCTATTTGTGACTAGACAGCTCTGTTGCTGACTTATCAGGGACATAATCACCCAAATGAGGCAGACTTGGGGGAATTGGGGTTTTCTTTGGGTGAGTCATGATAAATTATATCCAAAGACTTGTGGTATTTGGAGAATGTGATCTTTATGCCATTTTCCCAAGGAAATACACCAGATATAATGGAACTTGGCAGAACTATGCTAGAGAAATAATAAACACAAGTAGCTTAAGTGAGCCAACATTTCTTTGGGGACTATTATGTGCCTGTCATTTGAATTGAAGATACCATGTTTAAGTGAATACACAGTAGAATGTCTAGAAATCCAAATGAAGAACAATACACCTATAAAACAATAGAGGCCATCCAATGGACAAGAACCAATCCCTGACACTACTAATGATACTCAGTTATGCTTGCAGACAGAAACCTAGCATAGTGGTCCTCTGAGAGGCACCACCTATCAGCCAAAGAAAAGAGATGCAAAGACTCACACACAAGCAGTAAATGGAGCTTGGGTGGTCTTATAGAAGAGTTAGAAAGATTGAGGGACTCAAAGAGTACAGGGGCTCCATACGAAAACCAACAGCGTCAATTAACCTGGACCTTTGGGGCTCCCAGAGATAGAACTACCAACAAAAGAGTGAGCACAGATTGGACCTAGGCCCCATGCATATAGGTAGCAGATGAGCAGCTTGGTGTTCATGCAGGTCTCCCAAACAACTGGAGCAGGGGTTGTCCCTGAGCCTGTAGCCTACCTGCCTGCCTGTGGATCCCACATTCCCAAATGGACAGCCTTGTCTGGCCTCAGTGGGAGAGGATGTGGCTAGTCCCACAGCAACTTGATGTGTGTGGTGGGGAGGTAGGTGTGTGTGTGGGGGATGGGTATGTGAGGGGTGTTGACACCCAGAGGAGGGCTTCCCCTTATCTGGGGAATTGGAGAAGGACTTATGTGAGGGGGTACTAGGAGGAGAGTAAGGACTGATATAAGGTTGTAAAGTGAGTAAATAAATACATTTAATATAAAAAGGAAAATTTAAAAACAAAACAAAATACTAGAGACATGTAATATGCTATGGAATTATGTTTTATAGCTATGTGAACAACACACAAGGTTAGAAACTGTAACTGTCATGAACAGTGACATGCTTGTGTTCCCAGGTACACAAAGCAGGAGGATCCTTGAAGCCCAGGAGTTCAGGACTGGATTGGAAAACATAATGAGAATTTGACTCTAACCAATGAAACCAAACTATAGAACTGAGAAAAGGGGAGCAAGGAGGTATGACCTAAAGTCAGAGTCAGCATCAAATGGTGGTGACTTGAAGAGTATACATTTGTGTTGAAAATGAAGAATGTTTAGCAGCTTTGAGCATTGTAAAATATTCTCTTCTAGAGACAGGAAGACTCCAGTAGTCACTGGGTGAATTGGGGAGCAATAAACAGTCTATAGACTCTGTGTGTGTGTGTTGTGTGTGTGTGTGTGTGTGTGTGTGTATGTGTGTGTTTGTATGCTCTCTGTGTGTGTGTATGTCTGTGTGTGTGTATGTTTGTACACCCAGACACATTTGGGGTACATGGCTTCCATGTGTATTTTTTTCCATGTATGTATTTATACAACAGATACTTAACAGTTAAGCTTGAATTTCTCTAGTTGTAAACTGGCTTGCAAGTATGTATGAGATTTCCTTATTGGCTTAAGCATTTCCCAGCTTATTCCTCTGGACCTCCAGCTCCCTATCAAAGCCTGTCTTCCCAATCATAGTCCCCAGGAATTTCAGAAGGACCTATGTCTCTTCATATGCATAATAGAGTCTACTCACTCAGAAGTCACTATTGCACTGCTGGACATTCTACATGGACTACAGTGTTGCTCCTGTTTCACAACTGTCCCAACAAAGCTCCTGGGCCCTCATGGGTTCAAAGGTCCACTCTGATATGTGCCAGTAATTTGTGGATGACAGTTGTATTACTTACTTTTCTGATGCTGTCAAAACATACCACAGCTAAAAACAAGTAATGGAAGAGTTTATTTTAACTTACAGTTCCAGAAGGAGAGTCCTTAACATCAGGGGGACGTGGCATCAGGGGGCCCACACAGAAGAGATTACATCATCAACTCAGGGAGAAAGCAGAGAGAATTAGAAGTGGGCAAGGTTATAAACCCTGAAAGTCCACCCCCCAGTGATGTACTTCCTTCAACAGAGCTCAACCTCCTAATGGTTCTAAAACTCCCCTAACTCACCAACTGAAGGATTATTCAAGTGCATAAGTCTGTGGGTGGGCCTTTCTCATTCAAATCACCCAAAGATGAAAGTGAGATTGGCTTTCTCTTCTTGTTGGATTCTGTTGAAAGATCTGTCTTGACCTTTCAGTGCTTTTTATATCAGGCCTTCCTTTCTCACCCCTTGCTCAGAAGAACCTCCCAAGCTGAATGCAGCTGAACTGGCCATGATACATTTTTCTTGTGACTTAGGTTTCACTCTGGGATGAAGGTTATGGCTCTTATTGTCTCCCAGAAGTCATTTATCTTTCTAAATGGGGGATTTGATGATAGAGTTCTTCTAGAGTTTAGGAAAGCTATATCCCCAGTTTATCATATGGACAGGTTTGTCTGGATGTTATCAAGGCTGTTGGTGTCTGTTCAGGTAAGCCACAGAATTTCCCATCTCTCAAAACCATATCTTCTGCCAGGTATGGGGGTGAATACCTGTAATCTCAGTAGTCAGGAGGCTATGAGTTCAAGGCTTGCCTGTGTTCATAGTGAATTCAAGGCCAGTCAGCTTGGCATGCATAGTGAAACCATTGATAGGCCAGCCAACCAATCAATCAAACAAACAAATAGAAAAAAGCCCTTGTCCTTTTTCACCAGCCTCAGTATCTTTTGACACCACATAGATCAGAGCATGTTATTTTGGACCTTTATAAACCACATTCATTACAACATGTAATCAACTGAGTTGTGTGGTCACTTTATAGATATCTGTTTGTCATTAAGCTTGACATCATGGATCATGGATGCTATTTGGTCTTCATCACTTTATCTCAGAAGATCCAGCCCAGGATTTACCCTGGAATGAGCTCTCAATAAGTGTTTGTTGAAAGCGTGAGCATGTGAATGGGTGAAGCAAAGCATTTCCTGTGGGCCACCTTGCCAACAGATCAGAAGCTCCCTCCTGCTTGAGCTGGGAAAGACCTGGTGGGGAAATTCTAATGAGATAAATATTTGTCCAACAAAAATTTAATATTCTCTTCCAGGGCAGAAAATATAAATATTTAGAAAAAATATTTCCCAGAGGAGAAAGGATTAAAAAGGTTAGAAGATCATTCTTAGCCTAGGGGGAAAGCTGTGAAGACTCACTTTTTCACTGTCCCCTCTCTAGGGAGGTAAGAAACAGAAGGGAAGGAAGGAAGGAAGGAAGGAAGGAAGGAAGGAAGGAAGGAAGGAAGGAAGGAAGGAAGGAAGGAAGGAAAACTGACCTAGAGAAACAGTTCAGCGTAGACACTGCTTCTCTTAAATAAACTCTAGAAATTCCTTCAGAATGAAGCTTCAGACATTTGGATAAGACCACTATTCCTCTTTTCTAAAACAAAAAAATTCTTGTGTGTGGGGGATTTTTGCATATATGTCTGTGCACACTTGCATGCCTGGAGCCTGTGTGGGCAGAAAAGAAGGTGTCATATCTCTGGAACAGACAATTGTAATCCCCATGTGGGTGCTGGGAAGTGAAACCACCCCTCTGTAGGAGCAGTAAGTGCTTTCAAGGGCTGAGACATTTCTCCAGCCTCCAGTGTCTCTCTATTTACCCTACATCCTTTGCATTTGGTCTTACCCTAGTCCAATGTAGAACGAATGTAGACATTAGAATAGATAGGAGTTCCTAAACATTTCCCCAGCAGCAAGAAATCAAGTCTGTCCTAGCAGAACAGTCTCTGAATTTTGACCTGTTGACATAATGCATAAATAAACGCATAAATAACCAAGGAAATTATAGTAAGAAGTACCATGAAACTGCTACTGTGTGTTTACACAGCCCTGTTCAACTTTTAAGTAAAATTAAGAAAATAAATCACAGATGACCCCTTTTTAAATTAAAAACTTTTATATGTTTTTCTTTTTCTTTCTATATATAAAAGAAGTAAAGACAAACCACAAATGTTATCACATCTTGCCTAAATCCCCAAATATTGAAATTTAAGTAAAAAAATATGGTATATTAAACTGGGAAATATGTCTTCTGAAGGCATATAACTTGAACATTTTTAAGTATGTGTGAGATATAATTATAATATTGAGAAAATACATACAGAAAGGTATAGAAAATATAGAGGAGGCATTTGAACATCTGTGTGTCCAACTGGTTTTTCTCTGTTTCTCTTGAGTAACTCCTGTCCCTGTATTGCAACTATGAACTTGTCTGTGTGTTTGCCTTCCAGGATTCTTATTGGAAGACCACCATCCCAGAAGCACATTCTCAAGTTGAAAAGTAGGAGTGGTATCCAAAATGAATCTGATTGGACACTCCCATTTACAGGCCATGGATGAGTTTTCTCTTTCTGAAAACTTATTTGGTAAGCTGTCAAATTGGTTTTAATTAGAGTCTAACAAAACTATCCATGTCAGAAGAAAGCCTCAGCAATGAGTTTGAGAAAATGATCTTGCTTCTTTAAGTGCTCAATAAATGTGAACTCTTCAGCCAGGTTGTACTTTGGATTCATTGAACTCAATGATCTCTATCTCTCCCTCTTTTTTTTTTTTTTTTTTTTTTTTTTTTTTAAATAGATGAGGACTGTCCATCTCTGCTTTGTGGGTTGCCAAGGCCTTGAGACCAGATAATTAACTAACTGGGGAGTAAATATTACTTCCTGATCTAGAGTGAATCCTAGCATTATTATAACAGGTATTAACGAATGAAATCATAATGCTTATGGTTTAATATGATACCTATTAAAGGCTGAAATTACTTAGTGCTCAGCACTAAGCTTCCTCCCACTGTTCCTCCCATGCTGGGGGAATCTATGGCACAGTGTCATGATTAGTCACTTAAGCTAGGTTGAGGACAAACTGTCCTAAGTGGTTTTAAGTAGATCTGTAACCAATGACACCATAAAATGATATATTGCTCCACTTTATGCATTTATGAAAAACATCTAAGTATAGAGAGTTCAATGGAGGACATTAGCAAAGAGGCAAACTGAGGGCATGTTTTGGGTGGGGTGGGGAGCATTCTGCTATTTTTTGAATGACTTCCTTCTGTATAACTTACCTTCCCTGGAGGCTAGATTGCCCCCAGCTCCCATCCAGCATTACATAAACCATAGTAGACCTATGGCAATAAAAATAGAAAATAGCACTTGAAATCTCACCTAGATTAAGACATGATCCCTTAGTTGATGTCAGTATATCCCTAGGAGATACTGGCTAGTGGTGCTCTATTATCTATTAGCCATTACTTTTTTCTATATGGTAATAATCGATGCATTTCCAACAAGTGGGGTAGTACTCGCATTGCCTACCTACACATCTGCTTACCCAGATGTGTCAGAGTATTTTAATGGCAGCAATTATGCTTTGTTTATCCTTGAATATCAGATCAATAACAATCTAGTAATAAATAATAGGGAGGAAGCATAAAAGAGGTTTAAAGTGGAGAAAGGAAATGTAGATTAGTAATTCTTAGAGAAAGCACGTACCGCAGAAATTATTTGTGAAATACCAGTTTTCACATACTGTCATTGCATCTTATTTCTTTCAGTAGGCCTCCATCCTGTGGGTCAGTTGTAATCAATGAAAGGTCAGGCCTCCACTTTTGATCACTTGACGATTCGTTCTAGCCTGCTATTCTATACTGCCTTAGAAAAATCAACACATGGAGTTCTGAGTAATTTTTGCTCTACTAATCAGAACTCACAGAATGATTAGGATTATTACAGCACATCATAGATGAAGCAAAACTCCCCTTACAATTGTTTTTCAAAGAAAAACTACCACTTCCTGGTCAATTGAAATTTCTGGTCTTAACATTGTTAAAATGAATCATCTTGGACTCAAGTTTGCACATGGAAAGGAAAATGTAGATTTTTGCTTACATTTAGTCCAGCTTTACACCCCAGGTACAAGGCTGACCTTAAAGGGTAAAGACTAGAAGGTTCTGTCAGATTAGATGCCCCTACAAATGATAGCAAAGCATATGCTACAACTTCTGCTTTTTGTGTTGTGGCTCCCGTGTGTGTGTGTTGTGTGTGTGTGGTGTGTACATATACATACATACATATACACATACATATACATGGGGTTGTAATCCCTTTGGGGGGTCACATATCAGATATCCTGCATATTAGATACTTCATTACAATACATAATAGTAGCAAGATTACAGTTATGAAGTGGCAGTGAGACAATTTTATGGTTGAGGGTCACCACAACAGAAGTAGCCGTATTAAAGGGTCGTAGAAAGAGGAAGGGTGAGAACCACTGCTCTAGAGCAAGGCCTTAGCATTCTTTCTAAATCTGTGTCTTCTGGGGCCTCAGTCCCACCCTACTCAACATACTTGGCCTAAAGGAGAGAATGGAGAAAAAAGAGTCCTTCATTCCACTACTCCATTTTCTTGTCCAGAAGACACTGATGGATACTATGGCCCCTCCCCAAGTTTAGTCTGTAACATCATGGCTAGCCATGGATGAGTAGCCCACAGCCCCTATCCCTTCACTCTTGCATCTTAAGTTATGACAGAGTCTTAGCAACCTGTGGCTTCAACTGACCAGGGAGGTAAACTCCTTTCAGTGGTTTATATACTTAGAGTCTGTGTTGTTACAAGAGCAAGTAAATTTTATGACAAGCATATGGGATAGCTATCATTTTTTTCTTCAAATGTTGAGCACTGATGCTGCCTGGAGGCATTGGAATAAGGCAAAAAATAAAGCAGGGAAGATCTTAGTGGAGAATGAACTAACAATAACTACGCCCATAAATAATCACAAAAATTAATACCAGGTAAGTATTAGAAAATAATATGCCAATTGTCAGGCATTAGCAATGGGGGTGATGACTGGAGGGATGGGCTGCTTTAATGTCTTTAATGAAGACTTCTGTGGAATGACATTAACTCACTGCTGGAAACTAAGAAATCAAGAACATTCTAGAAAGAAGGACTAGCAAGTCTAGAATTGGACTTGAAAAAGTCTTAGCTTTGCATTTTTTACGTAGGGCAATAGAAACACTAGCAAAATGGCTATTTATTTTATACTCAAGTTACTATAAAGTGAAACCTTTATAATTATGAAATCCCAGCCTTGCTATATTGGGAAGTGACGACTGTCCTCAAGACAAATACCTATGAGTATATATTAACAGGTCCTGGAGACACGGATGACCTTCCTAATGGCAGCTTCCAGCTTCTTCCACTCTCCAAAGGCTTTGCTTAAGATGAAGGGGAAATACCAGAAGCTAAAGTCTGAAAGAGGGACTACGTGCAACTACTTTAGGCATGAAGGGGTAGGCTAATGGGAGAGGGAAGGAGAGAATGTCAGTGTGGGGTGAGGTTTCTAGATCAGTGCCATGAGCAAAGTGAGCTGGGACCATTGGGGGTTTTCAAAGTAGGACAAATAGCTGGCTTCATTAGCTGAAGGTCCTGAGACACCAACTCCTTTACCCTCTAGACCATTCTACACTCAAGCCAAAGTTTGAAACACAGCCAGAGTTGAGGTTTGCCAGTGGGCTCTGACCCTTGCATCAGAAGGAAGAGAAGAAGCTTGGACAAATGTGATATAGAATTGCAGGAATCACCTTCCTAGGATCCTTGAACTTATCCTGCCAACCTGTTAGAGCCACATGGAAACCTAGCCCATCGGTAAACAGATCCCCATGGAGGCGAGGAATGGAAAGATGAGATGACCTCATAGAGATAAGTCTCCTTTCCCCTGGGAGAGCCTGCAAGCCGAAACTTGGTCAAAGATTAATTTGATGGCTTAAAAGGGGCATCTCTGATGAAAGAAGGCAAGGTTTTATGTAATTAGTGCCCCATAAAAAGTAATAATGGCAAAGTCCATGGCTTCCTGCAGTTCAGCACATAGAGTAGGAGGTAGTATATTCATTAGAACGTGGTTTTTTTGTTTGTTTGTTTTTTGCTTTTGGTGTTTTTTTTGGGGGGGGGAGGGGTTTCGAGGCAGGGTTTCTCTGTGTAACCTGGGCTGCCCTGGAACTCACTCTGTAGACCAGGCTGGCCTCGAAACTCAGAGATCGCCTGCCTCTGCCTCCCAAGTGCTGGGATTAAAGGCGATGTGCCACGCCGCCCAGCTAGAACCTGTGTTTTATTTTAGTACATTTTAGAAACTAAAACCCTCCACCAAACTTAAAAGATCACATACTTAATGACAGGGCAGAATTAGCAAATGCAAGAGCAGTCTGGCATTCCCAGTCTCAAAAGCCACTTAGTTCTGTGCTACTGGAGAAGACACTGAGTACAAGTGGAGAGGGAGCAATACAACTACGGGAAGTAAAATCAAAGGCAAGTGGGACTCTCTGCACTTCTGTTTTCTCCTGTGTAAATGCATTGGGAAAGAAGAATGAGCCGTGTGCATGTGAGAAGAGTGTGTTCTAGAAACTCAAAGGCATCACAAAACATCATGGCTAGGCTGGAATTGACTGGCACAGGCCACAGTCTAAAGCTGATTGAAATTGATGAACAATAGTGACCACTCATTCAATAGAAGAAGTGCTCTCTCAACTCAGACACTGTGAAAGTACAAAGAATTTGTAGAGGAGTCTAAAGAATCGACAAATGCAAAAAAGATTTCTGGTCCTCATGAAAGGAGATTCATGTTCTGCCTCACCTGGCATTACACAGTTGCTATAGTAAAAACAACTTTGGAATCTATGGTTGGTGTATATATTATATAGTACATATATATGTGTATGTATATGTATATGTATATATAATGTGTGTGGTTCTGTGTGTGTGTGTCTCTGTGTGTGTGTGTAATTTTACCTAATATTCTCCCCAAGTCTACACACACACAGCAAGGAGCAACAGGTAAACCTCATGCATTCCTGTTTCCACGCTCCATCGCCTTTGATTATTCCTCCTTGCTTTATAATGCTACAAAGCTATTTATGTCCACCTTCTCTGGGTCTGCTTTATTTTTAATTAGCAAACGTGCACCTTGCAATCTGGTTCTTGCCAAAGTTGTATACTTCAATTTAAAAAGACTCTTCCAGATGTTACGGAACCACCCAGATGTCTCAAAATGTAATTAAAATTCTTGAGATGAGGATTCACAGAGTATTTCTGACATTTGTTTTCCAGGATTTTCACATCTCACTGAGCTCAGCTCAAGCAAATGTAGTTCTAACTTGCTGGGAGAACTAAATCTAGAAGTCTACAGGAGATGGCTGGTTCAGACAAAATCAGCCTTATTTAGCGTAACTGGAGTTTTTTTATCTTCTCTCTTTTCTTTTTTTGTTTTTTTCAGTGCTAGGAATTGAATCCCAGACCTTGCACACCCTAGGCAAGTTCTCAGCTATCTCTAGTTTACTATTTTTCCTCATCCTTAACTCTTCCACAGCTGTAAACAGTCTCTAAAGAATTTTTTGCTAACTCCCTGTGGCTTTAATTTTTCCTATCTCAGGAAATCTCATATCCTGTCTTTTATTCATGAGGTATAGAAATAGGTCAAGGCAAGATACCGAGTGAGCGGTTCCTTATTACAATGTGGATCGCTGCTGTGGTCAGCCAGGGCACGCATACTTTGGTAAAGGCAGACCATAAGATGGAGAGTTATAGCCAAATTGGCAGCTGCTGGGTGATTCTTCTAAACTCTACAATTTAGCTCTCAACTTTGTAGGACAGATTCTTAGGGGTACCAAGCTGAGAAAGAATAACCATAAACTCAGATCACAAACAAATTTTACAGTGGTGAGAAGAGTTGAAATGATGACTGTTTTCCTAACACCTTCCGTGTGTCAGACACTGTATTGACTAAGTGTGTTTTAAAATCTAAAACCCTTTTGTTGTTTTCAAGACATGGTCTTGTGTAGTTCAGATTGGCCTATGTAGCTAAAGATGGCCTTGAATCCCTAATACATATGTCTCCATTTCCTAAATACTGGGATTACATACCCAACTACTTTATATATTTTAAAGCAGACTTCCTGGTTCACTTCTATCTCTGCCATCTCTTGTCTGTGGTTGAGACACATCCCATCATTCTGTGCAAGTTACTGGCCTCATTCAGTGCTCCCTCAAAAGCCAGAGGCATTGTAAGCACCTGTAATCTATTTGCTGTTAATATTAATTCTCACAGAGACTCCTCTGGGACGCCTGTCATTACTATTGCCCTTTTATGGAGAAAAAGTAAGTAGTTAAAAATGTCAAACAATCCAATTCACATTCCTTTAAAGTAGACCCCCAAAATATAATTTGGACAAGGATAGTATCTGATGCTGAAGGTTCCCAGCTAAGAGAACACTTCTATTCACCTTCTCAGAGAAGAAAGCATTTTCTTTTGTCCATTAATTAATTAATTAATTAATTATTCTTTTTACATCCTGGTCACTGCCCCCATCCCTGCCTCACAGAGTCCATCCTTTCCATCCCCCTTTCTCCTATGAGAAGGTGGGGTCCCCTGGATATCCCCCCACCCTGGAGCATCAAGTCTCTGCAGGGTTAGGCACATCCTCTCCCACTGAAGCCAAGAAGGCAACCCTGTTGGGGAACGGATTCCACAAGCAGGCTACAGCTTTCGGGACAGCCCTGCTCCAGTTTTGGGGGGACCTGATGTAGCTCAGGGACTTTTATGGAAGAGTTGGAGAAAGGATGGAAGGACCTAAAGGAGATAGGAATTCACAGGAAAACCAACAGAATTAACTAACCTGGACCCTTGGGGGCTCTCAGAGACTGAACCACCAACCAAAGAGAAGGCATTTTCAATAAGACTGTATCACAGTACGCTGGTCGCAGCTCTTCTGCAGCAGAGTGCTTAGACAACCATTGCCAGTATTTGTTCCAGGACTTCCCCTTTTTTACATCATCACAGCTGATGCCCAGTGTACCTTGGTTGGGCCACCATTCATACTGAACTATACAGCCTGTAGCTATGCTGTCCTATAGAACTTGCTAAGATGCTGGACGTGTCCTGAATCTACTCTTGTCCAACACAGCAAGCACTGTCCACATGTGGAACACTGAAAGTGTGAGTAGTGTGACTCAGGAGCTGCCTCCACTTACTCAAGTTCTGGCAGACGTAGCCATTGGCTACTGTCTCAGATAGCACACCTCTGCGGGGGGGGGGGGGGGGGGGAGCGAAAAGTTGTGGTTAACAGGAGGCAGTTCTTCATTCCCCTCCCCCAGAGTTCTTGCTGATACTCCAGTGTAATGGTTTGAATAAAAATGGCCCCCATAGGCTCATAGGGAGTGGTACTAATAGGAGGTGTGGCTTAGTTGGAGTAGGTGTGGCTTTGTTATAGTAGGCATGGCTTTGTTGGAGCTCAGGAGGGGGTGGTCTTTGAGGTCTCAGATGCTCAAGCCTGGCCAGTGTGTCACTGTTTCTTCCTGCTGCCTGTGGATCCCAGTTAGAACTCTCAGCTCCTTCTCCAGCACCATGTCAGCCTGCATGCCGCCATGCTTCCCACCATGATGATCATGGACTAAGCGTCTGAACCTCTGTGAGCTAGCCTCAATTAAATGTTTGTCTTTATAACAGTTGCTGTGGTTATGGAGTCTCTTCACAGCAATAAAACCCTAACTAAAACACTCAGTTAATCTCTCTTTTACTTTCATGTCTTTTTACATTAATGATACAATAAGTTTTATTAAAGCTGTTGACAAGTCCTAGGTAAGGGCTTATTTACAGGAGTGTGAACCTCTTGTCAGAAGTTATCTAAGCCACTGAAGAAAATCTCTTTCTCCCCCAGTGAGCATTAAGTGCCTGTGTGTTCAGGGAGGTATATGGCTCTGAGAACACCCTCCGCTCGGCTACCATGATCTGCCTGTAGGTCCTGGTGGGTGAGCACAAGGGCTCTTCTCCATCATGATACAATGAGCCTGTGCCAATCTGGTGCAGGTCTTATGCCAGAGAGCTCAGTGCTGTGTGGTCAGGAGCACAGTGATGGTGTCCATGACAATGCTGTACCACAGTCACCTCCTTGTTCCCTCTTGCATTCTTTCTAGCCTATCTCCTGAGGTCCCTTAAGTCCTACAGGGAGTGACATGGATGTGCCTTAACCTTCCCACCATTGGATTCTGATCCTGAAGTCAAGTGTTAATGTCTCTGCTTCATTGCCTCTAAACTAGTTACTTAACCTCGCTGAGTTAATCCTCCGTAAGATAGGGTTGAGGACAGCGGGCCTCATAGATAAGACGCTGTCCCATATGGCAGAAGTGATGCTCCTGAGAGATAATATGTTAATATACTTTGGCCACTTGTAAAGGCTGTGGGCCTGTTGGCAATTATGGCAGGTATCACCTTTGTCTCTGCATTTGCTTTCATGTTGATAATCTCATTTTATCTTCACAGCAGGCCTGTGAAGGGTGTAGGCAGGGATATTATCTATATTTCTCCATCTGGTGATGTAGACAAATGGGGCCCACAGCAGCCCAGAGACTTACCTAAAGTTACATAGATGCCTGGTAGCGGTATGCCTGGAGTCAACCCTGCGCGTACTGGTCTAAGTCCCCTGCTTAATGCTTTCTCAGAAACAACAACAACAACAACGACATGGCAAAGTCTTAAGGTTGATATTCAGAAATTATGTATTAGGTTTTTTTTTTTAATGGAACCATTTCTATTCAATAAGGAAGCCAAACTACAATTTTAAACTGTGTGAGTACAATATCAGTGCAATGACAACAGCCACAAATGTACTTAGGGCATTTTTATATTATTTTATTTAAATCAAATATGACTATGACCTGTGTTATTATCATCTCTACCCCTTAAATATTAGGAAACTAGACTGGAGAGATGGCTCAGTGGTTAAGAACACTGACTGCTCTTCCAGAGGTCCTGAGTACAATTTCCAGCAACCACATGGTGGTTCACAACCATCTGTAGTGGATCTGATGCCCTCTTCTGGGGTCTGAAGATAGCTACAGTGTACTCATATACAAAAAGTAAATAAATTAAAAAAAAAATATTAGGAAACTGGAGCCGGAGAGGTAGCTCAGCATTTAAGAACACCTGTTGCTCTTTCAGGGGACCCAAGATCGGTTCCCAGCACCCATGTGACAGATCACAACCTTCTGTAACTCCAATTCCAGAAAATTCAACATCCTCTTCAGGCCTCTGTGAGCATCAGGTACACATGTGTCATGCATACATAGATGGCAACAAAAGATCTATGTACATAGCCTAAAAATAAAGACCAACTTTTTTAGAAATTATTTTTATTGGATATTTTATTTACATTTCAGATGTAATCCCCTTTCCCCATATCCCCCCCACCCAGGAACCCCCTATCCCATACCCCTTCCTCCTGCTTCTGTGAGGATGTGCCCCCACTCACCCCCTCACTCCCACCTCCCCACCCATGATTTCCCCCACACTGGGGAATCCAACCTTTACTGGACCAAGGACTTCCTCACCCACCTATGCCTGACAATGTCATCCTTCCCTACGTATACAACTGGAGCCATGGGTCCCTCCCTATGTGCTCCCAGGCTGGTAGTTTAGACCCTAAGAGCTCTGGTTGGTTGAAGACCAACTTTTTAGTTTTAGTTTGTTTTTCGAGACAGAATTTCTCTGTGTAGACCTAGCTGTCTTAGAACTTACTCTGTAGACCAGACCAGGTGGGTCTCGAACACATGGAAATCCACATGCCTCCAACTCCCAAGTGCTAGGATTAAAGGTGTGTGCCACGACCACGCTGGCTCAATCTTTTTTTTTAATGAGGAAATAAACGCAGAAAACATTCTACGTATGTGTTCGTGGTCTACAGAGCTTGTAAATATCAAAAAAGACTGAATTTATTAAATTTATTTCGGTTTTGGCTACTGTGCTTGAATATCATAAAATGCACAGCTTAAACAACAAAATGTATTGACTTAGAGTTCTGAAGGCCAGAAGTCTAAAATCAGGGTGTCAGCAGAGTTGGCTCCTCCTGAGACTCCCAGGAAGGAATCCTTCTAGATTTTTCTGTTTGGCTTATCAAAGCCATGATTTGTCTCTTTGCTTCATTTTCCATCCACAGGTTCTGCGCTCTCTCTCTCTCTCTCTCTCTCTCTCTCTCTCTCTCTCTCTCTCTCTCTCTCTCTCTCTCTCTCCCCCCCACCCCCCCCCCACCCCCAGCTCATAAGGACCTGAGCCATAGTGGAATCGCTAAATAAGGTCACTGTAAGGTCTTCCGGGCTAGGATTTCAACATATGAACCGGAGTGTGGGCGGGACAATTCTTCGCATATTACTAGATACAAACCCATTTGTCCAGGTCCATAGTAGGCTTCTCAGGCTAACTGTGAAGTCTTATTCCTTAATGCTTCTGTCATTACACATGCTTACTGGTTACAACGGTAGAGATCCATCAGTGTGGTGTTTGACCTCCAATCGGCCTTAGAGGCAGTGGACGGAAATTTACCAACTCTAAAAGTTCTTAGGCTGGGAAAGGGCTCCCCAAAATGTTTATCAAGACACCAGTTTCCAGCTTACTAGGCAATTTGGCATTGAGGACTTTTCTCATAAACATTTACAAATACTCCGCTCAGCGATGGGGTTAATCAGTAAACCGCACCAACCTCTGGCCCCTGTCGCTTCTTACCTCGGCTCCTTCTCAGTCGCCGTGAGGAAGCTAAGGATGGTGATGCAGTTCCAGGGTTTAGAAAATCCAATCCAGATTAGCAGTCTTCACCACAGCCACCGGCTCTCAGGATTTGTGCCTGACGGGATGAGTGTGAAGTCGGCTAAAAGTAGGTCACTACCCCGCTGTGCTTGCCTAGGCTCTCCTACGGGGTGGAGAAATTTGGGAGGCTTTGTCAGAGGTCAAAGCCATAGGTCTGTCAGAGGGAGGCCCAGACAAGCCGAGAAGACTGGGGGATGTGAGGGGCTTTATTTCTGTACTTCTAAGTATGTGAGTGTCTTACACGGATAATAGGCCAACCTGTTGCTGTTCTTTCAAGTCAGTCAAATGTTAACATTGGTGTGAGTGGACAATTGAAGAAAGTTAAAATGTGTTACTTAACTGCTATGTCTTTGAAATGCTGAGCCTCCACGTCACTGAATTCTGACACTTGTCCGGTGTCTTGAGACCAGCATTAAAAACTACAGTAAAGAAACCATCAACACACCTATCCAGAAGTAAAGATAAATTTGTCGAGTAGAATTTGGATTCAGTCACACACGTGTAAGTATGTGCAAGGGTCATGATGAAAACTTCAATCCAGACTATGGCATGTGGTAAAAAGTAATAACCAGAAAAAAGAAGAAATATAGATTTAATGAACTAGTTTTGTATCATGTTTCTTCCAGTGTTTTCTAGCAAGTAAGACAGATAAAATTGAGATTTCTGCTTAGGATACTTATTTTTCTCTGAGTTAAAATATACTTTACCATAAAAAGATAGTCTAATGTAAGTATTCTTTTTCCCAAAACATAAACTCATCTTTCTAAATTTCCACCAAGAATTAAACACTAATCATTTCCCCAGTAATTACAATGATGTGCACACTGTTGACCATAGACTTGGCAACAGCTCTTTTTACTTAAGCGTGGTGTTTCTAAGTGGTTGACACTGTGTTTAGAGATAGAAACTACTTTCATGGCTTGGTGAGCAAATTTTCTACCCCCTTCTATTTAATACACATTTATTTAATGTTTATTATGAGCCAGGCACTGTGTCCAGGGCCAGAAATGATAGAAGAGGGAATTTAATCGAATGTTTCCCTCAGAGAGCTCACAGCTAACCACAGCAGCAACAAAGCAGAATGAACTGAACATTTGCTCTGTGTGGAGAACGCAATTTACATCCCTTGTCTTACTCCTTCCTTAGTGCCTGCAGCCTCTGACCTTAACAGCTCATTCCTCCGGCTTTATAGAGGCAGAAACAGAAGCTGAAAGAAGTTCAAGGTCGCCTCTCCCCATGTTCATACGTTTAGCAATTTGCAGGTGAATTGAGTCCAGACCTGTCTCCTTCTCTGTGCAGTACAGACTAGTTTCTCATTGCCGCCTCAGGTTTAGAGTGGAAGATAAAGGCCATGATCAAATACAACTAATTATTCATGTTTCTGATAAGTGCTGTATTAGAAGTGTGTACAGAGGTTAGGAGAGATTAGTTCTCCCTGGGGGAACTGGGGCAGGCCTCCTGGAGGAGGTCATCAGCTGACACAGCCTTGAGAAACACCGATGTCCCAAGGCCCAGTGCAGGGAACAGCAAACAACTTCATAAATGAAGCTATGTCACTTGGCTAGGAAGCCATGGCTTAGGAAACAAGGTATGTGTTAAATCAAGTTCCCACTCAACTCAATCCCATTGAACATTTGCTGCATTTAGAACTGCATTGGAGGTAAATTAAGACAAAGAAACAAAAAATTAATAACCATAGAACTGTAAAACAAAACAAAAAAATGGGGTGGGGGGGTTTGTTTGCTCCAGACACCAACTCTAACCGAA